>CM072529.1:15698333-16391666 GCA_036898165.1 Silybum marianum
AAGAGTATGACCGACTGTAGAGGTTTGAATATTCAGCCGCATTCTCATGTTATGTTTATCTCTATAAACGTCGACTTAATACTCAAGAAGTTAAACATGCAAAAAGAAACACAATAATAAATAACTCAAAATGGCAGTTCACCAACACATAAATAATCTCTATTATTCATCACCAAATCAATTACAATTTTTATTACTGTTACAATGTTTTGAATATCACCTAACTATAAAACTAATATCTTGTCTCATGCCAACGCTCCTAGCATGCATGTCATGCTTAGTTTTGCTAAGCGCCTTTGTGAAAGGAGCAGCTGGGTTTTCTTCCGATGATACTCTACTCACGAAGATGTCTCCATTCTCCACTCTATGTCGTACATAGTGAAATATCCTCTTGATGTGTTTGGTCTTTCCATGATCTTTGGGTTCCTTCGTAAGGGCGACATCACCAGTGTTGTCACAAAAGATCTCTATGGGTTCACTGATAGTTGCACGATTCCCAAATCACCAATAAAGTTTTGCAGCCATGTAGCTTCCTTAGCAGCTTCAGAATCTGCTATGTACTCGGACTCACAGGTTAATTCCGCCACAGTAGGTTTCTTGGAACTCTTCCATGTCACGCCACCTCCATTCAATAGAAATACCCAATCGGATTGTGAATAACTGTCATCCACATCCGTTTGGAAGCTGGCATCAGTATACCCGCTAATTCCAAGATCTTCATTCCCACCAAATACCAAGAACATATCTCTCGTATTTCTCAAATACTTGAAAATATTCTTCACTGCTGTCTAATGACTTTCGCCCGGATTACCCTGATATCGACTCACCATACTCAAAACATATGAGATATCCGGACGAGTACATGTCATGGCATACATGATCGATCCTATAGTCGAAACATACAGAACTTGACTCATTTTGTCCACCTGATCACGAGTGACGGGACATTGAGCTTTACTAAGCTTTATGCCTTGATGAATGGGTAAAGACCCTTTCTTGGAATTTTCCATATTGAACCTTTTCAATATTTTATCCACATATGTACTTGGGCTTAGTCCTATTATACATTTTGTTCTATCCCGATAGATCCTTATATCCAGTATGTACGTCGCTTCTCCTAGATCCTTCATAGCGAAACAATTTCCAAGCTAGGCGTTTACACCATTTAAAGTTGGGATATTGTTTTCTATAAGGAGTATGTCATCCACATACAAGACTAGGAAAGTTACAGTACTCCCACTAGCTTTGACATATACGCAGGACTCATCTTCACTCCTAGAAAATTCAAACGTTTTGACCTTTTCATGGAAGCAAAGATTCCAGCTGCGAGAAGCTTGTTTAAGTCTATAAATAGACTTCTCAAGCTCGCACACTCTATTGGGATGTTTGGCTTTTACAAAACCTTCCGGTTGTGTCATGTACACATCCTCCAAAAGTTTCCCGTTAAGGAAAGCGATTTTGACATCCATTTGCCATACTTCATAATCATAGAAGGCGGTTATGGCAAGCATTATCCTAATAGACTTGATCTTGGCTACTGGTGAAAAGGTTTCATCATAGTCAACCCCTTGGTTTGAGTATAACCCTTTGCCACCAGCCTAGCCTTGAACGTGTGTACATTTCCGTCCATGTCGGTCTTCTTCTTGAAGATCCATTTACAACCGACTGTCTTACGACCAGGTGTTTGATCAATCAAATTCCAAACTTGGTTATCATACATGGACTGAATCTCGCTATCCATTGCCTCTTTCCATTCAACAGCCTCAAGGCCTTCCATGGCTTCCTTATAGTTAGCTGGTTCATCCAAATTAACAAGTGTTCTATCACTTTGTAACACCGAGGTTACTAATCCAACACTTAACGAACCAACATTAAATTAATTCAGTTTCAAAAAACCTCAAAATACGGGATAACAATTTACAACCCATAATACATAATTTAAGGCTTAACAATTTTATAACAAAACATGACATAATCATCGGGGACATGTCTACCCGGAAAGTTCAAACTATATACAACCCAAAAGCATAACATATACTATACCAAAAGTAGGCTTCACACGTCAATTCCCTAATCGATCACCCAACCTTGTTCTTATGTTTGCCAACTTGCCCTGAAAAGTTGAAAACACTAAAAGGTAAGCTATAAAGCTTAGTGAACTCATGTAGAAATATGTGGTTACAATGTGATTAATGAACGTACATACTAGAAATGGAAAATGACTCGAAAGAAAGTTCGTATAACGATACAACAACTTATTTGTAGCATACGATGTCATATATAGCAATGTGGGAATCACAAAGGAATTTTCATTATAGAATGACATCAATACAATAAAAAACATACTCAATATCATGCAAGGTCAAATATCAATTAACTTCATACACAAACATAAGACTTGGCACCGTATCCACCCTCCGTCTCCCGGATTGTGCCAAAGTCCTATACTCACCCCCTGACTCCCACTGGGCAATGAGTACGGCAGCCACTCCGCTTGTCTCACCCGAATCCATGGGATGTCGACAATCGGCGCCCAAAACGTACCACAAGTCCATACAAGCAATAATACATTTTCAGTGGATACTCAAGAATTAACATGAATCATGGATGAAATAGAAAGCATACAAACATCCATAATCACAAAGTGCACGCACATGTCCACATAAACTCACAGTGTTGCTTAATTTATTCGGTGGATCCAAACCGAAAGCCTCAATCCAGCTCCGAGTCTCCAAAGTGAAAATACTTGTCACAGGCTCCCAATGTGATTTATATAACCCCTGGAGTACACATACCAAGTATCATAAGCAAATATTACCATTTACTCCATCTAATCTCTTTACAATAAGACAATTACACTTTAAAATCTCATGTACAGCTCTGTTTTCAAGCATTGATTTACCCTAAAAAACCTCAGAATCACACAGTAGTGTTCAAATACAATTTGTAGTACTCTTTCTTATCTTTCCAATGTCACTGACCTCATATTTTTATGATTTTATACGAATTTTGTAAAACAGAGTTGCAACATGACTTTCAAACTCGAAAAAAAACTATATTTCACAATTTCAAGATAAATCTCAAACCATCTTGTACCAAATTCATATATTAGTCTTATATGACCATAACTTATACAAAATCATCATGAATCCACCATTAATTTACCAAGCATCCACCTATTTCATCATTATACAATGTTGACTATCAAAAGTCAAACTTTCTCAAACTAAACTTGTATAAACATCTATTTCTTTGAAGTTAATCAAGATTTCTACAATATTTGTCATCTATCCTACATAATATCAAGATTTCAACTCATAATTCTCAATATACAACCCTAATTTCAAAGTTTGAACAACTCAATAAAAACATATAATCAAGAATGGAGATATACTCATATACCTTTGAAATCTTCAATAAACATCAAGAATTCATCAAGTCAAACTTTGTTTCTTCAAGAATTGAGTGTGGTTGGGCTTAAGTGTGCGTAATGTTTCTGGAACTGATTTGGGGTGAAAATGAGCTTATTTTCGCATTTTTACCTATTAAAACCGAGTTGGGTCGGGTTTGACCCGGTTTTGACTCATTTGACCATCAAACACTAAAAATGTCATAACTTTTCGCTCGGACCTCCGTTTTCGATGAGGTTTTCGCCTACGCGTCCGTAGTAAGATAATCTATAACTTCCAATAAAGAAAATTCCAGAAAAGATATCCCAAAAACAGCAGTTTTTATATTTGTACATGTTATGCTTTCCTTTGCAATTTGGTCGTTTTTTTTTATTTTGGGCTCGGAATCTTGTAAAACTTTTCCGACACCTCCAACAACTCGTAACAGGTCTAAAACTTAGTTCCAAAGCTTAACATCCCATAAAATACCCACCGTTTGAGTTTCGTGTGCGTGAGATACCGAAATAGCAATGTACTTTGTAAAACGTGGATAAAATGCAATCTACACGACTTATTCGACTTCCGACACTACTAACACTTCATGTTAACTTATTCAAAGGTGTCCCAACCATTACATCACCATTTAGATCATTCGTTCAAGTTTTGGGTAGATCTTTCTCTTTTAGGCATTCTAATTACTTACCCAATTTCCAATTAAGCAATGCACTTTGTATTTTGAACCCTCACATCATCTAATTAAGTCATTTATGAGGTGTTAGAACCAACCTTACCTTCTACATCTCATTCCAACTATGAGTTCAACTTATAGCTCACTAGAACACTTAGCATTTTAGCAAAACTCTCCTTTTCTTTTTTTAAACATAATTAACACATAAAGCATGCTTTAACATATAATGCATATTTAGAATTACAAGGTAAGCATGTTTAGGAGAGTGGATGTTACACACTTATTAACGTATCCCCTTCCGTAGTGATTTGAAGACCATAGAAATCGGGAGGGTGGCTAACTCTTGCGGATCTACGAAGAGGTAATGACTCGTCAATTGGCTCAACAGGTATTTCTACCTCGGGTTGAGTGCTAGTGCCAACGTCAAGTATTTCATCATTTGATTCTTGAATTTCTTCAAAATCAATGTTACTCCCACTGACTTCTTTAGCTATAAGTTCTCTTTCTCGAAAGACTCCTCTTCAAGCTACAAACACCACATTTTCAGTGGGTCAGTAAAACAAATAACCCTAAGACTTTTGTGGGTAGCTGATGAATAGACACTTCTCAGATTTGTCGGCAAGTTTATCTTGGCTCTCGTGTCTAACAAAAACCTCACACCCCAAACCTTGATATGTGCGAGTGAGGGTTTCTTCCCAGTCCACATTTCATGAGGTGTCTTTTCAACCTTCTTTATTGGTACACGATTTAGGATGTGGGCGGATGTCTCTAAGGCATACCCCCATAAATAGATTGAAAGAGGAGCTCGAGTCATCATGGAACGAACCATGTCTAACAAGGTTTGATTGCGCCTCTCAGCAACACCATTAAGTTGAAGTGTTCTAGGAGGCAATTGTGAAACAATTCTACATTCCTTAAGATATTCATTGAACTCAAGACTAAGATACTCACCATCCCTATCGGAATGTAGTACTTTAATCTTTCTACCCAATTGATTCTCTACTTCGTGCTTAAACTCTTTCAACTTTTCAAAGGTATCTGACTTATGTTTAATCAAGTAAACATAACCATATCTACTATAGTCGTCGATAAAAGTCACGTAGTAACGATTGCCATCTTTTGTGGTGGATCTAAATGGACCACATACATTTGTATGTATTAGGTCTAACAATCCTTCACCTCTTTGTAAATAACGGGTGAATGGTGACTTGGTCATTTTGCCAAGTAAACAGGACTCACATTCATCATTCGATTTTAAGTCAAATGATTCCAAGACTTCATCCTTTTGGAGTTGGGCAATGCGTTTCTTGTTTATATGACCAAGACGACATGGCCATAAAGATGCATGGTCTAACTCATTAGAAGAATCAATAGCTAGCACATTACTCAAGTTATTATCACACGCAACAGATTCATAAATGCCATTACAAGGAGTAGCTTTAAAAACAAACTAGTCATCTTTATAAACTAAATATCTCCATTCAAATTATCAAAGTAATAACGAAAACCTTGTTTAAATAATGTGTGAAATGAAATAATATTCTGAGACATATCAGGTGAATAACAGCAATCTACTAACTCTAATCTAAACCCACTATCCAAGACAAGCTCAAAAATCCTCATCTTCGTAACAGGTGCAGAACGCCTATTGCCCATGATAAGATTTAGCTTTCCTGACCGCAACTCCTTGCTATCCCTTAGTCCTTGTAAATCAGAACAGATGTGAATACCACATCCTGTATCAAGGACCCAGGAAGTAAAACATTTCATATCAGTGAGTTTGATTAAGTACATACCAGATGCAGTGGCAGAAGACTTGCCCTTGCTCTTTTTCAACTCTTGAAGGTATTTTGGGCAGTTTCTCCTCCAATGCCATGTTTGTCCATAGTGAAAACACGTTGCCTCCTTTGGATATTTGGAAGGAGGGATGTCATGATTAACCATTCTCTTTGACCCGTTGTTGGACTCTCCAACATAGGCTTTCCCTTTCCTAATGGGTTGAGCAGTGGCTTTCCGTTTCTTTACCTTTCCATGTCGAATAGCATTGACCTGTGCAGCAGCAGTAGAGCTTGATGAGGCATGAGACCTTTTCATGCCTTGCTCAGCTCTTTGCAACAGGTTATGCAGCTGCATCATGTTGGTCTCACCATCATTCATATGAAACTACATAATGAACGGGTCATAAGAATTCGGAAGTGAATCAAGGAGCATGTCAATGGCCAGGTTCTTGTCAAACTTCACATCCAGCTTCTCAAGTCTTTCAATGAGCCTTTGCATCTTTTGCACATGGGCACATACTGACTCACCGTCCTTGTGTTGACACTTTTTCAGGGATTTAAGAACCTCCAAGCGCTCTTGTCTTTGTCCCTTAGCGAACATTTCGCGAAGTTTCTCATTTATTTCGTATACCCAGCTCTCATCGAACATCTTTTGAAGTTCAGAGGACATGGTCGACACCATGATGCAAGATGCCTTGGTAGATTCCGTGCATTGCTTGTGGTAAGCATCAATTTCTTCGGGAGAGGCAGTGTTCGTGTCGGTTTCGACGATTGGTTATCAAGCATGTATTCCTTGTTTTCATAGCGCAAGGTCAATCTTAGGGCACACATCCAATCAAGGTAATTGTGGCCCACAAGCTTTTCCTTCGCTAGAATAGGATGGAGAGTGAAATCGGAATTTCCGGTAGGAGCAGGAGGAGGAGGAAGATCATTATTGATTCCAGACATCTATAAGACAAGTGGTTTTAGTTAGTGATATTAAATAATCCTTAAATATTTATCCAATTAATATATTAAGGCTAGGATCCAATTTCAAACATTCATTATATAAAGAGGGACGCCGTAATTATATACGAATTTAATTTAGGTAGGCATACAACTTGCAAATTTCATCTTTATGAAATTCCTAGGACGTTTGAGACTCCTTGTACTTTTAAGGGCATGTTTAGTCTCGGATATGCATCTTACTTATTGTGGTTGGGACGCCGAGGACCACAACTAAGGTTGTGAATGAACCATGCAAAACGCGTTGGTACATTCAATTTATTTATAATTCTCAAATTGACGTGCAGGTTATCCACACACGCTCCATCAATAAACTATAAAAATGAATTGCCACATCACCTTGCCTATCATAGCCTCAAACTAATGTACCGCTTGTCCACACACGCTCCATTAATAGACTATATAGAAATGATGTGCGTTTTCATGGGTTTGCATACATATTCACATATTCCTATGTGTATCTAAAAACGGAAATTTATTTTAGATATAGGTTCTAGATTAATACTTTCAATCTCAATATTGACAATATTGGATCCGTTCGATAACTCGTACTCTTTCACACAAAAGGTCGGTGAGCTGGCAACGCAAGGCGTTTTAAAAACTCTTCTCATTAGCTACCATTTTATAAGGAGTTTCCTTGCACCTTCTTATAGTGTTAGGAGATTGATGAGTCTATTAGTGATCCAACTACGATATATTTAATTATAGTTATACTATATATTTAAACAATGTATAAGAATATGGTAGATTTTAAACATTTTAAAACTTACCAATTATTCAATCAAGTTAATTCTAATTTACCATGTAACTTTACAAGATAATATTAATACATAATTAAATATTTTAATTATGTGAGGGCACATGTAAATAATTAACATACTATAATCCTATACGCCGAAATTTAATTGATATATAAAATAATTCTATTTGATTTTCTATTAATCCTGATTATCATGTTTAAATCATATGACAATTTAAATTGACCAATTAAACTTTAAATCATGTGAGGACACATGATAATGATTAACAAAATCAAAATTTATCTATATATAAACCTAAAAAAAATCGGCTATATATATATATAAATAATCCCTTTTAATTTAAACCTTTTAAATTAAAACCTATTTAAATCTTCCAATTTGACAAATGATTTTAAATCAATAGCCAAAATTATCTAACCTTCCATTTAATCCTCAAAGTTCCGAAATTTGACTATTAAATAAATATTGGATAATTTCTATTTAGCAAATCATTATTCAATGATTACCAAAAGTTAGGAGATAATTGCCAAAATATTTTAAACATTCCAAAACAATTTTAAACACCAACTATCTCCTAATTTTTGATCCAACATATGTATTCATGAAAATTTTAGCAAACAAGATCTAAAACAAGTGCTAGTATCAACCAAACTAAAGGCTCTGATACCACTGATGGGTTTTATATGTACTATAAACAAACAAGGCTGCGGAAACTATGAAAAGTATCATCTAACTAAACCCTACAAGAAAACCCTAGTAGATGATATTGACAACAAGAAAGAAAGAGATTACCAACCTTTAATCCAATCTTGTAATTGAATTGATCTACTTGTAGAACTCGAACACTTCGATCCAATGCTAAGGAAGGTAGTAACCAAAGGAGATTACCTCAAATGGTTTGTACACAATTTGTCCAAGATTATTAATCTTCGGAATATCCACCCAAGTGTAGTAAGAGTACCCACAAGGAATGGAGCAAAGAAAGAAGGTTTGTACCCAAATCGTCGTTGAAACCGACTAGTACTGTCGAGCGTCGTACGATTTCTGATTGATCGATTCCCATAACTTTTTAGGTGTTGAGGAAGGCTGAACTACCACTGTCGATGAGAACACTCTTGGTCGAACAATTTCCAATGGTCAATCGTATGATTAAGCCGTCATGATGTTTTTGCCATGTTTCTCTGATGTCATGGTCACCAAAGATGATATGCATCATTTCTTGGTCTAGCTCGGCTTTCGACCTATACGTTTTTGGAATTATTGCATCGTCTGTCAGTTGTGAGGCATGTCTTTTGGCCGCAGAATAAGTTAGCCCGCAAACGTCCGATCCACATCGTCATACAACATGTCTTTTAGATGTCATTTTGGAATTAACCAAGCAATTTCTTTTCTCAGGGTGAGGCAGTCGTCGGTCAAATGACCAAAATCATCATGGAAGTCGCACCATTTTGACTTTGTTTTTTATCGTCTGGCTTATCATTTTTCTTTGGCCATCTTATTTTCGACTGGAGGTTTTTCAGAGCGTCCATCAGATCTTTTGTCGTTCCCTTGAAACCATACGAGGAAATCTTTGTATGTTGAGGAAAACGCGACGATTCTTTCTTTTTATCGAATCTAACGTTAGAGATCTGCCATGATGGTTTTGGTTTTGTCGCCGACTTTAGTTTGAAGTCTGGTTTTTTAATGCCTAAGACTCTTTTTTCATTAGTTTGCTTGCGTCGGATGGCAGCATCATCTTCTACTCGCATGTGTGCTAGCGTTCTCGCTCTCACGTCTTCAAAAGTTTCTGTTAGATATTTGGTAAGAGCTAGATATAACTCTGATTTGATGTCGAGGCCTCACTTGTATGCGTCGATCGTCGTCCTTATGTCGCAATTGCCGATACCTATCATTTCAGAATTAAAACGGTTAAAATAACTCCTTACTCATTCATCAGATTTTTGAATGACATAGTAAAGATCACCCGTTTGTTTCTCCATCTTCCGACTACTGGTGAATTGCTGAAAAATTTGGTTGACCAATCCAGCAAAAGAATTGATCGACTTGGGTTTTAAGTTAATCAGCCACTGTAAAGTGGCCCTTGTGAGTGTCGCTCCGTAGCTCTTGGATATGCAAACTTCTTGATAATACAGAGAAATTGATATCGTCCACATCAATTGCTTGGATTGGGCGACGTGTTCATTGGGATCTATCAACCCTGCGTACTTAGGAGTGAATGCAAGAATGTTGTATTTCTTAGGGATGTCGACGAGAGCAATAGCGTTTGAAAAAAGTGACGTTTAATATCCCGTAGGTGATTCGATATCGACAGGTACAGCGGCACCTGGGAGTTTCGACAACATTGATAGAACTTTCTCATTTTGCTCTTCTAGCAACTTCAAGCGTCATGCGACAGGGTCGTCATGAGTTGTTTCTCCAAAACCTTGTTCTGCAAATGCATTCATGTGAGGAATTGATCATGTGCTATCACTAGATACGAAATTATTATGCATTTGAAATGAACGGATATGGAAAGAAGGGATGGGAATTGTTGTATATGGCCTCTGGAACGAAGTATTTGTATTCATGGGAATCGTAGGGATCAACATGATAGGTACTCCCATCCTAGGTCGAAAAGGAAATAGCACGTTTTGTTGAGGAAACCATCTCGGAAAAGACGGTTGTGTCCAAAATGGAGGTGCACTAGGAGTAAGGAGGATTGACAGAAGGTCTTTGCTGGTTTTCAAGATGTGCAATTCGTTGTCTTGCGGCATTGAGTTCAACTCTCAATTATCCTAGTGAGACGTTAATGGCCATCTATTTCCTACGACTAAAGACACTAAACAGCAGATATTAGTGACAAAAAAGGTTTGTCGAGGAATTCATTCAAACGGTGCCCCACGGTGGGCGCCAAACTGTTTATGCCAAAAATCGTTTAATAAAAACAACTTAAGGTTTATGTGGAGTTTTTACGACTAAAGGAAGGACTCGTCAACCAACACAATAATTGACAGAAAAGTAAAGTGACATAGTTAATTGGTGACGCGGAAAAACTCTTTGTCAAGGGAAAAAAACCGCGGACGATAGTTGAGATCGTCGATGCACTAGTGAAAATGACATCAAACAGGGACGTCGTCCATTGGTAACACTGGATGTAAGTACATGAATTACAATACGAAGAAAAGTAAAACAGATCGTATTATCAAAAGGGACGATTGGAATCAGCTAAGACAAGAAGAACTTACGACTTAGAGCAATAAACTCACGTCAATTTTATATTTCTTTCTATTGTAATCCATGTACGTACGATCGGTGCTACCAAAGGACGACGTCCCTGTTTGACGTCATTTTCACTAGTGCATCAACAATCTCAACCATCATTCGTGGTTTTTTCCCTCGTCAAAGGGTTTTTCCGTGTCACCAATTACTCGTGTCAATTATCTTTATTGTCTTTCGTTACGTTTGTCGTCGAATCCTACCTGTAAAGATAATTGACACGATTAATTGGTGATGCAGAAAAACCCTTTGACGAGGCAAAAAACCGCGGACGATGGTTGAGATCGTCGATGCACTAGTGAAAATGATGTCAAACAGGGACGTCGTCCTTTGGTAGCACCGGTCGTACGTACAGGGATTACAATAGAAATAAACATAAAATTGAACGTAAGCTTATTGCTCTGCATCGTAAGTTCTTCTTGGCTTAGCTGATTCCAACCGTCCCTTTTGATAATACTGAATCTTGTATTTATATCGATCTAGTTAGTAACGGTCTTCGGGATAATGATTGAGCATTTAATGTCATCATGCGTTATGACCGTTTGTTATAAATATAAACGAACCTACATTTAAACACACAATCAAAACATAAGATATGTCGTCAGTTTTACAAAAGTCAAGTGATGCTTTCGACAGTCGTCAGATAAGTACGCCGATTTATAGTCGTATTTTGAATTTGTCCTTCCTTGGAGTTTCGTAGTTGGCATCGTAGGTTATGCTACTATTTGCTCGGTCGTATGATATGAACATCTTTTGAGTCTCGACGTTTTATCCTAAAATCAATAGTCGTTAGTTCCTTATTATGAATCGTTGATGATCGTTAGTATCCATTGATTGTCGCTAGATGGTATTTTTGGTCCAAACAATTAATAGGGAGAACATCTGAATATTCTTCATCTCCCTGGAAATATGGTGTCAAACCAGTATCAAAATCCTCATCAACATGTTGAATATTAGTACTGAACTATAGGTTTTGTATTGATTCTTCTATACCATCCTCGATATCATTTACTAGACTATACATTTCTTTCTATGTGATTTCTTTATCATTACTCGAATTCTTCATCTTCCTCAATATCGCCTCCTGCGTGATTTGCTAAATCAACAATTCAATATCGCCTCCTGCCTCTTTTGCTAAATCGACAATCTTCTAAACATATTTTGCTAATCAATTCCTATAATCATGGTAAACCAAATGAAGATATGCTTAATTTTGGATATGATCCATAAAAATCATATTCCATGATTATCGACCAAATCATACAATTACTAAACAACCCTTATTTGATTTAGTTTAAATAAGAAAGCAATTATTTAATTTATCTGGTCCACAATGGACCTCACGGATCTCATAAAAATGTGGGTTCTCAAAAGATTAAGCCCCTATATATATATATATACACACACACACATACGATGATATTCACCATCGAATCAACTGGTTGGGTTGTAAAAATAAAGTGAGCAGATGCTTTTGTCACCATCATCATGCATAAAGGAATTTTATTGGGTGTAGGGACTGATACTTTTTACTTGTCATTCTTTCTTACTCATTATTCCTTAATTAGGTTGGGAGTGAGGTCGACCTTTTCCCTATTAAAAAAAATAGGATTTATGGCTTCTTTAAAATAACTTCAACCTTACATGATTTTAAATTGATTCATTTACCTAAAAGTTTGCTTACTTAATCTCTTATAATTAAGAGGTGTAAATTTTGTGTTAATATAATTAACAAAAGTGAGAAAATTAAAATTATGACAATAATTTATATATATATATATATATATATACATACATACACTTCTGTCCTTGAACCAACCCAAGCAAAATAAATGTATAAGGTATTATACCATTCGTTTGTGCTTTTCAAAAGTTGGAAATGCGTCAGTCTCGTGTCTTATTCTCTCTCCAATGATATATATACTCATATGGACTTAATTCAAACAACCTATATCTCTTCTTCAACCTTTTTCACTGTACCAATTCTAAACAAACCAACCCTTCAATATGGCATCTTCATCATGGTCTTCTTCTCCCTTCACTCCTCCCTCTTCTTCTCAATCATGGAATCATGATGTTTTTCTCAGTTTCAAAGGAACAGACACTCGCAAGACCTTTGTGGATCATCTATACTCAGCTCTTGTACAACAAGGAATCCACATTTACAAAGATGACCAAACACTTCCGCCAGGAAAAGTCATCGGTCCATCACTTTTGAAGGCTATTGAAGAATCACGGATTGCCGTCATCGTATTCTCTGAAAATTATGTTGATTCTCCTTGGTGCTTGGATGAACTTGCACATATTATGAAATGCAAAGAAAAGAGAGGGCAAATCGTTTTACCCATATTCTATCACGTAGATCCCTCTCAAGTTCGAAACCGAAAAGGAAAATATGGAGAAGTACTTGCAAAACATGAATCGGAGAACAAAAAAGTTGAATCTTGGAGAAAAGCACTTATGGATGTAAGCAACCATTCTGGATGGGAAACCAAGCACATTGCCAATGGATAATTTTATTCTTCCTTTTCTAAAGTTTTTGTGGTTGAGATGTTTGTACCATATGTAAGCTTTCAAAGGATAAGGTTATTCCTTTGATGATATATAAACTAAACACATGTTTTCAGAGAAAAATGAGTTTATGTACAAACAATGATGAAATGGATATGGAGAGTTCCAACAAGATTTCATTCTTGAACAAAAATCCATTTTTTGATTGAATATCAATCTTTTTGTAAGAATCAATCAAAGTTTGAAAAAACATCTATTAGTTGTTTTGAAAACACAAGTGGTATATAGAGTGATGCCTGGGAAGGACAATGCATGATAAAAAAAGGGTTATCATAAAACTATTTTTATTGTTACAAACTACTTGTGAAATTGATTAGGAGTGAACATGGTACACTATAATGTTTTTTTCGTCAATATCGTGTACCACCCAACTATATAATTGATAAATCATATATTGTGTATTAACCAACTTTACTTGTACAAACTTAATTCTTTTGGGTAACTGTGTGTTCCTACCGACTTATGTACGTGCACAGACTAATCCCATGGGTGACCATGAATGTCATGGAGTCATCACGGGATTTGACTTCACCTGGATTCGAACCCAGTGAAAATGAGATTTCCACTATATCCCCCGAGCCTTACCTGTACACCACAACCCAACTAATTAGTACCAATTTGTTTTATTTTATAGATGTTGGTGGTTATCTTTTTACCAACATTGCGAATTGGGAAAACAGAACGAGAGATAATTGAAATTATTTGTGTTCAACCATAAGTCAATGATGACAACTTTGTTTTTTAGTCGAATCTTAATATACAAGCAACATGAATCAAATAAGTGATGAGAACTTTGTTTTTTAGCTTGAAACTCATATAACATACAAACAACACGACCCAAATCAGTGATAAGAACTCTATCTCAATTCCAGACACTCAATAAGCCAACATAAATAAAGAATATTGTGTTTTAAGCTGTTGCCAAGAGCAAATACGCGTAACATTTTGGGGTAGAAATTGAAGATGCTTAGTAATCAACGGAATATAACTAGGTAAGTGTAGAGAATTGTTATTGAATACTCACCATGCATTTGTGGTAGAGGAGAAGTTTATCACTACTAAATGAAAGACTTTTGTCTACGGACTTTTCCTGGGGAAATCTGTCGCTAAATGGTGATTCCTCACAAAACCGTCACAAAAGTTGGTAGGTAAATTGTTGGTGGGTAATTCAAATTAGTAACAGATTAACCAGGGATTCTATGGGTGATCCGTTGGTATTTTCTTGGAAAACATCGGATTTTACCCAAACTTTGGTATTATCTGGATGATCTGTGGGTAATCACCGACAAAAAAATTTCTAGTTATATTTTATGGGTAAAAATCATTTGTTTTGTAGTGTATTATATATAAGTGACTACAAGACAGATTAATTGTAAGGAAAAGAAATGAAATTCAATTTAGAGTTGCATGGTTGATTAGATATTTAGATAAGTATTAATCAATGACTTAAGAAATAGATAATTAGATATTTAAAAAATAGTTTTTAATTAATAAACAAACCCAGTATTCCTCAAAAAAAAAACTCAGTATGGTATGGTACGGTAGTATCGTGGTATATGATATCGATATCTTAATACCACTTATGCAACCAAGTTGCATACTTGGTAGGTACTACCGACTAAATTAAGTTGATATCTATTTAATTGGTAGGTTTGATATTATATTGGTTGATTTGGTACGAATTTGACACCTCTAGTATTGATTTTAAAATTATGTGTAAATGTGAAATCTAAGTGCACATGACTCCTTTCCCTGAAAATATGACCAATGTTTTGAATTGGATCTTCTATTAATCTTCCTATGTATTATTCAATGTCCAGGCATGAGTCAAGATGCATCAAAGAAATTGTTGACACGATTTCAAATAGATTGTGTGCGGCAATTTCAAGTGACAATCAAGACTTGACCGGAATAGTGGATCGCTTGCAAGATTTGAAATCAAAGTTAGAAATGGAATTAGATGGTGTGTTGATGGTTGGAATATGGGGGCTTGGGGGAGGTGGTAAGACAACTCTTGCATCTTCTCTTTATCTTGAAATCTCAAGCAAATTTGATGGTTGTTGTTTTGTAGAAAATATTAGGGAAGAATCAAGCAAGCATGGTTTGCCAAAATTGCAAGAAAGAATTCTCTCATTTGTTTTGAAACAAAAACAAATGGAAATAAATAGAGTCGAAGAAGGAAGATGCTTGATAAAGAGTAGGTTTCTCCGTAAAAAGGTTTTGATTGTTCTTGATGATGTAGACCACCTCGACCAACTAAAGGCTTTAGCTGGATCACATGATTGGTTTGGTGAAGGTAGTCTAATAATAATCACAACTAGAGACAGCCATTTATTAAATGCTCACCGAGTAAATGTGATATACAATATTAGCTTATTAAATGACAATGAGGCTTTTCAACTCTTTTGCAAGCATGCACTTCTGCATTCTAGACCCATAAAAGATTATGAGATGCTTTCAAAAGACGTGGTTTCTTATGCTGGTGGGCTTCCGTTAGCAGTTAAAGTTTTGGGTTCATTCCTATTCCTATGTGACAAAGATATAAATGAGTGGATGAGTGCCTTGGCCAGATTAAAAGATGTCCCAGATATTGATATTATGGAAAAACTAAAAATTAGCTACCATGGACTTAAACCCATGGAGAAAGAGTTGTTCCTAGATATTGCATGTTTTTTTAGGGGGAGAAGAGAAAGATAAGGCAATGATGATACTTGATGCTTGTGGTTTTCACCCTATCATAGGGGTAAAGGTGCTTATACAAAAGACTCTCATAAATGTGTCACAGGTAGGAAGGTTTGATATGCATGACCTTATACAAGAAATGGGACATTACATTGTTCGAGAAGAAAATCCTAAAAATCCTGAAACCCAAAGCAGAGTTTGGCAAAGAGAAGATGTTCTAAAAATATGTGCTATGGATGCTACAACGGTAACTTTCTAGCTAGCTTTGTATATTTATGTTATATATGCAACGGATGATTCATACATACACACACACACACACACACATATATATAAGAGCACGTTCATACGAGAAACTAAACATTTTACGAGAAGGGGAGAAGTCTCACTATCATATATGATTACACACACACATGATACATAATTTTAAGAGTAAACTACATATTTGGTCCTTATGGTTCATTGGTTATAACACTCTGGGTCCCTAAAGTGAAATATTTATGGCTTGCATCCTCATGGTTTCAATTTTATAACGAATTGGGTCCCTATTTTTGACTCCGTGAGTTTTTGGCCGTTAAACCCCACATGTACAAGGCACATGATGGGTATTTTGGTCATTTCAGGAATTTTCTTCGTTTTACATTAAAAAAATAAAAACAAAATAAAATAAAGTTCATCATCATCATCATCTTCATTTCACCAAGAACACTGTGAAAATTTCACAAGAAATTGAGTTCTCAATCAAGAAATTAAGTATCATCATCTTGATTTCACCAAGAACACAGTGAAAATTTCACAAGAAATTAAGTCCTCAATCAAGAACATAAAATAAAAAAAAATTAAGTGCTCAATCAAGAACATAAAATAAAAAAAATGAAGTCCTCAATCAAGAACATAAAATAAAAAAATTAAGTCCTCAATCAGGAAATTAAATCCTTAATCAAGAACATTATAGCAGAAGATGAGGTTCTTGCTCTAATCAAGTCCTCAATCAAAAACATAAAACAGCCCACAAACTTAAATACAAAACACAAGATGTTCTTAATTATGAAAAAACCCAGATGTTCTTAAAACAAGAAAAGCTAAAAGTTAAGTATATATTTAAACCAAGAACACTTTCCCCTCCCAGAACTCCATGGCTGTCCTGATGCCTCGAACCACCATAACCCCCAAAATGAACTTGCCACCGGAGAAGAAGAGGCGAAGAAGAAAAACCCAGATCTCGATACAAAAACCCCCAGATCTATGCAGGAGGAGAAGACGAGACGAAGAAAAGGAGGTCGTAGATCTCGATATTCTTACCGGAAGTTGGAGATCGATTGTGATGGTGGTCGGCGGAGGTGGAGAATGCCCAGATCTGAAAACCATCATCATCTTTTGTTCCCCCATCATCGCAGATTTGTGTTCTTGTTCCCCCGTCATTGCAGATTTTGTGTTCTAGGGTTTTTGAAGGTTGCGGTCACGAGTCAGGAAAGAAGTAGAAGATGAATAGAGAAATAAGGGGTCCGATGTTGTACGACGAAGTGCAAAACTTGGGCGGGTGGTCGTGGGTTTCTCCAGGGTGTCCGACGGTAGTCCTGGGCGGAAGGGACGGGTGGTGGCACATGACCGGAGAGACGCGATTAGCTCCGATCAACGAGAGGTGGCGGCGGCTTTGGTGGTGATTGTGTGAAAACCCATTTGATAAAGGCATTGATTGAGAGAATGGAGGCATTTTTCTTAAGATTTTGGTTTTATCTTGAGGATGAGAGAAAAGAAGGTTTAATGGTGGTGGTAGGGATGATTGGGAAAGGGGTTGGAAGAAGAAGATTACCAGACATTTTCTTTTACATTTTTGGTCCCTATTGTTTTTATTTTTAAATGTAAAATAAAGGAAATGCCTGAAATGACCAAAATACCCATCATGTGCCTTGCACATGTGGGGTTCAACGGCCAAAAACTCACGGAGTCAAAAATAGGGACCCAATTCGTTATAAAATTGAAACCATGAGGATGCAAGCCATAGATATTTCACTTTAGGGACCCGGAGTGTTATAACCAATGAACCATAAGGACCAAATATGTAGTTTACTCTAATTTTAATCATATATATGATTAAACTCATGTTACATTAACAAAATATCGAACTTAATCATATATAATTAAAACACACTCAAATATGTGTAATCATATATGAAATTACAACTTTTCGTCTTCTCGCAAAATGTTTAATTTCTCGTATGATCCTTCCTATATCTATACTATATAAGCATGCTAAACGGTAATTGTTGAATTTTTAAGAGGTACATCCCTTTTTGCTTTAGGTACAAGGTTTTGAAGCTACACAACTCCTTCCACGTTCTCATGATTAAGATCAAATCATTTTTAATTACATTTTATATCTTTATACTTAGGATTTTAGTTTACTTTACATTCCTTACTTTTATATTTTTTGTTTTACATCCTTATCATATTAACATAAATAAGTGTATATTAACTAAAATACATTAAAAATACGTTTTTTTTTTAAATTATAATATTATAATCGTCTTGCCAATACCTTCAAAATTAGCCCAATATTTAATATTTTTTATTTTAATCATATTATCAAATAACATAAATGCGTAGTGAATTATTTTTAAAACTTACGTTTTATATATTATAGTTATTTAATTAACTTTTATGTCGTTACTTTTTCATTTTCCATTTTACACATTTATCACATTAAAGTACATAATGTATGTTAACTAAAATATATTAAAAATATATTTATTATTTTACAAATTATGATCGTTTCGTCAATACCTTTAAAATAAGTTCAATACTGAATATGTTTAGATTTAATAGTATTATAAAGTATCGTACCGTTGGTTTTTCTGTGAGTTTGAAATAATATTTAATTTTGAATTCTTTTTTTAAATTTTAAATAAAATTTAACTTTAGGCTTCATTGATTTTATAAATAAATTTATATTTTAATTATAAACTTTTGGAGTTTATAGTAAGCATAAACTTAATACCCTCAATTCACAAAGAAAGTTTGACATCCCGGAATATTGAACGGATACCCAAACTAATATATATATATATATAGGTGCGGGTTCATACGAGAACGGTAACAATTTACGAGAATGCGAGGAGCTTTTTTCATGTACAAGATCACATATGATTTTGCACTAACTGTAGCGGGCGACTGTAGCGGACGACTTTTGGGGCCACTTAAGTCGCATGGAAAGTCGCCCGCATCATTTATGGTTTTGTACAAAATCACATATGATTTTGTACATGAATCATATGATTCATATGTGATTTTATACATGAAAATTTTCATGTATAAAAATGATTGGCTGAGAATTGTCCTCGCATTCTCGTAAATTATTACTGTCATCGCATTAACCTTCCTATATATATATATATGTATGTATATATGTGTGTGTGCGTACTGATGAAGTTATACTCTAACTTGACCTAATTAACACCATTTTGTTCCTTTAATTATCACAGAAAAATGATAGAATTGAAGCGTTACAATTTCATTGGTATGGGGACAAGCTTCCTCATGATAGTCTTCCAGAGGTTGTTGCAAACATGAAGAAACTTCGGTCGATTTCTTGGTATTCTCATCCAGCAACTTCATTCACAACAAAATTTCAACCAATGAACCTTTGTTATCTAATGTTGGCATATAACTCTGGGAGGGTTATAAGGTAACTTTTATTAATTCGGATGATATTAAGACGCGTTTATATATAAATCAGTTAATTAATTTAAATTTTGTGTGATTTATGTATGAAAAATTGTCATTTACATATAAATTTATTAACTGATTCATATATGAATTCGTATGATTTATATGTGAACTATTATGTGATTCATATGTTAATTATTCAGTTAATTATTGTAAAAAAAGATTAGGTAACTTTTATTATTTCCCCTAATTTATATAGTAAAATGTAACTAGTTTTATCACCAAGAACACACAGTTATGTCGTTAAGCAACAGAGTTAAAAGAGATCAACTTCAACTATAACATAGAAATATACACACAAAAATCTGTTCTTTTTTTAACTACAAATTTGTTCTCACTCCGACCAAACGCTAAAAGAAATAACACCAAAGGGTTATTTAATCTGATCGGGGGGATAGCACTACGTTAACTACTAACCCTTAATTATATGATTAAGTAAAATTTTATCTTTATTATTAATGGTAAAAGTGTCATTTAGTATAGATATAGATTATATATTTTCTTATACGTATTTTTCAAGGAATGCAATTTAATTCCTCTCTTTATGTTAAGGATTGATCAAATCCCTCACCAACGGATTTTGGTGGAATCTAATCAATTCACTCCGCAAACAAAACATCATCAAGAAATTTTCATCAAATTCTTTCGCATTCAGTGAACCGAACAACCCTTAGCATCTCCTCCAACAAATTCTCTAAAATGGATAATCAAAAGTCAAAAATTTCAAACAAAATTACATTCATCTCTAACGGATTCTCTATTTTGGAGATTATAATATGAATTATTTTATTAAAATATTCAGTATAGTTCATAAAATATTATTTCTCTTTTCTAAACATTTACTTTCAAGCATTTTCATTAGTAAGAAGAATAAAAAAATCAATTATCCTTCATGTGTAATCATTTTTGGAGAGTTCTTTAAATTTAAATGAATTTCACCATCACTTTCTTACTTTCTCTATTTTCAAGAGATTTTAGAGAACTTACTACCGTAAAAATCCCAAAATCTTTATTTCGTAAAATCTAGCATCATAAAAATTAATGTCATGCATGAATTATAGAGTAGTAGTCATGACATGCCCACATTATCTATAATATGAAGATGATATGTGATCGCATGAAGTCGGTAATTAATTGTGTGACCAATTTTGTTAAAACAGTACCCCAACCATAGCCCATAGAGATCAAATACATAATTGAATCTTATTTTTATTGCTACTTATAATGTATTATAATGATTTATTATAAGTATATAATTTAATGATGGAAATTGATTTTTTTACTACACACTTTTTTAATCATTTATAACTTTTATCTAACTTATTATTTAGTTTTTATCAAACAAGACCGGTTTATCAGCTAACTTTTTAGTTAATAGTTAGCATATCAACTAATTTGACAAACATAGCCTTATAAATGCATTCTTAACAAATTGGCGTTCATCATCAACTATAATTTTTTTATTATATACATAAATTATAAGACGTTCGCAATTGCCTTAATTACCAAAGGCTTGAGCCAGCCTTGATGTCAACAAATATTTTGTAGCAATTTTATGTGTATATGAGATGTATCATACTTTTTTTTAAGTATCATATACTTCTCTATGATATTAAAACTTTTTTAAGTATCATATATTTCTGTATGATATTAAAACTTATGTTGACAGATCTGACTTGTGTGTTATTATGTATACAACAGCTTCTACCAAATTTGAAAGTGCTCGACCTTGGTCATTCAAAGGGGCTAGATAGCACACCGAATCTTGACGGACTTCCATGTCTTGAAAGAATGATACTTGAGGATTGTATCAATTTAAAAGAGATTCATCCATCAATTGGATATCATGAAAAACTTATTTTCCTGAACATGGACCGTTGTGAAAGCCTTAAAATGTTTCCTCCCATTATCCGGATGAAAAAGTTGGAGACTCTTCTACTCTCTTATTGCTCTCAACTTGGTAAGTTTCCAAAGATTCAAATGAACATGGAAAACTTGGTAGAGCTTCATTTGAGAAAAAGTGGTATAGAAATTCTACCCTCATCCATAGCACCAACCTTCTTTCTCTTGATTTGAGGGATTGCAACCATCTAGTGAGTATTGAAGGCAACTTTCGTCTCTTAAAACATTTGAAAGGGCTTTATCTCAAGGGTTGTAATCAACTTAAGATACCAGTAGGATGTAGAATGTTGTTTACATGTTCTTTCTTTACCTTGCATATCCTTCAAGAATCCCATGAATCATAGAGGATTGGAAGAAAATTTGTGTAGAGGTGTGGTGAGCATGAAACTTGATGGCTTTCCACGTTTCTTAGATTTTGCAATTTAGATGATGGAGACTTATCATCTGTTCTGTTCTTTGTGAGTTATCCAACCTACAAGTATTAGACTTAAGTGGGAATAACTTCTCACAATTGCATTCCAGCCTTTCGCAACTTCCTTGTCTCAAATTCCTCAACCTGTCATTATGCAAAAACCTTGTAGAATTACCGTATCTCCCATCAAGCATAGCTATTCTCAAAGCAGAAATCTGCGACTTACTTGATATTGCAGGAGATGTTCCAACAAACTATAAATGGTTGTGGAAAGTCTCACTTTCAGTTGACACAAAGTTGAGTGGTGGTGAGAGGTTAATACAATCCATGTTTCAGGTATGGCTCTATTTGCGTTCTCTTGTTTTTGAAGATTAAATATTTGTATACATTCAAACAAAATAATAATATTGATAAATGCTATTGAAGATTACTTTATGAGTCTCCATTTTGATGGTACTAACATTTCAACAAGAAACCTTGAAAGGGAAACATTTATGTTACATCTTCCATGAAGATGTGGACTTAAAAGTTGAACTTGTTCGTAGGAGAAGTAAAGATGATCCAATAGAAACAACAAAAGATACAATAAATTGCTCAGAATTTTGGGATGAGGAAGCTAAACATAGAAAGACATTTGAGATCGAACATGATTCAAAGTCCTCCATCAAGATTTCATGGTGTCATTGTCAATCTTCAGACATGTTCGACGATATATGATCTTTTTTACAATATTTGTTGCATGTGTACATAAATGTTTGTCTTACTTTATTAAAACGAATTTTTTTGACTTGGTGGGATAAAATCTATCACCCTATACATCAACATGGATTTACAGTTGAACAAAACATTCATAGTGTCATAATGTACCATAGTATGATACATAAAACAAAATGAGATTCGTTCCATGTAACCTCCCCGACGGCCCTCGTCTCTTGTCCCTTTTTTTCCCTTCATATTTACGGTTTCTTATCAATTTAGTCTACTAGAATGCGGGGAGGATAGTAGATGATTCTAACTGAGGTGACAGATTTTGGGTTGATGTAATTCTAGGTACCTGCCTAGTTTAGATGATGATGGGTTATTTTGCAAAGACTTTCTTACCTTTATTAATTAAAGTATTTAACTAAAATAGTCATTTTCAGATGTTGGTTTCAACTCTAATAAAAGAGTAATACCATCTACTATTACATTTTCCAAACTCCAAAAAGAATCAAATAGCTATGCATGTTTTGAATCAAATAATTTCATGGATTGAATCAAATAGATATGCAACTAAATAAAGAGACAACACCATTAAAAACCACCTTTACATACCAAATAAACAGACAACAGCTAAATAAAGAAACATCACCATTAAAAATCACCTTACATACCAAATAAAGAGACAGCAACTAAACAAGGCAGTAGGCTGTCAAAAAACATAAACATGGGCATTTTCAAAATTTCACAGCAATACCCAATTAAGCAAATCAATATTCCATTTTTTTCCTCAATTTTGCATAAAATACTTATCATTTTCTTTAAATTGAAGGATCTAACAATCTTTTTATTTGCTTTGTTTCTGGTTTGCATTTAAATTGACAGGAAGATTGGATGTTATGTAGAGTATTTTACCACCAAATAACTACCAATTCCTCCCATAAAAAATCCACCAGTGAGAATAACCAACCAAATTGTGATATGCTCAAATATGAAATTACTTGAGTATTGCTATAAACCTTAAAAAAGCATTCAAACAAACAGCTATAAACATCATCATTCAATAAACAACATTAAAACAAACAGCACCATTCAATAACCATTTTGTTCTTTGCTATAAAGCTTAAAAACACACAGCTTCAAAGGACTTTTGCATAAAAAAATTACTACCTGCTGGTTCGACAGTGAGATCTGAGAGCTTGAGAGGTGTTGCTGCTGAGATCAGAGAGGTGTTGCTTCACGAAATCGATTACTACCTGCTGAAGGGAATATGAAATCGAACAGATTAGCGAGAGAAGGAGCATCGAGAGCAGAGAGAAGACAGAATCAAGAGAAGAAAATCGAGAGAATCGAGCGAAGAGAAAACGGAGAGAAGAAAGCATCGAGAGAAAGAGCATCGAGTTGAAGAGAAAATACCTGTAGATCGACACCAGTAGCACAAGGATGCGATAGAAGAGAAGAGTGTTGGAGGCGGCTGAGTTATAAGAGGATTTAAGAGGTGTGTTTACCTCTTAAAATATAAGAGGAAATAGGGTTACTTTCAGCCCTTAAATGGAAAAAAAAAAAAACAGTCTGAATTCGAAAAACCTATGACCGAATCAGACATTAGAGGTTTTCAGCTCTGAAATTGCAAAAACAAACAAACCCTTAGTCATTTCTCACCTAAATCCACCAAAATGTCGCTTCATCCGCAAATGATAGGTCCACATTTTGCGGAGAGGTCAAAGTGCAAAAAAGAAGAAGTTTTTGAACCGGGTACATAAGTGAACTTATAATTGCAGAGGTCAGGAGGCTAGTTTAGGAGTAAGAAATAGCGATTTTATCCAATTTCCAAAAAAAATAAGGAAACTCGGGCTACATCGAGAGGCTTAACTCTCACATCAATCGCCACATTCTCAAACTCAAAGCATCCACGATGAATGAAAGAAATACGTAATGTTTTAACTTAACACATGTAGCTTAATAATTCAACAATTTTGTCCACTCCCAGATTTTTGTTCTCCGAAAAAATGTTTTTTCAGTCGTCATACAACAAATTTTCATCCTGTCTTGTCCTCTTCTTGGCAATCGCACTAAAACATGAAAAGATTTGTAAAAAAGCAGGATCAATTCTTTTTTAATGCAGCAAATGATCCAGTAACCCACCCTTATAACATGTTTAAACAAAGAAAAAAGAATCCCAAATTCAAATCAACTGTTGTATGATGGCTAAAAATCTGAAACAAACCCATGGTAGTACTAGTAGTAGCAGTGTTTATATACAATCTAATTAACGTTATTACAACCCATCGTAACTTTATAAAAAAATCCACTTAATTTGCAACAAAATGGTACCTCGAGTCCACATAGCTTTCAACATCCCACAAGAACGAACCAAACGTTACCGCCTCCAACACCAACCTCCTCAACCCACCAAAACTTATCTTAATAACCTCATCTTTCGAAGAATCAACCGTTCCTTCAGCCGTTATCACAATCTCCGGTCGACCAAATAAAGCTTCCGTGTGTTTCTCGATAATACTAACCGCCTCCTTTGACCTTATAGTTGCATATCGTTGAAGTGATTCACCATCAAACGACATCACGTAGTTCCTTAACCGAGACGGTTTAACCGCTTGTCCAAAACCACCACCACCCGAGTTCGGGAGTCCTGACCATGAACTCACTTCCGGGTGAGTTTGTGGACCGGTGGTGGGGTTCGGCACCCTTTCGTCACCTGACCACCCCTGCTGTTGGATGTTATTCATGTCGTCTTTTTCTACACCTTCCGGAAGGATTTTTGTGGTTTTTTCGAGCTGGAAACGTTGGTCAACTCGTTTAAGGAAGTAACCGTACATTACGGATGCTGCATATACTTGGCCGACTCTGAGTTTGCTGATCTCAGCAACGGATGTGGAATCACCTACACGGTTTCCGAGAATTAGAGCTAAATGGTTGTGGATCATTTCTAGAGCTTCTGGGGAATGAAGTAGCTCGAGTTTTTCATCTTGGCTGGGCCATGCGTCCACTGGTTTGAAAGATGATGAAGGTGAAGGAGCTACGGATGGAACTAAAGAAACGTTGGCATCCATGAATTTTTGCACCACTAAAGCGTATAAAATCTCTTCAAGAGTCTTTTTCCTTTCGTTAGCTTTCACCTCAGCAATTCTCCTGAAAGTGTTTAGGATCGATACACCAATCAGATTCATGGTTTTCTCTAAAGTTACATGTTTACTAATAACCCAATGTTTAACAATAACAGAAACAACTAGGAAATAGAACCCATCGTCATCTATATGACTTAAAAAACAAAAAGAAAACTGAGCACCACCCTGGGAGCCCTCCATCCGGATGGTATGCATCAGTAATTTGTAACATGCACTAATGCATAAAAAAACAACTTCAATCGCTTGAATGCATTTGTGCATACCTTCCAGATGGAGGGCTCTCTGGGTGTTCTTCAATTTTTATTTTTTTTTTAGGTTTTCCCGTGAACCTCCCTCAATTATGCAGAAATTAACAATAAGTGAACAGACAGAATAAACATTTTACCATAATCGTAATTCATCAGACATGACCCATTTCCAGATGGGATATACTGGGTATGTTTGGTTTGTAATTTCATTAGACATCTAAACCCTAAAGCCTTCTTGCGTAAGTTTTACTAGGTAAATTGCCAAAATTACAATTACCAAAAGAAAATGATAGCTTAATTCTTGAAACAAATGCTTCTGAAAATTATTGGAGCGGTCTTCTTAAGAAAATAGATTATTCAGAACAAGAAAAAATTGGAGAAAGTATCTGCAGATATCGTTTTCTGGTACGTTTACTAATACACAAACACGATATCATATAAAAGAAGAAGAATTACTAGTTGTGGTAAAAAGTTGCCAATAATTTTATTATTTATTACCAAAAAACTTTTTATTAAGAACCTATAGTACCCAGGTTAAAGCATTTCTTAAAAATAATTTGCCCTCTAAACCAGAATATAAAAAGACTAATTAGATGGCAAACTCTTTTATCAAAGTATAATTTTGATATAAAAATTATAAAATCTGATATGCCAACAAAATCACTTCACCAGAAGCTCTACTACTTACTTGTACAAGACAAGATCAGTGGTCGGGGCTGCAGGTTCCTCCTTTTGTTCCTGAGCATCGCGATCAGTTTGAAGCTGTTCAAGCTGCTGTTCAACTGCAGCAGGTACCAGATGTGGGTGACTAACCAGAATTTGTGAAAGGAATTGTCCAATTGGAGACTCGAGCTGAAGTGGAGCAATTGGTGAAGTGGGTCCGGCTGAATCAGAAGATAATGAAGCTTTTATTGCACTTCTCTTCTTTTTACTCTGAAAATATACACTTCTGAGTCCTACTCTGGGTTGAGAAAGTGAAGGGAAGCGCTGTTGTGCCAATCAATCAACAAACTTTAAGTTAGAATGCTTACCTCAGGAAAAAAAAATCAAAATAAACACATCCTAAAGGCTACATGAAAAAAGAGAAAAGTGCAATCTATAAATTAAATTAATATTGATTGACGACAGTATATTGTACAACTATAGCCATAAAAAGTCAGAAGACGATATATTTGAAAGGGTTCTTACGAAAAACAAATAAAATGGTCTGGTTTAAGTTTTCGTTTTAATCTGTTTTGAACAGATCATACAGAGAACCGTATTTGAAAACTTAAAGGACTACTTACATTTTCAACTAAAAGGAGTTGTAACATTGATATTAGTGTAACTTTGAATGACTAAGCTAAACACATCTCCAAGGACCATATAAGCAGTAAATAAACTCTGAATATTGTATCTGAAAGATCAAAAAATATACTTGTTACAGTTCTTTTTTAACCATCGAAACAAGTATGAATTGCAATTCGCAACATAACAAGCCTATCATGATATGGACGCCATGATACGGTGAAAAGCGGACATAAGGAGCTCTCTACATACAAGAATGACGGTACACAAAAGTAGCAAATGGAAGTATTCACCAGAATAGCTTATTTACAGAGGGTAAATAGATAGATAAACTAACCAAGCCTCCAAAAGGGAAGTTGTGAAGCAATATCCAACAGGGAAGACAAGAGCATAAAAACAACTCCAAAATATAAGGTAACTAACATTCAGTCAAGTTGTAGAAATGATAAGGACTTTAGGCTTATAGTTATTTAGGTTAAGTAGATCATCAGGAGAATAAGTATTTGATTCTTTATTTCTTTTCTTTTTTAGTAGTGATGGTAGTTGATAGATTATAGTCTTTCACTGTTCCTCTCACCCACTCCATAGGGATTCTGATTGTAGACTTGCATCAATACCATCAAACCCAAAGAAAAAATGACAACTTACATGGTTTTGTCTCAAAGAAAACCATATCTTGTTAGGGAATTCAGAAGAAGGGTTCTACATATGAACATAATTGATCTATCTACTCTACACCCCAATCCCCAATAATCACTTTTTACATAACCTAAAGATTATATTTACTAATATCATTCAACTAAACATCAAGTTAAGCTTCATATACACATAATAAGGATATTCATACAGAAATGAAATTTCGTATATAATTTCTAACAGGAAACAATCAACCTCGGTCAAAGCCTCCATGATTCAAAATAAACTTAAGAAATTTTGTTTAAACCTCTGCATATTCCTTATGACGTTTACAACTTTTGAACCCCAAAAACTATTAATAACCAGCATAGTTCTCATGAATTTTGATTTCAAGAAGCAAACCATTTCCAATTTCACACTTACAAATCGATACTGATTCTAATTGAGATGGATTCAGTATTGACATCCTCAAGAAAAACCAAAAAAATCAAAAGATTACATGATAAAAACATATATAAATAACTCATCAAACAGATCCATCTGAATCACATAAAATTTCTATGTATCTTAAATAAAAAAAATCTCACACGGATATACCTTATTTGAAACAGTAGCAAACGCGATAGATCCATTGCGAGAACGCCCTAAATCGTTTCTATTCGATGGTCTAATACAGGTACCAAAAGATGAGCGAAGAGCAGTTGCTGTTTCCATCTCAAATCAAATCAAACAATCAGAAACCCTAGATGCCCAAATTAGCTGTAACAAGAAGTCAAGAACGAATTGGCAATGGTAAGCCTTTGAAAGAAAGAAAGATGGGTAGGTAGGTAACGACAAACCCACAAGATAATCGACGAACAAGATAATAAATTATCAGCTGGAGAATACTATTATTTATAATGCTCAAATGCCATTTTCAGAAATTTTCATCCAGAACCCTTAATTATTACATATTTACATCCAGACCCCATAGTTCAGTAAGTTTTATCGGGTCAATTTGATCCTAAGTTTGAACAGATGACCTATTAAAAACCCAGTCCAATTCTTGAAGAATATTATTTTTGGCCCTGTCCTATTGGGAAATCCTGTTCACCCGCCTTGTTCGGGGCATGGATTCCACATAAAAACGGGTAATGAGTACTGGGGTTCGAATCCCCAACATATTGAAAACCGAGGCTAGGTAATGGTATTCCTCAACTCGCCATGTCCCTATGCTTATATATACTAAATAAAATTATATTTTTTAAATATATGTTATATAATATTAGGGGTGAGCATGGGACGGATCAGGTCAGATCGGGGCCTAAAACACCAAACCCGATGGGGTCGGGTACGAAAAAAGCCCCCCGTAGATGGCAGATCGGGGATCGGGGTCTTCGGGGTCAGGGTAGGTCGGGTTCGGGGAAGATCGGGTCGGGTGTTCGGGGCTCTGGTGAGGACCTGTGTGGTAGCCGGTGGCACCATGGCAGTAGCCAGCGGTACTGTGGCAGTCGCCGATTAATTTCTGCAGGTTGCTGGATCTGGACGTCGGCAGCAAGTAAACAAGTCGGAAGCTATCTTTGGAGTCTGGACGATGATGACGTGAATCTCATTCAAGGCTCTGGATGTCACGATTATAGGGTTGTGCAAAACAAGCGGGAAGGCAAGAAGCTATCTTTCTTTGGACTCCTCATGATCACGATGGTTTTTAATTGTTTATTGGTTTAATGGTTTTAGCGTTTAGGACTTTAGGTTAACGTATGAATTGGTAACTAAATTTAAAATTAGGAACTAGGAATAAGAATATTTGGAAATTTTTAAATAAGGTATGTAATTCAATTGTTCGGGTTTCGGGTGGTTTCGGGGCGGGTATATGTATACCCTAACCGATTCTATTAAACCCGTTATATAGTTCGGATTCGATTATCAGGTAATATCGGGTTTGTTCAGTTCGGTTTTTCGGTTTGTTCGGATTTGAGCGGGTTTTGCACAACCCTATATAATATATTATAGTTTCAACCATTTTGACCATTTTTTGAACTATTTATTAGTGAACCGGGGATAGGATCAATAAAAACCAGGGAGGGGATTCGATTCCCTATACCCCATCGGGGACCAGGGCCATGGATTGCATTTCCTGCCTAATTGCCATGCGGCCATGCCTAATCAAGACCATACATTAAGAACCAAATGAAGGACCAGTTAGGCATACAAGTGATCATTTTATAGGCATAGACTGGATCTAACATATTTTTTTGTCCGACAGATCTAATATAGCAAACTCAAACCCCTTTTTTACGGGCTTGAGAACTTGCTCGTAACCACTCTACAAATAGGCCGAGCTTGCCCACGAGTTAATGGACCTGTTTTTTTACATTAGAAAACAAAACCAGATATAATCATAAGTTATGTAAAATCTTTTAAATTTACACTTTTCTTTTCAACATAAAATAAGACGTAAAAGATATCAATATACATATCGTAAACCATTCGTATTTATGCCATTGCAACTTCCACCATCTTCACTATCGTGGTCACGTGTATTGTTGCTTAACATTTTCAGGATAAAATTAAACAATTTGGACTAACTTTTTCTTCAACAAAGAAGAACTATTTCACTGGAGACTTTCAATCATAGTTGAAGATCCAACCAGCAAAATTGCAAACTATTAGAACATAATCAAATAGGCATTAGGGTTGAGCAGCATTGCCAAACCAATGTTGAACCTAAACTAAAATTTTGATAATAAGATAACTAAGAACTAAACCTTGTGATATTAATTTTGTTCCAAATGGGACTTGAACTTTAAATTCGTTATTAACAAGTGATTCAAGCATAATTCCTTACATAGATGGCATTTTGTTTAAATAATAAAATTTGAATTAAAAACTACTTTTTTATTATATATTAATATCGAGTATAAACTCTGATTTCTATCAATCAAGAATAACTCAAACTTAGTCCACCAGTTTTTCGGTTTTGTACCAAATTTTGCACACCCTTAATAATTGAGGGACGAAATTTGTAATTTGATCTAAGGTTGGGATTCGTCAATGGTCAAATGGCAACCATGCCATCCACATTTCATTTATTTGTTTATTGTATTATTTTATGTATTTATTAAATTTTCACAATGATGACGGTATGTGTGAGTTTTCTATAGTTGTATTCTTTCTAAAATTTTATAACTGACTAAGATAATAATAGAATAAAATATTATTTCATGTTTGCTATAACATATGATAAAAAAGACTTATTATTTTACGTTTTACATAACATGAAACAAATACCTATATTAAATAAGACTGAATGAAACAAAAAATATTTCTTTTTTCTATAATTAAAGTTTAAAAAAATGTAAGTTTGTTATCAAATATAATTTTAAAGTAACAAAAACATTTAAGAAAAATAATTAACAATGTGAGAGTATTGGTAAAATTGTCTTCTGATTCTGATGACACATAAAAATAAAAGAAAATATCATAGAAATGAGGCTAAGCAAGATGGTACGTGTCCAAGTTTGAACAGGACATTTGTGTTTGTGGCTCCCTTCCAATACTGAAGGTTCTAGCGTCCTCTAGTTTGCCACTCATTTTATGCCAAGTGTCAATTTATTGATCACCATCACGTTTACTTTTTACTGTTACTTGTACTCAGTGACGGATCCAGGAATTTTGTCTACTAGGGTTCTATTAAGATAGATTGAAGGCGCATAAAGTCATACGACGTGTTTCGGAAATTTTTATAAGTTTTGTAGTTGATTTCAAGGGATTTTTTTAGTGTTTTTGTCGATTTTAAAAGGTTTTCTTAGTGTTTTTGTGGATTTCGAAGGATTTTTTCGTTTTTTATATTGATTTCAAGAGACTTTTTTAGTGTTTTTGTCAATTGCGAGTAAGATGGGGTCCCTTGAATTTTTTTTACTGGGGGACGAGAGGCTAAATTAAGTATTTTTGATATTTTTTACTCTATATATATTTTTTTTAATATTCAATGGGGTCCTGGGACTCCCCCTTTTGTTAACCAGCTCCGCCACTGCTTGTACTCGGCACCGTGCGTTACGCGATGGCGATAGTATTTTTTTTAGAAAATATTGAAATAGAACAATATGAAATATAATTTCTTAACTAATGGTTGACCAAAATACATATTAAGCCAACCAACCCACTATTTAATTATCAAGTTAGAATATACTCCTTTAAATAAACCTTTTGTTAACCACTATTTGTTAATCTTTTATCTCTTTATCGATGCGAGATAACATCTACCAACACGACAATTCAAGATCTTAGAATACTCAAAATCTCGTGATATCACATCATTCTATATGGTTGCTCCACTTTTATAAAAAAAAACATTGACATTGATTCTTATAAAATAGAATTTTCACGAACATAAGGTCGGCCAAGATACATATATAGGCAACAAGCATTTTTTGTTTTTCAAAGGTATCCCGATCTTCTTTAATACACACGACACCATTTGTAAATCTACCATTTTCTTCTCTAGCTTGGATAACCAAACCGAACATCACAAATCAGGATTTTAAAAGTCACTTCATTCTTTTTATATATAGATTCGTTTACAGAAAATGAGTTCTCAATTATTTTTTGAAAAATAATAATAATTGAAAGAGTTAATAGATGGTAAAGTGGACCGATCATATGGTTTTGACAATGTATCAACGGAGTTGCATAATGTATCAAGAGAGTTGCATACAGATTGACTTGGAACCACACAATCCAAAATATCGTAGTCCAGAAAGAAGGTATGGTAAGAACCCAAACACACAGGAAGCAATAATGAATAACTATATTTTTTATTTAAGAAGATGTAATTTATAGATGTGGGATTCACATACTCCAGCTTGAAAAATTACTTGCGAATTCTAAGCAAACTTCAAGCTCATCACCTACTTTTATGCCTTTCTTTCTATAGAAGCCTCTCATGAGTTATTTTTGAATTAAAACTCCTCCATTGTGGAACTTGTTTCTTGCATGTATGTTCAACGCCAAAGCACACCAATAAACAATGGTTGAAACTTTGTTATACAACATGAATCTAAATAGTTGTTCCGGATGCAGTGCAGAATCTTGTTGTATAGAATAGATTACTTATCCATATACAAAAGCCAATTTGATCTGAAACGTTGAAGGAAATGTGTTCATGTATTGTCCACAAAGTGCCACTAGAGATGTTCATTTTCGTGAACAACTCCATGTGAAGCAAAAACGTTGGACTATACCTTCAAGGAATGATCGTGTACAATTTTCTTGCAAAATGGCACATACTTGATGGACAAACTCTTCAGTCTGCACATTTTGTAACCTGTAATTGTTAGCAGCAATCATATCAATTTTGTTTATATATGGTTAGTTGGAAAACAGACAGCAGGGCAAGTAAAAATCAGATCCTTACAGAAATATAAAGGAGTTTACCTTTATCAACCTTTTCTTGACAAAGGATTCGTAATAGTACACAACACCATTAGTTTTGGACGTTTCCTTTCGCCTTTTGTCCAAGTGCATAGCAACTCCGGACTTGTATCAAGAAGGTGAACTTTTGCTTGATGCAAAAATTCATGGCAGCGGCACCAAAATTATTAGGGTATCTGGGTATGTACAAATCACATCACTATTCGCAAATATAACTCTTAGTTCTTCAAATTTCATTGGCTAATTGATGATCATTCAATAGCAACATAAACAACATTCTATTCTCTTCAAGGAAGAATTGAAGCTCTTCTGATATACAACTCTAGTGTTACTATTATTATTAGTGTTGCTTTTTGTCTCCAAAGTCAAATAATTAAATCAGTAAACAAAGTGGGCTACTGTTTGTTTTTTGGAGGAAAATTGATTGGGCGGTTTGATACCCGCATGGCCAACCGCCTAAGACACTGTTTTTGTTTTGGTCCAACAATTGTTTCCAAATATCAAAGATTTCTATCGTGGGATAGTGGCCTCAAATAAGGATATGGATTATCCCATAATTAGATTAGAACTTTTATATAATATATATAGAGGAAAGTTCAAATGCAAACTCAAATTTGGTTGTGAACGTGAGAACAAATGAGAGTGTGACACGTGTCAAAATAAGGAATATTCAGACCGAATATATAAAGGAATATTCAGACTGAATATATACTTATACTATAATATTTCTTTGAATGAGACACGTGTCGCACTCTCATTTGTCCTCACGTTCACAACCAAATTTGAGTTCTCATTTGAACATGCCCCTATATATATATATATATATTATAGAGTTCTAATATTATATATGTAGTTATCCGTATTTTATATACATATATATAGAGATCATAGATAGAAGAAATTAAGCAATCACAAAATTCGATCCTTACTCTCCATTATAGTTTCTCAATTTCCAAGTATTGTAATCAACATTATTGATAGTGAATTTCTCAGTGGTCTACTCCACCCGTGGTTTTTCTCGATTTAGGTTTTCCACGTAAATTCGGTGTCGTTTTTATTCCTCGTTTATTTTCTTCAATTATATCACTTGTGTGTGCGTTCGATTCTCGATTACTTTGGTTTATTTTGCTCGTCAAAGTTTACGATATATAATTTCAGGATTTCCGCTTAATCGATACGGTTCTTATTTGGAGCATCATTCTTGGGTTAATTATCGAGACAATTTTGTTTCAGTTTTACAACAATTGGTATCAGAGCCTCCAGGTTTGAGTATTGATTTTTTGGAAGTTATTTATCGTCGCTTTACACGATGACTTCGGTAAAGTCCGAAATTCCAAGGCTTGATCGCAATACTCGATTTCCACTATGGCAAGTGCAGATGAGGGACGTTCTAATTCAGTTAGAACTCGATGAGGCATTCTTAGGTTTTGAGAGAATACCGACGGCTTGGACCGATGACGAGAAGAGAAGAAAGGATTTGAAGGCTCAATCTCAAATCCGTTTGCATCTATCTCATGATGTACTGCAAGAGGTGTTGAAGGAGACTTCGGCGGCGGCTATATGGTTGAAGTTGGAGTAGTTATTGATGACAAAAAGTCTACCGAACAAGTTACACTTGAAGCAACGTTTGTTTTATCTCAAGATGGTTGAAGGTAGTTCATTGTCTACCCATTTGTCCACATTCAAAGAATTGGTTAGTAATTTAGAGAATATGAACATGAAGTATGAAGATGATGACTTGGCTTTATTCTTGTTATCATCGCTGCCCGATTCTTATAGTCACTTTCATGACACAATCATGTATAGCCGTGACACACTTGTGTTGAATGATGTGATTACGGCTTTGGATTCAAAAGAGAAGATGAAGCAAATCACGAATGGTGGTTCTGAAGCGAAAGCTGAAGGTCTTAATGTGAGAGGAAGATCGTTTGAGAGAGGCTCATCTTCCTCCGGTAAGGCGAGATCCAAATCAAAGATAAAGCGAAAATGCTGCACTTACTGTCACAAGAAAGGACATGTAACTGAAGAATGTTACAAGTTGAAGAACAAAGAGAAGGAAAAGGCGGCCGTAAAAGGTAAGCATGTTTCCGATTCTGGTGAAGCTGACGTGGTCGAGGTTGGTTCTGATGGAGAACTCCTTACTATATCTGGAAGTGGATCACCACTTTCAGATGATTGGATTCTTGATTTCGGATGCACGTTCCACATGTGTCCCAATATAAATTGGTTCCATACATATGAGGGCGTTGATCGTGGCTCGGTTATGATAGGCAATGATGCCTCATGTCTTATCAAAGGATTGGGCACGGTTAAAATTCGGATGTTCAATGGAGTTGTCAGAACTTTGGGGAATGTCAGGTATGTTCCCAATCTCAGAAGAAATCTTATATCCCTTAGTACTCTTGAAGAAAAGAGTTATAAATTCGTTGGCGAGAATGGCTTACCCTCAGTGTTCAAGGAGATACAAGTATTATGAAGGCAAATCGTAAGACCTCAAATCTCTACATCTTGGATGGTCAAACGGACCGATCGCGTTTATGGCATCTTCAACTCGGCCATATGAGTTTGCATGGCATGTCTGAATTGAGTCGAAGAAGTGTACTTGAAGGAGATAAAATTGTTGAGCTAGAATTTTGTGAAGAATGTGTTTATGGCAAGCAAAAGCGAGTGAGATTTATGAGTGGCAAACACACTACAAAAGGGCCACTCGACTACATTCACTCGGATCTATAGGGACCGGCTCGGGTTACTTCCGTAGGTGGAGCTTCCTATATGCTTACCATCATTGACGACTACTCAAGAAAGGTATGGTCTTTCTTTCTAAAGCATAAAGGAGATGTCTTTTCAACTTTTAAAGATTGGAAGGTGATGATTGAGAAGTAGTCGGGTAAGGAGATAATATATTTGCGCACCGACAATGGTCTTGAGTTTTGCTCGGAGGATTTCAATGCTTACTGTCGAAAGGAAGGCATTACACGACACCGCACGGTGGCTCACACTCCGCAGCCAAATGGTGTGGCCGAAAGGATAAACCGCACGATTCTCGAGAAGGTAAGGTGTATGCTCTCTCATTCTAAGCTACCAAAGTCCTTTTGGGCGGAGGCGGCTGCCGCTACATGTTATGTGATCAATCAGTCACCTTCTTGAGCCATTGAGAAGAAAACTCCGTTTGAGCTATGGTCCGGTCAGGTTGCCGATTACACAAATTTGAAACCGTTTGGTCGTCCGGCGTATGCACGAGTTGACAACGGGAAACTAGAGCCGAGAGCATTGAAGTGTGTGTTTCTTGGATATAAACCGGGTGTGAAAGGCTACAAGTTATGGAGTTCTGAGCTAAAGAAGGTTATCATTTCAAAAGATGTGACTTTTGTTGAAACTTCCATTATTCATCGAGCTACTAGCTCGATATCTACTGTTGAGAAACCATCAGAGGCAAGTAAGAAGACATCTCAAGTTGAGGTGGAGTTGACGGCGTCTTCTATCGTTCCACTAGTTTCTTCAATGGTTCCTACACCGGTTACTAGTGATCAGTCTGTACCTGTTTCGACCGACGAACAAGTGGATGGTGAGACTTCTTCACCATCTTCACCACTTGCTCCTAGTCCGTTTATTGCAAGAGACAGGCCAAGGAGAAATATAGTACCTCCTAAGAGGTATGCTCATGCCTGTTGTGTCGCTTATGCTCTTACGGTTGCTGAAGATATAGAGTTTATGCTAGAGCCTACATGTTATGATGAGGCTATTTCGGTTGATGACTCGGATAGTTGGATGGTGGCTATGCGCAGTGAGATGGAATCTTTGCACAAGAATGGCACTTGTGACCTTGTCCCGACTCCGAAAGGGAAGAAGCCAGTCAAGTGCAAGTGGGTATATAAGCTCAAGGAGGCCGTTAAACCGGGTGACTAGCCAAGGTACAAAGCTCATTTGGTTGCTAAGGGGTATAGTCAAATGCCAGGTATCGACTATACTGATATTTACTCACCTGTTGTTAAACATACATCTATTCGTGCATTGTTGGGATTAGTTGCTTCTAACGATTATGAACTAGAGCAACTATATGTTACTACAACATTCTTAAATGGTGAGATTGAGGAAGAGATCTTTACGCAACAACCCGAAGGGTTTGTAGTTCCGGGCAAGGAGGACTATGTATGCAAGTTGAAGAAATCTCTCTATGGTCTCAAGCAATCTCCGAGACAATGGTATAAGAGGTTTGACTCTTTTGTGACCGGTCACGAGCTGAAAAGGTGCACCTATGACAACTGCGTTTATTACAAGAAGTGTGACGACGGGTCAATGGTCTATTTACTCATATACGTGGATCACATGTTAATCGCAGCGTAGGATATGAAGGAGATCCAAGTAATAAAAGACCAGTTAAATGCTGAATTTGATATGAAGGACTTAGGGGCTGCCAAGAAAATCTTAGGGATGGAAATTCTGCGTGATAGAAGTACGAGGGCCTTGTTTCTTTCTCAAAAGAGCTATATCGAGAAAGTCCTACGCCGGTTCAATATGCATGATGCAAAACCGGTCACCACACCCCTAGCGGCTCACTTTAAGTTATCATCCGCTCAAAGTCCTATTTCCGAGACTGATGTGTCTTACATGGAGCGTATACCATATCCCAGTGTCGTTGATGAAGGAGAATAAAATATTGGAAAAAAGGTGAACTATTGACAAAATAATTTCTTAGAATTTAAAGACTTCTATATTTCATTTATAAAAATAATAATATTGATAAATACAAACAATCTATTAAATTTTATCATGTGTTGTCGTATTTTTTAAAAGACAATTATGGTTCTAGAAAAGATCATATTATTTGTTTTTTAATATGAAGATTATTTAAAATATCTATTTTGATGATAATATAAATACACAAAAAAGAATTTCTTAGAATTTAAAAACTTCTACGTTTTTGTGTGGAATGTGCTGGTAAGGGAGAGTCCAAATGTATAAAAGTAATAGTAATATTGACAAAATTTAAATAATCTATTTACATTTAATCATGTGTGTTGTCGTATTTTAGAAAAAAATATTATACTTTTATAAAAGATCATATTATTTGATTTTAAATGAGAAGATTATTTAAATTATCAATTTTAATGATCATATAAATATTTGATAATGTAATTTTATTCAATAATTATTGGTACATTTTGTAAACATGTTGTTTCTATTTTAAAAAAAAATTGTAGCGTTGAGGCTTGGTTATCCTAAATTTTCCACTATGTTGGTGATTGTTGATTTGTTTTTTTATTTTCTGTATTGATTTATTTTAATATATAAATATTTATTACTGATAATTTTCAGTGTGGATTCGGCCTCGAAAACGTTCGGACGTGATCAATTTTTCGTTAATTCAATTAATTGAATATAATAAAAACCAATCATTATCTAAAATAAATTGTTGTATATAGACTTGCAAGATATTTCATATATATGAAAATGGTTAATAAAACAATTTTTACATTTTCTGTTAACATAAAATTTGATCATCGCGCAACGCGCGATGTCGAACACTAGTTAAACTAATGACTACTAAAAAGTAGGGATGAGACTAGAGAACCATTTTCCTGAACCGAACTAGGACCGAACCGAAACCAGTACCGAATTTGTACATACGGTTTGGTTTTTGGTCCTCGTTTTCAGTCCCAAAAAAATTCGATACCATCTGGTTCGGTAATGACCGAACCGAACCGGAACGGAACCGAACCGAATTTGTTTATACGGTTGGGTTTTCGTTCCTCGTTTTCAGTCCCAAAAAAATTCGCTACCAACCAGTTCGATCCCGGTTCAATACCGGTCCGGTATCGATCTCATCCCTACTAAAAATAAACCAAAAATAAGTTAAACTACTTTTTTTTTTGAAGTCAATAAGTTAAACTAGTTAAAAATTTAATATATTCGTTTTTGTTAAACAAGATGAGTATTACTTGTAACATAGCCATCCCATTTTAATTCCCTAGTTGCCAATGCCATCATCTCCAATCAAATTCACCAAAACCCCAAAGGCATGGATACGCTTAAAATCTTCAATTCCGTCCAAAACTTGTTTTACAGTGGCAATTTCGTCAATCCGCTAAAATCATCCACTTGCACAAAAAAGCGTTCCATTTCCATCTCCGCGTCAACGGCACTAGGAGGAACCGGTGGCCGCCATTTCCACACTACCGCTGCACGTACCCTTCGAAACCCCAGCTGCTTCTCTCCCATGGCGGCACCTACTTCCGATGGTCACAAAGAAGATGTCGTCGTCAAGGATGATCGCATCTCTCGCATTACATCCGCCATTCGCGTCATTCCAGACTTCCCGAAGCCAGGTAATGTGTTTGTTTGTTTGTTTTGGGGAGATTAATTGATGCCGGATCTACTAAGTATGGATCTAGAGTTTGTTTTTCCATACACGACAAGATCGTGATTGGCTGAGTTAACCTAAGCATTATGAGGTTTCTGTTTGTGTAGGGATATTGTTCCAGGATATAACAACGTTGTTGCTTGATCCGGTTGCGTTTAAGGACACGATCGATCTGTTTGTTGAGAGGTACAAAGACAAAGACATCTCGGTTGTTGCTGGTAAAATCTCTCTTTTTGACCTATTATTAGGGTCATTTGTTCTTTTTTTTTTTGTAATTTTTTACGAGTTATTACTGTCTTGCATCTTTACTAGTTAGAATTAGAATATATGTGTATGAAAGAGGTGGCTGTGATTTTGTGGTGATCCAATTCAGTTGCATTTCATATAGTAAAGGCAGGATTTGTGAACGTTTGTTGTAAAACTTATGGTTATGCACAGGTTATTTCATTATTTTTCATAAGCTTGGGATTGATGAATTGGCATAATTCTCATACCTAACCGATCTGTTGGAAACAGATAACATTCATGAAAAAGGTACTCCATGTGTAAAAAGGGTGATCAAATTTGCTTTTTAGTGGTCAAGCATACCAACTTCTAATTCTGAAATTGATATGAATTTAGTATAACCTTAAAAAAGGTGATAATATTAAACTTCATATCTGAAAATCTGCATAAGGGAAAAAATGGTGTTAGATTTTACAAAAATGTATAAGGTTTACTGGGGAACAGCGGGAGTATCTTTCAGTTTTTTCATCCTCTTCTTAATTTGTGTTCTATTTGGACATTTTCTTCACAGGATAAGCTTGACCATGACATTCCTAAGTCCTAACCAAGAATGGGTCACATGATGTGCATTATTCTTGTTGTTGAGCTGACTTAATGATAAGAACGTAAATGAAATTATTCTACACAAGGATTAGGATCGTAGAGGATCAAAGTTTTCTGCGCATTTACTAGAGTATTCTGCATCCAAAGGTCTTAATGGGTTAATAAAACAATGTCACAATGTTTGGTAAATGAAAGGACCTAGAAGTTAATTAATGAGCTGAATGAGCTTGTTAATTGGGAAGGTTATGTATGACCATGTTTCATTTGCACTCACATCACATAGTTGGGGATGATTCAGGTGTCATCAAGTTTCATTCAAAAGGAGCTTGTCTCAAATGCACAAGTTTTTGCATATTGCGTTATTCTGAATGATAGCTGTAGATTTTATTGGCCAATGTAGTATTACATTACAGCTTAGTAAAAGCTCTAAGAGAATTGCATTATACTCTAGTAAAAGCTCTAATAGTATGCATCTTTTGCAACCCGGATAATGTCTGGACTTTTGCCTTTAATCTGGAACTCTGAAAGCTTGAAATTTCTTTTTGGAGTTGTAACGACTTACCTAGCTTTCCTTCACTATTGTGAAACAAATTTTGAAACAATTAAGGCACTTTCCACCGCGAGTTGCCAGTTGGAAGAGCGGGTCGCCCTATGTACTAGCATGTATTCTTTCTTGCTAAGAAGCAATCATATGAATAGAAGTTGTTTTCTTTTGCAAAGACCACTTGCACAGATTGACAAGATCCCCAGTCATTCTGCATGTAACCGAGACATCAGACATGTATAGTAACTTTATTTTCTAAGCTTTATAGACCAAGAGTTCACCTTTGCTTACGGACCTATTGACCTGGGTGGAAGAGAGATTTCTCCTGAGGGCATAAAGCTAAAGGCTTAGGTAGTATCATGTATTATAAACATCATTTTATCATAGTCAATTTAAGGTTTGGTTCTTTTTACTAGTTTAAGAAGAGGGTGACTCTTAAATTCAATACTCGTAATCTGAGTGCCTAGAGACGGCTGTTACAATTTATTTAAGATAAAAACTAGATGCATAAATCATTTCAGCATCTATGCTATCTCTGATTTGCTCTTCTAGTTTCAGTGTTACCTAGCCTATTTTAGCTGTTTCTCTGTGTATGCATTTGCAATTTTTTATTTCCACATTTCATTACCCTGCCAGAATCAATCCTTTCCTGGAGTTTAGAAAGTGATTTGTTTGCCTGGGAGGACCCTTTTTTTGGAAAATACAGTACAGTATTTCCTAAATTAGTATGTTCACTGATTATTTTATGTGATTTTTCTTTGCTCCCCAGGAAACTAGTGGTAAATCTATAGTATATGGGCTTATATTGGTTTTTCTGATGCAGGTGTTGAGGCTAGAGGTTTCATATTTGGTCCTCCTATTGCATTGGCAATTGGTGCCAAATTTGTCCCCATGAGAAAACCAAACAAGTTACCTGGTACATCCTTTCTCCCTTCCTTTGCAACTTTACCAATGAACAAGTGTTTCTTTCTTTGTGAACAAGTGTTCTTTCTCCTATTAAAGGCCGATAGGATATATGCTTCAACATTTGGATCTTTTCAAATGCAAAAATTATGCATTTTATCTAGATCTTTGGCTTCATGTAAAAATAAGCAATTTTTATATTCCAGTCTCGTTGATGTAAGTACAAAGATGGAGGCTGTTTTTGTTCATTTGTTTAATTACTTCTTATCCATTGAAATAATACATCTTTTCTGATTGCTATGACTCTTATATCATGCAAGTTGTGGCATCTACTGTTTAGGATATTGTGAGTGTAGCCAAGAAAAGTAAATACGCATCAGGGCAAGCACAAAGTTTCAGGATATCAGTCCAGTGGAAATATATGTCTTCTCTTGTGCAACTAGGTGGTGTCCTTAAGAGCTACAGGGTGGTCATCCGAAATATTTTGAGATCATATATATTTGCTTAGGTGTTTCAATTTTCATTTTGAATCTTGATAAATAGTTGCCTGACATAGGGTTTGGATTCAAATGTTGAGAACGGAAAGTTATGTGCTTGTGGGATCTATCCATGAACTGAAGCTGTTTGTTTACCTCTTAACAGTTCCATTAAGAGGCAGCCTCTGAATCGTTAAGAGGTGAATCCTGTTTGGCAAAAAATAAGTCTGCCTTTTAATGGTTCCAAAACCTGAACAATTTTGTATCCTGGACCTCCCTTAACCATTAAGAGTCCTAATTACATCCTGAACAATTACCAAACAATTATATTTCATTTTGCACTATATCATAAGAGCCTCTTAATCATTCTGCACCAAACCATTCAGCAACTGCCAAACAGTAGATGAAGCTTTTATTTGAAGTTCAAGAATCTGATCAACTAAAAGCAAGCAGCATAAGATCAATGAAGGAGTTATCCAAACTACAATTATAATATTCGGTTTGTTTACAATTAGTGCCAATTTGTAGTGTATGTGCTGCATGGCCCTTCACCATTTCTACTAGAGAATGCATGTTTTGTGTAATTTTGGATCTGTCCATGACTCTTGGTTCTAGTTTTATTGCTTTTAAAAGGGTTTCTCAACTCCAAGTGAACAAAATTCATGACAAAGTAGAACCTTCATTTCTGCTTTAGTTTCATATTGATATTTTCAGGGTTTTTAGATTCTTTAGAATCACTTATCAATATTCCTGGCCACATCTATATTAGTATAGTTTGGTAGAATCTCATTCCTCTGTAATATGCGTCTATAGACAGAAAAATCAGGTATTATAAAGTTATATAAAATCAGGTATTATAAAGTTATATAAAATCAAAATGTTAATAATTGTTGTTATTTCAGGAGCTGTTATATCACAAGAGTATTCCTTGGAGTATGGTACAGACAAAATTGAGATGCACGTTGGAGCGGTACAAGAAGGAGAACGTGCTCTTGTAATAGATGATTTAATTGCAACTGGAGGAACCTTGTGTGCTGCAATCAGTCTACTTGGTAATAATTGTCTTATCTATATCTTTATGTCGAGTTTAATACCTTAGAAATAAATATTATGTTGGATCTCTTCATGTTTTACAACTTTAACACATCTACTGGCCCTCACTTTTTAACTTTTGCCTCGGTTTCATAGTGGACCAAGAAGATTAGTGTCCTATGAAGGAATTAGAATAAGGACTTAGTTTAGGCTTCATATATATATATATATATATAGGGTTAGGTTCAAATGTGAACTCAATTTTGGTTGTGAACGTGAGGACGAATCTCAGCCACACATCTTCGGTTATGGTGGACGCAATCACGGAGGATTGACGCGATTCATGGGAGGGTGGAGATTATTAAAGGAGGGGAACCAGGTCAAAGCCGTCTTTATTGACCGGATAAGTGGCTGAGATTCGTCCTCACGTTCACAACCAAAAATGAGTTCACATTTGAACTTTCCTCTATATAATATATATATATATATATATATTGTGGCAACAATCACCTTTTCACTTTGCAAACTCTTATCTCTTAAATCTACTTTTCATTTCAGAGCGGGTTGGAGTCAAAGTAGTGGAGTGCGCTTGTGTTATTGAATTACCCGAGCTGAAGGTACAGCTTTCTATTTCAGTACATTGAATTTGAACTTTATATTATCAATCAATCAATATATCTTCTGTGGGCTTGAGTGGACAGGTGACGGGTGTTTTAACTTATATTTTATGACTACAAAATAATCATCAACTTGCTATTAATTTATATCATCTTCCTGATTTTAGGGTCGGGACAGATTAGGGGGCAAGCCACTGTTTGTGCTCGTAAGTTGAATTTGATCTTTCATTATTTCCTAAAAGCTTTGATTGTTATTACTGGTTCTAGAATGGTTTCATGTAACCAGTACTCATGTCTTTACTCTTGTGATTTTTAAGACTTATTTTGGAAATTAAAATAATTTGATCAATGAGGCATTATTTGAGTTTATGAAACTTGAATCAAATGCCAATTTGGATTTATGATTCCGAAGAATCATTAAATTATATTAGTATGTAATCTATGCTTTTTCTGACACGTTTTATTCGATCAGTATACTCGAAATTAACATATGTAGTAGCTACATTTAAAAAAAAAAACCATATTCTTGTGTGCAAGAAAACAATAAGTTTGATCATCTGAAGTTAATCTTGTGAACTGGGAGAAGAAGGCTAATAGGGCTGATCTGCTTCTTGGTAATAGAAAAATGGCATACATAACTGAAGTTTATGTAAGCAACTGATCTCATCTTCTGAATTACTGAATGTGGCTAAAAATACCATTGGGTAAGCTTTTTTAACTTGTTTAAAATATTGCATATACCGAGTTGTTTATATGATCTTTTATCTTCATTTAGATTAGGTTATGTTTCCAATAGTCCTCTCTTTTCTACCTTCATTCTGTTTATATGAGGTTCTAATTGAACTATTTCATGCATCACAATTGACATCTATACAAAAATACTTATGTGTGGTCTACATTTATTCACAAATAGCATACTAGAAAAGATCTTGATGAACCTATGCAATTGGTTTTACATATTTACTATTCTAGCATCTCTCCATGAGGATAACCCCAAATTAACAGTCTTTACACGACTTTCCAAAAATGTATTCTAAACCAAATCTCAATGATAAATGAGATCGCATAGATCTTTATAAAACAAATCTTTATATGTATTCCAGTTTTTTAAACCACACATGAAACTCACTCACTTGGTTAAATTTTGTGGTGCCTAAATATTTAACTTTCAGTAAATTGCCTAACCAACTTGGCAAGTAGTGGCATGGCCTGTTTGTTTTGCACCTTGTTTTCAGCTTCTTTGATCCACAAACATACGTTGATCATCATTATAGTTCTTTAATTCATATATTTTTATTATTATACTTCTTTAATTAATGTTTGTAATTGTAATCAAACCATAATATCAAAGTTTAATTACATATTAGCCAATTAGGATTCGATTTTATTGTGATTCCACTTCAGTGGTTACAAAAATGGTTGATTTCTCTGATCTATGATGTGAATCAACTTGATCTTCTTTCACTTTGTCAACAGATATTTGTTTTGTTGGCCTAGTAAACCCATTATTATTTCTATTTGTTAAACAAAAGTAGGGATTTTTTTCATTATTATCTATTTCTACATTAACAGTTTAACAAACAATGTATAAACACTTTTTTTTCTCATCACCCACTATGCATTATGATATACATATATAAAAACAAATACATAGTATTATTAATTCTGAGAAAAACTAGAACCCATGTGAATTGTTGGAACAAATTAGTATTAGAATTGTTACTTAGGGGTAGTTTACCAAATCTTACCCAGATAAGTGCTTACTGACAATATTCAACACTATCACTTACTTACCGGGTAAGATTTTAGTCCACCAAGATAACATCGTGTACAACAATTCACCCGGTAAGCGCTTATCGTGGTAAGAGTCGCTGTCAGAACTTACCGGGTAAGACTCTTGGCCCTTGCTTTTCTTGTCTTCGCTCTTACCGGGTAAGATTTTTGGTACTGAGGAATATGACTTGGTAAGCGCTTACTCGGGTAAGCTTTTGATAGACAACCCCTTATTTTATGAATTTATGTTTTTTATTGGAAAACTTTCTATTTTAATGATGAACTTGAACTTTCTTATGAATGAATAATCATTGAATCCTTTTATTTTGAATCATTGAGTTATTGTATATTGAAATAAATAAATCATTGAATTTAATAAATTAATTACTTTTACATTCATTTAACCTGAACATAGTTACCAATAAAAAAAAATTTAAAGTAAAAAACAAAAACTTAATAGTTCTATCCTAAACTTTGGGTCGTTCAAACCTGGCACCCAACACCATGGCTTCCCCTCATTGATTTATCATTGGCTATTGGTTTTTGTCATTGATCTTCCTTTTTTATTTTTTGATTCTCCTTTTTCTTATTTGTATAGTGCTCCATTAAATTATTTAAAAAGAAAAAATCGAAAGACAAAAAAATATATCAAAATATGAGGGAGATCGATGAGCGGTATGAAAAACGGACGACGATAGGGTGACAACGGTAAGGGGAGCGATATTGTTGGGTGTGAGCAATTTGGATTACATAGAGTTTGAGAATGATAAAAACTGATTTGGATTTTTTTTTACTTTAAAACATTTCCATCCAAATATAGATAGTTTTTTAGTTAAAAGGATATAGGTAGTCAATTTTTAAAAGTTGAAGTGTTTATTTGTTTCAAAAAAGTATTTAGAGATTTATTCAAAATGAGATTTTTTAAAGAATTTGATCATTTAAAATAAGAAAGTTCGTCGAGTTCTTCTAAACTTTTTCTCATATATTATGCATGTTATTTAGGCATTGTTTGGCAAAAATAAGCTAGCTTATAAGCTGACTTATAAGCTAGCTTATTTTCTGAGTAATCGTTTGGATGCACATAAGCTAGCTTATAAGTCAGCTTATAAGCTAACTTATTGATAAAGTCTACTTGGAGTAGACATGAGGATTTTTTTGACACTTTTTCCAATTATACCCCTAACTAATTTTTTTTTCCTTCAACATGCCCTTTTTAGCCATTTCACATGCTCATAAGCTAGTTTTTGCCAAACATAACTTATTCATCAGCTAGCTTATCAGCTAACAGCTAGCTTATAAGTCATCAGCTATCTTATCAGTCATACGCTACCTTATCAGTCATAAGCTAGCTTATCAGCTAGTTTGCCAAACATAGGCTTAATAGTATTATTCATAAATCGAAATAAGTATATTTTTCGTCGCTTATTTGTTAAATGTTTTGTTATTTGTTATTGGACATGATATATAATTATATATGGATAAAAAAATTAATATGAAAATATTATCTATTTTGCTACTCATTATTTTAAATAAATATGGTAACGAATAAGTCTTTTTGATCTATACCCTACCCTTACCGGTCCTAGTAGCTTGATACAAATGTTATTTTTGTCTATCTAAATCAAATTATAGATTTTGTTATATTTGCTATAAAATGGAATTCTAATCACTCACATTTGCCAAGAATAATCAAATCCAACCATGGAATTTAGGAATCCAATCAATTCATTTTGTGAATCACACATCTTCAAGGAATTTGGTTAAAAGAATTTGTCATTTTAATTCAATCAAAATCAAAACCGCTAACACAACAAAGGAATTTGGTTAAAAGAATTTGTCATTTTAATTCAATCAAAATCCAAACCGCTAACACAACAACCCTTAGGAGGCGTTTGATTTGCAGGATTTCGACGAAATTTGAAGGAATTAAAGTGATCAATTTCATTGACCAAATTCCATTTAGGCGTTTGGTTTACCTGTGAAATGGAATTGAATTCCACACATTCCACCATTCATGGATTTGGTCATTCCATCACAACTGAGAAGAAATTCAATTCCATTCCATTCATTTTTTCAAAAAGAAAAATTATCCCCATCTTCCCTACATGATCTGAACCACCGCCGATCATCATCGTCGACCACCACCAACCTAAACCACTGCCATATGCCGACCATCACTAACCTGAAGCACTGTCGACTACCATCGATCTGAACCATCGTAGACTACCGCAGATCTGAACCGTCGTTGACCACCGCCTGTCTGAACCACCGACGACCACCGCCAATCTGAACTACCACCGATCTTCGTTGATCTGAACCACCGCCCACCACCCACCACCATCAACCTGAACCATCGCAAATCTGAACCACCGCCAACCACCACTTATCTGAACCACTGTCGACCACCATTGATTTGAAATGTCGGTTTCTAAATTTTCAAAAAAGAATATTTTGATCATTTACCAATATTTCATTCCAATTTACATTATGTGAATCAAACATACAAACTCCAATTTCTTTAACAGATTCCACTCCAATTTTTGGTCAAACCTGATAACATTCCATTCAAATTCCTTCAAAGTCAAGTTCATTTGACAGATTCCATTCCATCCAAAAACATTCCGCGAACCAAACACCTTCTTGAATTCGGTGGAATTAGAATATATCAAAGAGATTTGAAGAAATTTGACCGCATGCTTGGTTGGATGGAATTGTTAAATGAATTGGAATCTTTGGGATATCCAATGGAATGGTGAAATCTTTAACCAAAGGAATTCAATGGAATTCAAATGATTCCCACACTTTCAATATGTGAACCGAATAAAGGAATTGCTTATTCCAATTCTTTTGAAATCCTTTCAATTCTACGAATCAAACAACTTTAATTTAGATTCATGTAATTTAGACTGTAATGCATTAAATCCACATACATGTAAGTTAGAGGCTGTTTAGTTGGTTTTCCATTAAGTCCTGTATGCAAAAACATGTCTATCTGGATTAATTTGTCTGTATAGATTGAGATACATTGTTGTTTGTTTGTTATGCTGAATAAACGGTCTGAATGTCAGAAATAACTATTTTATCCCTCATTATTTATTAAGCATTGATTAACACAAGTGTTTGGTAAATGTTTTGAATGCTTGATTTTGAACAATAAGTATTATCGATTTAAACAATTTTTAAAATAAAAAAACTTCATCAAACATAATGATATGAATTGAGTAAAATAATTGCAACAAAATTTAATAAATACTTATAATTGATTTGTGAAAAAAAGTGATATAATTATTAAATTAGATAAAATTGGGATTAACATCCTTCTCGTAAGCCACAACCATCTTGCTTTGATTGCACACCCATCATAGCTCCTCACACAAAATACATACAATGTTCCCCCTTCACCATCCTTGGATTTTTTGTGTGAATTACTATTGACTTGATTCACCCTGTTTTATGCTTCAAACAGATCTGTAGCTCCTAACTATATGAACATATATGTAGCTCCAATCAGATCTGTAGCTCTAAAAAATATGAACAAATATGTAGTTAAAAAAACATATGAACATATCTGTAGCTCAAAAACATATGAACATATATGCGGCTCCAAACATATACGAAGAACTCAAGAACTCATAAAACAAACATACCATTGTGAGGGACCGCCAAACAGATATGTAGCTCCAAACTTAAAAGCAGAGCATTGTTGAAGGACTATACGAAAAGGTTACTTCAGGATAGGGGAGAAGGAATGCATAGCACCTTCAAATCGACGGTCGAACACCTTCAAATCAATGACCGAACACCTTCAAAACGTGAGGTTTTCGTGGAAATGGTTAGGGTTTTAGAAAGAGGAGAGTATTTCCTGAGAGAAAGAGCAGAGCAATTTTTGAATGTGGCTGAGCGATTCCTATTTTGGTTGACCGGGCTTTTTTTGGGAGGGGTATTGGTGGAAATAACATGTCTCTCTCCATTGAGGCTCCTCCTCAAAGCTGAGCGAATAAGTCATCTTCTGTTTGATTAAGCCATTACCAAACACCCTTATATGGTTGAGCGAATAAGCTGAAGCCTCTATTAAGCTCCTTAAGCCAGTACCAAACAGGCCCTTAGTCGTGTTTGATAAGTGGAGAGTATTGATCTCCTCATTTCGTGACCAATGCTCGTGTAAGCATTATGGTCGTCTCGGTAATACATATGTAAATTCTTATGAGTCAGTCTCCGGGACCGTAAGTATTTTGTTTAGATTCTTTAACCTTTATACATTGAGGGTTAGATTCCATGTGTTGTCAAGTAGGAAACTTGCTATTTCTATCTTGAATATTAGTGAGTAGATACCAAAGATCGAATGGAACCTTAAGGTTGTAACTCAACTAGCGAACGGAGGGCACTAAGATCTGGTATCCTTGAGGTGATGCTCAACAGGGAGTGTGCACTAAAGGTACTGTGACCTTGAGGACTTGAGCTGACACTTGATATATTGTGCACTAAAGTCAATGGGTGTAAGGTGTAGTTCGATAACATCAATACGTGACATACTTTTAAGTTCCCGCCGCGTTCAATGGAAACGTGTCTCCTCCATCATTGAAAGGCGCTGTTTTTGGATATTGAGTTTATCCATGTTTCAGTGTCATTTTGCTTATGGAATGCTATCCATAATTGGTGGTTTTAAATGTTGGACCTTGTCCATGTTTTGGTGTTTTAGATAATAGAGTTTTATCCATGATTTTAGTATTTAATATTAAACCTTCTACACAACTTTGTGTGAGTAATAGGTTTTGATTTCATGGTAGATAGGTGTTTTGATTAATGATTTTTCATCAAGAAAATGGTGGGTTTTGGAAAGATGATATTTTTACAATAAAGACATTTCATTTGAGAAATTATGATTTAAATAGTAGTTTTTCACTTTTATCATTTTATAGTTATGATTAAAACTGCTTGAGTTTACTGGGCGTTAAGCCTAACTCTTTTTACTTCTCAGCATGCACATCAGGTCCCTTTTATTTGTCAACAACAATGTGAAGAGTTGAGTACTGGTTAGATGCACGAGAAGGTGGTGTGTGGAAATCTATATCTCTAAAAGGCTATAGCAACCAATAATCATGCAAGTATACATGACTCACTAGTGTCATCCAAAGCAAGTAATAATAGTAAGTAATACCAAATATTGTTATTCAGGGATTTAAAGGCAAAGTGTCACAAAAGTCAACCTTAAAATGAGATTTCAAGAGGTAAAATGGAAGCAATATTTTGAGAGTGAGTTAATAAACTACTGAGATTAAAACAATAATTAAAAGAAAGCAAGCGTGTAAGATCCAGTTGGAGTTTCAGGGTCAAAGTGCGGTAGAACCTTGCTACAACATTACTTGGTTATTACAACAATAACCCTTTAAACCACTACTGGATTGAACAACCATCTTTCTGAGTTCATAGTAGACTTCATGTTGGCAATGCTCAAAATGAGCACAGATTTAAACTTAGTACATATCTTACCTTTCTTTCCCTATAGTTTTGCAACTCATAAGGTTGATGCAGTTCATCTAGCTTCTATAACATTAAAGGTGAAAACATTGGTACTGGCTAAATTTTAGACTCAACTCATCTAAGTAAAATAACAATCGTCAATATTTCAAAAATTACCAGATGAAACATTAACCTAATGATGAATAGTGGATTAGATTGTTATTAGAAAAACAATTATCCACGAACACTTGACCTATTCTCTCAACCTTCACTTACAGTTTACACTTTCCACCCATGTTAAGGGTTTAGCCCTACATGATTGAATTAGGCTGATATGTTGAACCTGCATTTTTAGTCCGAAAGGCATAACTTTATAACAATAAATACATTTGTCGGTCATGAAGGCCGTTTTTTCTTGATCATTAGGATGCATTAAGATTTGGTTATATGGCATCGATGAATGTTAGCAACTCATGACCAGCGGTTGCGACGACCATTGCGTCTGTGAGATAACGGAAAACGACCTTTTAGGCATGCTTTATTGAGGTCGGTGAAATCGATACATACTCGCCATTTCCCGTTTTTCTTTTTCACGACGACCACATTTGCAAGCCAATCGGGATATTTGACTTCCCTGTTTTTTCAATAAATTATCAATTTCATCATTGATTACCTTTTTCCACTCAGTAGTGAACTTTCGGCGCTTCTGCTTCACAGGTTTGAACGTGTGATCGATGTTGAGGTTATGTGATATAATGTCTGGACCGATTCCAACCATATCTTCGTGCAACCAGACGTACAATCTGAGTTATTTCTTAAGAAGTCAAGCACTTCTTTTTTGATAACGAAGTCGAGGGATGCTTCGACGAAGATCGTACGATCATGGTAGCTCTCATCTAAAACAACTTCTTCTAACTGTAAACCGTCGACGGAGTCTTCCTGGTTTTGTAATTGCTAGATATGTTCTTTCCTTGGTTTCATTGCTAACTTGTAGCATTCCCTCGCCATCTTTTGTTCTCTTTTTATCTATTGGAAACCCCAAGGTGTTGGGAACTTGATGGTCTGATGATAAGTAGAGGGAACAACTTTCATGTCATGTATCCATGGTCGTCCCAGGATTACATTGTAGGTCGATGAACAATCAATTACATTAAATCGAGTTTGTTTATTGATTTCTTTGGCGTAGATTGGTAGTGTGATTTCTCCCATTGTGCTCGTGGCATCACCGTTGAAACTAACTAGTACCATCGAACGTCGTACGATCTCCGACTGATCGATACCCATGCTTTTGCCATGTTTCTCCGATATCATGATCAACGAATTTGATTGTCATCGCTTCCAGGTCTGATTCAGCTTTCGACCGATATGCTTTTGAAATGTGTGAGTCGTATGTTTGTTTTGATGCTTATCTTTTAGCGGCAGATAGGTTTGTCCGCAGATATCTGATCCACCTGTAACATAATTCACAATTTTAGTAGTATTCGGAGATGTGGGTATAGGTCTCTTACCTGCGGCATCGTCAGACAACATGTCTTTCAAATGTCCTTTTGGAATTAGCCATGATATTTACTTTCTCAAGGCGAGGCAATCGTAAGTTAGATGGCCAAAATCATCGTGACAATCACACCACTTGGATTTATCTTTCGTGTCATCGGGTTTACCGTTTTTTCTAAGGCCAACGTATCATTGACTGGACATTTTTTAGAGTGTCCATTAGATCTTTCATCGTTCCTTTGAAGCCATATGTGCTAATTTTTGGATGATTTGCAAAGCACGTCGAGGACGAAGGTTCTTTCTTTCTGTCGAATCTAACATTAGAAATTTGACGTGACGGTTCTGATTTTGTTACGGTCTTTGGTTTGAAGTATGGTTTCTTCACACCTAGGACTTGTTTGTCGTTAGTTTGTTTGTGTCGGAAGGCAGCATCGACTTCTACCCGCATGTGTGCTAACGTCCTTGCTCTTACGTCTTCGAACATTTCTACCGGATACTTAGTAAAGTCCAGCTATAATTCTGACGTAATGTCGAGTCCTCGTTTGTAAGCTTCAATGGCTGTTCTCATGTCACAATTGCGGATATCTATCTTTTCAGAATTAAAACAGTTAAAGTAACTTATTACAGATTCACCGGATTTTTGAATTACATAATAAAGATCGCCCGTTTGTTTTTCCAACTTGCAACTTCTAGAAATTTTTTGAAAAAACTGGTTGACCATTTGATTAGGTTTCAAGTTGATCAACCATTGTAGGGCGGCTCCTGCGAGTGTCGCTCCAAAGCTTTTGCACATGCAGACTTCCTGATAATTTTGAGGGATTGATATCGTCCACATTAGTTGTTTGTATTGAGAGACATGCTCGTTAGGATCTGTTAGTCCTGCGTATTTGGGAGTGAATGCAAGAACGTTGTGTTTTTAGGGATGTCAATAAGAGCAATCACATTTGAAAAAGGTGATGCTTAATATCCCGTAGGGGGTTCAATGTCGACTGGTATAGCGGCACCTGGGAGCTTCGACAAAAAAGGTTTACGTACGATGATTAAAATAGAAATAAATAAAATTAATCGTAAGTTTATCGCTTTGCGTCATGAGTTTTCTTCGTCTTAGCTGATTCTAATCATCCTTTTGATAACATGGAATGTCGTATTTATATCGATCGAGTTAGTAACAATATTTGGGATAATGATTGAGCATTTATTGACGTCGTCCGTTATGACCGTTTGTCATAAATAGAACCGGATCTGCATTTAAACACACAATCAAAACGTAACATCTGTCGTCGGTTTTATATAAGTCAAGTGATTCTTTCGATGATTGTTGGATAAGTACGACGACTTATAGTCGTGTCTTGGACTTGTCCTTCTTTGGGGTTTCGGAGTTGGCGTCGTAAGTTATACTGCTATTTTCTTGATCGTACGATGAACATCTCTTGTGTCTTGACGTCTTATCTTGAAATCGATAATCGTTAGTTCTTTATGATAAATCACCAATGACCGTTAGTATATATCGATTGTCGTTAGATGGTATTTTTGGTCAAATAGTTACCGCGACTGCGGTGACCCCACGGTTGCTGCTACGACTGTTGTTGCTTCCCCCAACGTTTTTTCGAGTTGGTGGACCAGAAATTGGAGGTCGGTTGTTGGTACGCTCGGTAACCAAAGTCTGTGGGAAGGGTTTTGAGATGGGCACAATAATCAAAGATGTTGGAGAAAGAATTGAGAGGGGTGTTGTTGAATTGTTCTTCTAGATATACGGCCCGAGTTGCTTTGTTGTATTAAAAGATTTCTTGAAGCTGATTCCATAGTTGTTGAGCTGTGGCACCCGGTTTCATAATGGTTTGGAGGAGCTCGTTGAAGATGGTGTTGTAGATCCACTATTTGACAATGGCATTAAGACTGGTCCAAGTAGTTGTATCGATTTCTGAGGGAGGCTCGAGGTTAGGGTCAATGTGATCAAGCATATTATAGGAACAAACATGAATGTAGAACAATTCGACCCATGAGGCATAGTGTCCATTGTTTTGGTCGATAAGGAACGGTATGGAGTTTTTGATGTTGTTGATACCATTAGACGGATGAAATGATGTTTTGACTAGAGGAAGAAGGTTCGGAAGGTGATCCCGTCATCGTAAAGAGACGACGACAAGTTTTTAGGGTTACGATGAGAGGTAGAGAGGGAAGAAAGGGAAGAGAGGGAGAGAGAGAGCCTAGAGCAGCTCTGATACCATAATAATTGTAGAACTTTGTGTCTGATTTCTATTGATTTACAACCAATAAATACAAGGGAGAATTTTGATACATATGGAATCAAAATCAAAGATAACTATAAACAATATATTTATAATATTTCAGTAATAGTAGCATATACTATAAACTTCGTTACAAATCATCCATGTATATTTATCTCCCTTATGCTTCTCAATTTCTTCCAAAGTCGATCCAAAACATTACTTTTCATATGGTTTTGTTGTAATATGTTTATATTACATTTGATGCTGCTCAAATGATCAAGGAAGAAGTATATGTTTGGTTGTCATTTACATAGTGGGTGTTTTGATCTTCCTTGAAGTATGTTGTGCAATATCTAGATTATTGTTATTCTCGTCGTTGTTTGGATTTGGTTGTGCATTTGAATTTCTACAAGTATTTAAGATCTTAGAAATCACTTGGTTGTTAAGCTTCATCGGACATTATGTCCTTACAATTACTGATGCAGACTTAGATGTCGAGGACCAGGCTTTAATGTTCTTGGAGGCTCATGATCGGACTACCAGACAGGGTCGTTCTTAAAAAACCATAACTCTCGCTCCAGGGGTCAGTTTCAGGCCCACGACTAGTCGATTCAGAGTCTGAAGCAAGGAAAACGCCGTGGGTAGGCCCTAAAAGGCCTAACAGACTTTTGAACCATGAAAACATTGTTTAAGCATGTTTTTTTCAACATTTTTGTCTTTTTACAATACAATAAAATTGGATGTATAGAATGCCACCAATAATTAAGCGTCTTAATAGACCACTTTATACGACACAATTTATAGGACCAAAAAATAAAGTATTCCATCTGAAGGTGTTGTAATAAGTTTATAGGACGCTTCGTAACAAATGTTTTTATGACATTTTTATTAAAAAGCGTCGTATTAGCTAGTTTATAGGACACTTTTGAGAAAATGTCCTATAAACCTATCTTTCTATAGGACACTTTTTCAAAATGTGTTTTATAACATAGCTAATATGCCATTTTTTAATAAAAGTAATCTAATAAACTTGTTACGACGCCCAAAAGCCTCCTCCAAACTTATTGCAACGTCCTTATATAGGACGCTTTATTTTTTGGTTCTATAACTTGTGTCCTATTAAGTCCATAATCGTTTTTAGGCATGTTTTGTTTTGAGCCTTCTATTTATATGCTTCTTGTGAAAACTGGATGGTTAGACTTGATTTGCAGATATTTTGATTTTCCCAAATTTTGAGTTTTTGTGAATTCGACTTTTGAAGCCTAGGATTCGGTATTCGTTCAATCAACGAATCCTAGAAGAGATTAGCCAACGATATTCTTAGAATCAACGTGCTTAATCTATTGTTCAATTTTATACGCAGTATCAGTTACTCGGAAGAAAACTAGTTACGGTTTAAGCATGTCGTTGCAAGCAAGTATATAGGAACACGTGGCATAACATGAATGGTCACCTAAGGATAAATTAATATCGTACTTAAATTAATGTTTTTAATTTGGTGGGTAGTTTGAGACATAACTAGCTGTCTCCTCTAACTCTTGTTTTAGCCCAAAGGGTATGAACCCTTTTTATAACTTCGATTAATTAGTTGATGAAATATTAAATCACATTAAAGGGGCAAAGTGTTATGATCCAAGTGACAGCTTCATTTTTGGTTTATTAAAGTGTAGAGAGACACACGTACACCCCATAAAACCCCTTAAACGGAAGTCGTGCAAAGCCGGCCATAATTTAACGAACAAAATCTGATAACTTGTGGCTTGGAAATCTTGAGATACGGGATCTTCGCCCTTTTCTTTTTTAAGTTTTTTAATTTTCTTTACTATATAATGAACGTTGATAATATGTTTTAATGTATAGTCGTATTGTGGTAGTTGAATAATTTAGTTGAAATATACATAATATATTGTGATCTTTCTAAAACAAATTAAATAAAAAATTGTTTGATTAATCATCTGTTTAATTTCAAATAAAAATACAAGAATATAAATTGTGTTTTTTTTTGAACGGATTATAAATTATGTTTAAAATATCAATCCTATTAAAGTTAATAAGTCGATGTGTGCTTTATATGTAATCTATATTTAGAAAATATCAAAGAAATACACTAATAAAATGGAAAGTTTTTCCTTTCGAATATTTTCTGTGAAATTCGTCGATAAAGAGTGATTTGTCACAAAAACTAACAAAAAGTTGTGAGTAATTGGTGGTGGGTAAATTAAATCAATGACAGATTACCTAAAAATTCCATTGATATTTTCTTGAAAAATCAGATTTTATTGGAACCATTAATATTTTTTCGATGATCCGTCGGTAATTACTCATAGAATTTTTCTTGGTAATTTTTATAAGTAAAAGTCATTTATTCTGTAGTGACAAATTGTGTTTTATTGGATTTGAATTGTCCGTCTTATTATATTATGTATTTTTTGTGTTTTACTTTTTATTTGTAAATATTAATTTAAAAAATATAAAACATCAAATTAAAATTAAAATTAGAATTTGGATTACATGTTCTTAAAAGATTGCTCTGTAATTAAATAAAACAACATTGAAAAAACAAAAACTTTAACTATAAAACAAGTCATTGCGAGTTAAAAATTTCTAATTGCATTATCGATTACAACATATATATATATATATATAGGAAGCATGGTATATATTTTGATCAACACAACATACTTAGAAATAAAAACCAGTAGTTAAATGAATCAATTAATAACAACTTTTTTTGTTATTTATCATTTTCAAAAAAAAGGGGGTGATTAATGTTATAATAGACTTAATTCTATTAACTTAATTCTCAATTAACACATCAGATTGAATACTCACAATTGAATACATGAAGTCGATTTACATACCTGGTTGAATAGGGGTATCTGTATTTGTGTTGTTATTTGTATCATCGTCCATGCTCTCCCAAGATCCACCCTTTATATCCTTACCATTTGATGGTTTTTGGTTACTGATGGATTCTGTAGTGTTCTTGTTAGGGCTGAACAGATTTGGCACCAAAAGAGTATATATATAGACAGAGGAAGAGAGTGAAACGGTGTGTCCCATCAATGAACCGTTGCCTCTCTTCATACCAACTGCCAACAACTGTCAAACAGGTAAGCATACATATATTCTGATGTATATATATATAAATCAATTAACTGTTATTAACAATGAATCTTGTTCTAAATAGGGGCACATCGAAAAATACTTACAATCTCCCACTGAACAAGATATCAATTGAATAATAACAGTCAACTAAAGTGTGCGCACGATTTATGTAATCACATCAATTCCTTCATTATTAAAATTGTATAATGGATCATGGAAGTTTACTGATCAATGACATTGTCCAGGTTTCCATGGTCACAATTTATTCAATTTCAATATAATTATTCATGCCTTACCTTCTGTAAATCTCTATAATTCAAACTGTAACTTAGAAATCTTACATCAATGTCACAATTATTTGAATTCAGAAGAGTGCTTTAAAGATATACATGTGAGTATCTAAATTTGTACAATTTTAACTTCACATAGTTTAGCTAGCATTATATAGAAGGCACATATACACTATGTTCATAAAAATGAATACTAGTTACAAGGAAATACAATGATTGGTCTTCAATTGTTGAGGGAATCTTTTATTCCCATGGCCTTAACATGCTTTTTGAAGCTCTCAACTGGAAGTGCCTTTGTGAAGGGGTCTGCCAATTGTTCCTTCGTTCCTATCTTCAACACTTCAATCTCCTTGTCTCTGACATATTCTCTTACTGCAAAGTACTTAACGTCTATATTCCTTGAACCACTGCTTCTTTTGTTATTTTTAGTGAAGAACACAGCAGCAGCGTTATCACAGTACATTGTAAGAGGCCTTTGTATTGAACTTATTATCTTCAATCCAGCAATGAAGTTTTTAAGCCAGATAGCAAGAGATGTGGCATCATAGATAGCTATGTATTCTGCCTGGAATGTAGAAGTAGCGGTTAATGATTGCTTGTTTGCTTTCCATGAAATTGCACCTCCTGCCAACATAAAAACGCAGCCAGAAGTGGATTTAAGATCATCTTGATCCTGCTTATATGAGGCATCTGTATAGCATTCTACTTCCAGCTCTTTATCATTTCCTTCATATGTCAACATGTGGCTCATAGTCCCTTTTAGATATCTTAATACCTTCTTACCTGCAACCCAATGTGCATGGCCTGCATTAGATTGGAATCTGGACAACATGTTTACTGCAAAGGCTATGTCAGGCCTGGTGCATACTTGTGCATACATCAGGCTTCCAACCAGCCTTGCATAGGGTATTTTGTCCATTTCATTCCTTTCAAGTGGATTATTAGGACACTGACCTTTATTTAATTTATCACCCTTTGAGATTGGGGCTTCACCTTTCCTGCAATTTTCCATACCAAACCCTTTCAATACTTTTTCAAAGTAAGCCTTTTGAGATAATCCAAGAGTTCTCATTTGTCTGTTTCTGATTATCTCAATTCCCAACACATAGTTTGCTTCACCCATATCCTTCATATCAAAGCTTTTCATAAGAAAAGCTTTTGTAGAGTGTAAAAGGTTTTTGCTATTAGTAGCCAATAGTATATCATCTACATATAGTATAAGAAATATGAAACCACTCCCACTGGTCTTTGAGTATATACATTCATCCAACTTGTTTTCCTCAAAGCCAAAATTGGTCATGACTGCATCAAATTTCTTATACCATTGTCTTGATGCCTGTTTTAGACCGTAAATGGATTTATTCAATCTACAAACTTTGTTGTCGTCCAATGCAAATCCTTCTGGTTGAGTCATGTGGATTTCCTCTTCCAAATCTCCATTTAGGAATCTTTTTTACATCCATTTGATGCAATTCCAAGTCAAGATGTGCTACAATGGCCATTATGATTCTGAATGCATCTTTGGTAGAGACTGGTGAGAAAGTCTCATTATAATTGATGCCTTCTCTTTGGTTGTAGCCCTTAGCCACTAATCTTGCCTTATATCTTTCAACCTTTCCTTTTGCATCCCTTTTTGTTTTAAACACCCATTTACAGCCTATGGGTTTTATAGATTTTGATCTATCAATAAGGTCCCATACTTCATTAGTTGACATACTGGCCAATTCATCCTCCATGGCCTTCATCCATTTGTCCTTATTTGGTGATCCCATGGCTTCCTTAAAATTAATTGGGTCATCAGCATCTCCTATGTCAAATTCCATTTCTGTAAAGTAGACATGATAGTCATCAGGTATTGCAGATCTTCTTTCCCTTGTGGATCTTCTTAAAGTTGTAGTACTTGGCATTGAATCAGTAGTTTGTTCAATTATTGGTTCAAGTACAGGTTCAGCCTCAGATACATGTTCTTGATCATGTACAGGCTGTGGTGTAGGCTCTAAGGATTGATCCACAATTGTGTCATTAGTGTTATCTGAAATACTGATGTTTACTATGGGTATGGAATGTGAAATGAAGTTCTCATATTCAGTAGTTGAAGGTGATTCCTCCTCATGAAGTGTCATCCAGTACTCATGTCCAGTTTGAGATGAATTTCCCAAATCATCATCTTCATTGAACATCTCATCATAAAATACTGCTTTGTTTGTCTCAAAAATTCTTTGTCCTCTACTGGGATTATAAAATTTATAGCCTTTGGATTTTTCTGAATATCCAATGAAAAAGGCAGAAAGTGATCTAGAATCCAATTTACTTAAGTTTTCAATATGGTATTCCCTAGTTTCTGCTTTACATCCCCACACATGAAGATGATTTAGACTAGGTTTGTATCCATTCCAAAGTTCAAAGGGTGTGCCCTTAATTGCCTTAGTTGGAGTTCTATTGCAGATATAATTTGCTGTTTTCAGTGCTTCTCCCCAAAGAAACTTAGGCAGATTAGATCTTGCAAACATACTCCTAACCATATCCATTAAGGTCCTGTTCTTCCTTTCTGATACTCCGTTTTGAGTGGGAGTATATGGAGTTGTATACTCAGCCTTAATACCAACTTGTTCTAAATAAATAGCAAAAGGTCCCTTGTGTTGTCCCTTTTCAGAGTATCTACCAAAATACTCTCCTCCTCTATCTGATCTTACTACTTTGATTGTTTTCTCAGACTGCCTTTCAACCTCTGTTTTGAAGCTTATAAAACAGTCTAATGCTTGTGATTTTTCTGTCATTAAGTATACATGACAGAATCTTGAAAAGTCATCAATGAATGTAATGAAATACTTATTATTACAGATTGTTTTAAATGGAAAAGGCCCACATATGTCCGTATGTATTAACTCAAGAATACATTGGCTCCTTTTAGAATGAAAGGATCTAGAATTTGTCATTTTTCCTTTTAGACAATCCACACACGTACCAAAATCATCAAAGTTTAATTCTGGTAAGATCCTTTGTCTAATTAGGTCCTGCATTCTTGATTTTGATATATGTCCTAGTCTTCTATGCCAAAGAAAAGATGAAACATTTTGTTTATGTTTCTTCTTAGTTCCTGTTACTTTATTTATAGAACATATCTGCCTTTTGTAACCTCTATTGATGGTGTCATTTATACAATTCATATGCCAATAACCTTCTATCAAATGCGCATTTCCAAAATATACATCATCTATATAAAATGCCATGCAATCTTTATTAGCATAGAAGGATACATCATTGTTATTTACAATCTGAGAACCTGACAGTAGGTTCCTTTTAATTCTAGGAATATAATATACATTTTTCAATGTTAAAACATAATTGTTTTTAAAAAGTAGTCTACATTCACCAATGGCTTCCACTTTTAATTCGTGCCCATCTGCTGTACAAGCTCTTGATTCATCCAGCCTTGGGACTGTTATTTTTGACAATCCCTGCATGGAATTAACAATATGAATAGGTGAACCAGTGTCAAACCACCATGAATGATCACTTTTGCATGTAGTGATTTCCAAAGAAAAGAAATGTTTGAATGTACCTTTCTTGTTCAACCATTCCTTGAAACCATCACAGTCCTTTTTAAAATGACCTGCCTTTTTACAAAAGAAACATTTTTGGTCTCCTTTCCTTTTAGGGAACTTTCCTTTGTATTTGTTGTTGTGAACATTGGAAGTAGAGGAACTTCCCTTTTGGAAACCAGGATGTTTCTTCATTTTCATCTTACCTTTAGACATATGATTGATGATCACTGCTTTTCCCTTGTTCTTTACTTCTGACTCTTCTTGAACACAAATGGTGATTAATTCATCCAGAGTCCATTTCTCCTTTTGTGTGTTGTATAAGCTTCTTAGATGGCTGTACTGATCAGGCAGAGAATTCAAAAGAAGGTGCACCAAAAATGAGTCATCAATGGATATTTTCATTTCTTTAAGTTTGCAGGAAGTGTCTATACCCTGTAGGATGTATTCTCTAATACTTCCCTGTCCATTGAAGCTCATCCTAATCAACTTATTCATAAGGTAGCCTGTTTCTGCTTTGTCAGAGACCTTATATTTGTCAGCGATTGATGCAAAGTATACCTTAGCAAGGTCTGATTCTGGAATTCCACCCTTGACTGCATCAGTCATGCATTTCTTTATATATATTAGGGCTATTCGATTATGCTTATGCCACTCTTGGTGTTTTATTACAACTTCTTTTGTTGCATCATTTGCGGGTTCCGGTGGTGGATCCTCCTTAAGAACATGATCGAAGTCTAGGATCCCCAACATTAGTTCAATATCTTCCTTCCACTTTTATAGTTTACACCATTTAGAGGTGCAAAATTGACTGTACTCATTGGGTAGTGGGCTGTATGGGATAAGAATTGTCTGTTTGTATTGTTTGGTGATCCTGGTTACGAAAAGAATACTTGTTTTATCAAACAAATATAACCTTTAAATTTAATCAATTACTTAGCAATCGATGTCATTTGATCACATAATAAAACATTAATTTTGAGTCTGATTCCCTTTTGAGAAAGCATATCAGAGTCAAAACTTTGATGTTTTTGTGTGTTTGTTTCTATCAAACTGCTGTGGCAGTATGTGAAAGAAATCAAACACGTTTAATCTGTAAATTTAATAAATTTGTTGTCCCTATGTTACGATTCTTTGACTATCATGATAGTACTTTCAGATCGCACATATCCATAATCACTTGTGTGACATGTGGATTCTTAAGTAATTTTGATTTTCAAAACTTGTTTACAGAAATCGTAAGGGTTGTATTTAGTGTTTCTGAACAAAATAATCGTTCATTATTCTGATTAGAAATCATACAAACTTTCAGTAGTCTAATTGATTAATCAAATTCTTATTAAGCATGAATTTGATTAATTGATCAGACCATATCTTGTTGATGATGTTAAACAATCACAATTAATAATTAAACAAAATTCAAATCGATGGGTTAATTGGCTCTGATACCAATTGTTATAATAGACTTAATTCTATTAACTTAATTCTCAATTAACACATCAGATTGAATACTCACAATTGAATACATGAAGTCGATTTACATACCTGGTTGAATAGGGGTATCTGTATTTGTGTTGTTATTTGTATCATCGTCCATGCTCTCCCAAGATCCACCCTTTATATCCTTACCATTTGATGGTTTTTGGTTACTGATGGATTCTGTAGTGTTCTTGTTAGGGCTGAACAGATTTGGCACCAAAAGAGTATATATATAGACAGAGGAAGAGAGTGAAACGGTGTGTCCCATCAATGAACCGTTGCCTCTCTTCATACCAACTGCCAACAACTGTCAAACAGGTAAGCATACATATATTCTGATGTATATATATATAAATCAATTAACTGTTATTAACAATGAATCTTGTTCTAAATAGGGGCACATCGAAAAATACTTACAATTAATTATCCCTACAAATAGTTTTCAAAACGTAAAACAAATGTTACTTTCAGGGTGGTTAATTCTCAATGGAATTCTTACATATATATTCTCTAACAAAACCAAATTTTATGTCATAATATTCTAAAGATGATTTTTGATGTACATTCTAAAAATGATTTTTGATAAAGAGTAATTTACACCCGTTATCATTATTACTTTTTCTCATTCACATCAATATTAATATGTCTTGTTTACATTATCAATGCTTCAACTTGATCTCAAAAAAAAAAAATACAACAAATTAACTAAATTTAATTATAATACACTATTGAAATTGGCATGTGTCATATATTATATTTGTCTTTTAATAAGTTAACTCTAAATACATCATAAGTTGTCAATCAAAAGATCGACCAAGTCCATCATGGGCGAGAGATATAGCTTTACATAAATTAAGATTGTTGTATATTAAAAATTATTTAATTAGATATTAACACGTATATATCTAAATGAGGTCGCATACAAGATATTTGATCATGGACATCGCAAGGCTATTCTTCTTGGTGTTTTTTTTATTTTATTTTATTTTATTGTTGTGTCATTGTATTTAATCGATCCATTTTATTGTCATTATAGGAAACATGTTTTTTAGGACGTTGTTGTATAACTTCATTTTATAATAAAGTATTATAAGACTTTTAAGTTTATAAGACCAAGATGTGTACATCCTATAGTTCAAGGGTTCCAACAAAATTATGTCCGAGGGTGTTCCAAAGTAACGCATCGAATAGGGTTCCAAATATTTTCGTAGCCCAATTATAAATGTTTTAATTTTTATCCATTACGTATGTTTTAACTTTCTGCAAATATAATGCCTTATGTTTTAATTCTTTTTGCTGATTTGGTGAACAATGTTAGAAGAATGATTCTACTTAGATGAATTTTTTAGCCACTTTGTTATTATAATTAGTATGTCTTTTGATAATCTCTCTCTATATATATATAAATGAAAGTTCAAATACGAACTCAAATTTGGTTACGAACATGAGGACAAAGGAGAACGCAACACGTGTCATATTCAGACTGAATAACGAGGGCAATTATTCAGACTGAATAACGAGGGCAATTATTCAGACTGAATAACACTATATTCAGTCTGAATATTTTCTTTCATTAATTATTCAGTCTGAAACTCTGAATATGACACGTGTCACTCTCTTATTTGTCCTCATATTCACAACTAAACTTGAGTTCTCATTTGAACCCGCCCCTATATATAGGGGCGAGTTCAAATGAGAACGCTAACTATTTACGAAAATAAAAAAAAACTTTTTTCATATACGAAATCATATATAATTAGCCGTAACTTTTCTTGCGACTTAGCCAGTGGCAAAAGTTGCCCGTGTCATTTTTTTGATGTCGGTACAAAATCACATGTGATTTTGTACATGATTTTTTTTATTTGTTTTCTTAAATTGTTACAATCCTCGAATGAACCGTTATATATATATATATATAGGATTCAAATGAAAACCGAGTTTTGGTTGTGAACCTGATGATAAAGGAGAGCCCAACACATGTCTCCCGCCTCCACGGGTTATTCATCATGAATTGAGTATTGAATCAATGTAACAAGGAAATGATCGTGTGTTATTGAATGTTGTGTTATTCATACTTAATGTTATATCATTCATTATTAAAAGTTTATGAATTTCACATTCTTTATTTATACTAAATTTGGACGCTAGAGACAGGTGTCGTGCTCTCCTTTGTCTTGCGGTTCACTACCAAAAATCAGTTCGCGAATGAACTTTTTTTCTTTCTCTTTCTCTCTTTCTATATATGATATAAACTTTTATATTCTGTTTTATTTATTACTCGTTTCTTGGATAAAATATAACAAAGTCTCCAAATAGATTAGAGCATCTCTAGGTTTCTACCTCACAAAAAATGAGGCGTGTGTGAGTTTCATTTATCAAATATAAATATAATATATCTAAAAAGATGAGTTTCATATCCTTGATTGCTATAAGTTATTAGGATGTTGTTAAACAAACCTTACAAATTCTATCCATCAATTGACATCCTAATAGGACACAAGAAGTAACTCATTTATCATATTAGCTTTTTTATAAAACATGTTTTAAAAAAATGTTTTTAATCTTTTAAAAAAACTGGACTTTTCAAAATTGTCATATAAAAATACTTATATGATCATCGATATAACTTGTTCTATTAGAATATGTGGAACCCCTAGAAGAATCTCCAAAAAAGCCCTTAAGGAGAAAAGGGAGGTTCCAACATATATAGATGAGAAATGGTCCAAGTCTAGCCGCTGTGGGACTCTAACACGCCCCCTCCAACAAGGCTAGATGGACACTGAATTGTCTAGAGGGGGTTATCCTGAAAGTGTCAAGTCCCTTGAGTGGTAGACCTTGACTCTGATACCATATTAGGGTATGTGGAACCCTGAATGAATATTCTCCAAAAGAGCCCTTGAGGAGAAAGCGAAGGTTCCAACATATATAGAGAAGATATGGTCCAAGTCTAGTCGATGTGGAACTCTAACATGTTCGGTCAACTGACTTTTTTCTAACAACTAAGTATGATGCCATCATATAAGACACATAATTGTTAATCTTATATACTTAAAACCCCATTCATTAGGTACTATTTCAAGAAAGCCAAATACAGTTAAAGGGGAGGTTTACTTTGCAAACCACGCTATTTGTATAAATCGTGCAAATCTCATTCAATCAATCATAATTTTTTATTTTTTGTAATTATAAGAGGTTGCTTAGTCATTTTTATTATGAAGAGTGTTATGGATATTATCATCTTAATTACATTAATTTCAGAGAAATACATGAAATACTTTTATTAAAACATAGAAATAACATATATGAAATAATTTCATTAAAAATAGGATTATATAAAACAATTTAATTAGATTAAACAATTTCGTGAAACAATTTCATTAAATTAAACAATAAAATCGACGATTGAATGATGTTTGCACAACTTGTACAAACATAGGTCGTTTTATTTGATTGCTCCCTTACAATTAAATATCATATCTTAGAGGTCTATTTCATTGGTTTATATATATCTTTTATACTTAACTTATAAGGTGAGAAGTTAAATTGGTCATCTTCTTGAAAATATTAATTGTTGAATCAACATATTTAAGCAACTAATTGTTAATAGGGCTTCTAAATTTAATTCAACTTGGAGTTTAATACGGTAAAAGTTTAACCAATCAAGTTAAGATTTCCTTTTAAGTATTAAGGAATATGCGAAATAAAAACAATAAAATTAATTGATTTTTAATATTTTGATGAGATCGTGCAGTGGGCGATGGCACTCCCAAGAGCAGGATGGAAGGGAGTCTCAAATATTTTCTTGCCTTATAGAAAACTTTAATAACAGCCAAATAAAAGTTAACTTTAAGCTTTTGTGTCGTATTATTTTTATTATTGTATTATTTTTAATTATACTATAGAATAAGATAAGAATATTCATCCAGGTTAGGTTCGAATTAACAACTTCACGATTGGATATATTAAGTTTTACTTACACTACAAAAAAATGACTTTCACATACAAAAAACCATCCAGAAAAATTTCCGTAAGTGATTACAACGGATCACCCAGGAAATACTTATGCTTCCGCCAAAATTCATTCATGAAAATACCAACGGATTAGCCAGGAATTTCCTGGGTAATTTGTCACTGATTTGATTTACCCACCAACAATTTAACCACCAACTTTTGTGACGATTTTGTGACGGATCTCCCTTTAGCGATGGATTTTCCAGGGAAATGTTCGTAGGTGAAAGTTTTTAGTAGTGTTAGTTTGGATGGCGATAATGATATATTGTGTGCCACAAATGCGTATTATAGAAAGTATAATTTGGTTTTAAAAAATAAACAGTCCATCATACTCTATGGATGTGCTTGATATAAGGATCGGATCGGATATTACATGGCAAGTTAAAACTTATGAGGTGTATGGTTTATGGATTTTGATAGAATTGAAAAGAATTGAAATGAATAACTTTATTGACCAAATTCTAAATCTATATTTGTTTCACGTAATGAGAATGATGGAATCCTTTGAATTGCATTGAATTCCTTAAATTAAAGATTTCAACATTCCATTGGGTATCCCAAAGAATTCAATTCCATCCAACCAATCCCATGGTCAAATTCCATTCCAATTCCTTCAAAGTCAAATTTCTTTAATGAATTTCAATTCCACCGAATTTCATTCTATGAACCAAACGCTTTAGGGGCCATTTAACAAATTCTACATGGTAAGAGCGAGGTAAAGATCGACCCGGTAAGTGAGGGCGACGCCTTTTACCACGGTTACCGATTACAGGGTAAATTGTTGAATACTATGTCGTTTTTGTTGACTAAAATCTTATTCGATAAGTAAGTGGTAGTGTTAAATTTGACCGGTAAGCAGTGACCAAGTAAGTGTTTTGTAAACAACCCTTACACCTCAAAATTTAAAATTTATTCTTTGGGATTGAATTTAGGATGTAAAAAGGGAATCACTAAATCAATCAAATTCTGGGAGGCATATGTCGTTTTTGTTGACTAAAATCTTATTCGATAAGTAAGTGGTAGTGTTAAATTTGACCGGTAAGCAGTGACCAAGTAAGTGTTTTGTAAACAACCCTTACACCTCAAAATTTAAAATTTATTCTTTGGGATTGAATTTAGGATGTAAAAAGGGAATCATTAAATCAATCAAATTCTGGGAGGCATCGCAAAGTGCTTCTTTAGGAGTTAAACTTCCATTTGTCCATATTTCATGTTTGGCAAGACATAGGACATGACAAAGACTCATTGTTGCATGTTAGATGAGACAAGGGACAGGGACACAGACATGACGGGACTAGTTGGATGGAACAAAAAAAAAATATCTTTTTCTCCATCAAAATATATGGGACAAGAATGTGACAGAATTAAAAAATTATCAACCTACCCACAATTGATATAAACCTAATCTGGTATTTGGTTTAATGATCTCGATGGCGCCTACCTTTCGATCAACTCGATAATCGCCACATCTCCCACCATTGGTTACTACTACTGCTGCCTACCACTAGGACTGTGTAGCGAACGGGTTGGGTCGGTTCGATTTGGGGCCCAAACCACTAAACCTGATCGGGTTTTGGGACAAAATCATACCACCCGAGCCCCAAAACTTTCAACCTAAACCCGTGGGTTTCGGGTTGGGCTGGGTTTCGGGTTGGGTCGGGTTCAAGACCCAAGATACATATTCCCTTCCCAATTTCCAGCTTCCTGAGTTCCTGTTAGGACTATTTCCAGCTGCCTATATCATGTGATGTTATCCTATGCATCAAGTTTAACAAACCAAAGTACCATGTTTCATAACAAAAGTACTATGTTTCATAACAAAAGTACCAAACTAAAATAAGTTCAAGTTTAAACCAAAGTACCAAACCAGACTAAATGTTCAACAAAGTATCAAACCAAACAAAATGTTCAAGTTCAACAAACTAAAGTACCATAAAAATCATCGATTATTAAACCAAAATAACCAAAGTTTACCAAGATTCAACCACATACCATCAAATCTTAATGCCTTCTTACTTCTTCATTCTTCACTCTTCAATCAGAACCACACTATCATCGCCACAAATGAAATTCCTAATCCTTAAATTCATCAATTCTGCAACTTTATAAATTATAAGCAAATTAAAAAAGTGTAACCAACTAACCATAGATGATAGATATGAAAAGTAACTAAAAATATAAAATTAATGTTGTTTGTACCTTTCTCAAAGATTTTATGTAAATGAACCTCAACCCCAATAGGTTGATGTTAGGACTTCTATTTTTGTAGAATCCTTGAAAGATTGTGCCAAAAGTGTAAAATAAGGAATGGATAAGTTTTTGTAATTAAGGAAACTTTAGTTGACCTTAAACTCTAAACATTCCTTATTAAACTAAAACTTTCTAGTATATATAGAGGCCTTAGATCATTCTTTTGAGAGTACTTCATATATTGAGAGAGAGAGCTATAGATATTTTGTGCTTACATTGTATTCAAATCTACAAGTAAGATATATGAATTATGAAGTTCTTCATTATTGTTCTTAATTGATTTACATTATTATTGCTAATTGATTTACATTATTATTGCTTTAATCCGTTTTCTGTTTTGTACTTGATACACTGGGATCAACAATTGATATCAGAGCCAAACGATCTAAGTTTTGGACTGATTCTGATCGAATTCACGTATCAAAAGGTAAAATTCTCGCTACTGCATTATTAATGTTTTATCGCATAAGCCTAACCCGACAAAACCCCAAACACCCTTTCTGTTTATCTTTTATCGCACCATACCTACCCTGCTTAGACTCAATATCTGTTCTTATCAATTTCTTTCTTTAAGTTTAATCGAGTCTCAAACCCAGTAGTATTAATCGATAAATAGGTTAATTTTTGTTTTTCTCGAGTAGAGATGGCCAAATGGGCTCGGCCCGGCCCAGGACCGACGGAGGACCGGGACCGGGACCGATAAAAGCCCGGCCCGGCCGGGGACCGGTAAGGACCGGTTATAGGACCGAAAACCGGGACCGGTTAAACTTTTGGAGCGATTTGTAGGACCGGCCTGGCCCGGCCTGGGACCGGTCATGGGACCGGTTATGGGACCGATTGGGACCGGCCCGATTTTTACAAAAAAATTGAATTTTTATATATATATATATATATTTTTATATGTATTTCTAACTTTCTAAGTGTATTTGATTGGAAACTAATTACAATTTATAATAAAACGTATTTTTAAATGTATTTGACTAAAAATCAATTATAAAACTATAATAAACGTATTTCTTAAGTGTTTGTTTGAAAACCAATTATAAAACTACAATAAAACATGTTTTAAGGTGTATTTGAGTGACCAAATTACATATATATAACGATTACATATATAATATATTAAATTAATAAATAAATTAATGTTTTTATAAAAAATAGTTTTTTATTGAAGGCCCGGTTTGGGACCGGTTTGGGCCCGGGACCGGGACCGGTTTTCGGGACCGGTTACGAAAACACACTAAACGGGCCGGCTTGAAATCGTTAGGACCGGGACCGGGACCGGTCCCAAAAAGCCCGGTCCGAAAATTACTGTTGAGGCCCGGGACCGATTGAGGCCCGGCCCGGCCCGGCCCGAGCCCGGTTTTTGGCCATCTCTATTCTCGAGTCACGTTTTTTTGTTTTTTTATCGCCATAAACCAGCCGACATTCAATCAAAACTTTAATTTTCATCGCATCAATAGCAGCCGATAAAACTTCAATTTTTTTTTCAAATCTGTTTTCACTGTTAATCTGCAAACCACTTTCGCTTATTTTAGCAATACTTTTGCTATTCTTTTTCAACAGAAAATTCAGGGTCTTTGATTCTTGCAGCTTTTCTGGATAAAGAATCATCTAGTAACCTTAATTGAAAAAATCTGGAACACGAGAACTTAGCTGTTCTTTTCCTTAAAAAGACTAGATAACTCTGTTACGCTAGATCTTTTGGTCAAGAAACCTTCGCGTCTTAGCTTTCAGGTTCATCGATTAAAGAACAAAACAAATTTTTTTTTCTTGTTTTATCGCATCTGCTTTTAGAATTTTTTTTCTCGGCTTTAACCTACTCGAAACTTCATCACTTTAACTTTTATCGCGTCTAGGTAACCCAATAAACAACCAATCTTGAGTTTTTGTCGACTTTAGGTTACCCGATATATCTTTTCACCTTATCTGTCTTACCCGATATTTCCTTTTATCGATCCTCTTTACCCGATAAACTCAGTTACCCGATATTCATTGTTATCGCGTCTCAAGCACCCGATAAAACACTAAGCACAGTTACCCGAGATAAAATCTTCAATTCGCGAAATCTCTGAATTTTTTCAAAACTTTCTGATCGAGATCTGAATAAAATCAAGTACAATGACTTCACGGGAAGCTATGGCCATCGGTACCGACACAAGACCTCCAATTCTCTTCCGAGGGGAATATCCCCAATGGAAAGATCGTTTTCTGGATTTTGTTGAGAGAAACGATTTTGCCGAGGATATCATGCGCCCCATAAAGGAAGGCCCTCCGCCTGTCCTATATCATGACACTTCTGCTATGCCTAACAATGATCCTCCTCTTGAGGCTAGACGAGAAATCAAGCCCAAGAGTAAATACACCGATGGGGAAACGAAAAGAGCAAAAGGAGATCAACTTGCTCGTTCATTTCTATTACTCAGTATTCCGAATGATATATACATGAGTATAAATACTCACAAAAGAATGGCAAAAGGCATGTGGGAGCAAATCGAGAAGTATATGCTCGGTTCGAAAATCGGTACACAAATGAAGATTACAAATTGTATTACTCAATACGAGGAGTTCAAGGCGAAGGAAGATGAAAGTCTCACTGACACATACACTCGTTTCGTTTACCTAATCAACGAACTCAGCAAAAACGAGATACGCAAGTCAAATATCGAAAACAACGTGAAGTTTATTAGTAATCTTCAACCGGAATGGCGCCGATTTGCCAATCAAATCAAACACAACAAATTTCTTGCCGAACTCGATCTTCACTAGGTCTATGAGAATCTACAACACGATGAAGCGGAAGTTCTCGAAGTTATGGAAGAAATCCGAACCGATCGCCCTAGTAGCCAAAGAAGAAAAGTTTCCAACTCGAAGCATACCTCAAGAGAACATACCAGATCTAGAAGAGGAAGAATATGACGATCCCGAGATAGCCCAATTTCAACAACAACTGCTTTTCTCACACAATCCTTTCAACATAAGTTCTCTCGTCGTCCGAATAACAATCAATTACGCTATGCTTCGGGACCTAAAAACTTCGAACGAAAAGCCATTTTCGAGCCAAAACAAAAGAAAGAAGATACCCGCCCACCGGCTAAACATGAAGACAAATTTAAAGGCGAAAAGAGTTTGTGTTATAACTGTGGAAGAACGGGTCATTACGCTCGTGAATGCAAGAAACCCGTGGTCAAAGATGCCAAATATTTCACGTACAAACTCATGCTTGCCAAGCAAGAGGAAGCCGGTAAAGTGCTAATGGCGGAAGACGATTACTTTCTACATCACGACGACGATGAACCGGATGAAGAAATTCAAGCTCATTTCAGTTTAATGGCTTACTCTGATCCTAATGATGACGACTCATCAACCAACACTTCCGACTACTCACCCGAGGTAAGTCATTCTGACTATGAGCACTTTCTTTCTCAAATGGATTTGTTAAACTCTCAATTGAAAGATCTTAACTCTGAATTGAAAACCGATAAACTCTCAGTTTCCAAATTAGAGGCATGTCTAGAAAATAATCATAACCAACTCATTCTAGCCACGTCCGAGATTGCCAACTATAAGAGTGATGTGCTCAACATACAAACCAAAAATGATGTTTTAACAAACGAAAATACTCAACTTAAACAACAAAACTCCAACCTCACAAAACAATTTAACAAGTTGGAAAATGAGGTCGAAGCTTTGTTGTCTAAATTTAAGTTAGTCACAAATAAAAAAGAAGACCTTCTCAACAAACTCAAAACCTTGGAAGTCAAATTGTATAAATTAGGACAAACTGAACAAACAATACATTTAAATGCTCCAAAGGAGTTATGTTCAATGGCAGGTCTTGGATTTGACAATCCCAAAAGATTGGCAAAGGCCTTATACAACACCCCAAATCTCTATAAATTTGAATATCTAGACCTTGGTCCAGAGTTTAAAATTCAACTTATGAAGTCTAATCCCAAAGTGAAAAGACGGGAAGACTGGAATCGGAAAAATCACAAGTTCCATAAAATTCCTTTTTGCTATCCGAAAGAAGTAGAAAATGCATCCTCAAGTGGAACTCTTCCACCTACTTATTTTCCCTCATATTCCGACGATGAACTTCAAACCAACCCTCCGGAATATAAGCCTTATATTCCCACCTTATTTTTAGAAAATAAAATAGTTCAACTAGAAAAGGTGTTGGAAACTGAAGGTAAGAAGCCGATTGAATCTGTGTCTATTCCAACTGTTGAGGATGAATGTTCCACAAGTTTTTCTAAACCCGAATCATCTCAAACAAAGACACCTACACAAATTATTTCTCAAATTTTACCTGCTCATAAAACTCCTGTTAATGTTTCAGCTCTACGCTCTTTAAAGACAAAGCAAATCTAGGTCGAAAGAGGCAAAGGCACATCAAAGTCATCTTCCGACAATAAACATAGTTTTCCCTATGTTGCTAGGAATAGTCGCAAATTTCATTTTCCATCTCCCTATTCATTCGTACAAACATTTGATTCAATTTTTTAGAAATAAAATATGTTGCTCAAATTGTGGTGTGAATGACTTTGTGTGTCTGAATGCTTATGGTAATAATCGTTTTCATGATGTGCATAATTCTTACAATTCATTTCATTATGGTTATAACAATTCGTTTCATTTTAAACCTGTTTATAAGTGGGTTCCCAAGAGGCCATTGACTTCGGCACCGAAACCCCAATTCACTTGGGTGCCAAAGGTTGCCAAGCCAACTAACCCCGAAGGACCCATTTACAGATGGGTACCTAAATCTACTTAAACTTTGCAGGCTGGTCATGTGTGGTACTTAGATTCTGGATGCTCCAAGCACATGACTTGAAAGAAGGAGCTTCTTGCCAATTATGTTGAAAAACGAGGCGACTCCCACGAACAATAATTTCTCACCCATCAAAGGATATGGCGATATTATCAATGATAATCTTACAATCTCAAGAGTCTCTTATGTCAAAGGACTTGGTCACAATTTACTAAGTATCGGTCAATTCTGTGACAAGGAACTTGAAGTAAATTTCCGTGCCGAAAGATGTTGTGTTCGAACATATGAAGGTCAAGAGTTGATTACTGGAACCCGCAAGTCTAACCTTTACACCATTGATCTGTCAACGGTTAAACCACCCACTGACATTTGTCTTCTCTCAAAGGTAGACAAAGAGAAAAACTGGTTATGACATCACAGACTATCCCACTTAAACTTCAAAAATCTTCGTAAACTCACAAGTGGAGGGTTAGTCTCCGGTCTACCAAAGATGAAATTCGAGAAGTCACACTTATGTGGTGCTTGCGAAATGGGCAAAATGAAGAAGGCGTCTCACAAACCAAAATTAGAACACAACACGACACCTCCTCTTCAACTGATACACATGGATTTATGTGGTCCCATGAGAACTCAAAGCATCCACGGAAAGAAGTACATTCTCGTGATGGTGGATGATTATTCTAGGTACACATGGGTAAAATTTCTTCGATCTAAGGACGAAGCTCCCGACACAATTAGTGCATTTTTGAAGAACATTCAAGTTAGACTGGAGCATTCTGTCCAAACGATTCGTACAAATAATGGCACCGAATTTAAAAACCGCACACTTGACACCTATTTCACTTTTATGGGCATCACTCACACGTTTTCCGCACCAAGAACTCCCCAACAGAATGGTGTCGTGGAACACCGGAACCGTACGCTAGTCGAAGCTGCTCGTACAATGCTCGCTTATTCCAAACTTCCACATCATCTCTGGGCCGAAGCCATTCATACCGCATGCTACACTCAAAACCGGTCGATTATCAACAAAAGGTTCAATAAGACACCGTATGAGCTAATCAACAAACGAATTCCTTCCCTCCATCATCTTCATACATTTGGCGGACGATGTTTTGTTATGAATGATAACAACAATCTTGGGAAGTTGCAACCCAAATCCGATGAAGCCTATTTTCTGGGTTACTCGCCAAATACCTCTGCCTTTAGAGTCTACATGAAGAATGCAAGGTGCGTCACCGAGAGTGCAAATGTCCACTTCGACACAAAAGCTGAAATGATTTTCGAACCTCATAGTACCGAACCGTTCATCACTGGCGTATTAGCTTCCGAACACCTCAGTTCGGAACCTGCTCAAAACCCGACTACTCCAAATCAAACTTCAACATCCGATTTGGATAATCTGTTCCAGCACATGTACATCGAATACCTCAGAACTAATTCCGAGACAACAACTGAACCCCCCCCCCCCAACGTTGGAAGTTGCCAAAACCCCCACTAGCTCTCCAAATCCTAATCTCGAGAACAATGTCTCAACTACTGCAACTCCTAATTCGACCAACCCTACTGTCAATTCCCCCATCCCTCAAACGAGCCTACCCACTTCGAGTGAAGTCGCTCAACCTCTCGAAATACGTTTAACCGACACAACCCCTCACACTACATCAAATCCGGAAACATCATCCTCCACAACTCAACCGCCTACCGCTTCAAGGGAACTTTCTACCGACGTTTCACCAGCCTTAGAATCTGTGCAAGATCTTCCCCTTGGTCAATACGTGGATGAAAATTCCGGAACCATGACTGCTCAACCACTTCCTCGTACAACCAAACGGATTCAATCTCACCCACCCAACCAGATCATTGGTAACCCTTCCATTCCTGTCACAACACGGTCTGCCTCGGCCAATGAATGTTTTTTCTCATCATTCTTAAGAAAAATTGAACCAAAAACCATTCAAGAAGCCATATCTGATCCTGATTGGATTGTCGCCATGCAAGAAGAGCTCAATCAGTTTGAAAGCCTGAAATTATGGCGCCTCGTTCCCCGACCTCCGCACAAGACAATTATTGGAACCAAGCAGATCTTCAAGAATAAACAAGATGAGGACGGAATAGTCAATAAAGCACGACTTGTTGCCAAAGGCTATCGACAACAAGAAGGTATTGACTTTGACGAAACATTTGCCCCGGTTGCACCTATAGAAGCAATTCGAATCTTCTTGGCATACGCCGCCCATAAAAACTTCGTAGTTTTTCAAATGGATATCAAGACCGCCTTTTTGAATGGTGTTCTCCGAGAAGAAGTATATGTTTCACAGCCGAACGGTTTTGTCGATGCTTCGAAGCCCAATCACGTCTATATCCTCGACCAAGCACTCTACGGACTCAAGCAAGCTCCTCGTGCATGGTATGATAGTCTGTCTAAATACTTGGTGAAAAACGGGTACTCGAAAGGTAAGATCGATCCAACTTTGTTCATCAAAAAGGAAGGTAAAGATATTATGCTTATTCAGATTTATGTAGATGATATTATTTTCGGCTTGACTAACCCTCAACAATGCAAACATTTCTCCGAAATCATGACGACAAAGTTCAACATGAGCATGATGGGAGTAATGAATTTTTTCCTTGGTCTGCAAGTAAAACAATTTTCAACGGGAATATTCATTAACCAATCGAAATACATCTCCGATATGTTACATAAATATAACATGACGACATGTACTCCGATTAGGACTCCCATGTCTCCGGGATCAAAACTACACGCTGATCCTTTGGGTAAAGCGGTAGATCCCAAGACTTACCGGGGAATGGTTGGTTCATTAATGTACTTAACGGCTAGTCGACCGGATATAATGTTTGCTACATGTCTTTGTGCAAGATATCAAGTGTCTCCTAAAGAATCCCACCTTAGTGCAATTAAACGCGTTTTTCGTTATTTAAAAGGTACTACTGATCTTGGCCTCTGGTATCCTAAGGATACGAGCTTCGAGTTAATCGCCTTTTCAGATGCTGATCATGTCGGTTGCATGCTGGATCGAAAAAGCACGACGTGCCATATTCAGTTTTTGGGAGATAAACTGGTGAGTTGGTCTTCGAAGAAACAAACTTGTGTGTCTACTTCGACTGCGGAAGCCGAATACATCGCTGCCGCAAGTTGCTGCTCTCAAGTCATATGGATGCGCACTCAACTCAAAGACTATGGATTCTGGTTCAATAAGATTCCGATTTATTGCGACTCAAAAAGTGCAATTGCCATATCGAGCAATCCAGTTCAACACACAAAGACGAAACACATAGATATACGGTACCACTTCATTAAAGACCACGTCGAACGAGGTACGGTCGAACATTACTTTGTCAATACAGAACTACTGCTTGCTGACTTGTTCACAAAGGCATTGGATGAAAAACGCTTCCAATTCCTAGTGTCCAAGTTAGGCATGCTCAATTTACGCACTTAAAATCCAAAACTCTTCTATTAACCTGTACAAAATGTCCATTCCGATCATAATGCACATACATCCCTACGGATGCATGTTCACTTTATCCGACTTCTCATTTTGTATAGTTTAACAATCTAGTTCTGTATTTTCTTTTGTTTTACTTCGTTCTTGTCTTTTATTTTGTATCTTGAGCTACTAACAAAATTTCAAGCTGTTTCGTCACCAATTCTGATTCCGAGGGGAGCGGTAAGGTAAGTCGTACTTAACTCGCATCTTCATAGGGGGAGCTAAGGTTTCTGTTCTTAGGCATCATTTAAGGGGGAGCAATGTGTTTTTTCGCTCAAAATTATTCTAAAGTTATATTTTTATCGCGTCTATAGGACCCGACAACCAGTCTTTGTCGCGTCTATAAAACCCGATAACATATACTTGTCACATGATTCACAATCGACAAAAGTTGTTACTAAATCGCATTCCACAGACCCGACAACACTGGTTGTCGAGTTCCTAATCAAATGGTTGTTGTCGTATGCATAGGACCCGACAACCAGCTTTTTGTCGCATATCACTCACCCGACATCATTGGTTGTCGAGTGCTTATGACTCGACAAGTTGACCTTCATTTTTTCTCTCTCGGCCCACACCATTGCACGCCACGTATCCTTGGGTCCACTATTTAAACACATGGTCCCCAGCTTCACTGTTCATATCTTCAAATTACAATATTCATCATCTTTCCCTCTAAACCTCTCAAGAACACAGCCTTCCACATCAATTTCCAAAATCCTCGAGTTTTCGAAATCTGATCACACCACCAGGTTCGTATTTTCTCTTAGAACAACTTTAATTCTTGCATTTTTCTGTTTAAATTCTTGCATGTGCTTCAATTGTATCAAAAACTATTCGGCTTCCCATTTGAGTTTTAAACCCTTGGGTTTCCGATTTTGCTGCTTGTTCTTGATTTTGGACTCAAAAACTCAAAACATACTTACTTTAGTATGTTAATTGATCACCATAACCACTTACTCTAGGCTTAAAGAGTAGATTTCTGGTCTTAATGGGGTTAATATAGTCTGACGGACTCTTAGGGTTTCTGACAATTGGTATGCATTTTTGTCGGGTACGCTTGACTCGACAAAAACACCATGGGTGTTCTTAAAAAATGGCCAAGTATTTTCATCGGGCCCCTTTGAACCGACAAACACCCTTCAAAATGGCCAAGTCATTTTGTCACATCACACTAAATCGACAAAATGTTCAATCTTTGACTTAGGAGGTTTATCGCATGATACTATGCCATAAGGGTGTTTGCATATTTTTATCGGCTCTATGCTAATCTTAGTTTTCACTTAGAATATTTATCGATTACATAAGACCCGATATATTTAGATGTCGGCTCATTATACGTTGACTAATCTTTCTAAGTTAAGAATTTTTATCGGTTCTATAAGACTCGACATAAATCTATGTCGGCTCTTATACACACGAGAACTATTCTTCAACTTTGACCATTTTCATGTCAACATAATTGACCCGATATCCTGTTATGTCGACTCCCTTTATTCGATAAACCATCTTGTGCATACTCAAGGTTGTCTACACTTATTAACCCGACATCCTTATGTCTATCGGGTATGTCGGGTAACACTGCATCAGCATGACCGGACATCCTCACTTAGACTTTTTCTAACCTATTTCAATGGTTCTCTAACTCTTATTTTCAGTTCTCATGGCTGCCATTCAAGACCCGAACCAGTCTGATGACGAACATCCTCTGCCATCCGAAAGATCATCCCAACCGAGCATCCATCTTCCCAATCGCGACGATGTGCTCATGCCACCCGCGGAGAAGAAAGACTTAGATCCCAACAACCATCGCCTAGACATGAGCATGACGGTGGAACACCAAGTCATCATGGAAATACTAAGGAGACATCCACTCCGCTATGCCTTCATCTTGGAACATCGCGTACCGGCCTTTTACATACAACAATTCTGGTACACTCTAACATACCATCCGGTGGAAGGCAATCACCACTTCACGGCAAGGACTGATGATTACACATCTCGCCTGACACTCTCTCGACTACGAACCATGCTACGACTCCCAGTATCGGATCACTATGACGACCCAGTGGCCGAAGAGGAACTATACCGAGATATTGTAGCCTTCGGATATACCACTACACTCACCTCGGTCGGCCACTTCAAGCGCATGTTCTTACCACCAATCTGGTTCACACTATTCACAATAGTGAATCGTTGCCTAACGGGAAAACACACTGGAATGGACCGCGCAAGCACGGCGACCCTACGGATATTTCACGACATCATCTACAGTCGCAACTACGACTACGCAGCACTTATATGGACGGATCTGGTTGAATATGTCAATCAAAAGGGCACCGGACGTGATAAGAAGTTTCTGCCATTTCAGCGGTTCATACAACTATTCATTCATTCCATGATGCAGTCAAACCCGCAAATTCCACAGAGACAAGGTTCGCCTCTTGGCCCTTCCTGCGTTCAACGCTTTATCAAACTGAATGACCGAGTCTTTCCAAACATTATGCCTATACCTGAAGCCCTATTAGCAATAGCGGATCAGAATGCACCTAGTGTGATAGCGTATAAGGAGAGACACGGCTTAATGGCTCCTCAAATTCCGATGGAGCCTGTCCAAGAGCCAAACCAAGAGGAACATAATGAGTTGGGTGAGGGTCCATTAGCAAATGAGCAGGTTCAGGATCAAGGGGATCCTAAACAGGGGAATGAGCAAATAATAGAAGAGAGGGGAAATGACGAGGGGGGTGCATCTGATCCGGCAATCCAAACTTCCTCCAACCCCGACATCCCCATTCCACCTCCAACCCAAACCACCTTTGGAACAACCTCTCGCCCAAAGGTAAGACCACAACGACGGAAAATTCTAGTCAGTAGTGACCGAGTCATGCGCGAACACACCTCATCCGACTCTGACATTGATACAAACCTTGAGCTTGATGACAGTTCTGAAGACCTTCGACCATGATAACGCCGAAGAATTACTACCGCCGATGATGCAATCACCCGTATTGGCCGACAACCACCTCTCCAAGAATCCTCTTCCGACAATGCCACCATGAAGTTTGGCCCAAATTTCACTTCTCAACCCGATCCAACATCTGAACACGAACAAATCCATCAACCTGAGCCACATGAAGGAGACATAAGAAGAGCGGAGGGAGTCATAGTCGAAAAAGAACATGTGAGCGTGAGTGAAGGGGAGCTTAATATGCAAAAGAGTGAGATACCAACAACCACCTGCCGGGTAACCGAGTCTCATGTTGATACTCATCCGTTGAGTACCAACATAGGACAAGACGTTGTGGACCCAGCAACGCAATTGCACGCCCTACCCATCCACTCGGTAGACTCACAACAGTCTACTGTTTCAGCACTACTTGTGAGTTTTGCTCCTACTCTAGTTCCCCTCCTTTTGGGAGGCATAACTATTGAAAACAAAAGTAGTATCTCACCTACTTCGACTTCATTTCTCTCCACATCGAGTCTAGATCCTCCTAGGACACAAGCGTCATCACACTCCGATAGCCTTCGTGGCACGGACGGAAATCCTATAGTGATGTCGATTCCCGACATTTCACGAGGATTGGGAGGAAATCCTACCAGCGCCACATCAATGCCAACGCTGAATGTAGGTCCCGGAGTTGCTTCAACTACGGTGACAACGGGTGCTCTAAGTGACCCCGGATTTCCCACTTCAGGTTCTACAGCTGTGCCACACTTCACGGTCACACCAAATTTGCAAACACAGGTTGGCGACGCATTTCGCCGGGTTCGAAGTTCCTTAGATCAGCATGAAGGTCACATGCATTTACTGTTCAAACAAGGCCTAACTACGGATCCCCGATCACGTCCAAGCAGCTCTCGCCCTAGTACAAGTCGATCACCACCCCCAGCAACACCATCAGTCTCTTCCGATTCCGAACAGCCCTCTGATCCTCGATCTCCACACCCTCAATCGTCACCCTGCAAATCCCAGTTCAATAGAGATGAACTTATGTCTATTTTTCTAGCGGATTTACTTACGGAGGCGGAAGCACGGCGTCTCCCGGAAGACGATTTAGCGGGCCTGCTTCGAAGAAATCTGCAAATACCAACTGTCACACGTCATGAATTTGATGTGTTTCGAGCCCACATTGATGAACGGTTAGATGCTATGGAAGCCCAACAGAAGAAGAGAGAAGATGATGTCCTTGGATCGATAGAAGCCCTACGTCTGGAAATTCAACAATCTTGCCAACCGGCGGAACATCTCAAACGCCGTCGACCTAATCAGGACGATCCGGATTCCAGTCCCAATCGCCCTGAGGGGGAGACACGTCGCCGAGTCACAAGGGCTCAGCCGTCGGTTAGCACAAGAACTCCACAAGCTCCAAGATCAGCAACGGGTACCTCAACTCGTCCACAAGCCACTCCTGCCAGCCAACAACAAAATCAGCCAACGGTTGTAAAGCCTTCGGATGATTTTGAAGTTGGAAGTGCGTCTCCCCCACAAGAACCCGAATCAAACACGGAGGAACTGGTCAACGTTCAGAATCTAAGAGTTCAAGTTCATAACTGGTTCAAAGATCCTAATGCTCCGGTACTCGGTGAAGAAGATTACCTACACTTACAACATGCAAATATTGCTTATCAACCTGGAGCTCCAGCTGCTACAGGTTTACTGCCACATCAAATCAGGTGGGAAAGGATTCTGATTGAAAGAGACTCCAGATGGGCAAATCAACAAATCAGAGTTCCTTATCTTGAAGAAACGATGAGCAAGATATTTGTGGAAAAGAAAAGCGAAGAAGATTTGTCTCACGTTCACCAAGTCATGGATATGAATCCGGAGCAAACAAAAGAGTACGTGTGGTTATTGAAGCTAAAAGCCCAATCTCCGGAAAAAGTTATGTCTTGATTCAAGATTGTTGGAATCAAAGAAATCAGCTATGAAAAGTGGCTACATGTCAAGTTTCCATCCTTCCGAGTACTGCGAGAAAACGGAAAGGAATATTATTTCACCGAAGCTGATTTTGCAAACATTGACGTAACGGACATGGAAGAGATGTACATGGATATGCGAGACAAACCAAAAAGGAACATTGATGAGCAAAGGGCCTTACGAGCAATTGTTAAGCATGTATAGAAAGAGCTAAGATTCAGCTATCTTCATGATCTACAAAGAGGTATAGAAAGCAAACAAAAGAAGATTTATCTGAACAAACCAGATCAAAGTATTCCGGGGCTCGACCAACTCGATGTTCTTACTTTTAGACATGCTCCAGCGTTTGGTGTGGTGTACTTAAAGGCTACTGGGGAGAAAAGATTTCTCAGATTCTCAGAAGTTGCTGCTTACTTAGATGGTACTCTAACAAGTATTCGCAATAGATTATCTACTGAAATCAGTACTGACATGAAGAAGAAGCCGAGACGGTTGAAGAGAGATCAAAGAGAGGATATTCTTAAAGGAATTGAGCTGATTGACAAGAGACTGATCTATCGCCAAAATCTTCGACGCTTTGAAGGGATGTTCGAGATGAGAAGATAAAGACATTTTATGTCACAAAGGGGGAGATTGTTAGGACTTCTATTTTTGTAGAATCCGTGAAAGATTGTGCCAAAAGTGTAAAATAAGGAATGGATAAGCTTTTGTAATTAAGGCAACTTTGGTTGACCTTAAACTCTAAACATTCCTTATTAAACTAAAACTCTCTAGTATATATAGAGGCCTTAGATCATTCTTTTGAGAGTATTTCATATATTGAGAGAGAGAGCTATAGATATTTTGTGCTTACATTGTATTCAAATCTTTAAAAGTAATGCCAGTCCGAATCATCATGAAAGTGGAGTTCACCAATTAGGAGCATCATGGCATAGAAAAACTTTTGTCTTCCACCCCAAGCAAATCTGTAAGTTGTCTAAACTTTTGAAGCCTAGCCGGAGAGCCCCTTATCCACCTAATACAATCCCTAAGCTTCTTAATCGATGAATCTCCCAATTTCAATTCATCTTGGACCACCAAGTTCAGAATATGTGCAATGCATCTCATATGCAAATACTGAGCCCTCCGAAATGAACATCCCTATGAAAGTAGTTTTTTCCAAAGAATCCAATGGCAACATCATTGCTAGAGGTGTGCATATTGTGAATAAGTTATGTTGATGACAACGGGACTTTCAAAAACCTTTTGGGTAAAAACTTTGCACACCTCCATGTATATTGTGATTAGGTTACCTTGTTCGGCCAAGGAGACAAATATTAGAAGAAATGTGGAGAGGTAAAAATAATATTTGTATAAATACATACGTATATTTGGTTGTCTTGTTTATGTACATGTTTCAGGTCAGGACAAGTTAGATGTAAGAGCCAACAAAGGATCTATGTTCGGCTACACAGATGTCAACAAAGGATACCAAAGCTCGAATCCATGTACCCGTATAGTGATTCATTCTAGACATGTTAAATTTGATGAACCCTCTATGATGAAGTCCTCAATGGATTTTCAACCCTCTCAAGATCTAAAAGTCACTTTTACTATTTCTCCTAGTTCCATTGATGTGGAGACAATAGACAGTCCTAGTATTATAAGCTCGTCTGCTTAAGCCCATATACTTGGATTACCCACTAATGTTGTAGAAGAAGTTAACCCACCAACGACTCTTTCTAGTGATCATTTGTATACCACTGATGAATACATTGAAAATGATGGTAGAGATCAAGATGATGAGAAGATCCCAGAAGTTGCAACTCTAGACATAATCAGAGAACTATTTGCCCCCCCTAACAGATATGGTGATTGGATTTTGCTAATATGAATTTTACAGATCAATTGAGTTTTACATTACATGTAGGAAAAAATGAGCCATTTGACTTGAAGGAGGCGCTGGCCTCAACCTATTGTTCCAAATATTTATCCGCCATGCAAGAAGAGATGTAAGTTCTCTGAAAAAACAAGACTTGGGGAACTATATCCACTATCAGAAGGTAGTCATGCTGTTGGATGCAACTGGGTTTACAATGTGAAAAATGAAAATCGTTTCAAGGTTATACTCAACAGAAAAGTATCGAGTATGACACCTTTCTCCCATTGTTCATCATACATTCATTAGAGTTCTATTAGCGATCTTGGATATGCACGAATTAGAGCTAGAACAATTCAATGTGAATACCACCTTCCTACACGTAGATTTGGAAGAGATCATTTACATGAAGCAACTCGAAGGTTTCATCTTCACTAGAAAACTGGATTATGTTTATAAGCTCAAGAAGTCTCTTTATGGATTTAAACAAGCCCCTCATGAATGGTATAAGAAGTTTGATTTATTCATGCTAACCCTTGGTTTTGAGCGCAGTGAAAAGAATGCTTGTATATATCATAGACAAAGCAATGGTATTTTCACTTACTTACTTCTTTATGTGGATGAGATGCTTATTGTCCACAATGATAGATCAAAGCTTAAACATTTGAAGGCTGAAGCCAAAGTTTGAAATAAAGGATCTTGGACCTGCACAGAAGATTTTGGGCATAAGATTGTGAGGGACAGGAAGTCCTGACCCTTAGATTGACCCAATAGGCTTATATCCAGAAGATATTAAAGTGGTTCAATATTGATGGTGCCAAGACGTCTAACATTCCGCTATTAAATCACATCAAGATTACAAGTGATGATTGTTTAGAGGACAAGGGAAAGGCCGAAATGTCAAAGTTTCCGTATGCTAGTGCAGTTGGGAGTCTTATGCATGTCATGGTGTGTACTTATCCCGATCTTGCACATTATGGTGGTGTGGGGAGTCGGTTTCTCGCGAATCTAGGTCGATCACATTGGATAGCCATTAAAACGACATTTTGATATTTGAAGGGAACTGAGACACATGGTCTGATTTTTTGTTTGTACGATGACTGTGAAATTTTTGGATTTTATGATTCTGACTATGCAGGTGATTGAGTTGGTTGGAGTCCTGATACATATTTCCTTTGAGAGGAATATCCGTTAGTTAGATATCACTTCTATAGTCTATTGTGACATTGTCAACCACCGAAGTAGAACTTGTTGAATCGATTAAGTCTGTAAAGGAAGCGGTCCATTTAAAAGAATTAATGAATGGTTTGGGCTTCAAGCAACCTTCCATGCTCATTTTGTATGATAATCATATTGCCATTCATCTAGCAATTAATTTGATGTTTAAATCCCGAACAAAGAACATTAATGTGCGTGATGCATATCTCATTAGACTACATGAAGCAAAGGTCGTCTGTTTGATGAAAATTCTGACAAACGATAATGTTGCTAATATGTTCACTAAATCACTACCACTTGCTAAGTTTGAGCATTGCTCAAACTTGATTCGACTATGTTTGTGTTAGTGCCATTGGGCACTTTGTTGGACAACGAACATATATTACCACATATGACAAAAACGACATCTTTAAAGGGATTACTCTTTAATTGCTTAGAGCTTTGCTATGCTCTATCTTGTTTTGTAGATTGTGCACTTGAGGTTATTTTGTCTTTGCTTGTAACTTTGACGGGTGAAGCCATGCTGAAGCTCATAACGGTTGGAGTGTAATTTTGTTACCTCGTGCCAATTTACTTTACTATCCATTTGTTATTATCAACTTTGGAAAGACTCATATTCGTCGGATTTGGACTTCATTTCTATTTTGAAGAGAGTGTGCATGATATTTGATCACATTTTGATGATGCACAACAAACAAGACTAGTGGCTACTGCTATTTTTACCACTAGTTTAAGTCTCCCAAAACTAGCGTGGGTCTCTGATTGGTGAATTGAAGTCCAGAGACTACCACAACTTTCACCGCTAGTTTAACTAGTGGTAAACGTCGCCTGAGATTTTTAGCCGACGACAATTGAGTGGCTATGTTATCCCTTTTCCCATACCTTTTGGCTAACTTTTTCTTACCATTTTCCTTTTCTATTCCAATATATAGTAAAGCCTTGCCATCCTCCATCACTTATCCAATTAGCTTCCTCTGACACTCAACACCACTTCTACTCTCTCTAGGAACTTTCCATTTTTAGTACATGTGAGTTTGAGAAAGTATTCTCGATGTTTCATGAAGATTTGGAAATAAGTTATTTGATCTTGATTTTAATGATCATTGTACAAGCATTTCTAATCTTCTTTGTGGTAATATAATACTTGCTCCCTCTCTTTGTAGGATGTACACTTTCACACACTACAAAACAAATGACTTTCACCCGTAAAAATTATACAGAGAAATTTCCGTTGATGATTACCCACGAATCACCCAGAAAATACCAATGACATTTGGTAAAATCCAATGTTTTTTAAGAAAATACCAACGGATCACCCAGAGAATCTCTGGGTAATCTGTCACTAATTTGAATTACCCACCAGCCTTTTACCCACCAACTTTTGTCACGGTTTTGTGAGGAATCACCTTTTAGCGACATATTTCCCACGAAAATGTCCATAGCCAAAAGTATTCCGTCTAGTAGTGACATCGATAATGGAACCACGTTAAATCTTTATGTTCTTGTTTATGATGTTGTTATATGCGGAGATCCTAGCATTTATATTGTTGTCACTTACCTTGTGGGTATTTATTATCTCTGGAGCATGTTGCTCAACATTTATATTATTGTTTTTTGCATTGTTGTTTGACTTTATTGTGCATTTGAATTTCTACAAGTATTTGAGATCTTAGAAATCACTTCGGTAATAAGTTTGATCGCAAAGTTTCCCAACAATATGGGGTTATTTAAAAACATTAATTAATATAGATTTTTCTCTAAAATTTGTTTTATCAAATCAAAATTTATAATATATATAGTAATCAAATAAAATTCTTTTATTAACATGTTGTATCATTTTATTTTATTCTTTAATTTACTATTTTTTTCACGATGTCATTTTTGATCATTTTACATGCGTAGCAGTTAGTTATTTTGTTTAATACAATTTGTTCATCAACTAATTTCAGGTAACAACTAACTTATCAGTTAGCTAGTTTTTCAGCTTCTTTGCAAACATAGTTTTTCAGCTACCAAATATAATTTATTGAATCACGTTTATAAGTTTGATTCAAATATTTATTTCCCTACAAGTTGGATAAGAATGGCTCCTCAATCCTCATATCATCATTGATCATGATCATTGTTAATTGACTGGTATTTGAACATCATTTTAACGTTATTTTTTGGATAAAAAATGACTCCTCAATCCTCATATCAATTTCAATTGTTTTTATTTTTTGCGATTTAAAAAAAATATTACTTATTAATCTTGATGTTTGATGAGCAGACACATAGACTTAACCATGGAAATCCGCTGAATCCATGGGAGTTTAATAGTCAATTAATGACTAAGTTCAGCTGACCTGTGAACTCTCTTACTGTGAACCCTTTTTTTTATAGCATTTTCATGGTATTTATAGGGTTTTTTTATTATTTATTTTTCTGGGGTGAACATATTAATCCTATTCTGATGAATGCAAAGATATCACAGCTAGGTTTTGTCCATGTGTCTATGGATTCCTTTGGACGGTTGGACATATCAATTTTTTTTAACTTCAATATGATTTTGATGTTATTATTTTCCATCTGATGTATTTATATGCTTATAACATTTTTATTTCGTTCGAATGAATGTTCCAGATACATATTTAATTTGCATGGGATGTATATACGTTATATATTCGTCTTCCTTTTTTTCATAAAAAAAAGAGAGACGTGATCGACAAGAACGTACATTACAAGCCATCTATGAACATCTATGAACCTAATCATTATAAGCCATTTATTGCATGTAAACTGAGTTAAAATTGTAAATTAAATTAATTTAAGGGAATTAATGAGCACTTCAACTGTTTTTTAATGCGATCGTCCAAATGGAAGTATATATATATTACACAAATATGCATTTTTTCCCAATGTATATTATCTCATTGCAAATAAAAGACGCTTCCTCTTTGTATTTATTAAGACTGTTTCTCCATGAGTATCATAATTAATTGGGATGCTTCAACTAAGAAAGCAATTTATACCACTTTGTGTAAAAGTCTTAAATATGAATATATTAGATACCTGTGAGTCATGACTCGATTGTGGAAACAATATCTTTCTCCCAAAAAGGGCTCTGCTGCAATGGATGGTTGAGAATCCGTAGTACTCGAAGCACCGGAGCCGGGAAGGGAACACCATTACCCATATACTACTACTGATTTTACATGTTATCTTAATACTATTGACACACACACACATTTATATATGATTACACTACTTTTAGTATGTTTAATCATATATGATTAAGTGTTTATTGTTTTCAATGCAATATGTGTTTAATGATATATGATTAAGCTTATGTCTCATGCATAATCATATATGAAAATGAGATTTCTCGTCTTCTCATAAAATATTTAGTTTTTCATTGGGACGTGCCCCTATGTATCTAATATACATTATTGTTCAATTCATTGCATATGTATGCTTATACGGATTTTTAAGATGATGGTATGAATGATAGAATGACTCTTATATATAACTAATTCTGATTTATACTGTAAATTTAGAATTGTTTTTTTCTTCTTCTTCTTGAAATCGAAAGTAAAGGCCCGTAGTTTTGCGGTCATTTAATGAAACAATGATCATATATAACAATGGATGTATCTTAATTTAAAACAACATTTATTTTGTCGAATAAAACATGCAACCAATTAAATAAAATCCATCAATTTTAATGTGAATCATACGGGGTAGCAACTTGTTACATCAGTAACACAACTATAACTTGTATGAAACACATATCATATTTCTGGATATATGGTATATTAAGTTAGGGAATTCATTGCTATATATATGATGATGATTTGATCATAAGACCAAAATCATAACCAGAAAAAGAAATAAAATCACAAGAAAAAACTATTGAAAATTTATACAATGAAATTACCACCACAATAAAAATGGATTTATAGGATGCCTAAAATGAAAAATTAAGCGTCATAAAAGAATATTTTATAAGATACAAGTTTAGAGAACTAAACCATAAAGCGTCCTATCTAAAAACATTACAATAAGTTTGTAGGACGCTTTTAAACGTTCAAACAAGTTTTTTACGACGCTCTTAAAATAAGTACTGTCTTATTTACTATTTTATAGAACGCTTTTGAAAAGTGTCCTATAAACAAAAGTGTCCTATTCTATTATAGGACATTTTTCAAAAGTGTCTTATAAAATAGCTATTAGGACACTTATTTTAAAAGCGTCATAAAAAATTTGTTGAAATGCCTAAAAACGTACTAAAAACCTATTGTAACACTTTTATATAGGACCCTTTATGGTTTGCTCCTATGAACTTGTGTCCTAAAAAATATTATTTTAGAACGCTTTTTCATTTTAGGCATGTTATAAAATAATTTTTGTTGTAGTGTACGTATTCCGTTAACTATAAATAAAAAACAAGAAATAATTTAAGTCGTGTAACAAACGCTTATCAATAACAATCACCACCCTCACATATCACATTGGATAACATTCTCGTTCATCAAAATGGTTTTGGCAAGTGTCTTTATTTACATGTTAAATACTCAGTATCCTTGCTATGCCTTTTACTGAGTAAGAATATCAGTCCTTATCATACTCACAGTTTGGTGACGCTCGGTAAGCACTTATCCTGTACGAGTTTAGTAAACAATCCCTAGATATCACTCTCTTTTCAAGTTTGATAGAATTTTAGTTTTCAAACCAATAGCACTTAAATACCATATTGACTTAGGGGATGTTTAGTAGTTGCTGAATGGTTTGGTGCAGAATGATTAAGAGACTTTTATGATATAGTGTAAAATGAAATATAATTGTTCGGTGATTTTTAAAAATGGAATTAGGGCTTTGAATGGTTAATGGAGGTCCAGGATAAAGAATAAAATATAACTTTTTTTTACCAAACATGGAGGTCCAGGATTGAGAAGATGCCTCTTAATGGAACTTTTAACCTTTGTGGTCCTATTTCTAGGCAGTGCATGTATTGGAAAAAGCATATACTTGTGCTTATTGATGAATACTCACGATATATTTGGATTGCGTTTGTAAGACGGAACTCAGATGTACTAGAAATACTTATAAACATGTCGAAGAAGATTTAAGTGTTGCTACAACACAAAATTCAGAAGCTGAGAAGCGACAATGATACAGAGTTCAAAAACTCAAAGATAGAAGAGTACCTTGTCAATGAAGGAATTTCTCAAAAATTTACTACAACAAAAATCCCAGAACGGAATGGTGTTGTGAAATGAAGAAATTGAACTCTAGTTGAGGCTGCAAGAAGCATGCTCGCAGCATCTGGTCTACCAACTTACTTCTGGGCATAAGCGATCTCGACTGCATGCTTCACATGAAATTGATCAATTGTGCTCATCAACCAAAGAAAACCTAACATTAAATTTCTTCACATCTTTGGTTGCAAATGTTTTATCTTGAATGGCCGAGACCATCTTTGGTTGCAAATGGTTATTCCTTGACTACAAAAGCCTATAGAGCCTATAATCTCATAACCAAGATGGTCATGGAGAGTATTAATGTGTCATTTCGATGATAAGGGTCAAATGACTTCTGAGTACTTTAGCTCAGAACTCAAGCTAAACCAGGTGACTTCTAATTTTCTCTCAAATTCAAGATAATCAGAACTCGATCAATTGTTTGATGACTTGCTTGGTGATGAACCAATCTCTGGGTGTGAAATCAGAGATGCCCTTGCTCGTGTTCTAGAAGATCCACAACCACTAGGTATAACTGATCATGCAAATCAAGAACAAGTTGATTCTGTACCAAATAATAGTTCTTCTGTACTAGAGAACAACATCTCTGTACCTGAACCTAGTACCTCTAAACCACAATATGAGGAGGAGCATGTAGAGACATCAACAATACATATATAGACAACATACCAATCAATACAGAAATTCAACTTCCTCTAATTTCTCAACCTCCTATGACACGATGGACAAAAGATCATCCCTCAAACCAAGTCATTGGTAATCCTTTTGATGAAGTAAAGACTAGGCCTGCCACTGCAAATGAATGTTTATTTGTAAACTTTTCGAGCATGATAGAGCCTAATAAAGTTCATGACGCCCTTCAAGATCCAAGTTGGATAGATGCAATGCAAGAAGAACTTTTACAATTAGAAAGAAACAAGGTATTGACTCTATTTCCTTTACCAAAAGACAAAATTGCTGTTGGTACTAAATACGTTTTCAGGAACAAGAAAGATGAGGATGATATTGTAGTAAAAACCAAAGCTAGGTAGGCTGCAAATGGCTAGTGCCAAGAAGAAGGGATAGACTATGACAAGACCTTTGTCCCAGTAGCAAGGCTAGAAGCAATTCTGTTGTTCTTAGTCTTCTCTGAATACAAAGATTTCAAAGTCTATCAGATTGATGTCAAATTAGTCTTCCCAATTGCAAGCTTGAAGAGGAAGTCTATGTGCAACAACCACCTGGGTTCGAGAGCTGTGCTCATCCAGACTATGTCTTATTTCTTAGACAAAGCTTCGTATGTCCTTAAGCAAACCCCAAGAGCATGGTATGATTGTCTCAGATTGAAACATATTTGAAAAAGGTAAAATTGATACAACTCTGTTCATCAAAAAGCTTAAAGGTGATATATTTATTACTAGTACAAATCTATGTTGATGACATCATATTTGGTTTTAGAAACCAGATTCATTGTGATGAGTTCTCACAGTTGATGGAGAGTGAGTTTGAAATGAGCATGGTGGGAGAATTAACGTTTTTCCTTGGGCTCCAAGTCAAAAAAAATCAAGATGGGATCTTTATAAATCAAGCTAAGTATGTCTCTAACATCTTGAAGAAATACAAACTCCAAAACTCTACAACAATAAGAACACCAATTGCTCCTAGTACTAAACTTGACTCTGATTTCTCTTGAAAATCAGTGGATATCAAGAATTATCGAGGTATGATTGAATCACTTTTGTATCCAACGGCTAGTAGGTCAGATATAATGTTTGCCACATGCCTTTGTGCTAGATATCAAGCTAACCCAAATGAATGTCACCTAGCTACATTTAAGAGAATCTTCAGATACCTCAAAGGGACAAAATTTCTTGGTCTCTGGTATTCGAAGCATTCTGACCTTGATCTTGTTGCATATACAGATTCAGATCATGCAAAGTGCACGCTATACAGGCAAAGCACCTCTGGTAGCTGCAAATTACTTGGAAACAAGTTAGTGAGTTGGACATCTAAGAAGCAGAACTGTGTGTCCACTTTTGCAACAAAAGTAAAATATGTTGTTGCTGCTAGTTGTTGTTCACAAGTCATATAGATGAAGACTCAACCTAGGGATTATGGCCTTGTGCTTGACAAAGTACCAATTCTGAGTGATTCTGAAAGTGCCATAGATATTACTGCAAATCTGGTGCAATATTAAAAAACTAAGCATATTGATGTCAGATATCACTTCATAAAAGATCATTTGGAAAAAGGTATAATTGAAACGTACTTTGTCTCGGATTTCTAACTTGCTGATCTTTTTACAAAATCTTTTGATGAAAAGAGATTCAATTTTCTCATTAGCAAATTGGATATGCTCAACATGCAATGATGAACCAGAGCCTCTATATGTTCTATATAAAACCTATGTATTTCAAATTGGCATATATCTGCCTTTTCTTCGTTCATTACATAGAGCCTTTGTATGTACTATATAAAACCTATGTATTTCAAATTGGCATATATCTGTCTGACTTCCATTATTATTTTCTCTGTCATATAGAGCCTCTGTATGTACTATACAGAGCCTATGTACCTTAAATATGCTCGTACATATCTTATCATTTATTTGATCCAAGCATAGCTTGAGCGGGAGCAAGAGCCTCTGGTTGTAGTATATAGAGCTTCTGCACTATCTCTGATACTCAGAATCTCTAATCGTAAACCTTGAGTCTCTGGAATGCCAAAGGGATGTTATTATTTAACTTTAAAAAGATTTTGGAATCCAAACTAAACCTACTCTGACTTAAAAATCTTTCTGCATGCAAAGTTGTCTACTTGTTTCATGAACTAGAGCTTATGTATATACTATACAAAGCCTTTGTGTTTATAAACTTTAGATACTCATATCATTTAAAGCCAGAGCATGGATTTTCAAATGTTTAGGTAAATATAAGTTGTAATCACATGGTCAGAGGAACCCCCTTCTATGTCAAGAGCTATTTTTTGTACAAGATCTCCCCCGGTCCATTTACACTTGTGTGTTTATGGCTCAAATTGAAGGTGCGAGTTACTTGAAAGTGACAATCCTATCATTCTTTTTTTCCCTTTGAATATGGTCGTGACGTTGCTTCGCGCTCAATTTCTCTGTACACGTCATGCCACATGACAATTTTTGGTATACTATTTTCACTCAAGTATACTCAAATTCAAATATTTAAACGAATTAGAGCCCTAATTTTCATTTACGCTTTCTAAGAACTCTCAACCACTCTAAGATGAGTATCAGTCATTGTCATCATCTTCTCCACCATGTCTCAGAACTCAGGATCTAACAACTCTCATAATCAAATCAGTCAAATGATGTTTGCTTAAGGAACTCGCTCAGCAGTCACCCATCTCCCTATGAAACCGAATAATCACGCCGACCTAACATTGTCGAACTTCGCCACTGAATTCCATCCTGTGATCAACATGATAGATCATCACTTATTGAACGGAGCCCTAACCAACTTCGACGACAATGTCCCTGAAAGGTATGTTCAAGAGTATTGGCAAAATGTGCCTTCGTCAAGGAAATAAATGGAGTAATCAGACATTTCTATGTACTTAAGCTGAAAAAGAAGTGCGAAATACGGGTTTCCAGATCCCTATTTTCCCTAGTCTTACGTATCCCCACCAAAATCATTCTAAAGGTGAAAAACCATTCTCCATTTCCATCAGGTGATGAAATAGTTGAGTTTCTTCGCTTCATTGGCTATAACGAAGCAATAACCTCCCCATCATAGTTCAGGCGTCATTCCTCTCACCATCCTGGAACATGACTTTCACTATCTTAAATAGAACTCTTACTAGTAAAATTGGGAGTATGTACATGTGTAGCACTAACATGCTCCAACTCATATATGGGATGTACTTCGATCTACCATTGGACTACTCTTTAATACTATTCACTGAGTTCTCTACAACAATCATCAAGAATGAATGGAAAAAAGCAAAGGGAAAAGCCTTACCTTCACTGTTATTTCCAAGGTACCTTAGTTCCTGCTAAGACTTGGTATTGACGATCAAAGCGTGCCATGCACAGTTGGCCCAATGATGAAATTTTCTATCTATCATCAATACAAGCCCACGACATCAAAGAATGGATATCCTTACAAGCGACCATTGTCTACAAAAGTGTAGACATGCATTAGGACTAAGAAAATTAGAAGGCTACACAGACTTGCAGTTCAATCTTATGAACCAGAGATTTGAACCCCCGTGCGCATAGGACAAGCCGAGGTGGTTAGTAAAAACGAGGAAGAAGAAGAGGATAGAGTGGTAAGTGTGGGAATAGAGAAAGTGTGCAACCAAAGGGTGGTGTGAGCATAAGAGAGCCTGAAGGAGAAGAAGACGGACCCGTAGTGCCCGAGAGGAAAAATGTTGAGAGCTAGATAGAAGATGCCCAAAAGACGCACATATTTATTTTTCCTCTCCCACCCCTAGTGCTAGCACACAATCTAATTCAACTGGTAGAACAACAAGATTCATTGAAACTGAGGTGCACACCCCGAACCTAAACCAGCCTACCCAACCAGAGATCGCATTTGTCTCTGGCTTGCACAACCAAAGGGAACCCCATCCTCTGGGTTCACCCTCTCATATGGGTAAAACCATTGAAAAACATAAGTGAAATGTCTCCCCATTTCACGATATAAATCCCAACAGAGAAATGTGTTTCCTCTACACTAGATGCAATTCCCCAAGATCGTTTAGAGCGATCTCTAGGTGCACATGACGATATGGCTCTCGACAAGCCACATAGTCTACTTGCTAGTGAGCCACCCTTTGACTCTAAAACAAAGGGTGTGCCCAGACGCAACAGAACCTTTGTAGACTCATTATCAGATGACGATGAGATGCAAGGATATGAGGGAAATCCTTCAAAGCCCAACGTACAAACATGCTTTAAAGAAGGAAAAACTCAGGAACAAAGGTAAAATCTAGCCTATGTGTGAGCCAAATGTTACACCCTCTGTATATATATATATATATATATATATATATATATATATATATATATATGTCACGGAGGATGAGTTCCAAACATTCGTCTCCTCTGTATAGAACTTCATGGAAGAGTTAAGTTTCTCAATGACTAATGTTGTTTAATCAATAACTACATCTGGAATGGGTGAAATTCGAGCATCTATTGCTAGTATGAAAGTTGAGTCTTGGACGAATGCTACTACACTCAAAGCCTCCAAGAAATTTACAGAAGATCAATCCTTGACTTTTCAAGCCATGCAAAATCAGATCAACTCCTCTGCAGTAGCAATACAGAAGTTTGAAGCTCTAGTCCAAGCCCAAGCTGCAGCAACTCAAACTCCCTATGTCCCTGTTGAAAGTTGTAACAAGTTCGCAGAGGACATGAGGTTGATGATTCAAATCTCGATGGTTCCAGCTTCCTCTCTACCGGATGATTGCATATCCCGGACATAGATGAACAAGATGGGTAACAGGTTGTCGATTTCACTTCTGACTTCAACAACAAAGCCACTATTGCTGCAGAGGACATCGAACATGAATAAATCTTTGGCTATTTTCAAGTTTAGGGTTGATGTGGAAATTAATAAAGCTACTATGGCTGCAGAGGATATCTATAAGATTTTCGATGAGAAAGTGAAGTGCATGCCCCCTTCTTACCTAAAGCTTAAAAAGAAGAAAAGGAAGGCACCATACTCTCCCTGAAAATAACTAGTGTTAAACAAAGTACGATTTGACGACCAAGAGAACCCAAATGCTTCTCGCCCTCAAGATCGTCAAAAGGGGGTGAAGTACACCTGTGCATCAGATGCATCTGCAATACCAACCTTCCCTCTGAACATGGCTCATTTCACTGAAGCTTTAACTTCTCAAAAACCAAAGGAAGGGACCACTACATCAGCCTCTTTATTTGGTATGTACTTTGAGGCAAATCCGAATATGCCTCCACCTATAGCTGAAAAAGACTATCTGTCATCATCATTGGACTCAGAAGACTATCCTTTAATCGTGAACGTCGAAACAAAAACTAAGTCTGATGATGAGATCTCGTTGATAAGAAGAAGAAATCACATCTCTATACCACAAGCTCAATCAATGCCCTCTACATCTGTGTCTGCACCAGCTCAAACTCAACCTCCATCGCAAAGTGTGCCCTCAAGCTCTGGTCCTATACAACCAACACAAGATAGAGTTAAAGAGATCATCGATGAGGCAGACTCAATGAGAAGGCCTATCCCCAAGAAGAAAGAAGAAAAAAAAGAAATAATTAGTGTTCAATGAGAGCATATTCTATTACATGTACAAAGAGAGAGAGGTAAGAGCCTATCTGGTGTTTAATCTGCATCCATAGATCAAGGAACATTAGGCAGAGATTCATAAAACAATATACTCTACCCCAACATTAAGTTTTCTCCAATGTTGGAATCAAGCAAGTGCTAGACGTGAAGAAGAGGACATTCACGTATAATCATATCACTTTTTCAGAGTACATGGTGGAGAGAGACGAAAGACGTTACTGCACATTCACGAATTGTGATTTACTTAATCCGTATGATCTTCTAACCTAGTATTTTGACACAGACAAGAGGCACGATAAGGAATCAAATACGCGATTGCAAACAGTGCAATTCATGAAACAAAGGAGAAGCAGATAAGATACAGAAGAAAGGTGTACTTCCAGATTGCTCTGTAAATGTGTGTAATTCAACTCTCGGTTTCTGAACCAAATGAAACCTTGGACAACATGGACAAAGTTCCAACAGGGTCAATCCTTACTGAGCCAGAGCTAGGATTCGTGTACAAAAAAAAACTTGGGATAAAGGTATTCTTTAGAGTTACAAAGAGCAACAAATATTTAACCAACACTTTGAAGTGGATGGCCTATGAAATTGGCAAACGAGGTGATCAAGGCAGCATTTCTATTAACCTTGGAAGGAGGATAATCAAAACATGATAAGGATGATTGACTTTCGTCCTTTAATTAGGAGATTCGTGAGTTTAAAGGGTTCTAGATGAAGAAAAATATAAAAGCCAAATCTTTGCTTAATTAGTGAAGTCTTTTACAAAGAACCATGTTATCTCTCTTGCTTTCTAGTGTTTAACTTTCACTTCTGCATATTTTCTTTTTACTATACTTAGGGGGAAATTATTAGTATTATCTTTATGAAAGTGTATGTAAAAAGAAGCTAAGCCCTTAACTAGAGGACTTATGCTCTTGCCAATCGCTGAGAACCAGAGCCCGAGACCAGAGATAGAGTATCGGAAATTTGTGCGCCAAAGACTAAGTCAACAGAGGATGCAGAGCTCTGATCCTTATATGCAGAGCCTATACACTAAACATACAGACCCTCTGCATAATACATGTAGAGCCTCTGGTTCATGACTTCTCGAATAATGTTCAAATGTTTTTCACTGACTTTCTCTTGTACAACTGGCCCTATTAGAGGATGACAAGTGTTTATAAGCGGTTATTCACCTTTACACATGAAGGTCGCCTATTAGAAGAGATGTTGAATTTCCTTTTAGAGGCTATAGTTAGGTGATATTCTTGAGTTCCAATTACTTAAACATAAAAGATGCAGAGCATATCACATAGTAAAGACATGGAGCTATGTTTGGAATGTTAAAATGCAAATTTAGATGCAACCTTCAACCCGTTGTTAAACACATACCCTGCGTTTAATTTTGTTTCCAAACTCTGTTATTGGATCATAAGGTATAACTCCATCTTATGATTGGTCGGGACTTCCATCAAGTAATATATCTTACAAGACATTGGTAATTTCAAAATGACTAAATTAAAGAAGTAATATAACTCCCATTTAAATGCATCAAAGTAATATAAAACATAACCTTACTATTTTGTCCTCAATCATTAATTACACATGAATTTTTGAACCATGATACTAGATTGATTTTATTGTCTAAAGAGTGTATAGTTAACACAAATGAATTGGATAACAAAAGATCACAGCTCTGTGTGGGTGTGTGTGTGTGTGTGTATAGATATAGAGGAAAGTTCAAATGCAAATTCAAATTTGGTTACAAAGATGAGGACAAAGGAGAGAACGACACTTGTAATATTCAGACCAGATAATGAAGGAAAATATTCAGACTAAATATAGCGTTATTCAGACTGAATAACACTACATTCAATCTTAATAACACTATATGTAATCTGAATATTTACCTTCATTATTCAGTTTGAATATGACACGTGTCGCGCTCTCTTTTGTCCTCATGTTCACAACCAATGTATATATATATATATATATATATATATATATAGAGAGAGAGAGAGAGAGAGCGAAAAGTTCAAATGCGAACTCAAATTTGGTTATGAATATGAGGACAAAGAAGAGCGGGACACGTGTCCCATTCAGTTTGAATAATGAATGTGAAGTTCATACATTATTCAAACTAAATAACACTACATTCAGTTTGAATATTTCCCTTCATTATTCAGTCTGAATATGACATGTGTCACACTGTCATCTGTCTTCAAGTTCATAACCAAATTTGAGTTCTCATTTGAACCCGTCCATATATATATCTATATATGTATATATATATATGCATGAGTGTGTATATATATGTATATATATATATATGTATGGGAGGGATCATACACAAATACCCCTCATTTAAAGGAACAAAAGAAAATATTCAGGACCACATATGATGTGGGTCCTACACAATATAAAATCATATTTGATTCAATGGGGCCCACCATTGAATCATATATGATTTTATATTGTGTGGGACCCACATCATATGTGGTCCTAAGGGTGTTCCTTTGTTCCTTTAAAAATGCAAAGTTCTCATTTGAACCTCCCTCTATATATGTATGTATATATATATATATATATAGAAAGAGGTTCATCGAGGACGGTAACAATTTACGAGAATGCGAGGACAATCATCAACCAATCATTTTGTACATGAAAATTTTCATGTACAAAATCACATATGATTCATGTACAAAATCATATGTGATATTGTAGAAAATCATAAATGATATGGGCGACTTTCCATGCGACTTAAGTGGCCCCAAAAGTCGTCCTCTACAGTTAGTGCAAAATCACATGTGATCTTGTACATGAAAAAAGCTTCTCGCATTCTCGTAAATTGTTACCATTCTCGTATGAACCCGCCCATATATATGTGTGTATATATATGTGTGTGTGTATATATATGTATATAAAAATTAAAATACGAACTCATTTTTCATTACGAACATGAGAAATGAGAGTGCGACACGTGTACTATTCAGTATGAATAAAAAAGGTAATTCAGTATGAACAATGAAAGTGAAGTTCATAAATTATGCATAATGAATAACACACGACCATGACCAGGACACGTGTCGCTGTTAGGGGCAGGTCCATGTACAAAGATGTGCTTGCATGTGCAACCATGAAATTTTGGAGGTTAAGTGTAATTTTTGTAAGGTTCTTTCATGTGAAATCGTAAGTTTCTTAGGGTGAAACCATAAGATTTTTTGGATGAAATCATAAACATTATTTTTTTAGGGGTTTTACGTGGCAAAATTTAACAAATAAAACTCCATCATTCTCGCAAGTTGAGGATGTTGGTTGATGATACGTTACATTTAAATGTTCAAAGACTTTAATGTATTTAATTTACTTCGTTTCCTTTTTAATATTTTCATTTTATACACATATCATATTAATAACTAATAATTATTAGTTAAAATACATTGAAGAAATATGGTTTTTCCCGCAAATTACACCATTAGAAAGGTCTTGTCGACGCCTTTGAAATGATTCCAATATTAAATATTTTCAATGTTAAAACAAATAAAAAACATATATATATATATATAATGCATGTGTGATAAATGCGATATTTAATCATCTTTAATGCAATTTAACATGGTTACAAATTTTTATTAGCATCTTTTTGACTAAGGTTAATTTGTTTTTAGTGATGTAATAGTGTTAACATAATAACATGTTAACTATGCTAGGTTATTTTGTGTAAAGTTTACCCTCTCTGTAGAATTTAGAGTTAATTGTTTAGAGTTAGGGGCCGTTACTAAATGCTTATCCGGTAAGTGCTTACTAGGTAATTTTGCTCACCGGATAAACATGACAAGGGACGAGAATCTTACTCGGTATAAAGAATGATAAGGATGTTGAGTCTTACCCGGTAAGTGAGGGTAACGGCTCTTACCTAGTTTAACGCTTACCTGGTAAAAAATTTATATTACGATAATTATTTTGTACAACCACTGCCCAAAATTTCTGGACCTGCCTTTGGTCCCGCTCTTCCTTTGTCTACACATGCACAACGAAAACTCGATTTTCATTTAAACACGTCTCTATATATATAACTACAATATTTACAAGTTCACGAAATTAACTTTATATGTCGTGTAAAAAGAAATTGAAGGGTTAGGTTGTGATATGAGGAGACCAACACCACGTTTTGGGGTTAATATGTTGGGTTTCATAAGATCTTATTAAGATTAGAAAAGTTCAAAGATGGGTTGGTGGATGAGGCCACCAACGATTCAATCTTTAGTTTAATTAACTCTCACCATACTTCCTCTTCGTAGCTTCATACAAAAATTAAATTCAAATATAATTAAGTCCAATAATTTATAATATATAAATAATAAATGATAAACTATTTATTTAAAAATACAATGTAATCGTTGAGAAAACTCCCACGTTCTCTCCCTTGTTCCAAAAGTACCCCAAGTACTACTCATTACGATCCATCACCAGTGTTGGAATCGGTTTTATGTACTCCAATCATTCAATAAAGATTGTTATATTAGTTTCTAAATATTTTATAAGATTTTATTCTCTTTTCTTTTTTATAAATAAAATATCACATTCTTTTTTTCTTGAAACAAAATGAATGAACCATTTCTTACATTGGTATGATATTGATTTTATTTAACAATATTTTTTTGTTTTGTACTTTAAATATATCATTTAGATATTGAATTAATTGCCTCATCTGTTTTGTTGAAGTTTATGTATTTAGTCGTTATTACTATAATAAATATGTGATTTTATTTAGATAAATTTTTTATTTTAATATATTATTATTCAAAAATTAAACAATTAATTGAATCATGGCTCATGTTGGCAAATCCAGAAAATCATGAAGAAAACAAGGGTGATTATAAGAACTTGGATAAAACTTGAGATCGTGTTAGAGCTCGCTTTCTTTAATACTTGATCAATGTAATGAGATTGAATAATTGCAGCCCCTTTGTTCTCACCTTTGATCCTTATTCCAAGAATCACTTCCGCTTCTCTCATATCTTTCATGGAGAAACTTGATGACAAAAACTTTTTATTTTTATCAACTTGATGTTGGTCGGTGCCAAATATAAACATGTAATCGATAGCAAATAGCAAATTTGTTATATACACACTTGTCCGCTTGGTTTAACATAAAACCGTTAGACGAGACAACCTCATCAAACTTTTCATATCATTGTTTGGGCATTTGTTTCAGCTCATACAATGATTTTACAAGTTTACATACCTTACGCTTCATCTTGAGCATAACAAAACCTTTCGGTTGTTTCATGTAAGCTTTTTCCTCCAAGTCACCATTCAAGATTATCGTTTGGCATCCATTTGGTAAATCACTAGATTATGAATAGCTCCCAAAGTTATCGACAATCTAATCGTGGAGATCCTATCAACTGGGGCATATGTATCGAAATCATCGACGCCTTCCCCTTACCCGAAACATTGGATTATTAATCGAGCTTTGAACTTGTCGATTGACCCATCAATTTTCATCTTCCTTTTGGAGATCCATTTACATCCCAAAGGTTTACAACTTGGTGGCAAGTCCGATAATACCTAAGTATTATTCTCCACGATGGAATCCATCCCATCTTTAATTGTTTCTTTCTAGAAAGCAACATCTTGAGACTTTATAGCCTCGCCAAATGATTTTGGATCCTCCTCAATACTATAATAGTAGATAATTATGACCCAATTTCATCTCTTGATCCCTCCATCAAGTATAAATGGAAATTGGGACCAAAGGACTTTTCAATCCTTCCTCTTTTGCTTCTTCGAAGCATCGGAGACTCAGTTGGAACAATTGCTTGTTCTTTAACCTCACTAGTTCTACTAGTACTTGGAACTATGTTCTTTGGTCAAGGTATTGAATAGAATCTAATCTCATCAAATAATGCATCTCTTGATTCTATAATGATGTGAATCGCTAAAGAATCATCAAGTTCAATAACATAGAACCGATAAGCCTTGGAATGCTCAATATATCCAATAAATATGCACTACCTTTCTCACCGAAAGTTTTCCTTTTGGGTTCAAGTAGTCTTACGACCGCCCGACAACCCCAAACACGAATATAATTCAAGTTTGGTCTTTTCTTGGACCAAAGTTCATATGGGATAATGTTGTTCCTTTTAGTAGGAACTCGATTCAATAAGTAACAAGCCGTTAACATGGTTCACCCCAAAATCCATCACTTAATCCCAAGTAGGATAACATAGAGTTTACCATTTATTTGAGAATTCTATTTTTCCATTCCACCACACCATTTTTTTTTGTGGTGTATAAGGTGTCATAGTGAACGATTCCTTCGGACTGGAAAAACATGGGGTCGTAATACTCCCCAACACGATCGGTGCGTAAACATTTTATAAAACAATTAATTCATTTGCAATTCCACCTCCGTTTTATAAAGTTTAAATTTGTCCAACGCTTCATCTTTTGTATGTAACAAATATACATATCAAAACAATGAAGCATCGTCAATAAAAGTAAATACATACTTTTTGTGAACCAAAGACGGAGTTGAATGCACATCACAAAGATCACTATGAATAAACTGAAGCACCAACGAGTCCCTTTTCACGTTAGGGAAAGGTTTCCTAATGATTTTTGTTAACATGCAATTTTACACTATTGAGAAAACATGTCAAAAGTTGGAACTAATCCTTCCTTTGACATTTATTTCATTCTTTTAAATTCACTTGACCAATCCTTGCATGCCATAAAACAGAATTAACAGAATTCAAACTTGAAATAAAAGTAGAATTTAAAACAACTTTATTATTTAAATTCAGCATAAACATGTCATTTATCAAATATCCGAAACCTATAAAAGAGGCACTTTTTGACAAGATAAACTTGTCGGACTCAAACAATTGCCTATATCCTAAATTATTCAAGATACTACCGGAAACCAGATTCTTTCGAATTTGTGGTACACACAAAACGTCTAAAAGTTCAATTATTTTGCTAGAGCTAAACTCTAGCCTAACTAAGCCACACCCAAGAATAGGAGCACTCGACTCGCTCCCCATGTGTGGCACAAATACGTCTTCAACCGGTTCCAAAGGTTCGAACCAATGTCGATCTTTGCACACATGACTCGAAACACCCGATTCGATCCACCAAGCAATATCATCATCCTGCACATAATGATTCGGATATTAATGGTACTAAATTCAAATTTGAATTAAAACCAAAGTCAAGAAACTGACCTTGTCGTGGGTTTTGATCCTTGCCCACCACCACTATTGTTTGCTCCATTCTTGTTCTTACCAACCCGACAATCACGCTTGGGATGGTTAGTCATACCACAACTCCAACAGGTTAATTTAACCTTTCTTGTTAGGACCTTTCTTGGCTTCGTTGCACTTGCATTTTTCCTCGAACTTGTTGGATGTACCCTCTTCCTTCGTGTTCACAGAAGAAGCAGAAACCTTTTTTTGCCTTAGGTTTCTCAGCCTATTACGCCCAAAGAGGTTCCTCTATGGGCAAGTGACTATCGAATTGTACAAGAGCAACTCTTGTTTTGTTTCAACATGTGTTTAAAATCTTTCCAAGAGGAGGGCAGTTTATCAATAATGCAAGATACAGAGATGGATTCATCCATCTACATATCACATTGAACATACTACCCAAGGATCGTACGGGTTCATTATATTGCTCGATCGTAGGCCTTAAGTCCACCATCTTGTAATTATTAAAATTACTAACGGTGAACTTCTTGCTTGAAGCATCCTTGGCCATGTATTCGTCCCTTAATAGAATCCCATAGCTCTTTGGCAAACTTGACATTTTGATAAATGTCAAAGAGAGAATCACACATACCGTTTAGAATGTGGCCATGACAGATGTAGTCGTTGTTCTCTCATTTGCTTCGACGACGAGTCATCTCTAGCGTCTTGTCTTCCATCACCTCCGACATAAGAGTGCTCACACGTACAACACTTTTAGAGTGTTCAATAGAAAATGTATCTTCTTCTACCATCTTCGAAAATCCACTCCCTCTAACTTCTCCATTTTAGTAAATGATGTTTTAAAAATTTATTACCGCAAGCGTATTGGAGGTGTCGGATATGGGTCGATCACAGGAAGGTGACGGTCTAAACACTAACCACTTAATGTTTATGGCCTAGTTATACCAATAAGATAATTTGATTTGATTATTATACTAATGGGACATAACATACACGAGGTTAAGGGAAGAAGGTAAAGCAAGAAAGAACTAAAGAAAAATTAAGCAGTTGGAATGACAACTACAACTAAAGAACACTGGGTAATGTCAACTTTGGATTTTAGTAATGGTGAGAATTTGTTTTGCAAAAATACTTCAACCCTCTCTCGAGATGGAAAAACTTTTCTAACCCAAGACCCATATTTACTTTCGCAATATGTGTACCTTAAGAAGAAACATTAGGAATTAAAACAAATATTTTTCCTAATCAACATCTCCAACTATTCACATGTTAAATTCATCAATGTAATCCAAGTAAAGACCAAACTTTCGTTTTCTTCAAAAAAAAAATCAAATTGACTAAATGCTTTGTTATAAACCAATTAAATTAACTCCAACTTTTATTAGAATCAAAATGGATTAAAACCCAACACTCATTTTAAGAACTATTGATCAATATCCAGAACCTTGATCCCAAGTGACAATTACCCAACATAACGAATTCTAGATCAAGAACAAGCAACAAATTATTTTATTTAGACTTCAATAAAATTAAAGATAGAGTAAACCTAAACTCACAAGATAACTACATTAGATGACACCTATTAACAATTAACATCAACTAAAATTAAGGATAAACGACGAAGAACTATATGAACATATGCAGAAAATTAACTAAGTGCATAAATTAAACAAGTGTAGAAAATTGTAACTTAACCTAATCTAATGTGCAGAAAATAAAAAAAGGTATAGAAAGTGCAAAAAATTAAAGTAAAGAGTAGGGAAGACAGATGCATAAATGTAAAGAGGAATGAAGTAAAGGGTAGAGAAGTGCAGAAAAATCGAATCTTTGATACAAACTAAGAAGAACATTGAGGGATTAATGGAGAAAAGCTCAAAGAAACGATTCATCCAATGATAATATTCGAATAAAACACAAAACTAACTAAAATAAACTAAGGAATAGAGAAGAAGATACTCAATAATGTATGGAAAACCGGATGTCAATCGGTATCCAATGGCATAAGCTTTAAATTCGGTCTTCTTCCCCAAGAAAGCGTAGGTATATTGTGCTAAGAAAATAAAACGGCTTCCCCAAAAAACAACCCTAAAAGCGGTTTAAATAGGTAGATCAAAAAGCCTAATTAAAAGCCCTAAAAGTGGTCCTGAGGATTTTCACGCCCATGAAAGTGCAACATAAAATAAAACTACATTTCAGGAACCACATTTCGCGACCATGAAGAAATGTTCATGCCCGTGAAACCGTGGTAGAAATTTCGATCTTCAAATTTCAACTTTTTTGCTCCAAGTCTTCATCTTTTCGGGGTACAAACTTCTCCTTTCTTTACTTCCTCTTTAGCAATGCTCTTCGATCCTTCCGATCCATCTACTGTATAATCTGCACAAAATATACCAAAAGCGCAAAAACTATCCCCAAAAGAACTTCCAACTATGATTAGAGAAAGAAACGAAAAACAACAATAAAAATGTATGAAAGGACTAAACTAAGGACTAATATACATAAAAGACACAACCAAAACACACAAAGTTATGTGCATATAATGCACTTAATAGTAAACTTGTAAGTCATGTCACTCAACGATTGTTCACTCAACTTTGTTTCTCACGAAAAACAAATACCACTTAAGATTGTTGGGGAAATCCAAAAAATTGTGAACAAAACAAGAGTGATTATGAGAACTTGGATAAAACATGAGATCGCGTTAAAGCTCGCTTTCCTTAAGTGATATTTCGACCCTAGTCAGCCTGGATATGACGAAATTCACTCCAGGATAATCTCAAAATTTCGGTGTACGATTGTGGGAGCAATCATTCCTTTAAACTTAGAAATTGAAATCGCTCCTATATTAATGTCGGGAATAACTCCCCAATAAATGGGAACGATTGCTGGAAATTAGGAGTGAGTGGTTATAAATAAGGCAAGGAGAATATGAAGCAATCTTCAGTGGCATCGCTAAACACTCGTGGTGAACCTTTAGCGAGTTATTGCCAAACACTTGTGAACCTTCAACTATGTTGAACAAGAGTGAACCGTTAGCTAGTCTGAACATTCAACGACTTAAACATATTGCCATTGTCTAGATGAACCTTCATCTAATAGACCCTTCGGGTAGCTGAACATGAAGGAACCATCAACTTGCATGTGTACCATCAACTATATAGAGCCGAACACAAGAGCTGAGAACTTTTTGTCGAAAAACGCATTAGTTATGCCATTCTGATGGCCAAAACGCACTGGTCGTGCTCATCCTTCTATTTGTAGCACGACCCGTGCTATTTTCTAGTGTAAAAGAGTATGGACCGTGCACTAGCATCTGCCACTTATACTCTTTTTATACAAGACCATCCAACAATCCCGGGTTCTAGTTAGCTTACACGAGTGTGCGCTCCATATCCCTTAGCCCGTGTTATAGCTTAAGTAACAATCTCATATTTTCTTTGTAAGTCCAATTACATAAAATAAATCGATGATTTCCCTAAAATTACCAACAACTCAATATCCTAAACTGAAACATTACAATAAAGAGAAAGAAATGTATCTCATTTTATCCATAGTAACTAAAATATCCGTGAATATTGAGATCCATAATCTCTATTGACGAAAAATTTATATCTAATTAGGGTATACTCTCTCTTTTTTTTAAATAAATTAGGATATATTATTAGTTAACATATTAGTATTATTAGTCGCCATCTGAATGATTGGTTGGGACTTCCATCAATAGTTTATACATTATCAAAGTAATAATATTGAGCAACCTAATTCTTCTTCTAGTTTTTATGGAAAAAGAAGGAACTTTGTAATCTAACTTTATTTCATTAATCACATATATAAAAAGTATTACAGTCCAAATTATCTTTGTATTAATAAGTAATTATTACAAAATATATATAAGATTGACAGTTATTTACAAACTTTATTCACTTAATTTTATTAAAACATATCTTAAGTATAATGTTTCCTACAGATAAAATAAAACTTTATATAACATTAGTTTATAAAAGAATACGTCTCTCTCTCTATATATATATATATAGGAGAACGATCAAATGCAAACCACTTATATTTGTACAAACCGTACAAACCATCCTCATCCAGTTCTCGCCTTCTTATAAAATGTTTAGCTTCTCGTTTAAATTTGTTGTTATATATATATATATATAATCCCAATTGACTAATAGAAAAACTGATTGGTTTTCCTTGTGAGTTATGCTGTGCCTGGTAGTTAGGCCCACAGTGGACTCTTGATTTTCAATACATATATAAATACAATTAGGGTTCTTGTTCTAGCTACCAAGAACTGAATTATTAGCAATAAAGTAATCAAGTTATTCCTCATAACATTCTTCTCAAAAACCCTTAAAGGGTATAAATATGTTTCTCATTTCCTTTATCTCCCAAGGACATCAAAAACCTTCTTTTAATTTTTTCATCACCCTACTCTCTCACTAGAGAGATCTGCATATAAATTCTCCCACAAATCTGAAGAACAGAAATACCAAAAAGATGGAGTCTTATGGAAATGTTTTTGATGAAGAATGGGTGAATCTGAGCTCAATGTTCTCTTGTGATCAAGATTCCAATCATTTCTCAAGCCATGGATTAATGTTTTCAAGTGATGAACATGATCATGGTTTGAATCTTGAAACTCCTTCTATTCTTTGGCCAACTGCCAATGAATCTAATAGTTCTAATTCAAGTGTTAATGATGATCAGATTCATTTAGTCTATACTTCTGATCAAGATCTTAAACCTAATTTCTACAATTATTTTTCTCAAGAAAACGTTAATCATGTTACCGACTCTCTTCGCTACCCACCATGCCACGATGCTTTCCAGTTTTCGCATTCTAATACATCTACAGATGATGTGTGCTATCAGTCTAAGGATCTTTCTTTGATGGAAGGTGACAGTAACAACTTTTTGCTACTAGCTCAAGTCTTTTCTGATGAAGCAATGGAAGAAATCCTTTGTTTGAGACAAGAAGAGGTGGTAAGTTGTAAAAGGGAGAATTTCGTTGGTCAGCCTGTGTCTATTGCCGATAGGGTAAACGAAACGCCCCTCAAGAGGAAGTATGAAATAGCATTGGAAGACGAAGGGAAGACTGAGAAAATCAATAAGAACCCTAAGAAGAAAACTCGGGTTTCAAAAGAAAATGTAAGTATCTTATCCATCCATTTATTTTGAGAATGTTGAATTACATATATATAGAGGTCGTTTATTATACAACCTATCCCATATGTATAACAATTTCAACCTAATCTCAGCCGTACATCTAACCTAACGAATATCGGGTTTCATAAATATATCATTTTTTTTCCTAATATAAAGCGTTAGATCATAATTAATGAGCTCTAATTAATCATCTTCCATAAATATCCTAATCTTAATAAATGAACCCTTATCATTTCCATAAACATCTCAATTGATTGGGTTGTATTGGTTGTACAAATGGGATAGATATGTAGCATTTGAAATGTCCTCTACTTATATCTATATATGCAATGAAGAAATCTTACAAAGGGAACTTTAACGTTGTTTCGCAGAAAAACAAGAAGAATTTGACATCAAAGAAGAACCAGAAGACAAGGACCGCTATTAATAGCAATGAGGACGATGGTGAAGAGCGCAATCAAGACAATGAAAAAATTATTAACAATGATAATGGAAGCGGAAATGCACAAACTTCAAGTTCTTGCAGTTCGGAGGATGATTCAAATGTTTTTCAAGATATGAATGGAGGGACAACAAATTTAACTGTGAAAACAAGAGCTGGTAGAGGTGCTGCAACTGATCCCCAGAGCATCTACGCAAGGGTATGTTTTTGTAAATGTGTATAATTGGTTACTTCATCTTCTCAACAAATTGTTTTGTGTGTATATAATCTGCATTTTAAAAAAATAAGAAGTGTTTTATTTACATATTTTGCAGAAAAGAAGAGAAAGAATAAATGAAAGACTTAGGATCCTTCAGAACCTTGTACCAAATGGGACAAAGGTTGACATAAGCACAATGCTTGAAGAAGCAGTTCACTATGTCAAGTTCTTGCAACTTCAAATTAAGGTAAGATCATTGAAGATTCACTACAAAACAAATAACTTTTACCAAAAAATATTACCCACGAAAATAACGAAAATACCAATGGTTCGGTAAAATACCATTTTTTTTTGAGAAAATACCGATGGATCACCTAGAGAATACCTATTGTCGCTAAAGGGTGATTCTTTACAAAAACTGTCACAAAAGTTTGTGGGTAAATTGCTGGTGGGTAATTCAAATCAGTGACAGATTACCTAGGGATTCTCTAGATGATCCGTTGATATTTTCTCGAAAAACATCAAATTTTATCAAACCATTGGTATTTTCCCCGTGATCTGGGTAATCGCGGCCAGGAATTTTCATTGATAAAAGTCATTTGTTTTGTAGTGATACACACGTTCATGTTACCTAAGTTTAATATATAATTTGGTGTGTATATATATATATATAATTCATGTTAGCTAAGTTTAATTGCCTTCCGGTGAAATCTTGCAGTTGCTGAGCTCTGACGATATGTGGATGTATGCTCCAATAGCGTATAATGGAATGGACATGGGTCTCTACCAGAATATTTCTCCAAATTTATAAATCGCAGTTTTGGGAATTTTTTTCTTCATTGCCCAAATTATGCAATCAAGAAACAAAAAGAGATTGTATAACATAACTTGTAATGTAATTTAATTACAGAATTCATTCATCCTGATCATGATATGGAATTCTTGAGGTTTAATTGATAATATTTAATATGATCTTGTATTAATTGCACATGTTTTACAATTAGACATGTGATGGCTTATTATTTGAAAGCTTTTTTCAAGATCAATGGAATATTGCAATTATTCATATATATGTTGACTAACTATGTGCATGATTCACTGCATGAATCTATTAGTTTGAGTTCTTGAATAATTGAGCTCACAAAGTAAACAATGAATATATAAGATCATGATAATGGTATTCTTGCATGTTTGTGTTTCTGAACTTCTGTATGTATTTAATCAATCTAATCAACTAAAAATTGAAATGGCTGATGTTCATGAATCTGATTGTGATACAATTCGACAAATGTCTTCAAAATTCATTTGAGCCAAAATCAACCTAATAACTTCCACACTTATTTGACTACTCAATAAAAGTTAATGTAAGCAATAAAAATGCGTTTAGCCAAGGTTTATGCCAACAATTGCTCCAAAATTGTAATTAGGTCGAAACCCCATCATTGGTTGGGATGAATCACCTTTCAAATGAAAATAATAGAATTTATACTTCTAAAATATCTCTTAACCCAATATTGTGCATTTATATAAAATATAAATACACTAAAAGTGCATTAACATCAAATAATCACCATTGTATCGTAAGGCTATGCCATTATATTTATCAAAATGTTAAAAACCCCAAATGTAAGTATTTCTAAAGATTTTATAAAATCAAATATACCAAAATGCAATTTCACCAAACATTTGATAAATCTTAAGCAAAATACCAAAAACTCCAAAATCAATATCTTTGGCATGTACAAAGTTTTTGCAAACTAACTTGAAACTCACATTCGTAGGTTAGGTTAAACGTAAATTGCAAACCCAAACTTTAGGTTCCAAAACTGGCATGAGATTCGAGATCTATAAGTCGGGCTCCCTAAGAAACATATCAGATCACTACTCAAACCTAAAGATACCAAATATTAACACAAATTCAAACTACCAAAAATCCCCAACATATAACTGAAAATACCTAAAGTGCTTACCTCCTCAAGATCTTTGAAGAACCCAGCAAGAACCCACTATAAGAGTCCCCCAAGCACCTTAAAACCGTTCCAAAATCGTACCCCAAGATGTAAAATTTCCCATGAGGGAGAGAAAATGTAGTGGGAGTAGAAATATGAATAAGAAACCCTGGAAAACAGGTTTAAAAAGCCGGATGTCGGATGTCCAGTGCAACTTGGGAAACGCCAAAAGTCACCTAGATTTCTCCCTTGGCCCGAGTGGTTCTTGTGCCACAATGTGCATCGACCATTTTGTGATCTACTGCCTTAGGTGCCTTTTATATGACTTTGGTTGCATGGTAAGTCGCCCAGACCACCAAAATGACACGAATTTGAACATAATAACTTCTTTTATGCTTTTGAAACATAGCAGGTTTTAACTCTCAACCTGATGCAACGAATAAAGTGAGAACTAAGATTATCACGTTGATTATGCGAATTCCCGTAACAATCTCTTCTAGAAATCATTGATTCAACGAATACCGATCTTAGGCTTCAAGTAACGAATTCGTAAGAACTCGGAATTTGGGAGAAAATCAAAAGTTTATAAAATTTATCAATGACCATCCAAATTACACAAGAACAGTTTAAATATGAAGACCAAAACAAACCGGACCTGAAAAAAGTAATGGTCGAACACAAAAGCCCGATAAAGAAAGCCCAAAATGAGGAAAAAACACTAAAATGTCCAAAGAGTACGTTTAAACAACATTTTTGAGTTCAAAAGTCCGTTAGGCCCCTATGAGTCCTAACCATGGCATGCGCCCTCCTTAGAAGTATCACTACAAGAAAAATGACCTTCAGAGAAGGTTTTCTTTTGTATTTAAAAGTTTGAAAAGCTTCTCTAAAGGTTTTAGAGAAGCTTTTCACTTCCGTCAATAACCTTCCCTATATCACGGTAGCTAAAGGTTTTAGGGAGGGTTTTCGGATGGTGCATTTATGTTAACTTTTAGAGAAGCTTTTTTTGGGCTTTAGATACGCTTTCAAAGCTTATCTAAAGGTTGTCCGGTTTTTTTTCAAAAGCTTCTTTAAAAGTATGTATTGGTGACGGTTTTTGAACATCAACGACGGTTTTCAAATGTCACTAAAAGTTACCTTCAGAGAAGGTTTTGAAAAAACTTCTCTAAAGGTGTATGCTTTAGTTACACTTTCTATAAGTCTTCTCTAAAGGTATCATTTAGTTACCCAATCTTAAACCTTCTCTAAATTTAATCTTTAGATACACATAATCAAAACCTTCTCTAAAAGTATATCCTTTAGTTACACTTTCTGTTAACCTTTCTCTAAAGGTGACCTTTAGTTACACTTTGGAAAAAAATGAATTCCTTCTCTAAAGGGTATAATAGATATATCATCCGTATTTCAACAATATATATATATATATATATATATATATATTACAATAAAATAAATAACAATATTAATCAAGAATAACATCAAAATTCTAAAACAATATTTATATATATCTTTAATAAAATACAAGAATTCTTCAAAAGAACCCATAACGTTTAAACGAATCCACCTGTTCAAGTTTATAAAAAAAATCTAAAATCATATTACAATAATCGAAAATCTTCAATGTGTCAATTCCCCACTTTTATCTACAATAAGAAAACAGGACATCAAGGCAACTTCATTTCATTTCTTTAGTTACAGTGAAATGCTACAGAGAAACAGAATGTTAAAACCCTAAAAATCAAAATTAATCAAGTATTTTGATAATTACAAGGTTGGCAAAATAAAAAACAAACTTACCCCACCTCTCGGACTTAAAAGACGATGAAGCACCACCTGACTGCAAGGTGTTTATAGAGGTGGTAGCCATGATGCACTGGATCTTGAAGCAACCAATCAGATAGCAGTAATTTAACTGTACAAAAACAAGATAAACAGCAAAAATGCGGGCAATCCATCAAAATAAGAAACAATAATAGAGTTGATCTTAACTTCACATTCTTAAATTTCTTTCAGCTGAATAAAGTAAGCCAATCTTTAAAACCCTCTAATATGATACATAATGAAGCAAACTGTAAACCCCACCAGCTAAATCTTGAAAAAAAAAATCAAAACTTTACAGCTTTCTTGAACACCCAGATAAGAAAAATCATCAAATCGAAGAAGAACAGGCAAATAGAGTAGGACTAAAATGGCGACCTGTTTATAAACGGTATTCAAGATTAAGTTACTTTATGATAATCAAGTACTGCCAATTCAAATTTATAACTTGCATTATTACTTAGATTACAAATTAAGCCAATAGAACATTTTTTAGGCAATCATCGTATGGAATACTAATAAACCATCATGGAAAAGGATGCATAAATAGTATAAAACTACCGTATTCATGAAGAATGGTTCATCTGTTCAAGCAAATTACAAAATTATCTGTTCAAGCAAATTACTAAATTCCCATAAAGCATCAATGACTACCGGAATCATCGACTGAAACATGTAGGAAAAGAAGTTTCTTTGGTCTTAATAATTCATACCAATCCACAAATATAAATTAGCAGTTAAACGAATTTACGATCAAAATAAACGAAGGCAACAGATAAAACGAGACAGTGAGATTTAGCGTGGTTCCACTATCGGTGTGATAGTGTACATCCACAAGGAGAGAGAGATCAATTTATTACCAACCGGGAGAAATTACAACGTGTTTACAATGATCTTTGGATCAACAAATCAGCTACCCAAATCTTCCTTGATCAAAATTTCCTAAGCTGGAAACTAGACAAAGTATATATATATATATATATATATATATACACGAATGGAAGGAAGAAAGCAAAGGAGAAAGAGAAGTGTTGGTGGTGCACTTTGCCTTATGCATGGATTCCATATCTATAGTAGTGAATTACTTTGGGTCCAAGTTTAACAAATCCACACATGTGTATTAGTTGGCAATGGTGTGTACTCTTGGTTAAGAGTGGTGTGCAAGGGTGGTGAAAGTAGCTACTAGGCATGGTTGGCAAACAAGTTGATTGGTAAATAATATGTGGCTCATATTATTTTCAATCTCATGCATTAATCACTTATACCTTGTGGATGGTGAGTTGTACATCATCCCAAAAAAAAAACTTACCCAAAAATAAGTTTTTCAACACACCACCATGATGTGCAAATCACCTCGACGAAACCAAACATAAACGAATCCAACGAAACACGAATGATAGCTGATTGAGATTGACACGAGGTAACAAAATGCATTTTGACCGTGACGAGCTTCGGCTCGGCCATCACCAGTCAAAGCCAAAAGCAAAAATCCTCAAGTGAGCAATCTCAATAAAACGAAACGAGTGAAACAACCCCAAAAAAAGCACGTACCAAGTAATGTCTCCCCAAAGATGTCGCTATGTCATCTGTAGTAATATTTCTCATCTCTCCCAAAAATAAGTTTTTCCACAAATCCTTCACTAAACGTTTTTTATAAAAAAATAAAAAAATATCCTCTTAATACATTTATGACAGATCTGTAATATATTTGTGATGAAATATCAATATGACGGAAATCCACCACAAATCTGTCACAAATGTTTAAATTAATTTACTTTAAGTAACGAACTAGTAATTAAATAAACAAATTAATAACATTTTTGATGGAATTTAATTAATTATTTAAATAATTAAATTTTGTTGGAAATCCTCTGAATATGTTATTATTATTTTTTTAATTTTAAAAAAAAAACCATTTTGTAGAAAATAAAAAATAAAAATGGTTTTTTTTTCAAAAATGTTTCAAAGAAATTAAAACCAATGATTTATTGATATATTTATGTATATATATATATTATTCTTTTCTTTCAAAAAAATATTTTTATATTTTTGACGAATAATAGTTATTTATATATAAAACTAATTAGTGGCGGACCTAAATTGGCGTATTGCGTCGTATTATATTCAATTGGGTTTTAATGGATCTATTGAGTCTTATTTAGTTCGATTGAGTTTTAATGGATCTATTGGGCCTTATTCGGTTCAATTAGCCTTTAAAGGTAACTATTGGGCTTTAATTGTTCATAGTGGGCTTTAATTATTCTATCGGGCATTAATCGGTTCAATTGAGCTTTAAGGGACACTACTGATCTTAGTGGAATTTAATGAATCTATTGGGTCTTATTCGGTTCAGTTGGACTTTAACGAGTGCTATTGATCTTAGTGAGATATATATATATATATAGGCTTCTTCATTAGAAACTTTTTAAAGATTAGAACCTCGTAGAAACCAATATAAAAATAATTTTTTTTCATATGCAAAAAAAATATTACATGTGGAAAAAAAACGTTGGTTCATGATCACATATGAAACAAAATTTATATGGTGAAATAAAATCCTATGAAGGTGATCAAAGGACAGGCATTTGCAGACTTCTTGGCAGATCATCCCATGAATGTTTTCGAACCAGTGGAGCTCGATGAAGAAGTCCTCGTCTTTGCAGAGGTGGTTCCATGAACTCTCTACTTCGATGGATCTAGCACTTTCGGGCTGCAGGGGCCGGGGTGGTATTAATATCACCTTCAGGCCACGCCCCACAAGCTGCTAAAAGATTGAAGTTTCAAACCTGGCGGTATCATCGTTTAGGAAAAACTGCTTTCATGCGGTCTGTTCCTTTTTCGAATGAAGGTGAGTTGCAAAGTCTGGTTCAACTATGGAGTTGATCGTCCTCTCTGATAGAGCGGGATGTTCAAAAAAAAAAATTGGTATTTGGGATTGACGTTTTTTTCACCTATAATATTTTTTTCATATGAACACAAACATATGTGAAACAATATCTTAATAGGAATTTTACTCAAATAGCCATTTCAAAAAAGGTTTTTTTGCCTCCTAGCCCATTTCTTCCTAAAATTTCAAAATTTTCATTTGGGTCGCCAAAAATGAGATCGCAATTGCGACCTCACTACCAGGCAAAAAAAATCATAAGCTTTCAATTGGGTTGCAATGAGTGAGGTCGTCAATTATATTATTTTATTTTTATTAGTATAAAAAACTGAGTGAGGTCGTCAAATAAGGTATATCAAGACAAAAATGGCTATTTGGATAGTGAGGTCGCCAAAGTGAATTTAATGAATTTGCGACTCAAAATATTTTTGTCTATTATGAGATGCCATTTGTAACCCAAAATATTTTTAAATAAATATTTGCGACCTCATGGTGTGTAGCGACTTTAATGAACTTTTGTAGAGTGGTTGCAATTGTGACTTCATTTTTGGCGACCCTATTGGCTATCTTGGCAATTTTAGGTAGAAGTGGGCTAGGAGACAAAATTGTTTTTCTGAAATACCTATTTGAGTAAAATTTCCTATCTTAAATTGTAACATTTGATGACAAAAAATTATAAAAAAATTATTTTTATATTTATTTCCATGAGTTTCTACTCATTAAAAAGTTTCTAAACGATTATTACCCTCTCTCTCTCTTATATATATATATATATATATATATAGAGAGAGAGAGAGAGGGAGGTTTAAAGGAAAACGCTAAAAAAAAGAAAACCGAAGGACAACTTGGGTGGCTTCCATGTGGACGATATGCAATAATGCATATCGGTAACTTGTAACATGCATTAATGAATATTCATCAATGCATCTGTAATGATAGATGCATTGATGCATAGTAACAAAAATTACCGGTATGCATTAGTGCATACCGTCCACATGGAAGCCTCCCAGGGTGTTCTTCAGTTTTCTCTTTTTTTAGAGTTTTCCCTTGTACCTCCCCCCCCCCCTCTCTCTCTCTATATATATATATATATATATATATATATATATAAACTCTTATTTGGCTATAGTGTTTCTTAATAAGCTTTAATTGTTCTCAATAGGATATAGTGGATCTTAGTGGTCTTATCGAGCCCAATACACACCACATGCATACATGATTACACATATATATACAAACACGTAATATGGAAATTTGTGGCAGTTGGGAGCAGTAGGAACTAAAGTGAGAGATTCTACCATTGGTATTATTGAGCCTTATATATAGATTCTTATTGGGCTATAATGGTTCTTATATAGTTTTAGTTGTTCTTAATAGGGTATAGTATGTCTTAGTGGTCTTATCGAGCCCAATAGACACGACATGCATATATGATTACACAAATAAAAATTTGCATCTCTGGTGCATTGCATCTTGAATGTAATTTTTCTTCTGCTTATCCCTTTTATCCTCCCAAACTTTTAAGAAAAATGAGATGACGTGAATGAATGGAAAAGTCAGCAACTATAAGGATAGTTTCACGCATTGAAATTGTTGGTCCTGGTTAGGGTAATGCTAAACAAGTAAAGATTTGTAGAAGGGGGGTTGAATACAAATACACAAAGTTTTTCACTTTTAAATTATTTTAATATAGAAATATTAAGAACTTACACACAGAGAACAGATTGTTGCGGAAAAGAATAGATTAGACTCTATTCTAACAATCTAACACATGAAAACAGTTGTTAACTTAATACACAATGTAAGCTAAAAGGATTGTTTAGACACTCAGTTGCTGAAATCAAACAAAAGATCACTTAGAAGATTTTTTGAAAGCGTGAGTTGCATGAATGCAGCTTTTTCTCCTTTTATAGTGCTCATGCATTAAATGCATGGGGACACTTGTCACATTTCTATTTGCTTGCAGTATACTTGATGGATAAAAGGTGGTACCATTCCTTATTTGTACTAGATAAATGGCTGGACCATTCTTTATAGTACAAGTAAGGTCGGATTATTGTTTACCTTTTCTCCATACCTTCAGAAGTCACATCATTTTTTTAAGCAAAAAGACAAACAACCCTTTTCTGAGAGATAAGGAGAATGTTTGAATTTAATACTTGATGCCACGTTCTTGCATTTATTGTGACTTAAGAAAATTGTCTCCGAAAGATATCTTAAGACTAACTAGCCGAATACTAGAAGAATATCGGCTAGTTAGTCATAATCGGATAGTCCTTTGTTATCGGCAAGTGCAAGGACTTGCCGAAGCATTTTGATATTTCGGTGACTGCAACTCTTCATGATTTCGGCAAGTGGTCTGGATTTGAATATCGGTGAGTACATCAATAATTCCACATTTTTGATGTACTATCTTTTGATCAGCTAGTCTTCGATTCGCCGAACTTGAGGAGTATTTTCAAGACCTTCAAACAACCTAAAATTAAGATACAAAAGATAGAGAGGTTGAGGGTTCATCACCAAATCATCGGTGACCCAACAATCTCCCCCTATTTAATGATGATACGTGTATCTTTGTTAGAAAAAGAACTCATAAGTACATTTGACACTTTCTCTTTTCTTTTGGGTTCTTTTCACTCAAATATATATATATATATATATATATTTATTATTATTATATGATTTCTTTTTATCTGAGTATAGACAGTAAAAAAAATAAACAGTATGTGCAAAAGTTAAATATGTGCAAAGTATGAGCAACTGAAAATATGAACTCTTATTAATCATCACAAAGGAAAGTACATGATTAAGATAACTGGATATTGGAGGCAGGAGGATCGACAGGTTCTCTTCGTTTTAGTTCATCCAGAATGAGTCGGCATACCAGCATCCCATCATCAGTCCTTTGTGGCACACCTAAGATGTCTTTAAGGAAGGAAGTGCCGGCCTTTGGAATGTCACTGATTCGGAATAATCCAATGGTTCCAAAGATGTCTTCAAAGAATATTCCAAACTCGGGTTCTGATATTATAGTCTGCTCAGGATAGACAGCCGAAGTTGGAATTGAGAGGTCAATACCCGAAGCATCAATCTTGGTTCCTTCATCATGTAGCATAGCAAAATGACCCTTCTTTTGTTCCTTGGATGTTGGGATGGCTCTCCTCTTAAAGCTTGCTGAATAATGTACAACTATTTTCCTTCTTCAGGAGAATAGTTATGTTGTATTCCTTTTGAATCCTGATCAGCTTTATGAAGAGTTTTCGGAGAGCATTGAGTATTGTTTCCTTGTGTTTACTTTTGCTTTTGGTGAAATATGATTGCCGAGCTCAAGCCATTATGTGATGCTAAATACTTCCAGCCATTCAATCTGCTCCACCAGATTAAGAGTGTCCTCCCTTTTAATGGAGATGAGTAAAGAAGAATACTTTGATTTCGGAGGGTGAATGGAAGCACCAATTATCGGAGAGTCACTCTGCCGATTATTGATTCTCCTTTTAAACCATTCTACTTCATTCTTTTTGATTTCTCCCAGTTTCTTCAAATTTTCAAGCTCATCCTTTTGGGCTTGAAGAGGGTTGGCAACATTAGCTTGAGTGGCTTCTTCTTGAGCTATTTTGAGCACATCTCTTTGATAAAACTCAAGTTCAGCTTTTATTGCTTCTTCCCTTTCAGCTACGGAGAGGATGAGACCTAAAGGATTTTCGGAGAGTGGTTTGGCAGCAGGTTTTAGCTTGAGAGTATCAACATCTGAACCTCTTTTTCTTCTTTTCTTTTCAGCCTTTTCTGCTTGGATTCTGGCTAACTCCTGTGCATACGATATTGGTTTCTTCCCCTTCAGCTTTTGACTTTTTCTTTTCCTCATCAGTCTCTTTATCAATCTTAGAAGATGATTGATCTTCAGTGTTTTCAAGAGTTCGGACACTGGTTTCCTCCCCGTGAGTTGATGCTCCTGTTTCTTGGATAGCCTCATCTCTAGTTGATCCAGGGTTAACCAGAAGTAGAGGTTGATTGGCTTGTGGCTGATCAGTGGGAATAGTCTCGGAGACTATTGTGGTGATAACTGCATCAGTGACTTCTGGAATTTCAGGAGTTTCGGTGACCAATGTTGGTTGGATGACCAGTGCTGCTTTCGTGACCAATGGTGGCTCTGACTCGGAGACCACTGGCTTGATGACAACTGGATGAATGGGTTGTGAACTGGATTTCTCCCCCTCAGTGGTTGAACTCTTGAAACCAAAGGAGAAAAGAAACGTTTTAATGCTTGTAACATCGGCACTTAAATCACCCAGCTTCTTCTCAATTCGCTGCATAACAAAACGATCGTCGTCCCGAAATAAAGTCTCCCCTGTATCAATCTCAATGGAAGGAGTAGAAGTCGGTATCTTATCAAGTTTAGTATGGAAAGAAGTGAGAGAGTCCAGAATGGCTTTCTGATCTTTGGCAAGAGAAGCAATATCGGAAGCTTTCTTAGCAGACTCCTGCTTAAGAGTAGTCACCGATTCTTTGATGGTGTTATGGGATAGAGACAGAGCAGACACCGCCGAGGATACTGCCTCATTACTAGCTTTGACTTGCTTTTCGATAGCAGAAACATCCAAGTGAATAATATCCAGACAAGATACTATGGATGATTAGTGATCGAGAGTACTTCAACAGTACTTTTGAGGAGTGCAAAGAGGTGATTGGTGGCATTAATCAAGGCATCCATTCTTTGCTGATTCTCCATACCCCGAGTAGCATGTTCTTCCAATAATTCTACCCGATGAAGTGTACCACCAGTGAGTGAGGAGAATGCATTAAGAAGGGCATCGGCATCTCCAGAGATCATAGGTGCAGAAAAAGGATGTTGTGGTGGAGGTTGATCATCATCATCATTAGGAGAGGAGGAGGAAGTGTAGTCCACCATGCCTTCTTTCTTAGATGGGGAGGATTTCGGGGAGTCCGAAATTTTAATGGGAGTGTTCGGAGTGGCCGATGTTTTCAGGGGGGACTTCGGGGACTCCTTAGATTTATCATGTGTGGGAGAGACATTTTGAGGAGAATGTCTATGAGGGGATTCCTCAATTATGGGCTCTTGCACTTCCTTTTGAATATGTACGGGAGACGTACGTACCCAAAGTGTAGTGTCGGAGTATAGAAAATCAGTAAAATGGGTGGCTCCTTCAGATACACCTGGTTGTGATGCACCCACATTCGGAGCGTAGGAAGCGAGTTGTAAGAACTCAGGTGGTGGAGAAGAGGCTCCTTGGATGGGAGACTCCAAGTCATCTTCATCAATTAATAAATAAGTTGGTGAAGGAGTAGATCGGGTACCCTGATGTACAACCATGTCCTTTTGAGAGGTCATGGAGGAGGTTGGATGGGTGACAATCTGTTCCCTGGGTCGAGTAGGGATATTTGCAACACTCACCGATTTTTGAGAATCGGTGAGTGGTAGTTGAGTTTTGACCCTTTGGGTTCCCTGTGACTTCTTTGAGGAAGTCCTAAGGGGGCTTTTAGAGTGTCTCTGCTTTTGGGATGGTTTTAGAGCCTGGGTAGAAGCCAAAGGTTCTTTTGGCTTTGTGGCTTCGGAGAGTGCGGAGGTGGATGTGCCTGATGCTTTGGATCTCTTTCTAGATTTGGGCACATCGGTGACTCTAGGTTGAGGGGAAGGAGCATCAGTGACATTGGCAACCGGAGGTCCCTGAATGCGTGCCTCATTTGCTCCCCAGGTAAGAGTGGCATCTAAGGAAAATGAGATCATACCTGGTCTTAACGAATTGTCGAAGTCCAAAGGCTTCCTTAACAAGAGTTGCTTTCCGATTTGATGGATGGGGAGGTCATACAAAATATCATCTCTATTCTTGAGCTTATCAGCAAGCTTTTCATTTATAATTAGAGAGAAGAATCTTTGGAATGGTACCTGAGATTGGCGAATGGGAGAGAAAGAGGACCTCATTTCCTTGAAGAAATATTCTGCAAAATCAATCTTCCTCTGAAAAATTAGGGCATGAGCCAATTCGGTGACTTGGGAGGGAGACTGATCTTGACCACCAATCTTCTTGCTAAGACACAGAATAAGATGGGAGAAGAAAAAGTTCCAAATATTTCCCATATTCTTCCTTAGTAAAGTACCAGGTCCTTTGGATTTGGAAGAAGTCTTTTTGTCCTCGAAGTAACTTAGGGCAGCAACAACTTGTTGATGCTCAATTCCCAGAGGAAAGATCTCATAAGAGTCAAAAGATGGAAGATGAAGGAGAGTTCGAACATCATTTACGTCAAAGACAACGTCTGGTTCTTCATCAGTAAAAACAGAAGCACTGATTCGCTTGGAAGATTCATCATAAGAGCATGTGAGCCAGAAATTTCTTAACAGAAATTTGCTCATTTTGGGTTTGAGAATGAGAGCATGTTGTAGAGGAGATCTTTGAAGAATCCAACATACCTCATTGTATTCCGGATGAGCCGGATCGATGCCTATTCTTCCAATGTGATTGCATGGCGAAAAAGTAAGAGAACCAAAAGTGAGAGTTTGATCTTCAGAAGCTTTTGGGGATCTTGTGGGTGTGTTTGAGGAAGCCATTGCGATTTTTCGAGAGGGAAAAAGAAGTTGCAGGTTTTAGGGTTTTAGGGAGGAAGAAGACGTGGGAAAACGGTAAAAAGAAAATGGGGGGAAACGGTTCGAGTACTTATAGGAGGAAAAAGAAATAAAATAGAAAATAAAACAAATGATGATATAGGGTGATTGAAAGGTTAGAATTTGAAGGGTTTTCAGGGGTTGAATCCGGAGCATGCGTCTGACACAGACGACGTGTTGTGCGTCATTCTGGATAGACATAAAGAATTCTTGGTCACCAAGAATAGAAAACGAAGAGTTATCCTTAAAACAAATACTCACCGAGTAAGATTTTGATATAGAATCAGGGAGTCCCCGAGAGTAAGGTTTCGGGGAGTCGCCGAGAGTAAGGTTTCGGGGTGTCGCCGAGAGTATGGTTTCGGGGAGTCACCGAGAGCGAGTGTTTAGGAAAGATTCGGGGACTTTGCCTTCGTAGAGTTGCCGAGAGTGAAGGTTTAGAAAAGTTTCGAGGAGTTTGCCTTCGGAGAGTCACCGAGAGTGAATGTTTAGAAAGGATTCGGGGAGTTCACTGAGTATGAACAAGAGTATACTTGCGGAATATTTTTTTTAAATAATACATAACATACCTAGCTCGCCGATTAAGAAGTTGAATCGCGCTTCGTCAAGAGGCTTTATGAAGAGATCGGCTAATTGATATTCAGTTGGAATGAAATGAAGTTCCACATCACCTTTAGAGACATGATCTCTTATAAAGTGATATTTGATATCAATATGCTTAGATCTTGAATGAAGAACAGGATTGTTTACAATGGCTATTGCACTTGAGTTATCACAAAATATTGGGATCTATGAAAAAATCTGATTGTAATCACGAAGCTGATTTTTCTTCCACAATATTTGAGCACAACAACTTCCAGCAGCTACATATTCGGCTTCAGCAGTAGAGGTGGACACCGAATGTTGTTTCTTGCTTGACCAGCTCACAAGCTTTCCACCAAGAAGTTGACAACTTCCAGTTGTACTTTTTCTGTCTATCTTGGAACCTGCAAAATCATAATCAGAGTACCCGATGAGATCGAAACCTGAGTCTTTGGGATACCAAAGACCCAGATTTATGGTACCTTTCAGATACCGAAAAATCCTTTTGACAGCAGCCAAGTGTGATTCCTTAGGATTGGCTTGATATCGGGCACACAGACAAGTCGCAAACATTATATCTAGTATACTTGCAGTAAGATAAAGAAGAGAACCTATCATGCCTCGATAGATGGTGATATTGACTGACTCACCATCAGGGTCAGAGTGAAGTTTAAGAGGATGAGCCATAAGAGTTTTCATAATAGTACAAGTATCAAATTGAAACTTTTTTAGAAGGTCTTTAATGTATTTACTTTGATTTATGAAAATTTCTTCAGGAGATTGTTTCACTTGTAATCCAAAAAAAAAAGTAAGCTCCCCCATCATGCTCATCTCATATTTTCTTTGCATTAGAGAGCTAAACTCATCACACATAGATTTATCGGTGGCACCAAAAAGAATATCATCAACATAAATTTGAATAAGAAAGATATTACCTTTTGATTTTCTGAAGAAGAGAGTATTGTCAATTTTACCTCGGGTATACTCATTTTCTAGGAGGTAATCGGAGAGAGTATCATACCAGGCACGTGGAGCTTGCTTTAATCCATACAATGCTTTGTCTAGCCGATACACATGATATGGATGGACTGGATCTTCAAACCCAGGTGGTTTCTTCACATAAACTTCTTCGGCTAGCTCACCATTCAAAAAGGCACTTTTGACATCCATTTGAAATACCCGAAAGTTCTTGTAAGCAGCAAGAGCAAGAAAGATTCGGATAGCTTCCAATCTGGCAACAGGAGCAAAGGTTTCATCATAGTCGAGTCCTTCTTCTTGCCGATATCCTTGAGCAACCAGTCTTGCTTTGTTCCGAATGACAGTTCCTTCTTCATCCATCTTATTTTTAAACACCCATTTGGTTCCAATAATGGTTTTATGAGATGGACGAGGAACTAACTTCCAAACTTTATTTGTTTCAAATTGTGAAAGCTCTTCTTGCATGGCAATCACCCAGCTGGGATCGGCTAGGGCTTCTTCAATCTGTTTTGGTTCTACAATAGATAGAAAGTTGACATATAAACACAGATTACCGGTTCCTCTTCTTGTTCGGACACCTACATGTGGATCGCCGAGGATTTGATCAATTGGATGATCCATGGTCCATTTTAAAGAAGGAGGCAAAGGAGGAGGCACATAAGAAGTTGTAGGTTAGATTTGAGGTGTTGAAGGTAGATCGGTTGAGGAATGTGTAGAATTTAATGGAGTATGATGTTCTCTTGAAGAGACAATTTCAGGAGATGAAGAAAGATGAATAGGTTCAGAAGACATGGTGGTGTTATTTAAAGGCTGGAGTGGAACACTATCTTTTGGACTTGATTGATTGGGTTGAGAAGGTTGTTGTGTAAAAGAAAATGGAATTTCCCCTACATAAGAATCTATCGATTGATTCAGTTTGTCTTCATTACAAGATAATGAAGATGTTTGAAGATCATCAAACTTGACATGCATAGATTCATCAATGCATTTTCTTCTAAGATCATAGACTCTGAAAGCTCTGGAGGAGAGAGAATATCCATGAATACTCCATCATCAGACTTTGGGTCAAACTTTCCAAGTTGTTCTCTATCATTCAGCATGTGACATGCACATCCATAGACATGAAAGTTGTCAACTGTAGGTTTTCGACCATGAAAGACTTCATAGGCAGTTTTGTAGTGTCTTTTGACAATGATTGACCTATTTTGAGTAAAGCATGCAATGTTAACAACTTCGGCCCAAAAATAGGTTGGTAGTTTAGATTCACTAAGCATTGATCTTGCAGCTTCACATAGTGTCCGATTCTTTCTTTCAACAACACCATTTTGTTGAGGGGTGCGTACAGTAGAGAAATTCTCAGAAATTCCTTTGTTGTTAAAGAATTATTACAGAACATTGTTTTTGAATTCAGTGTCATTATCACTTCTGATTGACTTCACAAGTTTCCCATTCAGATTCTCAATCTTTCTGATAAAACGAATGATTTCTTCAGCAGCATCACTTTTGAGTTTCAGAAAGAAAACCCAGGTACATCTGGAATATTCATCAACTATTACCAGCATATACTTTTTGCCACCTAGGCTTGGAGTGCTTATTGGTCCACACAAATCCATGTGAAGCATTTGAAGAGGTTGAGAAATAGAAGAACATTGTTTTGTTTTGAAAGAGGTTTTGGTAAGCTTTCCTTTTTCACATGCTCCATATAGTTTTTCTTTTTTAAAGATGAATTTTGGCAAACCAACAACTAAATCTTTGCTAAAAAGTTTATTTAGTGTTTTGAAATTTAGATGAGAAAAACATTTATGCCATAGCCAACTTTGTTTGGCTATTTCTTGAGAGAGAAGACACATAGCTTCACCAATTGCACTTTCCTACATGTTGATAATATACACATTATTCTTTCGGGTACCTGCTTAGTACAACTTTTTTCTGCACATCAAAAATCAAACAAACACAAAGTTGAAACATAACTTTATATCCCAAGTCACATATTTGACTGATGCTCAACAAGTTGTACATCAATCCTTCAACAGGAGCCACTTTGGAAAAAGTAATGATTCCATCGGTTATGGTGCCATATCATTTTGTGATTCCCTTTCCATTTCCTCCAAATGTCACAATCGGCCCTTTTTCTTTTGAGAAGTTGGAGAGAAGAGATCTATTTCCTGTCATATGTCTTGGACAACCACTGTCCATATACCATATGTGATCTTGTTTGGTACCTGCAACCATGAACATATTAGATTTTTGGTACCCATTTTGAGGTGGTTCCTTTGGGGTTAGAAGACATCTTTTTGTTCTTACGAAGATCATTTTCTTTTGGATAACCTTTTGCTAGATGAAGAGAGTCAGTACAGTTGTAGAATTTCTTGTGAGTAAAAACCTTTTTGGAATTGAATTTTTCTACCAGGTTTTGAGGTTGAGTCGGCGATTTAGAAGAAGAGCAACCGATTCCTGGGCTTGGTCCAAGAATGCCTTAACCAGGAGTTTTAGTTTTCTTTAAATCTACTGATCTTGGAACACAATCAGTGGTTGTTTGATGACATTGACATTTTTGTTTGGACGGAAGATTTGTTCTGGACTAGTCTTTCTTGCCGATAATCGAGATTCTTTGTGAAATCGGAGACTCAGAGATCGGAGACTTAGTCTCATGAAGACTCAAAGAGTTTAAAAGACTTTGGATAGGTTTTGCCAATGGATTTGGACTTTGTATCACTTCTTTTGAAGAATCATAAGAGAGATCTTTGGCTTTTACAAACATTCCAAACTTTTTGGTTTTAGCACAGTGTTCAATTTTAAGCATTTCCAAAAGATCTAAGGAATGGACAGATGTGGAATCCTCGGAGGATGAATCTAAAAGATCGTCAACGGAAGGATGAAAACCAACTGGAAGACCTTGAGGTTCGGATGGAGTACTTTGAAAGTCAAAAATTTCATAATCATCTTTTCCATAACCTAGGCCAGATTTATCATTGCATGAAATTTGGTCTTGAATTTTTTTCGAGATTTTTAGAAGATTTGGTCCATTTGAAAAGAACTTCCTGCTCTCTTTCAAGAATGTTTGGGATCTTGCTCTTTTCTTTCAAAAGATTGTCATTCAGGTATCTAAGATTCTCTAAGTCTGCTTTTATTTTATCAAAATCTTTTAGTTTTGAAAAACAAGTCAGAAGTTGATCATTCAAAGATTTTATATGCATATCTGCCTTTTTATTATATTCTTTCAGATCGCAGAAATCAATAGTTAAAGAGTCGAAGACATCTATCTTTTGATCATCAGAGAGAAAGAAGTAAGGATGTACCTGAGGTTGACTTCCAGATGTTGATCTTTCAGTGGAGACAAGAGCTGTAGAGTAGGATGATCTCTCCATTTCTTCAATTTCATCAATCTTTGCCATGAAACACTTTGTCACATTTTCACTTTCACTTTCTGAGGTTTGTTCATCTTCCCAACATTGAGTTTCAGCACTCCTCGGTCCACAAAGACAAAATGTAGGACTGGCGTCAATAGTTCATCATGGAAGAAAGGACTCACTAAGCCGGGATCACTAACTAAGACTAATCTAATATGAATTAAATAGAAAATATCCATTAATCCAACTAGTAGAAGACTATAAATGGATCAATTTTTTTGATTTCCGTTGGAAATTAGGAATAGATGGACTGTCTACAGGACCCGTTTTATTAACAGGATTTGTCACTACTTTAGCTACTTTAGCGGCCTGGCCTGTTACTCGGGATTCTCGAAAAAGATATAAAGCTCAATAATACCAATGGTAGAATCTCTCACTTTAGTTCCTACTGCTCCCAACTGCCACAAATTTCCATATTACGTGTTTGTATATATATGTGTAATCAGGTATGCATGTGGTGTGTATTGGGCTCGATAAGACCACTAAGATCCACTATATCCTATTGAGAACAACTAAAGCTTATTAAGAAACACAATAGCCAAATAATAGTTTAAATATATATATATATACATATATATATATAAGAGAGAGAGAGAGAGAGGAATAATCGTTTAGAAACTTTTTAATGAGTAGAAACTCTTGGAAATAAATACAAAAATAATTTTTTTCATAATTTTTTGTCATCAAATGTTACGATTTAAGATAGGGAATTTTACTCAAATAGGTATTTCCGAAAAACAATTTTGCCTCCTAGCCCACTTCTACCCAAAATTGCCAAGATAGCCAATAGTGTCGCCAAAAATGAAGTCACAATTGCGACCTCACTACAAAAATTCATTAAAGTCGCTACACAACATGAGGTCGCAAATATTTATTTAAAAATATTTTGGGTTGCAAATGGCATCTCATAATAGACAAAAATATTTTGAGATTAAAGTCACTTTGGCGACCTCACTATCCAAATAGCCATTTTTGTCTTGATATACCTTATTTGGCGACCTCACTCAGTTTTTTATACTAATAAAAATAAAATAATGTAATTGGCGACCTCACTCATTGCAACCCAATTGAAAGCTTATGATTTTTCTTGTATGGTAGTGAGGTCGCAATTGCGATCTCATTTTTGACGACCCAAATGACAATTTTGAAATTTTAGGGAGAAATGGGATAGGAGGCAAAAAAACCTATTTTGAAATGGCTATTTGAGTAAAATTACTGTTAAGATATTGTTTCACATATGTTTGTGTTCATATGAAAAAAATATTATAGGTGAAAAAAGCGTCAATCCCAAATACGAATTTTTTTTTGAACATTACCCGCTCTATCAAATAGGACGACCAACTCCCTAGTTGAACCAAACTTTGCCACTCACCTTCATTCGAAAAAGAAAGAGACCGCATGAAAGCAGCTTGTGGGGCCTGGCCTGAAAGTGATATTAATACCACTCTAGCCCCTGCAACCCCCAAAGTGCTAGATCCATCGAGGTAGAGAGTCCATGGAACCACCTCTGCAAAGGCGAGGACTTCTTCATCGAGCTCCACTGGTTCGAAAACATTCATGGCATGATCTGCCAAGAAGTCTGCAAATGCTTGTCCTTTGACCGCCTTCATAGGGTTTTATTTCACCATATGAATTTTGTTTCATATGTGATCGTGATCCAACGTTTTTTTTCCACATGTAATTTTTTTTGCATATGAACAAAAACATAGGTGAAATAATATATTAAATCATAACATTTGATGAAAATAAGTTATTTTTATATTGGTTTCTACGAGGTTCTACTCTTTAAAAAGTTTCTAATGAAGAAGCCTATGTATATCTATATCTATGTCTATATATATATATATATCCCACTAAGACCAATAGCACTCGTTAAAGCCCAACTGAACGGAATAAGACCCAATAGATTCATTAAAGCCCACTAAAATCTTCAATTGAAGCCCAATAGAACCGAATAAGGCCCAAAAGATTCATTAAAGCCCACTAAGATTAATTAAATTCTACTACGATTCATTAAATCACACTAAGATCAGTAGTGTCCCTTAAAGCCCAATTGAACCGATTAATGTCCGATAGAATAATTAAAATCCACTATGAACAATTAAAGCCCAATAATTACCGTTAAAACCTAATTGAACCGAATAAGCCCAATAGATCCATTAAAACTCAATCGAAACGAATAAGACTCAATAGATCCATTAAAACCCAATTAAATATAATACGACGCAATACGTCAATTTAAGTCCGCCACTAATTATTTTTATATATAAATAATTATTATTCGTCAAAAATATAAAAATATTTTTTTGAAAGAAAAGAATAGTATACATATATATATATATATAAATATATCAATAAATCATTGGTTCTTAAATTCTTTGAAACATTTTTGAAAAAACCACTTTATTTTTTATTTTCTAGAAAATGGGTTTTTTTTAAGTTAAAAAAATAATAATAACATATTCAGCGGATTTCCAACAAAATTTAATTATTTAAATAATTAATTAAATTCCATCAAAAATGTTATTAATTTTTTTATTTAATTACTAGTTAGTTACTTAAGTAATTTAATTTAAACATTTGTGACAGATTTGTGGTGGATTTCCGTCATATTGATATTTCATCACAAATCCATTACAGATCTGTCATAAATATAATAAGACGATATTTTTTTATTTTTTTATAAAAAATGTTTAGTGAAGGGTTTGCGATGGATATCTGTTCGATGTCGACAGTCTGAATGAGAACAAATTATCATTTTAACCCTCTGTATGATTTAGTCCTGAACGAAATATAACTGTTTGGCAGAGATCTTAATAGTAAAACTATTTTGCAAATAAAACTTGAAAACAGCATACAACAGAAACACCTAGATATCATATATTTATCTTTATCTATATATCTAAATATCTAATAAACAAGAAACCACAAGCAATGATGTGGCATCTTCTCAAAGCTAAAAAGTATCTTATCTTTGTTAAAAGAAGGTATCAAGAAACATGAGTTATGGTTTTTTCAAATTGGTAATCTTCCATATAGTTTTCAACATATCAATATTCATCGGTTTGTTGGGATTTTTTTCCTTCTTTATCATTGGGCCTGAAAGTTATCTTCTAATGTTTTTAATTCTTAATCTTACTCTTTATTATTCTTGTAAGGAGGGTATTATGAATGGAAATGGAAACGGAAACGCTCTTTTATAATTGCTAAGAATGTTAGTTTTTCCGTCATTTACAAGTAGATTAATGGTTGTTATCTTCTGTCATTTCAGTGTGGTTGTTAACGTTTGTGAAGTTTTTTTCATTTTCATTGTATTGTCCCATGTTTGCTTTATTTGTCTTTTTAGATTGAGATTTTGGATATAGAGAAATATGTGTAATACACCATGTTATAAAACAAAATGTATAAACTAAATCAAAAGATCAAATTTTGTTTACTCTTACCATGATATTTAATATTGTGCATACATTTGCAACCAACCATTATTGTAAATATTCAACTTCAACATTGGAATATATATTCATGTTACTTTTAAAATGAACGTTAAAAAATTTATGAAACTAATTTTGTTATTTGTTATCAAGGGAATTAATATCAATTAAAACAATGAATGGAAATTAATATGTGTTCACATATAACATTTCAACCAATAAATTTCATATTGTATTGAACATCTAGCACACGATGTGTGAATGTCTGTTAGCAATTTAAACCACATCGTGGTGGAGAAGATTTTTCATTATATTTAACTTTTAAATTTCCGCAATCTATCCCAATATAGTTAAAATCAAATAATGCATATTTATGAAATTAATCAATGAAAGTAATTTATATATAATACATCTCGATACATTTACTATTTTACATTGCATTTTATTAATTATCAATACAAAAATTACGTTTCATTTTAACTTGGTTACATATTTTCTAACAAGTTTTTTGTCTAAGTAATGTAAGTTGATGCCAAATTGGTTATGAAAGCATTGTAATATATAACAAGTTGATGGTTTAGTAGACTTTGATGGAGTTGATCTAATCCAACTAAATGTTCACATTCGATCAATAGAATGGATGATTAAAATGGTTGCTTTCATCTAATATTTCGATCAATCATCGAATCATTCTAACCATATTTATACATCAAGATTCAAAATAGAAATTTTATATAAAATAAGAAACAAATTAAGTTTTTTTATAAGGTAAATATGAAACATAATATTTAAGCACAAACATACCATATGATATGGTTGGGGGGATATTTAGTTTGAATTATAAATAACATACTAATAAATAACTACCAGTGATTCTCGAACTATTCATAACAATAACTGATAATCATTTATGGAAATTCATTCGTTGTTTTGAAATTGTATCTCATAATTATTTACTAAGAAATTACATTTTATTTTAACTCGATCAACTACTTCTTAAAAAAATATTACTACCGCGCATCGCGCAGGTCGCTCACTGGTAAATATAAAAACAACAACCTCAAGAATTGCGGTGGCAACTTAGTTGAATAGGAATTCTCAAAAAAAAAAATCTAACTTTTTTGATTTTTTAAAATCTATAATATGGCAAAGACATTTGTGTCCCTATATAGCAAATATGTGTTTCATTAAATGATTTTTTTAACCTCCAACTTAGACCTCTAGACTATCCGTCTTTTACCATTAAACTCCATCTTCAACCTCTAGACTATCCGTCTTCTACTATTAAGGCTTCCATTTATTTCTTTTATATCTATCCATATTGAGAGAGATTTTTTTGTAATCATATATGTTAAGTTTAACCTCCAACTTCAACGTCTAGACTATCCATCTTCTACCATGAAGGCTTCCTTTTACTTCTTCTCTATATATACGTCTTTCTCCATATATTCTTTCAAGTCTCTATTTCTCCTGGTACGCCCTCACTAGGATTTGATTTTAGGGTCATGTATGCAATCTAACTTCAAGCAAGTTGAATCGGATTATGTGGATTTATTAGTTATTGAGATTACAAGTGTTAGCAAGAATCCATATATGTGTGGTAAATGTAGTAGTATCTTTTTATTTCAATTTATATTCATGCGTTTTGCAATTACATTATCTATTTTTGTTTGTTAATTTTGTATCAATAGTTTTTTTTCCTGATTTGGGCTATGTATATATGTGTATTGGTATTCATGAGTATAGTTCTCTGCTTCTCATATGAACTAATAAAGTTTGAACCAAACTCAAATAGTTTGTTTGCATATAACAAAGGAAGAGTTTTAATGTGACAGTTTAACATATGCAAATTAGGTCTTTGACGAAATACCTCAATGACATCAAATTTAATTGTCTCCATTTTTTCATTCAAGTCATTGCTTTTTTCTTCATAAAATCGTTTTCCTTTAGTTTCAGCGGATTTGTCTTTTGCACCAAAATCTCTATTTGTTGCTCTTCAATCAGAATCACCCATGTGAGTTCTTTCACCCCTCAATGTGCTAATCTTTTATAGTTACACACTTCCATCTTCTTAATCTTTTTTCTTCTTCAAACTTTTACAAAGCACATGACGTAAAACATACCTAAAATTGACTCATAAGTAAAACTCATACAAGTCAAGAAGAAATGTGAGATAATAGTTTATTAGTCATAATCTTTAGTTACTCATGAAGTATTCAAACTATGTTGGATAACAGTTTAATTATATATAGACCTTTCGATTGGAACAATTAAACAACATTATCAATCTATTAATGACGAGGTGGTGTAGTTAGTGAAAGTGAAACTCTTACATAATTATACCAAGTTGCAATGCTTTTAAGTCATGTGAATCTTTGTTCTATATAGTTCAAAATGTGTTATTCTTTATTATCAATTTATGTTTCTTGGTGTATGTCACGTCACATCACTTGATAGAGTTATCATATTTACTTTTGATGTTGATGAAGATACGAAGAACTGAAGATACATAAAAAGTTTTGTTTACCACAAAGTTCTTAGCAACATATCTTTCTTTCATATTTGACTCAATATGATACTTTTTAATATTTAGTTATACCGATTGGTTGGCTAATTATTTTACTTTCTTATTTACTATACAGGAAACCATAATGTCTCTCTTGACAATAGCTCATGTTCATGTTTAATGGATATTATATATTGTTAAACAATTAACAAGATACTTTTCTTACATTTCATATTGTGTAAGTATATTGTGCAAATTTAACTATATTTGATTCTCATCACTTGACGGCAATATGAGCTACAATTTGAAAACATTTTTGTATTATATGTTGCTTTTTTAAATTCTGTATTTATTTCTATTCATTTCTTTATATTGCTTTTATTTGTTGTCAATTTAACAATTACGTTTCATCTTAATCTTATTTATGTATTTTATAATAAAACTCTCGCCACGGCACAACGCGCGGTGCCACACTCTAGTTCAAAGTAAAACAAGAAACAACTCATTAATTTTATCTATCTCGAACCAAAATACAGCATAAATTGTTTAACAACAAAACTTGAAAACAACATACAACAGAAACAACTAAATATCATATTCAAAGTAAAACAAGAAACAACTCATTAATTTTATCTATCTCGAACCAAAATACAGCAGAAACTGTTTAACAACAAACTCAACAGTAGATAAGTAGCTCATTTTATAAGACAAAAACAACAAATAGATAATAGAAATACTATATTTGATGGCAATTTTAACCTCAATAGTATTTCTATTATCTATTTGTTGTTTTAGTCTTATAAAATAAGCTACCTAGCTACTGTGATCAGTTTCATCTCTAAGATAACTAGTGGCATGTTGTAGAACAGTTTCTGCTAGAATATGCATTGGGGTATTCTCCTTTCGCTTCTTCTCACTAGAAACCGCTTCTAACGATTCACTACTACTCGATGGTCGTTTTCCAGTTTGATTTCGGTCATCGGGAGTACCAGTTGTATGTCAACCATTTGTGAGTTGGAAAATCTTATTAAAATGATGAAAAAGACTTTAAGAGACTGTGGAGGTTCATGGAGGTCCGATTTTAACTTTCAAGTGTTTACTTTCTATGTTTATGCATAAAGATGTTAATGTAGTACAATTATGATAAAGTGATGGAACAATTCCGATCATTACCTTTATGTGGATTCCCTCCCTCTAGAAATGCGAGGAACATTGAGGCTAAGAACTTCTTGATCTTGATAAGGAAGATAAAACCATATTCAAAAACAAATAATGAAATAGATAAACATATACATAAATTAGCGCAAAAATAAAAGAACGACAAAGAAAAAGGGCGCTAATTACCTTTCTTGACGAGTTGCCACATTGAAAACCCACGTACTTCCCTCTTTCATTAGAGAAAAAAAATCTAGATTCACTTGAAGTACTCATGTTTAGATATTGAAGGAATGAGATAAATATATTAATTTAAAGAGCTAGATTCTCATAAATTTAATCACAACGGTTCGATGTGGGACAAAAGTTTAGTATCCTAACATGGTATCATGATTGTCTTGACATTGGTACGATGTGGGATAGTGTCCAAATGCGTACAAGCACCATAAATACCATATTATGATCGAGACCACCAATAGCATTGTATATTCTACTACTTTGAGTTACTGAATGAACATTGAGTCGTATGTGATTAATTAGATCATTTAGATACAAACATGTTAATAAGAAAACCTTAATTGGTCAAATATATCATTGTATTAAATTACCCAACGAACATCAAGTCATATTTATTCATGATCTCATTTTAGTACACTATTTTTCTTAGAAGAACCATATGTTTGATCAAACGTCTCATAGTACGTCTACAAATTTGGTTGAGTTTTTCTTCTTGAGAGTTCTATGTTACTCTCTAGGGGTAGATTTCTGTTGGGTCACCGATGATTTGATGGTGAACCCTCAACCTCTCTATCTTTTGTATCTTAATTCTAGGTTCTTTGAAGGTCTGGAAAATAATCCTCAAGTTTGGCGAATAGAAGACTAGCTGATCAAAAGATAGTACATCAAAAATGTGGAATTATTAATGTACTCACCGATATTCAAATCCAGACCACTTGTCGAAATCATGAAGAGTTGCAGTCTTCGAAATATCAAGACCCTTCGGCAAGTCCTTACACTTGCCGATAACAAAGGATTATCCGATTATGACTAACTAGCCGATACTGTAACACCTTAGGCAGATCCCATATCGACCGTGGATAGAAGTGATGCTGGGTTCATAAGTAAAACCTTGGCCTTCCTAAACACAACGCGTTTTGGGGCCACACGCAAGGCAGGTTCTTGGAACTCTGTGGTTAAGTGTGCTTGGGTGGCAGTAGTACCAGGATGGGTGACCCCCTGGGAAGTGCTCGCCAGGTCGCCAGAAACAAATCCGTGCGCACACCTCTGCGGGAGGACAAAGCGGACAATATTGTGTCATGGTAAGGCGGGGTGTTACAAATGGTACCAGAGCCACTCCTGTGTCGTTCGTGATGTGAGGCAAACCTCATTGAGGGCGATGAGTCTCTAAGGGGGTGTTTGTAACACCTTAGGTAGACCTATATCGGCCGTGGACAGGAGTGATGCTGGGTTCATAAGTAAAACCTTGGCTTTCCTAAACACAACGCGTTTTGGGGCCACACGCAAGGCAGGTTTTTGGAACTCTATAGTTAAGCGTGCTTGGGTGGGAGTAGTACCAGGATGGGTGACCCCCTGGGAAGTCCTCGCCAGGTCGTCAGAAACAAATCCGTGCACACACCTCTGCGGGAGGACAAAGCGGACAATATTACAGTCGTGGTAAGGTGGGGTGTTACAGATACTCTTCTAGTATTTGGCTAGTCAGTCTTAAGATATCTTTCGGAGACAATTTTCTTAAGTCACAATAAATGCAAGAACGTGGGCATCAAGTATTAAATTCAAACATTCTCCTTATCTCTCAGAAAAGGGTTGTTTGTCTTTTTGCTTAAAAAGATGATGTGACTTCTGAAGGCATGGAGAAAAGGTAAACAGTAATCTGACCTTACTTGTACTATAAAGAATGGTCCAGCCATTTATCTAGTACAAATTAGGAATGGTACCACCTTTTATCCATTAGGTATACTGAAAGCAAATAGAAATGTGACAAGTGTCTCCATGCTTTTAATGCATGAGCACTATAAAAGGAAAAGAAGCTGCATCCATGCAACTCACGTTTTCAACAAATCTTCTAAGTGATCTTTTGTTTGATTTCAGCAACTGAGTGTCTAAACAGTCCTTTTAGCTTACATTGTATATTAAGTTAACAACTATTTTTATGTGTTAGATTGTTAGAATAAAGTCTAATCTATTATTTTCTGCAACAATCTGTTCTCTGCGTGTAAGTTCTTAATATTTCTATATTAAAAGAATTTAAAAAGTGAAAAACTTTGTGTATTTGTATTCAACCCCCCTTCTACAAATCTTTACTGGTTTAGCCATTACCCTAACCGGGACCAACTAGTGGTATCAAAGCGGATTGGTTTAATCTAATAAACCAGATCTGTGATGGCTGCCTCCCCTTCAAATGTTGACGGTACTCTGCAAAATCCTTTCGCCGATACATACGATTCTGGCTCTTTAGCCAAACCTCCAAAGTTCAACCCCAACAACTTTGGGTTATGAAAAAAATCGTATGTTACTGTTTTTAGAAGGGACCGATAGCAGGTATCGAAACATTCTGAGTGAGGTACCTATTATTCCCAAAGTCTGGGCTCGCTATGGTCCACAAAAGGACACTGAAGGAAAAGATATTGAGTCAGATGATGAAAGAAACGATACAACTGGCAGATACATTATCAAAACTGCAAACAAATATAATAAGGATGATAAATGCCTAGTTGCCTTAGATACTAAAGTCAAATCTGCTCTTGCTATATCTCTTCCTAATGAAGTGTACCATTCCTTACTAAATCTCTCATCAGCTAAGGAAATGTGGGATACTCTCTACGTGTTATATGAGGGAACAAAAGAAGTTAGAAAATCTAAGAAAATTTTCCTTATAAGAAAGTATGAACTTTTCTTACAGGAAAAATGAGAATCTCTTTCTGCTTACTATAATCGTTTTAACTGTCTTTTAAATGATCTAAAAGTTTTGGGCAAAGTATATGATAATGAGGAAATCTTGTGCAAGTTTACGGGATTGCCTTCCAAATTTCTGGGAAACCATATGTAGTTGCATCAAACAAACCAAGGATCTTGATCAAATGTCTTTAACAGCTTTATATGGAACTCTTCTTAACTATGAGCAAACTAAGAATCAAAGAAAGTCTCTTATCAAAGATATCAAAGCTTCTTCCATTACTTTGGTATGTGAATCTAAAAAATCTTCCTGTGTTCCCAGAATCACCTATCCTTCTTCTGAATCTGAAAATGAGATAAAAAAAGATTCATCTCATCAATCGGAAGCCTACTACAGTGCTGCCGATGATGAAGGTGGAGATTCGGCCATTGACATACTCTCCGATAGTATGGCAATGATTGCTGGAAATCTCAAAAATAGAAGATTTTCTTCAAATCGTTCTAAGTTCAATAGAAAACATTTTTCTCAAAAATCTTCTTCCCATAAAGCAAACGAGGAATGCTTTAACTGTGGAAAGAAAGGACATTTCGCTTCTGAGTGTAGATCTAAAATCCCCTCAAAGTACAAATCCCCTACAGGTCGTGATTTCTCTAAATCAACTTCTAGAAAGCCAGAAGAGAGGAGTAGCCGATCTCCCAAGAAAAGTCATGAGTCTTCTCAAACAAAAGAAATCTTAGGATACAGAAAGTACAAAGCCAAATACAGAAGACAAATGGAGAAAAATCAAGGTAAAGCCAAAACCTTGCCAGTTCATATTTGGAAGGCTGCAATTTCTTAACTGCCGCAGTTTCAACTCCTGGAGGAGGCTAGGTTAGCCGAAAGATGGTTATCGGTTCAAGGACGTAAGGTGACCCTATAGATTCTTATTGGGCTATTATGGTTCTTATATAGTTTTAGTAGTTTTAATAGGCTATAGTATGTCTTACTGGTCTTATCGATCCCAATAGACACGACATACATATATGATTACACAAATAAAAATTTGGATATGTGGTGCATCGCATCTTGAATGTAATTTTTTCTTCTGCTTATCCCTTTTACCCTCCTAAACTTTTAAGAAAAATGAGATGACGTGAATGAATGGAAAAGTCAGCAACTGTAAGGATAGTTTCATGCATTGAAATCTACCCCTAGAGAGTAACATAGAACTCTCAAGAAGAAAAACTCAACCAAATTTGTAGATGTACTATGAGACGTTTGATCAAACATATGGTTCTTATAAGAAAAATAGTGTACTAAAATGAGCTCATGAATAAATATGACTTGACGTTCGTTGGGTAATTTAATACAACGATATATTTGACCAATTAAGGTTTTCTTATTAACATGTTCGTATCTAAATGATCTAATTAATCACATACGACTCAATGTTCATTCAGTAACTCAAAGTAGTAGAATATACAATGCTATTGGTGGTCTCGATCATAATATGGTATTTATGGTGCTTCTACGCATTTTGACAGTATCCCACATCGTACCAATGTCAAGACAATCATGATACCATGTTAGGATACTAAACTTTTGTCCCACATCGAACCGTTGTGATTAAATTTATGAGAATCTAGCTCTTTAAATTAATATATTTATCTCATTTCTTCAATATCCAAACATGAGTACTTCAAGTGGATCTAGTTTTTTTTTTTCTCTAATGAAAGAGGGAAGTACGTGGGTTTTCAATGTGACAACTCGTCAAGAAAGGTAATTAACGCCCTTTTTCTTTGTCGTTCTTTTATTTTTGAGCTAATTTATGTATATGTTTATCTATTTCATTATTTGTTTTTGAATATGGTTTTATCTTCCTTATCAAGATCAAGAAGTTCTTAGCCTCAATGTTCCTCGCATTTCTAGAGGGAGGGAATCCACATAAAGGTAATGATCGGAATTGTTCTATCACTTTATCATAATTGTACTACATTAACATCTTTATGCATAAACATAGAAAGTAAACACTTGAAAGTTAAAATCAGACCTCCATGAACCTCCACAGTCTCTTAAAGTCCTTTTCATCATTTTAATAAGATTTGCCAACTCACAAATGGTTGACATACAGCTGGTACTCCCGATGACCGAAATCAAATTGGAAAACGACCATCGAGTAGTGGTGAATCGTTGGAAGCGGTTTCTAGTGAGAAGAAGCGAAAGGAGAAGACCCCAATGCATATTCTGGAAGAAATTGTTCTACAACATGCCACAGGTTATCTTACAGATGAAACTGATCACAGTAGCTAGGTAGCTCATTTTATAAAACTAAAACAACAAATAGATAATAGAAATACTATTGAGGTTAAAATTTGCCATCAAATATAGTATTTCTATTATCTATTTGTTGTTTTTGTCTTATAAAATGAGCTACCTAGCTACTGTTGAGTTTGTTGTTAAACAATTTCTGTTGTATTTTGGTTCAAGATAGATAAAAATAATGAGTTGTTTCTTGTTTTACTTTGAATCTGATATTTAGTTTTTTCTGTTGTATGTTGTTTTCAAGTTTTGTTGTTAAACAATTTCTGCTGTATTTTGGTTCGAGATAAATAAATTAATGAGTTGTTTCTTGTTTTACTTTGAATATGATATTTAGGTGTTTCTGTTATATGTTGTTTTCAAGTTATATTTGCAAAATAATTTTATTATTAAGATCTTTGCCAAACAGTTATATTTCGTTCAGGACTAAATCATACAGAGGGTTAAAATGATAATTTGTTCTCATTCAGACTGTCGACATCGACCACAAATCCATCACAAATCCTTCACTAAACATTTTTTATAAAAAAATAAAAAAATATCCTCTTAATACATTTATGACAGATCTGTAATGGATTTGTGATGAAATATCTATATGACGGAAATCCACCACAAATCTGTCACAAATGTTTAAATTAAATTACTTAAGTAACTAACTATTAATTAAATAAACAAATTAATAACATTTTTGATGGAATTTAATTAATTATTTAAATAATTAAATTTTGTTGGAAATCCGCTGAATATGTTATTATTGTTTTTTTTAATTTAAAAAAAAAACCATTTTCTAGAAAATAAAAAATAAAAATGGTTTTTTCAAAAGAATTTCAAAGAAATTAAAAACCAATGATTTTATTGATATATTTTGTATATATATACATATATATACTATTCTTCTCTTTCAAAAAAATAGTTTTATATTTTTGACGAATAATAATTATTTATACATAAAAATAATTAGTGGCGGACTTAAATTGAGGTATTGCATCGTATTATATTTAGTTGGGTTTTAATGGATCTATTGAGTCTTATTAGGTTTGATTGAGATTTAATGGATCTATTGGGCCTTATTCGGTTCAATTAGGTTTTATCGGTAACTATTGGGCTTTAATTGTTCATAGTGGGCTTTAATTATTCTATCGAGCCTTAATCGGTTCAATTGGGCTTTAAGGGACACTACATGTTAGGGGTTGTTTGGTAGTTGCTGGATGGTATAGAGCTGAATGGTACAGAGGTCTGGATGATACAGAGGCTCTGGATGGTATAGTGCAGAATGAAAAATGGTTGTTTGGTAGCAGCTCTGAATGGACAGTCTGCATAAGAACAAATTACTATTTTACCCCTGGTATGAAACAAATTACTATATATGGAACTTCTGGGGAAAATTTGTTTCCCCAAACCTAGAATTTCTATATATTTTCTTTTATGCTAAGGAACTTTATCTAAAAATTTGAACTGTTTGAACTTTCTCTTGTTTTCACCCAGGGAAGCATTTAGTATATTGTGTCTGGATTTTCAGAAGGAGATTAATGAGGAAGGAAACGGTAAACTAGGGAATTTGTTGACAGAAAAAGAGTATCTTGAAAATGAAGTTCATATTCTGAAGAGGAAAATTAGTTCATTGGAAAATTAGGTCAAAAACCCAAAATCGAATCCAACATACAGATTAATGGAGCAATTAGGAAAAGAAAAGGAGAGCAAATCGAAACCTACCAAGGAATTAGATTCATGAAACAACCCAAGAACACTGCACTAGATTGATGGGTTTCACAGAAGACTTGTTTAGGAGCATTTTCTTTCTCATTGACCTCTTTAACCTCGCCGGAGACAACACTCGCCGGAGACAACCTCGTCGGAGACAACAGTCGGCTGCTGTGGGAGGAGGATTCGCCGGGGGAAGAGTTTCCGGAGGAGGAGTCGACCATGTGGGACTCGTATGAGGATGTTGGAGGTGAGGGTAATTGTGGAAGAAACCCACGTCTGTATCATTCTGCATTGACCCAGTCTCTACACGTTTCAGAGGCTTTTGTCCCACTTCAGAGGACCTTTTTTTTTGCCAAACAGTACGTAGCCTCTGTACGATTCAGACATGCCTCTGGATGGCACCATCCAGACCTAAACAAACAGCCCCTTAGTAGGATTCAATGAATTTTAGTAGAATTTAATTAATCTTAGTAGGCTTTAATGAATCTTTTGGCCTTATTCGGTTCTATTAGGCTTTAATTGAAGATCATAGTGGGCTTTAATGAATCTATTGGGTCTTATTTGGTTCAGTTGGGCTTTAACAAGTGCTATTGATCTTAGTGGGATATATATATATATATATATATATATAGGCTTCTTCATTAGAAACTTTTTAAAGAGTAGAACCTCGTAGAAACCAATATAAAAATAATTTTTTTTCATCAAATGTTATGATTTAATATATTGTTTCACCTATGTTTTTGTTCATATGCAAAAAAAATATTACATGTGGAAAAAAAAACGTTGGTTCACGATCACATATGAAACAAAATTCATATGGTGAAATAAAACCAAATGAAGGCGGTCAAATGACAGGCATTTGCAGACTTCTTGGCAGATCATGCCATGAATGTTTTCGAACCAGTGGAGCTCGATGAAGAAGTCCTCGCCTTTACAGAGGTGGTTCCATGGACTCTCTACTTCGATGGATCTAGCACTTTGGGGCTGCAGGGGTCGGAGTGGTATTAATATCACCTTCAGGCCAGGCCCCCACAAGCTGCTAAAAGATTGATGTTTCAAACCTGACGGTATCATCGTTTAGGAAAAACTGCTTTCATGCGGTCTCTTTCTTTTTCGAATGATACAATGATATATTTGACCAATTAAAGTTTTCTTATTAACATGTTTGTATCTAAATGATCTAATTAATCATATACGACTCAGTGTTCATTTAGTAACTCAAAGTAGTAAAATATACAATGCTATTGGTTGTCTCTATCATAATATGGCATTTATGGTGCTTCTACGCATTCTGACACTATCCCACATCGTACCAATGTCAAGACAATCATGATACCATGTTAGGATACTAAACTTTTGTCCCACATCGAACCGTTGTGATTAAATTTATGAGAATCTAGCTCTTTAAATTAATATATTTATCTCATTCCTTCAATATCCAAACATGAGTACTTCAAGTGAATCTAGCTTTTTTTCTCTAATGAAAGAAGGAAGTGCGTGGGTTTTCAATGTGCCAACTCGTCAAGAAAGGTAATTAACGTCCTTTTTCTTTGTCGTTCTTTTATTTTTGCGCTAATTTATGTATATGTTTATCTATTTCATTATTTGTTTTTGAATATGGTTTTAGCTTCCTTATCAAGATCAAGAAGTTCTTAGCCTTAATGTTCATCGCATTTCTAGAGGGAGGGAATCCACATAAAGGTAATGATCGGAATTGTTCTATCACTTTATCATAATTGTACTACATTAACATCTTTATGCATAAACAGAGAAAGTGAACATTTGAAAGTTAAAAGTGGACCTGCATGAACCTCCAAAGTCTCTTAAAGTCCTTTTCATCATTTTAATAAGATTTGCCAACTCACAAATGGTTGACATACAGCTGGTACTGATGACCGAAATCAAACTGGAAAACGACCATCGAGTAGTGGTGAATCGTTGGAAGCGGTTTCTAGTGATAAGAAGCAAAAGGAGAAGACCCCAATGCATATTCTGGCAGAAACTGTTCTACAACATGCCACAGGTTATCTTACAGATGAAACTGATCACAATAGCTAGGTAGCTCATTTTATAAGACTAAAACAACAAATAGATAATAGAAATACTATTGAGGTTAAAATTTGCCATCAAATATAGTATTTCTATTATCTATTTGTTGTTTTAGTCTTATAAAATAAGCTACCTAGCTACTGTTGAGTTTGTTGTTAAACAATTTCTGCTGTATTTTGGTTCGAGATAGATAAAATTAATGAGTTGTTTCTTGTTTTACTTTGAATCTGATATTTAGTTGTTTCTGTTGTATGTTGTTTTCAAGTTTTGTTGTTATACAATTTTTGTTGTATTTTGGTTCGAGATAGATAAAATTAATGAGTTGTTTCTTGTTTTACTTTGAATATGGTATTTAGGTGTTCCTGTTGTATGTTGTTTTCAAGTTATATTTGCCAAATAATTTTATTATTCAGATCTCTGCCAAACAGTTATATTTCGTTCAGGACTAAATCATACAGAGAGTTAAAATGATAATTTGTTCTCATTCAGAATGTCCATTCAGAGTAGTTACCAAACAAACATTTTTCATTCTGCACTATACTATATAGAGTCTCTTAAGCATTTTGACCTTCTAACCATTCGGCACTAAACCATCCAGCAACTACCAAACTTCCCCTAAATATATGCCTTGAATAACTTTTATATAACTAGATTACTTTTATTCCCTTGTTTATTTATTTTTACACTTAATTATTTAAGGTATTATTTAATTAAATGGATGGTCAATAGTTATTCTCTTATTTTCTTAAATACGTGTATATATATATATATATATATATAGAGAGAGAGAGAGAGAGAGGGGAAAGTTCAAATGCGAACTCAAATTTGGTTGTGAACGTGACAACAATTGAGAGCGTGACACGTATCAAAATAAGCAATATTCAAACCGAATATACAAAGAAATATTCAGACTGAATCTATAGTATAATATTTCTTTGAATGAAACACGTGTTGCACTCTCATTTGTCCTCACGTTCACAACCAAATTTGAATTCTCATTTGAACCCGCCCTTATATATATACACATATATATGACCCATAATTTCTAGAAATTTTAGCAGTAACCATTTTATATTAGTAATTATCTCACCAAAAAAGATTTATAAATCAACCATGCATTCTTGAAAATATTTATTAGGATATTTTCATAAGTTCTCAACATCTAATTTGATTGTGGGTCTTAAATTCACAAGACGAGTCATCTTCACAACTTTGATGGAGACCGGTTATTGATTTTATTCGTTGGTAACATTTTGGTGATTGTTCTGATCTCCAAATGAATACTTCATCACCCCAAGGCAAGTAACAATCTGTTTAAGGGGGTTTTCGATGTCATTTTAACATAACGAAAACATAACAGCATCGATATGTTTTAAGGAATCACTATAACCATTACTTATCTTTATCTTTATCTATACTATCTTATAAACCAAATTTTAGAAAAGTCTTAAAAACAAATTTTAATGCATAAGGTACCACCTCTCATGCACAAAGTCTTAAAAGTCTTAAATTTTAAGACTTACAATTTCTTCAACATAAGGTACAACTCTTTTAATCCTTCACATCATAAACGGACAATTCCTTTATGTGACTATTCCCTCCCCAATGTGACTGTTCCCTCTCCCGATTCAAACTCCCATTTTCCCAAGACAACGATTCAATTCTCTTCTTTTTGAAAACAGGGATGTCAGCGTAAACTAAATCTTCATCATTCACTGCGATTTAAAAAACGAAAGAGGATCAAAAGAAGGAACCGTTTCCATTGTACTACCTGTGATATCTTACAAGCAGGTATAGTCTCCATCTTTAGCCCTTTAGATCTGTCTATTTTGCGTCTGACATATTGCTTATTCTACCATTTTTCTTTGATTTATTCTTATTTTAATTCAGCTTCCCAGCAAGCAAGAGATGGCTTTGGGTATTTGGAACTTCGCTTCTATTTGTTGGTTTTTAGGTATTTGGAACTTTGCTTCTATGTGCTGGTTTACTGGGATGTCTTTAAGTTTGATTTTATGCTTGCTTCTTCTTCTTTGATGTTGAGGATTCTTGGAATATTATGTTTTAGGAATTAAGGGGGCAGCCGGCAGGGGATAAATTCAACAGCAGTTAAGACTATTAGTTCACACGATCTAATATAATATTATTGTATTGATTGGCTAGCGAATGATTTGGAGAATCAGAGAAAGAAAGGGTGATCACAGACAACACTGATCTTGATGGGACCGCTTCAACTACAAAGATTCAAAAGGTTTTGATCAAGAAGCTTTAGATGCCATGTAAGAACATCTATCTTATTTTTGGTTTTAGGCTTTCTTCTACACTGAATTGTGTGTTCTCTCGTTAGTGGGTTTAAAATGTTGTAGGCACTTCTCGAAGCTTACCTGATGCCTATGGCTTTGTCAGGACATTGAAACGGAGCTTGGCTTAATGTGAAGATAACTTGATCCGTATGGCATTGCTCCTGGGGAGTGATTACACTGAAGGTATTAGGTAAGATAGTATACTGTGTTTTTAAATAGAATATATGGCTAAATAGTTAAAATCTTTTGGACCATCTGTTTGATAAAATTTGCAAGTGTCTCAAATATTAAATCTTTATGATGTTCTATATTTTTGTCAGTGATTGGTAGAATTTTGTTATTGTAGGAGGTGGTATAGCAAGTTTGGTATGGCTGATCAATCAAGATTATTGTTGAAATAAACTTTATTGCTCAAGGTGTAGTTTATGTGGGTGATGTATCAAAAGTTATAAAATGCTTGCAACATGAACATAGTAAAAAGATATGTGGGTTTAAAATTTTGATTATTGAAAGAAATGGGAAAGAATAAATGCCCTAAATATGTAGATTTGTTTATCACAGTGTGGTTTTAAAATTACAGCTAAATTGAATTTCAAAATTTTAAATTATAGCAGGAGGATCACATAGGGGCCGTTTATCAAAACTTACCCTTGTAAGTGCTTACTAGCAAAATTCAACATTATCCCTTACTTACTAGGTATGATTTTATTCTACCAAAATGGTATCGTATGCAACAATTTACCCAATAAGCGCTAACCTTGATTTTCACTTACCGGGTAAGACTCTCAGTCATTGCCTTTGTTCTTACCGCTCTTAAAGGTATGCATTTGGTAAACGGCCCCATAGTCTTCACCACTTTTTAAGGGTCAAGTTCTTGCTGTTGTTGGAGGAGGTGCAACCGAGGAAGCAATATATCTGACTAAATATGCAAGTCACGAACATTTACTTGTATACAGGGATCAATTAAGGGCCTTCAAGAGCTATGCAGGACAGGTTAGAAAACATTTATTCTTTGTTTCCTATTTTTTGATAGTGATTGCATTCATTGCAGTTGTTAACGAAAATATTTAAACCTTTCTCCTTTCTATTATAGCTTAAACATGTTATCACTCATTTGCTCCCTCATGTAGTTCCATTTGCTTGCAAGAAATGGAACTTCTTTTTCATGTTCACGGTTTGCTTGATGGTTACTACCAGTTACCACTTAGGTGAACAAAATTGCTAATGATTTATTGTATAACAGGTTGATTCTGGCGAATGTTTCAGAATTCTTGATAATCCAAACATCACAGTGCACTTCAACACAGAGGCGGTTGATGTTGTCAACAATACTAAAGGCAGTTGTCTGGAGTCATCCCCTTTTTTCCACCAACTATCTAGAGAGAAACAACATATTGCTTGATGATTATCGTATTGCAAAGCGAAGCGACTATGGAACGTCCATTGTTCTTTTATATTGTTTTTTTGGTCCTACTTTTATCAGATTTGTAATATTTGTAATACTTGGTATATGTATATGTGAATTGATCTGCTTGACATTGGCAGTTTGATTGGTCAAATGAAGGTGTTTGGTACAGTAATATTATGCCTCAAATATTAATATATATTTCTTTAGAACATGCTTTGCAATAATTCTTTGGTACAACAATGGAGTTGATCAATTTTTGAATTTAAATTAATTGATTTTTTGAACTGTTTTTGGTCTTTGTTAATTTGTTGCGTACAATATCGTTTTGGTGGACTAAAACCTTTTCCAGTAAAGACTTTTAAGATTAGGGGACTTTGTGAGCTATAATTAAATAACCTTTGTTGCTTGTTTGGTTAGCAATAAGAAGTTATTGCAAATATTGTTCTTTCATTGACGAAGCTACTGCCATTTTTTTAACCTAAATATCCAACCCACTATGCGAGCCAACTAATCCTAGGGTGACCATCCGCTTTGCGGGTAGCCCGGAGTCACCACATTTGAACCTTCGTGGTCACAAGAAGATTTTTACTCCTCCTTAGATTCGAACCTAGGACCTCCAGGTACTTTTGACCTTTGGAGTCCAAGCTCAAACCTGCAATACTCACACACTTCTTAGGTAGGGGTGCAAGACAATCAGAAGCTTTGCCTAGAAGCAGCCACCCTTGAAAGAGTGTAATAGCTCAACCTACCTGACAAGGAATTTCGCTTCCTTAGGACCGTTATAGTTACGGTCGCGGTTCAGTACCACCCTTGTGGTTTAAAAATATTAAATGCCAACCGGAAGATTTGAACCCAGCTACTGCCATTTTGGCATTAGTATTTGTAGTTTTGCAACTTGGAACGAAGAAGAAAGACTGATTTATTTGTTAAACCATTTTAATATTTGTATCTTGAAGCATTTTTACTAAAAATAGAACTTGAACCATTTTGTTCAATATTTATCACATCTTGAAAGAATTTGAAATTTCGAAATTAAATAAATCTTAATATATTTTTTACATCCCGCCGCATTGCGCGGGTATACAACTAATATATAAGTTATACAATAACATTTGGCGTTGGGAACGAAAATTGTATTTAAACCTGTCGAGAAGTTCTTTTAGATGTTTGAGCAAGGAAAATTCCTTCTCTTAAAAGGTATTTTTGGTTGTATGTTACGTGTAGACAATATCACTACAAGAAATCATCTCAATTGCGAAAAACAAGCCTTTTAATTGAGGGGGCCGAATATAACAAATGCATCTCATAAAAAAAACTTTCCAATTTGATCACTAGAGTATCTTATTCAATGGTGAATGAGAAATATAAACTCATCAAAACATCTACGGCCCAAATAACAACCGTAGGGAACCAAATAAAAAATACAATTTCAATCACTCCCTACCCTAGTTTACAATATATTTTTTCTTACATGTGGGGAGCTCCCTAAGATATATCTAATAAAGCATGATTGGAGGGCATGGTCAGAGTCACGAGTTCATAAAAAACTTCCTACATTAATTTAAATGTGGGGAGTATGATTGGAAATGTTATATATATATATATATATATCATATAATAATTTAATCAATTTAGAAAAACAAGTTTTATTATAATTAAATTAAAGAATTATACATAATTTAGATGTAAAAGAAAAAACATTTTAATACAAAAAATATTGAGTGACAAATTTTAAATAATATGTAAAAAGACCATTTTTAATAAAAAGAGAAAGATAAGCATCATTATGATTAACAAAAGGTGAAAAAGATAAAAAGAAAAAAACGAAACAAAAACAACCATTTCAAGAATTGAACCTGCGACCTCACACACAGGCCAAGTATACTTAACCAACTAAGCCAAACTCAGTCTAATGTTCAAGTTGCTACTATATAATATTTCAGGGCTAAAAGCGCAGGGGCCGTGGCCCCCCTTAGACCTTTACTGTGTTCCTCCACTGGATGTAGGCAGTGACGGAACACTATAGTGGCCTATAGGGGCCATGGTCACCCCGCCTATTGACATAAATATCATAGATGAAGATATTGAAACACAAATGATGGCTAGCTTGAGTGGTTATCACTCCGTGGCCCCTCCTCCAAAATCCAGAGTTTGATCCCTGTAATCTGCATATTTTATTTCTTTTTTCACATCTTTATATTAATTTACTCTTTTTCCTTTCTTTCCATATTATATACTAAATTATTATATTAAGTTGTATGTAAAAATTAGTTTTTAAACTAATATATAGAAAAAATGTTTGGGTGATGGCTTTGCCAAAGCTCTTGGCCTAGGGTTCCCTTTTTCTTGCCTTTCAAAAAAAAATATATAGAAAAAATGTTTAAGTATTTATTACTAATGTAGAGTGTTTCTTATATTAATTTATAATAGTTCAAAAATATAAAAAACAAAAATTGAGTTTATAAAAGATCATCAATTTCTAAACATTTTAATAGACTCTTTTATAATATTTAGTTTATAGGACTAACAACTAAAATATGATTTTTTTGATGTCCTAACTAGTTTTTATGACACTTTTAGTTTTAATACAAAACATCATATTACCAATTCTATAGAACAATTTTTGAGTGTCTTATAAACTCATCTTTTTATATGACACTTGTTTTTGTAGACGTTTTTTTTCTAATAATGTCTTATAAAATTGTTAATACGACGTTTTGTAATAAAAGTGTTCTAAGAATTTGTTAAGATGCTAGGAAAACGTTCTATAAACTTTAACACCTTTAAAGAGGATAATTTATTTTTACTTCTATAAATTAAGTCTTATAAAGTGGTTTATTAGGACGCTTAATTTTTTTTCTTTTATGTCCTATAAACCAGCTTTTGTTGTAGTGTATATTACTTTTTTTTTGGTTAGTAGTTTAAAAGTTCTAAATTTTAGTCTTACATTAACCGATTATTTTTCTAAAATTTAATAATAGATCATCACAAAAAAAAGTTACGTACACGTCATTTGAATCTCTGAATTTTTATACTAGTATATTTCGGCCCCCTAGATTGCAATGATCGTGTTCCACCCCTTGATGTAGATATTAAAATAGTTTAATATATTATAATTCAACATGTTTACTTGGATGATATCAATTACTTAATCATTTGGGTGTTGTCACCCATCCTAGGCTATTAGTGAGGCAATTTCAATTTGTCTCATGTGCTCAACTACAATGAGAAATGATGGTAAATCAAGACAAAACATGATGCACGATGCTCCTTATGGTAATGGGTGAACGACAAACAACAATATTGGGTGGATGAACCATCGTAATTATGTTCATCGTGCAAAGGTTACCTCCTTATGGCATGGTTAGTGCTAAAATTTCTAGAAATTATGGGCCATATATATACACATACGTATTTAAGAAAATAAGAAAATAAATATTAACCATTCATTTAATTAAATAATACCTTAAATAATTAATTCTAAAAATAAATAAATAAGAGCAGTAATCTAGTTATTTAAAAGTTATTTAAGGCATATATTTAATATTCTATATATTTTAATATAATACAATTTTATTTCAAAATTTTATTCTATATTTAATGCATTTGAAATGAAGGTATTTAATTTTTCTTTAAAGTAATATGTAAAAAAAATTACAATTTTAGTCAAAATCACATATGATTTATAATTATTATTTTTTTCACAAAATGTTTTTTTAATCATATGTGATTTGTAGAAAAAACATATTTAAAATGTATAAGATCACATGTATCTCAAAATGTAATTCTAAATTTAAACATATCACATATAATATTGTAGATAACTTACATTTCTTTTCCACAATAATCAATATCATATATGATACACTAATGAAAATTAACGATTTTTTTACAAAAAAAAGTTGATTAATCATGGATATCAATATGAATTTTGACAAAAATGTAAATAGATTATTTCAAAAAAAAAAAATGAAAAACTAAATCACATTAATTTTAAATGTTATAAAAAATAAAAAATTAATCATGTTTAAATCCTGAAAATTGTAAAAAAGAATCATGAATAGTATATCTTAATTAAATTTATTATAAAAATAAGTGAATTTCCATATATATTCTACATACAACAAATGATATATATACCTTTTGGGTGATTTTTTAGTAAGTTTATTTTAAGACATTATTCAGATAAATTATTGATCCAGAATTATTCACTTATTTTCTTAAATACATGTTATTTTCGTATGAACCTCCATCTCCCCCTCTCTCTCTATATATATATCTATGTATGTATGTATATATATATATATGACGATAATCAAATAAATATTACAAAAAAGTTACAAACTCGTGAAAACCGATATAGAAATAATTTTTACATGATTGTTTTTCATCAAAATCTATAATTTAAGATATTGTTTCACATATTTTTGTGTTCACCTTATGAAATAATTACATGTAAAAAAAAAATTGATTCACCTTGTGAAACCAAAAATATGCATAAAAAAAGATTCATATGGTGAAACAAATACATGTAAAAATTTCACCTTATAGAACAAATATATGTGAAATAATATCTTAAATCCTAGCATTTGATAAAAAAAATCATGAAAAAAATTATATTTGTATTTGTTTTTACGAGTTTGTAACATTTTTGTGGTTTTTATTTGATTAAGCCCCTATATATATATAGGCTGGTTCATTTAGAAACTAGACGAAAGGTAGAAACTATAGAAACTTTGGCAAATCAATATGAAAAATAACTTTTTGGTCATGATTTTTTTCCATCAAATGCTATGATTTAAGATGTTATTGCACATATATTTGTTTCACCTTGTGAAAAAATTACATGTGAAACTTTTACACTATGAAACAAAAACATATGAAAACTTTTCGTAAAAAACATATGAGAAACTTTCAAATTATGAAAAACAAATACACGTGAAACTTTTACATTATGAAACAAACATATGTGCAATAATATCTTAAATCATAGTATTTGATGAAAAAAAATCATGAAAAAAATTATTTTTTATATTGATTTGCCAAAGTTTTTATAGTTTCTACCATTCGTCTAGTTTCCAAATGAACCACCATCTATATATGTTGTGAACGTGAGAACAAATGAGAGTGCGACACGTGTCTCATTCAAAAAAATATTCAGAGTAAATATATTATTTATTCAGTCTGAATATACAAAGAAATATTCAGACTGAATATAGTATTTATTCAGTCTGAATATTTCTTTGTACATTCAGTTTGAATAATTTATATTCAAATACGTGTCGCGCTCTCATTTGTCCTCACGTTCACAACCAAATTTGAGTTCGCATTTGAACTTTTTTTTTCTCTCTCTCTATATATATGGACCTAATTAAATAAAAATCACAAAAAAATAACAAACTTGTGAGAACCAATTAAAAATAATATTTTTCATGATTTATTTCATCAAATGCTAGGATTTTTAAGATATTAGTCCATATATGATTGTTTCATAATGTGATAGTTTTACGTGTATTTGTTTCACCATGTGATTACTTTTTACACTTATTTTTCGTTTCAGTAGGTGAACCAATTTTTTTCACATATAATTTTTTTATAAGGTGAACAGATAAATATGTGAAACAATATATTAAGTTATAGTTTTTTATGGAAAAAAAATCATGTAAACAAATACTTTCATATCGGTTCTCACGAGTTTTTAACATTTTTGTGGTTTTCATTGAGTACGTACATGTTACAGTAAAACTTGAGGTAGTTGGAAGATTATATATACCTTTACAGGTCCTCTAGCAAACAGGTGGCACGTGATATCTTCATCTTCAATATCAACAATATCGATGTTGCTATTAGTTTCCGTTCTTTTGTCGTTGTCCTCCTCCTCCTCAACCATCTCCACCTCCATCTTACCCTTTCCCTTTCCTATCTACGATGGATCCCGACATGAGATCTTGTCGTTTCGTGGCTTTTTGATCCTCCGTCAGCAAAGGATCCTAATCGATCCCACGCATGGCAGCTACGAGTTCAGTCAAAGCTCCGACGATGCTAGTACAGTTAGGACACACCCAAAGGAGCGTCGCTGCTAGTGTTTCCGGTGGGGAGGTTATAAAGCTCTAGTGCCATGAAGTGAGACATGTGTCACAAAAGAGCTTTTCCAGTTGTGATGGCTTATCGATGTTGCAGGGAAGTTGCTTAGAAGAAATGAAGTTGATGGTAGGTTGATTTCTTTTAAAGAAGAAATGTTTTGGAAAATGCAGGTAAGTTTGGGGAGGAATAGAAAGGGAGTTTATATATACCGCACGCTACCGGGTAATGAAATTCATTGATACAAATTACATTAGAAAGTTAAAATTCAACTAAAATATTTTGTTTACTAAGAAATATGTATAGAGATAAGTGATTAATTCTGAAAAGATATTAATGTAGTGTCTTAATATCGATTTCGTTTGTTAGAATTAGTTGTATAATAAGCATAATTTATATATATATATATATATATATATATATAGGGGAATAATCAAATGAGAACCCTATAAAGGTTAATAACCATGAGATCCACTCCTAACCATAAATAAAAAGAGGTAATTTGATAAATTAACAAATTTAATAATTAATAATATTAATATTTATTTTTTCTGTTACAAATCAGATAAAGATTAAAAAGATATATTTCCTAAATTATCTAACCGAATAATATCAAAATAAATCGGAAAAGCTATTCATTCAATCGATTCTCTTCATAGTCCAGATTCAAAATATTTGAAGATATGTGGTACATTTTATGAATGTGTATGATATATATTCTTATGATATATTTTTTGATCCGATATTTTGAATGTGTGGTACCTTTTATGAAGATATGTGTGTGGTACCTTTTATTCCTCTTAAAAGGTACCACCAGAGTTACAAAATATTTGAAGATATGGGTTACCTTTTATGAATGTGTAAGGTACATATTTGTATGAAGGGAGAGAGTTTTTGATTATCATAATAGGTATCATAATTGGGTTTTTGAATGTTAATGGTACATATTCGTATGAATGTGTATGGTACGTATTCTTGATTATCATAATAGGTATCACAAAAGTTCTTGATTATCATAATAGATATAGTCACCATGGTTTACGGAATAAGTTTGGGAAGAAGGAGGAGAGAGGATAAAGATTTATAAAAAGACTTATTTACCCTTAAATATTATTTATAAATATAATTTTTTTTAAATAATAGATAATTACCAAAATTAATATTTTTATTAATAGCCATTGATTATTAATAATATGTGGTTTAGATTGGATCTCATGGTTATCATGATTAACCTAAATCTCTCTTGAAGAGCCCGCCCCCTATATATATATATATATAGGGGTATAATCTTTTGAGAACCCTTCTAAACCATTCATTTTAGATAATTATCTATTTTGTTAAATAAATATGAAAGGGTAAATTAGACATTTATATTATTTGACAACTCATAATATTAAATATAAAATCTAAATAGATAATGTTTTTAATTAGCCTTACCCTTAATTGTAGGAGCCAATTAAGTTAATTAGGTATTTCAAATTATGCCATCCTTTTCTTCTTCACATAGCCGCCGACGACCACCCTGACAATCGAGTTATCCTCTTCGAAACCACCACCACCACCACAGGTTACGACTTCGTCGGAACACCACTACAAGATGCTTTCTTTGTAGATATCTCTGATTACGGCTACAAGCGAGACCTCTCCATCGAAAAAACAACCACCGACGACGATTTATTCCGACCACGACTACACATCCTCTATTCAGTGTGGAGAAGAAAGGGGCTGGAGGAAACGGAAGGGGATGGAGGTTTTGGCCGGTGGAATGAAAGGGCTGGAGAAAGCTTGCAGCCATGGCAGATTCATCCTCTTTGTTCGATTCATTACAGACCTGAGCCTCACATTCCAGTTTTTATGGGTGTTCACAATGTGTTCAACGGTGTTCACAATATGCACACTACCCATTATTCATTATAGATTGTAGTGTTCACGGTGGTCTCTCTCATCTGCATGTTCACAAGCAAAACGCACAATGTGAAGAAAAAAGTTGGGATGGAGGTTTTGTGCACACTATTAAGGATGAAGGTTTTGTACAACTGTGTTCACAAAAATTAAGGATGGATGTTTTGTGCACACCCTGTTCATAAAAAATTGGGGATAGAGTTTGCAGACGAAGAAGAGAAGATGAGAGAGAATAGAGAGGGGGCCGAGAAAGAGGGGGAGGAGAGAGGAGAGATTAATTTTCAAATACCAAAAATGCCCTTTATTTATTTTTGTAATTTAAAATTGCTAAATTTAATAACTTCCTAATTAAATTAGAATGATTGGCTAAGAATGGACCTCACGGTTATCACAATATATAGGGTTCTCAGAAGGCTCTTCTATATATATATGGAGGTTCAAATGAGAACTTTTGATTTTTAAGGGAACAAAGGGACAGATTGTGGACCACATATGATGTAGGTCCCACATAATATTAAATCATTTCTGATTTAATATTATGTGGGACCCACATCATATGTGGTTCACAATCTGTCTCTTTGTTCCCTTAAAAGGGATGATTCTCGTATGATCCATCCCCTATATATATATATATATTAAAGGAAGAACCAAGAAACATTAGATAGCATCTCCTAATACTTGGAATCCATTTTATCTTTTTTTTTCTCAATTTTTTGATTTATTTTAAATGTTGAATATGTTAAAGATCTTTCTACCCCTATAGAGAAAATGTTATAGAGAAAATGTGTAATTCATTATTAACCCGGGGTTTTGGTAATTTTACATGCTCAAATTTAACCTCCAACTCTTGATTTGTTTTCATTTACTTTCGTTTATTTCTTTATGAATTTTTTGATTTATTTTAAATGTTGAATATGTTAAAGACTTTTCTACCCATGTAGAAAAAATGTGTAATTCATTATTAACCGAGGTTTTTGGTAATTTTGCATACTCAAATATAACCTCCAACTCTTGATTTGTCTTCATTTTTTTTTCTTTATGAAATTCGTTTTCAAGGTTGCAATAATAAACAAAATGAAATCCTATAAATTTTATGGAGACACTGCTAGAAAATTGAGTATTTTCAACGAAAATTTTCAACAGAAATTTTCAACGAAAAATGTCGTTGAAATTTTTTTATGAATTTTAGAGAGATTATTGACATAACATAAATTTTCTACGAATTTTCGTTGAAAATCTCTCACAAACATGCATTTTCAACTAAATGTTTTTCGACGAGACATTCCGTTGAAATTTTTTTGGTTGAAAATGCATGTTTGTGAGAATTAATGGTGTCTATGATTTCATCCTTATAAAAATCCTCAAATGTCGGTGAAAATATTCTTTATGATTAAATATCGATATATTTTTTGTCGAAAAATTTCATATATTTAGTTTGTAACATAGTAAAAGTTTTTTTTACTTCGGGTTTTCATTTTATTCTATGCTCTATTTATTTATATGTTTAAAAAAATAGTTTTACATTTTATTTTTTTAAAAGATGGTATTGTATTTTGAAATTACTATTTCTTCAATTTATGAATTAATTTAAAATAAAAGTATATTACTCCATATTAAATGAATGTACCTTTTATTTTTAAAACTCAATAATTAATTACTAAACATTTATTTTCATCTTTTTATTTACATAGCAATCAACATGGATAATTTTTTTATTGTCTTTTATTCTATTAATTTAAAATTTAATGTTTAGTTTCCTTTATTTTTTATTTACAAAACAATTAATATAATTAAAAAAAAATTATTTACCTTTTATTTTTTTTATTTTACACGAGCCTATTTATTTTATTAGTTATTAATCAACATAATTAAAAACTTTTAGCTTTATTTACTATTATTTTTTATTTACATAAATCAATATATCAATATCAATATATTATTATAGAAAATGTCAAAAGAACGTACGTACACATTTTGACATTACTTGGATGATTGTTTTTATTATCATCCAATTAGTTTTTTCAAAATAATCATCCAAGTAGTGTCAAAATGTCAACTATATTCTTTTGACATTTTCTATAATAATATATTGATATTGATTAAATACGGTAAATCAATGTACCTCATTAATTGTCTAATATTTTTATATTCTTTTTTTAATTACTATGATCAATATATATAAATGAATATTTATGACAATTTAATATATTTAAATATAAATGTTATAAAAATTAATGAGAAGTTTCAATTAAATATTTATTTATTTTATCTATCATTTTGATTTATTTTTAATCTAAACTCAACGTATTAATTTATAAACCTTTCAATATAATTTGTTTTGAGTAAAAATCAATATAATTTGTTTTTCTTTTTTATTATTTTTTTATTTTGATGAGAATCAGTGTAATCAAAACTATTAATATTGTGATAAACCATATTTTGGATTATTTCTCTCATTAATTGGAAAAACCTATTGATCAACCAATCTATATCTATATATCTATATATTTTTTATATATGAAAGGAACAACCTCTAACAATGACTTGGCACCTTTAAAAGATGTTTCTACTTCCTTTACTATGATCTCAACTCTTTGGATTCTTCACTTGATGTGCATATTTACCCCAAAGAAATTCACAACTCTTGCTATTTCACATGGTTTCTTATTCAATAGTCATGTGTTCAACTAATGTATTCAAAACACCCAAATTTGCTCCATCAAATATGTTTTCTATTATGATTTCTCTCTATTTCATGTGTTCATCTCCCAACGGTTTAAATATCAATTGTTCGATGTAATTTACAAATACTAATAATACAAGTTAGTTTTCTCTCAATTTCAAGTTTCATCTCCCAATGGTTCAAATATGTTCGTTGTAATTTACAAATATTGATAATACAGGTTAGTTTTTTCTCTTATTATATATTTGACATTAGAGTTTCGTGCATTTCAACTTTGAATAAACCATCTATTAAAGAAATTTGGTCCATCAAATATGTATTTCATTCTGTTTCCTCTTTGTTTTAGATTCAATCTCTCTTGCTCAAGGGCTCAATATCATTTGTTCAATGTATTCTATGAATATTGATAATATAGCTTAGTTGTTTCTTTTATTCTATCTTACATTAGTGGCTTGTGAATTTTAATTTTGAATGATCCATCTATTGAAGTAATTATGAGAAACTATGAGAAATAGTTATTAAGTTTTTTAGCATGTTATTGTTGTTATTTTTATGTTGTATTCATCTATTTCTCACCATATTGATAATATAGCTTAGTTGTTTCTTTTATTCTATGTTACATTAGTGGTTTGTGCATTTCAATTCTGAATGATCCATCTATTGAAGTAATTATGAAAAACTATGGGAAATAGTTATTAAGTTTTTTAGCATGTTATTGTTGTTACGTTTATGTTGTATTCATCTATTTCTCACCATCCTCCAATAGTTGTACCACTTTTTTTTTTACTTATGAAGGTGATCTTTTTGGCTTTCTAGCTTTAATGTTTTTCAATTCCTTTCTTCTATATTTTTTTCTCTATCATGATTTATGAAGATTAATCCCACTGTTTGGGTAATAGGTCATGAGCTAAAGAATGCAAACGTAAATTGGACACCACTCGCTTTAAAGAACTCGATATTAATCATGTTCAACATAAACCCATTTCCTTTATACAAGAGTCAATCAAAGATTTGGGCAAACTACTTTTGTCTTACCGATTATATTCACTTCGAAAAGGACAAGGTTTTATTATTATCGAGGGACTAAATGTGAATCAAAGTTTGATTCCATTCTCACTTTTCTAGGCTATGTTTAAGATCCAAAATCAATTCGAGTTTGCACATTTATAGCCAAATAAGCTTGAGATTGTATAATAATGCTTCATCTTGCAAAATAGTAATGACTTATCTTTCTTCGTGGATATTCTTTTAATGGTGAATCTAACACGTTGTTGAGTAAACGTAAGTGCTAATAATATAATACATATGACAAACACTTGACTTTTTTCATTTCTACAAGTTGTTCTGAAGATTTGGGAGTTCTTTTATTATTAATTATGCAAATGAACTCGGGTTTTTTCGAATCCATATATGAACTTGGATCAGTGTAATGCGATGGTAGGTTATGATGTCTATATGTTGTTTAAGCCAAATTAGATATGGGAGCAAGAGTTGGTCAACCATGAAAGTTACGAATATTGTGGTTTTTGTATACCATACATTCAATTTGAATGATTATAATCTTGAAGAAGCCTTTGGGCATGTAGATTTGGATTTGGCAAGAAGAAAAAAGAATGTTTGAATGCTTTGAAACATCACATGTGATCTGTACATGCTTATAGATAATACAACTTTTAAAAATTGAGGCTAATAACTACAAATTATTTTTAAGATGGTTATTATGCAACTACCAATATCAAGGTGTTAATAGGTCAACTTAATCGATCTTAATGCTTATCATGTTCCTTCTGAATCTTTTGGATTAATCTTGCATTAATTTTTTAGGTAAAGTCATGAAACTTTTCTTCTTATAATACATTACATAGCTTTGTGGAAGTATAAACTAAGGGGTTGTTTACTAAATGCTTATCGAGCCATTTATCTTATCGAATTAACATGACAATGGCCGAGAAGTTTACCCGGTAAAAGGCAAGGCAAGGCAAGGAATGAGAGTATACCGGTAAGTGATGGTGACGACTCTTATCGATAAGCACTTACCTGGTAACTGAGTGCCGACTTTTACCGACAACCGCTTACCCAATAATCATTTTGGTAGATGGCCCCTAAATTCACTAAAGTGAAATGGAAGGTTTTGGGTATCTAATAAGATATGATCTGAAGAAGGGTACGATATCCATTGAGCTTTAAGGTTCAAATTGATATGATTCTACCTTCATGTAACGTAGATCATGATAACGATACAGATGGAGATGGACAAGCTCAAAACACAAGAAATGGTGATTAACAAGAAGATTGCAAAAACACAAGCAACCTTGAAAAATACGCAGCAACATTAGTATGATGAAGCTGATACGAAGGTGAAAATGGCAAAACCCTATGAGTTAAAACACATGAATAACATGAGTGGGTCATGGTTGGAGCTTGGAGGTTAATATCGGTACTTCATCAAATGATGCGGGTCCAACTGGTCCACTTAATGGCATTTAAGTTATTATATTTTTCAATTTTATTAAGAAAAAAAAAGTATATATAACTCATGAATTGTAATTATATATGACCCATTCAAGATGTACATAATTTTTTTTTTGATAAAGATGATACAATTACATTTGTTGTTGTAACTTTGAGTTTGTAGGGCTCTTTTGCAAAGTTTATATAGTCTCTTTATTTTTACCTTTTTTCTAATAAAAAAAATTCGTCACAGTGCAACGCGCGGTGGCACATACTAGTATATATCTAAAAGAAGATTAAATAAAGAGGACCGACGAGAGGCTTCCGTTGAGACTCTAGATTTTTTATAGAATTTTGAGTTTTAATTTAAATGTACAATTTAAGGAGGTAAATCTTTCATGTTCCATATTTTTTTTTTACTTTTTTATTGAATTTAAATTATTATTTTTATTTAATCCAACCATAATTCAATAAATTCAAAAAATACTAAAATTATAATAATTATTTTTAAACATTGTTTATTCACTTTTATTAAGTGGATTTATTTATTATCATTACTTAATATGACAACACTAATTATTGTATTTTATATAAATTATGAACTTTATTTATTATTGTATTTTAATTTTATTTTTTTAGTAAACTAACAATGCTTATAAATAAAAAAATTTAATAAAATTTATTTTAACTTTTTTTTGTTTTCTTAGTAAACTAACAATGTTTATAAACCAATCCTTTTACCTTTAAAATTCAAAATAATTTAAACTTTAAAATTTTAATTTTTTGTATTTTATTTTCTAAATTTTACGTAATTCTATTTATTTATTTTTCAATTTTTTAGTTTAGTCTTTAATCATTTTTATTTCGCATTTTTAGTTTTTTTTGTAATCAAAACTTTTATTAAATGAGTATTTATTTTTATTCAATTATTTTTATTTCATTAGTAATATGAGAATGATTATAAATCAAAAAAATTTAATTGATAATGATTTTACAATTTAATTTAATTTATAAAATTATAGAATGAAATATTGTAAATTAAAATTATAGATGAATCAGATAAATGTGGAATCAATTATTTCATTTAAAATGAAATATTACTTAGTGAATGTTATATTATGTATTTGTTATTTTTTTTAATAATTAAATTCTATAATCAATTCAAAAAAACCTTTCATCTTTTCTAATAATGAATCATCAATATATAAATGAAAATTTATTACTATAATTACATCTTTTGATTGCTTGATTGATGAGTTTTCTTTTAGTGCAATTGCACTTGAATCTCATTCTTTGAAATTCATGAAATTGATAAATAACAATGACATTTGTGAGGCCTATGTTTTCATTATTTTTCTTTCTACATTTTCTTATTTTTCATTTATATTCATTTCCTACCCATATAACACCCCGATTGAGTTTTGCCATCTTCATTACAGGTTAAATCTACTTAAATCATGCATTGGTGTATACGGCATAACTTTTTTTACAATAATGTTATAAATATTCATATTTCACACACACACACACACACACACATATATATATAAGAATATATGCAAATTAATGACATATGAAAACATGTTCATTTTTACATTGTATTTCATTAAAGGTTAATTGAGAAATTGTTCTCCATTTTAACTCGGTTTAATACTCTAAAAAAAAAAATTATCGTTACACCGTGCAACGCACGGGCCCAACACTAGTTTTAGAATAAATGAGCATCTTGCAAAATATAAGCAGCATGTTGAACATGATAAAAATGACATTACATGTTATGTGTAATTAATGTTGATACTACAAAAGTTAGGTTTACAAAAAGAAAGAAATTATACAAACACAACAAAATAAATATTCTTTAACACATATATGATAATAAAATAGAGAAACATGATAAATAATTATAATACTATATAAGTTATAGTTTTTGGTAGTTAATCTATTTGATGTAATGAGGTTGAACATAAAAGTAATATAATATTATATATATATATATATATATAGACAGAGAGAGAGAGATGAGTTCAAACGAGGAAGTGGTATGTTTAAGAAAACAAAGGGAACAATATCAACCTTTGATTTGATTTGATCAAAGGCTAATGTAAGCGGTGGCAATATTTGTAATAAATAGTCAAAATGGAATTTTTCAAAGGGGGCATATACTTTTGAGGGTAATACTGAAATAAATTTTCATTTTCAATTGATGAGGTTATACGCACTCGAGATACCAGGGATCATGATACCTATCAACTAGAGTAAGGTAATTGTTACCAAAAAACTCTTTTATTCGACCTCAATTTTCAAGCAAAATCACCGTTATCTTTAAGAAAATTACGGACGCTACACATTATCATCAAAATCGAATAAACGATTCTTCTTAATCTCGACATTTTGCTAATTTATGTTCATAATTTAAGAGCATAAGTCGTCTACAACATTCGGTGAAGGCAAAATCAGTACATAATCATGAATCGATTAGGCAAAATCAGTACATAATATGATCAACAAGGAGAAGAAGAACAAACAAGGGTGTTGAATCAGGTTTGATTTTCTTTTGACATTCGTATTTTATAATATGATCAACAATAAACCACATTTGAATAGAGAAAGTTTATAATATGATGAAATAACAGAGTTAAGACGTAAAGATTGCATATGATTAGCATAAAATGATTATATGTGATTTTTGAATAGGGTATTTGATTTAGATAATACTCAATGTAAAAGGGATGATGATTGTATATATGATGAGATATTTTGAACATAAACAATGTATAATAAGCCATGTCTTCACACCCTTGTGAACATTAATTAATGATTTAATATATGATTTGTAGTCTCTTATGTTGATCATATGTGATATGTTGTTTAGATGATATGGAACACACGTCAAAGAGGTGTCGATCGAGTGTTGTTATGTCGATGAAGAACATAGTAGGAAAAAGAAAAGACAACCAATAAGTAAGAGAAGAAACACTTTTAAGTTGAAGTTGAGGGCGATGGACAATTCTAATGACTCTGTTATTTTCTCAATGCGACATATGGAAACGTACAAGGGTGAAACGATGAGTAAATTTGATGCCGAATTTGGAAGGAATCAGCAGCTCAAGAAGTTCAAGTGAAGAAGTTTTATAAGAAGTACCAAGCAAAGTTGTTATTTACAAGCCATAATGTTTGGATGTCTAAATGATGAAGCTAAGATGACAAAGACAATGATACAAGAAGCAATGGAAAAGAAACGTGATGGAGTTGTTTAGGCCTTCGATTGATGTTAGTCCTTTTTTGGTTATGTTTCGAATGTTGTGAACAAAGGTGTTTTTGGATGTTATATTTTGGTTAGCATTTTGTTGGTAAAAATTTATATCTTTGCTTAGTTAGGTATTTTTTTGATAAATAATTTTTGGTGACAATTATACCGGTGCTTAATTAGGTAGCTCTTTAAAATTGGGTATGGTTTGGATGTTGATTATTTGCTAATGAATTGTTGGTGAAAAGCCATTTATAGTGTTGATTATGACATCGTATGTGATGCAAGTTACATTACAAATTTACAGGTTATACTAACAACTGATATATCCAATTTAGGACATCGTATGTGATGCAAGTTACAAGTTAACATCACATTTGTTGTATTCCTGTTTTGTATAGTAGTACACTACAAGACAATACTACATTGGTTAAATCGCAAGTGATTGTTGTATAACAAATTGGGTTACAATGTAAAATTTATTACAACTAAGGAATCCAAGTAAATGAACTAAAATATGAGTCTATTTATTATTGGCTTAATATACCTTCTGTCATATTCATATTATTAGAAATCATATGTGCTTTGATGGATATAGGGACATGTAATGTAGTGTATCATATAAACACATATGATCTTTTAAAATACAATCACATATGATTTTGACATGCAAACTACACTTGAACATTATGTCATTTTATTTATATTATAATCACATATGATCTTGGAATGCTACACTTGAACATTTTGTCAAATTTATGTATAGTAAAATCATATGTAATAAAAACCAAAATGATTCACTTATGGTGAATATTTATCGTACATCCTTAACAACAACACTCCAATGAGCACAATAACGATCTACTTTAATTATTTTCTTTTGAACATTAAATAAGATAGTCCTCTTATAAACTATGACAACATGTTTCTCAATCAACCTATGAGTCTTGAAATCATGAATGGTGGTGTTGGTCACGTGTTCATCAATGCGTTGCTTGTTTATCTGTTTGTCTATTGGATAGTCATGAGCCAATATGAATTTCAACTGACTGTTCCCATGGTGGGCAAAACTTTTGAAATATGCATTCAAACTCTTGGATCGCGATGTTATCTTCATTAACCACACATGGGTAAATCCTTGAAGTATTCGGGAATCCACTTAAGACCAAATCTTAAATACATTTTGAGAGCCGCGGGTGGTCTTCCAAATTAAATTCATTGAACAGTTCAATCCATTGTACTTCAAAATCTGTCTCAAATACATATTCCAAACAAACTTCAATAAACAATTCCTGAAATCCATATTTAGCAACAAGTATATGTTAACCTGCACAAAAACATAAATGATTTAATAAACAGGTTGGCATCAAAATTTAATAGCACAAAACAATGGCATGCATGTTAAAAATCACATGTGATTGCATATGAAAATGATAATTATCATTTATGTACACAACAATATCACATATGATTTTATGATTATATTTATGTACTCAATAGTTTAGAATCTAGATACCATGCGATCTTCATACAATTACCATATAATCACATTTCATATTCTGGAAACTATTGTATCTTCATACACAATGCGTTTATTACCTAAACTAATAAGAACATTCCAATAATCACATGTGATTAATAACTACAATCACCTGCAAGTTATTCTTGTCTTCATTATCAAGTCCCTCTTCAACTAAAATCTATAAAAAGTCCTACTAAAAACGATGAATCAAAATCACCCATCTAAATTGAACTTTAAAAAACAACAAAATAAACAAAATCGTACTTTCAATTCTACCATTAGTTGATGTGTTTTAAATTTAATACCGCAAGCGTACGGATGTGTAGCATACGGGTCGATCACGAGGAGGCGATGGACTAAACATTGACTCGTTTTAGACTATGACCTAGCTACGGGAAAATCATTGATATTTTGGATTTTTATATAAAAAAAAACTAAAATGAATGACAAGACAATAAAAATAAATGCTAACGAATATCGGGAGATGTCGTTCTCGGATTTCGGTAATGGTGAGTATTTGTTGTGTAAAATACTTTAACCCTCTTTCAAGATGAAAAAGTCTTTCTAAAACAAACTCGCACCTACTTTCGTAGGATACAAATATTGAAAAAGAAGCATTTAGATAAAACACATGTTTTCTCATCCTACATCCCTAACTATTTGCATGTTAGGGCCATAGTTATTAAACAACTCGGTGTAAGTCGAGAATCAAACTTCCGTTTATATTCTTAACTAAACAAATTAACTAAACACTAGAATGGAATCAATTAACCACAGAACAACTTTCGTTGGTAGAAGTGAATCGACTAAAATCTAGCATTCGTTTTAAGAATAATTGATTAATCCCAAGGCTTTCATCCAAGACGACAAAACCCAATCAAACGAAAGATATACTAAACTACGAAACGGTAAAACAAAAGTATAATGAAAAAGGAAAGTTAATCTAAGAAAACTAAATGAATCGATCCAAGAGTGTCACTTTCCTAGATTCAATTCTTAACCTAAGAAAGCGATAAAAGAGATTGAGAATGATGCATAAAATAAATAAAGAAGAATTGTGCAGAAAAATAAAGAGATTCAAGAATGAAAACATGAATTAATTTATAAACTAAAAAGGTAATGAAAAGATATTGATACAATGGTTGTAAAAAAGGAACCAAAAGAGTTTCCATCTCACCTTCAAATCCCATATCTAAAACGCAGAGAATGAAGTAGTTATGTAATCGACAAAAGAAAACTATACAGTGTTATAGTCATAGATTTGTTGGAGAAGAAGAAAAACCAAACCCTAATTGATCTATAGAGAAAAGGAGAAGAAGAGAGAATTTGGGGAGGAGGCTACTCCCAAGAATAATAATAATCGACCTCCCCTATTTTGAAAACCCTAGAGGAGAATTTATACCCCAAATAAAATACCAAAAACCCTTGAAAATAGCAGACTTCTAAAATCCAAATCCAGACCCACGCATGTTGGTTTGATATTGATTTCCACGCGGCCGCGCAGAATTGCGTTCTGAAACCACATGGTCATGCTGATTTTCTTGTGCAGAATTCATTCTAGGCTTCAACTTTGGTCTTGGGCCACTTGATTTATATGCATTGGATCACCACTTCATTCCTTGCATTAGCCCAACTAATGCACCACTTGACATCTAACTCTTCATTTTCAAAACTTGAGCCAATCCTGTCAAAAATTATGCACAAAACAGTAAAAGTATCCAAAGCACTACCAACACGAAGATTTAAAGGAAACTAACTAAAAATCAAATAAAAACTAAATGCAAATAATTAATCTAAATGCAAAATACAACTAAAAGCTAACAATACAACCACTATAAACACCAATTTTTCGCCATCCTCGCCGGAGCTGTACTTGGAATCGGTGTCGGATATCAGTGGGCCGACCAAGATGCTATCATGACGTCATACCCTTCGACAGCCCGTAAAGGAACTTACATCCCTATGTTTTGGAGCATATTTAACACCGTGTTATCGGCGGTTTGATTCCGTTCATACTGAACTACAACCGTGAAGATGCGGCTTCCGTTAACGACGGAACATATATAGGGTTCATGATTTTTACGACGATCGGAACCATACTAGTGTTATCGATTCTACACCCGAGTAAAGTAATTCGAAACGATGGCTCTCGTTGCACCTATATGAAGTATTCCAATGTGTTGATGGAATCCATAGAGATCGGAAAACTCTTTTTGAACTTGAAAATGTTGTTGATGAATGGCGAAAGTGTATTCACGAATGGCAAAATTGTATTCATGAATGACAAAAGTGTATTCACGAATGACAAAAGTTCATTCACGAATGACGAAATTGTATTTATGAATTGCGAAACTTGCCGGAAAACTCGCCGGAGAAGACGAAGTCGTCGAAAAGTGTATTCATTGGCAGAAAATTAATAAATATTAATTCCATATTAATTGATAATTACTATATATAATAATTTAGTTAAATAATAACTAAAACTGATTAAATTATAAAATGACGATGATACCCTCAATGAATAAAGAAAATATTAAAAATAATAATAAAATATTAAAATAATGTTATCTACATGGCTTATTCCTATTGGATAATGGTGAGTTTGCAAGTTTGCAAATATTGAATAGTTTGCAACGGATACCACCCTTATATGTATATATATATATATGTGTGTGTGTGTGTGTGTGTAACATCCTGGTTTTTATCCTAGTTGAAGAAAATGTTGAACCGGACGATCTAATAAGGAAGAGTTAATTTCAGAGTTTGAGTAGTGGTGCCATGAGATAGTGACAACTGTCATGATAGCGCCAATGGTACTGGGAGTATGGTCGTCTCGACTATTATGCCATGGTTGTGACATCTGTCACAATAGCACCAATGTCACCTAATGGTTGGTGGTCCCGATAATGGTGTCATGCATTTGAGACAATGGCACAATGGGTCAGTCGAGTCTTTAGTAAAAGTGGAATCCCGAGCCCTCTTTGCATTCCACTCTTTGAATCAATGAAACAAATATTTTTGAAGTTATTTATATTGGGTATCATCTACAAGACGAGAAACGAGATCAAAACGGATGAAAAGTAGGAAAAACACCTCGGAATGATCCAGGCTATAATGCCCGACAATTATGACAATGTCATAATCGCCTGTCATTATCACACAGAGTGTACCGTAGCTTAGAAATGGAATCAGCTTTATGGTGTTGACACGGGTGATTATGCCATGCGATTATGACATGGCATAATCATGTGTCATAATCGCGGACGGCCTCCAGTGGTTAAAATCGGGATTGTCTTCATTTGGCCATATCTCTCTCATTTCTTATCCGATTTGGACGATTTAAAGTGCTTTGGTTTTGTCTTTGGAAGCTCTTCAACATGGAAACAATATGGCTAGAGGTTATTTGATGATTTTGGAGCTCATAGGAGTGGGAGGTAAGATCACCTCTCCGAAATCTTAAATCTAGGGTTTGGTTTATGGTTTTGATTTAAGGTTTCTTATGGTGTATTTTAGGTTAGTTTATGATATAGATGAAGGTTATAGTGATGAATGTTGTGGACCTGAAGCTCTCTTCAAAGGAAACATGAGTTGTGGAGTAAAACCTAGAGTTAGCCTAAATCTAGCAAGGTGAGTTCAAGATACTTTGTGAAAACTTTGTACATGCCAAAAACGCCCATTTTGAAGTATTAACATGCTTTACTTGTTATTTATCAAATGTGTGAGTGTGTGGGTAAATTTGCACATTTGATATAAAATGATTTATAAAGCATGTAAAAGGCTTATACTTGGGTTTTAGACATTTTGTCAAATAAAGTATAAGTGTGGGTTGTTTGGGTGCACTATCTTTTAAATCAAAACCATTTGGTTGTATTTGCATCTTTAGAGTATTAGATTTATAAATCGTTGGAAAATACATGTTATTGGATTATGAGTCATTTTGGAAATACATAAATATGATTTCCTTTGGAAAATTGTTCGTCTCAACTAATGTTTCGAGTAATTACATAAGCGTTGAGTTATAGAGTATTTGCTCGATTTGAATAAAATGAGTCTCATTGACATAAGTCCGATTTTAATAATATTTTTACATGCTTTGAGTCCGTTGGTCATTCATGTCGGAGTCATGTAAATTAGACTGAGTTGCATTTGGATCCATAGGCATATAAATCGGTCTTAAGAATCGGGATTGTCATCCCCTTTCGGAAAACATGTAGGATCATTGGGGGTCGTACATTATTGTATCGTTGTCAATAGTCATTGATCCTTACGTGTGTGCTATAACTAGGTCATCGAGGGCCGTACACAATTGTATTATTGGTCGTTGCCAATAGCCATTGATCTTAGCTAGGATCATCAGGGGCGTGCGCAATTGTATTATTGGTTGTTGCCAATAGCCATTGACCTTTAGCACGAGCTCTAAGACTGGAATCATCGGGGGTCGTACATCTATTGTATTATTGGTCGTTGCCAATAGCCATTGATTGCTCTTAACATTTAAAAGTGGCTCACTTATGTGTTCCGTCACTACAAATGGTAAATCGGGTCTCCCCGTTATCTTAGGATATTTTTCACCCTTTCAAGGATAAGCGTGAGTTAACGATTTATAAATATGGTTAAAGCTATGTTTCTATCTTTACGTTTATAAATGTATTTATGGTCGTGTGAGTATTGGGTTTGGTATCACGTTAAATGAGTATTTCTATTTAAAGATTTCATTTCTAATGTCATTTTGGTCTAAAGCTCTTATTATGGAAATTATGAACTTGGGAAGAAGGTTGCTTTAGAGTAAACTCTAATTTCGGTCCCCCGTGGTTTATTGAAATCTTTGAAAGTTGGACTTGAACTTTGATAAGTCTAGAAGTCATCCTTATGGTTTGTATTTTCCTTTGAAAATGGTCCCTAGTCACTAACATTATTAAAAAAGTTCGTTAAAGGAAAGGGCATTTATGTCTTTTTATTGTTTTTGCCTTGTATTTTTGTTTTTCCTTGATTTTGTAAAAATCATCAAACTTAGGGACAAATTATGTAATTTTGTATTTTTTTTCTTATTAATATAATAGAAATCCCTCGGGCCCACATGTCATGTCATCGTCTTTTTCTTAACCCATCCCCTCACCCCCAACTACCATCTTCTTCTTGACCCATTTCCTCACCCCCCCAACTGTGAACTGTCATCATCTTCATCCTAAGTTCCTAACCCAAGCCCTCATATGCATATACATATAATATCACACACACACACTTATATACATAAGAGAAAAATAATATTGTGTCCGACCAAACCCTTTTGTCCTTTCCATGACTTCATCACCTCCTTCTCCGGTGAGTCGATGACAACCACCAGTCCACCCTTCCATTCCGGTGAACAACATCGTTCCACCATCTTCTTTCCAACGAATAACACCGTTCCACCCCTTCGCTCCGGTAAAAGCAGTCCCCTTCGGTGATAAAAAAAACCCACCTCACAGTCCTTTCCAAGCCTTCATCCGGTAACCCCTTCTCCCTTCTCCATTCGGTGAAGACCTCCTCTCCTCTTTGTATCTCTCCTTCCCGATCTGATGTAACTTGGGAGTCAACAGATTTGCATTTCATATTGGAGGAGTCCCGATGACGACGTAGTATGTGTTCATGTGTGACGTTGTTGTATGTGTGTGTGTTTTGTAGTGTGCATACATGTGCTACAAGGGAAGGTGCAAAGCGTTTATATTTCAGTGATCGGTCACCGATGTATTGCAGATTTTTGTCGGAGATGGGAGGCTTGAGTTAGGTTACGGTGGAGGGGGTGGAGATGGTGGTGGATGGTGAGGATTGACACCGGAAAGTAAGGGACGTTGGAATTTGAGGGGAATTGGGTTCATCGGAAACGAACTGTGTTCACCGGAAACGAAGTGGGTTCACCGGAAACAGAGATGGAAGGGGAGGTGCAAGTAGTGTTGACCGGAGAGATTGAAGAAGATAAATGGGGATTTTGTTTGGCCCTCCAAGTTTAATTGTGTTTCCCCATTTTAAAAGGTTAATTCAAAATTTGTTAAGATAAATCAAAAAACAAAAAGAAAAGGTTAAAAAAGACGAAATTAACCCTAACTTAACAGATAACTTTTAACAGAGTTAGTGACCAGGGACCACTTTCAAAGCAAAATGCAAACCATGAGGATGAATTCTAGACTTATCAAAGTTTGAGTACCACTTTCAAAGATTTTACTAAACCATGGGGACCAAAATTAGAGTTTACTCTTGCTTTTATAATGAAATCGCCTCATTTGAGAAATTATCTTTTATCCAGCAAATCTTATGATTTCAATCAATTATAAGTGTGTTATAAACTTTTGAGCTCACTAGGCGTTAAGCCTAACCCTTTTTCTTTGGGGTTGGTACTAGCAGCACGGCTTGACTTGAGTGCTAGGAAGTGGCACGATAAAGATTAGACTATTGGTGATGTTTTCCGCATACGAAGATAACGACTCTTTTGGGTTAAGTAACACCCGGTTGTAAATATGTCTTAGTACAAGACTTGACCAATCTGTTATAGTTGCTTTATAGAATTGTTATTTGAGGAATTTTAAGTATTGAATTATAGGAAGTGATTTATCCTTTAATTGATTTAATATTGAAAATTTTCCAAATTTGAGGGTGTTACAATATATATATATATATATAGGGGAGGGATCATACGAGAACCTCCCCTCTTTAAAGGAACAAAGAAACAATTTGTGGACCACATATGATGTGGGTCCCACATAATATTAAATCATTTCTGATTTAATATTAAATCAGAAATGATTTAATATTATGTGGGACTCACATCATATGTGGTCCACAAGTGTCCCTTTGTTTCTTTATAAATCAAAAGTTCTCATTTGAACCTTCCTATATATATATATATAGTGTTGGGTTCATGTGAGACCAGTCTGTTTCTGTGAGACCCGTGAGACCACCTTTTTACTCTTGAAATTTCTCACAGTAAAAACACTGTGAAGGTTCATATTTTTTTTACCTTCACAGTGTTTTTTTTTGTGAAGTTTCAAGTGTAAAAAGGTGGTCTCACAGGTCTCGCGAAAATAGGCTGGTCTCACGTGATCCCAAGTCTACACACACAATACTAAATCTTCCAACATTTTTTTTATCAATGTGGGATACTCCAAAATTAATCACATTTCAAGATCATGTGAAGTCATTCTCTTTGATTGTTCATTTGGTATATTATATATTAATTTATGATTTTTTATATCAAAACTATGGATTAAGTTTTGGGAATTTAATTATAATAACCATTTTTGAAAACACAAATTACCCAAATAACCATTTTCCTTTTGAATTTACCAAAATGACCAGAAGTTGCTCGAAATACATTAGGATCGAAGATGTTTTAAATCTGATTGAATCCTACTCGAAATGGACCAAACTTACTCGACACTATCAAACCTACTCGAACACATCCCCAATTCGAGTAACTTCCATTTATTCGAGTAGATTTGCATGCTTATAGAATAAGTTTTAAAAAAAATAGAGTAACTTTCAATTTTCGAGTAAGTTTAAAAAAATACTATTATCGAGTAAGTTTAAAAAACTATCTAAATTATCGAGTAAGTTTCTTCATTTTCGAGTAGGTTTAAAAAAAATCGAGTAGGTTTCAATTAAATCGAGTAGGTTAAAAAAAATCGAGTAGGTTTCAATTAAATCGAGTAGGTTTAAAAAATTCCAAGTAGGTATTCAATCAGATTTAAAACCACTTCGATCCTAATGTATTTCGGTATGTATTTCGAGTAAGTTCTGGTCATTTTAGTAAATTCAAAGAGAAAATGGTTATTTGGGTAAAAAGATTTTCAAAAATGGTTATTATAATTAAATTCCCTTAAGTTTTTATGGAAAAAAAAACTATTTGCTCCAAATGTTGTAGGACAAATATCACTTATATAGCCAAATGAACCTCTTAATTCCCAACATTTCACTTTAATTCAAAACTTGGAGGCAAGTACAACATATTTAGCCGACCAACCTTGTTAACATTCAAGCATCACTAATCTTTTAATCAGTTGCGGATCCAGGATTTTTACTTGTAGGTTCATCTTTAAGGTAGGCTGAAAACCCGCAAAATCGTCTGAGATGCTTATAGCCTAATTACATCTTTTCAAAGGATTTTTAAAATTTTTGGTTGACTTCGAAAGATCTTTTTAGTGTTTTTTATCAATTTTGAATGACTTTCATTTTTTATTGATTTTAAGATATTTTATTTTGGTTTTTTGGTTAATTTCAAGAGACTTTTTTTAAAAGTCTGGTCGGCTAAAGTTATGGAGTCTTTTGTAAAAATTTAGTGACGGAAAATAAAATAAAATAAAATTTAATCCTTGCAATGTTTATTTTTTTTATATTCTTAATGAGGTCCCTTCCCCATTGTTAAAGGACTAAGTCCGCCACTACCTTTAATATACATGCACAACTACATCTTCCAACATTTTTTTTATCAATGTAGGATAATGTAGAAAGATTACTAAGATCTTAATGTGTTAAATCTTTCTATTTGCTTGTTTCTTTAATATATACACACTACATCTTCTAATATATCACTTTTTTTTATCAACGTGGGATAGCCCAAAATCAACCACATTTCAATATGCCATATAGGGTCATCCAATTAAAATAATGTTACGAGTAAAGCCTCGTGAGCTGACAAAATGAATCTCATCTTTCTTTTTTACACACACCTCCTTATTCTAATCTTTCACCAATGTGGATATCTCAAACTCAACCACAATTCAACAACATCTCAATGCTCAATTCTTATGATGCCACCTCTCTTGATTCCTCTTTTAATATATATATATATATATATATATATATAGAAGGAGGTTCAAATAAAAACGCTAAATATTTAAGAAAACAAGAAAACCTTTTTTCATGTACAAAATCACATATGATTTTGTACTTACTACGGCTGCTGCTTCTTGAGAGATGTTAAGTTGAATTACCAACTTGCATTACGGTTCACACTTGTGTTGGTTTATGAAGGTGTTTAACTATTTTTTTTAAATATATAAAGGTTTAGGGATCATTTTTCGTAAGCGTTTACGGGTAAAATTTAACACTATCACTTACGTATCGAGTAAGATTTTAGTCAACAAAAAGGACATTGTATGCAACAATTTACCCTTACTTATCGTGTAAGATTCTCGGTGCTTGTCTCGCTCTTACTGTATAAGATTTTTAGTCCTTGTTAAGTTCATCAGATAAAATAATATGACTTGATAAACATTTACATAGATAAACGTTTGATAAACGATCCTTTAATCTAACAATGCATGTCATATAACAAAATTTGCAAAATAAAGAATTTTTTTACAATTCAGTATAATAATGTGTTGCAGCTGACCTTAACCAAGTAGGAGTTGAAGGCCCTTTCTCCCAATAATAATTGATCACTGCACTCGCTTCCATTAATTACTCCAAAATGTGGTTGGTGGGGGTGTGTTGAGGACTACATTTTTTTATATACTTCCATTACTCCAAAATGTGGTTGGGAATCTTAAAGTAAGATTTGTTAGGTGGCTTGCAAATATTTTAATAGTTTACCACGACTTTCTATTTTAAACAAATTGACCAAATAAAATGATGCCATTTAATTATTTTTCTTTTGAATCAGTAAGGGTATCTTTTATATATATATATATATATGAAGCTTCAAATAACAACTTTTGATTTCTAAACGAATAAAGGGACACTTTTAAACCATATATGATGTGGGTCCTACAAAATATTAAATCATTTTTGATTTAATATGATTTAATATTAAATCAGAAATGATTTAGTATTATATGGAACCCACATCATATGTGGTCCACAAAGTGTTCCTTTATTTCTTTAAATCATGGGTGTTCTCGTATGATCCCTTCCCTATATATATATATATATATATATACTAGGGTCATAGGATCGTGTGAAAAGAAGAGTTAAGGTGAAAAGTGTAAGAAAGGATCTGAACACATGATCCCTTTTAATCTAATACCCACCAATGAATTGTGTTTTAGTAAGGGAGTTCATCCGGGGCATCTCGGTGCGGTGCATCTCAGCTCATTGGATCTCATCCTAATATACATCCAAGGTTTGAGATCCTTTTTTACGATTCTCACCTTAACTCTCGTTCTCATCGTAACCAAACCCTATATTTGGGTGTGTGATCAGATTGTTTATGCACTAGGAAATATATTGCAACATATATATAATTTTTAGCAGGATATATATACCAAGGATCCGCAGAAATTAATACATTACAACATATATATATATATATATATATTATTTTACTTGAAAATGAATATGTGACATTAATTAATTAATGAACTTCCTGCATTTTATTGATAACATATATAATCATTAACAACTCATGAAAAAGAAAGGTTTAATCTCATCACTTATATTGGAATGAAAGAACCATCCAAGGTATTCTTCCATCTGATTCTGATCCATCTCTTTCTCTCCATCAATCTGAATCTGTAAAGCTGAGTTCTTAGATGGCTTAACACCTCTAAACGGTATAAGAAAAGCTTCCCCAAACGATCTCCAAAACCCGTTTCCAAACATATGATCTCGAGCATCTTCATCTCCGAGCCCCCAAATCGTTTGAAGTATCGTAAGATAAACAAGTACAATAGCCGCTACAGTCGATAACGATACCCATATATTATAAAAATACTCGTGTTTAAGTTTGGCTTTCTTCTGATGCCAACCACTATTACAGTAACAATTAATCTTCCAAAGAACATTGTGTAAATAAGAATCATCACCCGGCCCAGCTACTTCTTTACAAAGATTGTTGACTAATCTTGCTGCATGTTTGTTTCCACCCAAAGAATGCTGCATAATACCTGCATAATGAAGCAGTTCTATATCTTCGGCTGAATTGATCAGCCGATCGAGAAAGAATATATAAGCTGTTACGTGCGGTTTGCACGCGAAATGGCATTGCTCGAAGGCTACCATGTTTCGAAAGAGTGTGAATTTGTAGTCATCCATGCTTAATGGAGCGATCTTTAGAACTCCCTTTTTAATATCGAAACTTACATCTAACGGTTGACATTTTTCCGCCTTTTTAAGTTTGATACCTGACTCTTTCAGCTCGGTTATCGACCGAAACATGTGTGGCTCTTTACCACACATTTCTTTTCCTAAAACTTGAGTTGGACAAATGCTGAACCGAATAAGCTCAAGTAAGTGGTTCCCTCCATCTTTTTCTCCCAAACCTCCATTAATCTTCGGGGTGTCTAAATCTTTGTAGATCATGGGTTCGAAGAACTGAAGCATGAGATCTTTCAAACTCAAGTCGGTGGCTTTACCGGTTAAGTCGTATAGTTTGTTTAAGACAAACAAAGGGAGTTGGTTTTCGAGCATGATGAGATCGCGTTGGAGGACGGGTAACATCCATCTCTTTATGAGTATCGACTTATTACTATAATCGACTTCTCTAGTTTCTTTAAAAAGCTGAATGACGAAACAGCTATCAATGAGTAACATATCTATGAACTGCTTGCTGTTAAGCTTAAAGTCTTCCAAGTAACAACTACGAGCCTTGTGTTCCATCTGTTTGAGTTCAGCTACTATTTCTCTAACGTTAGGGCGATCGGGTTTTGTTGGATCGAAAAGGCGATGAAAGAAGATCCATTTGGTGTTCTCCATTGGTTGTAAATGGAGAGCTCCATGATGGTAAGGACCAATGGAGACAATATTGGGTTCATAAGCTTTAGGTTCGACTGAACGTAAGCGGTGTGGAACTTTGTAGATGGAAGCAGCGCCATTGTTGGTTTTTGGAAGCTCTTCATTCAGCTTCTCTTCCAGCAAAGATGCCATTGATGCAGCTTCTGTGTGAGCTGATCTTTTTGTAGTATTGTTTTGAATTAATCTCCATCTGCATATGGGTTGCACAAGTATGGTGGTAAGGTTTCTTCTCATTTTTTTGAGGGTGGGAATGGGATGAATGAATTAAGACAACTTTGTTGGTCTTTTTAAAATGTCATATATATAATTGTGTGTTTTTGTTTTATATATTTATATTATATTAAATTCCCACTTGGGTGTGCTTCCTGGATGTTTCAAGTGGATGGTTCAAGTTGAAGTTGAATGAGGATAATGATCATGTGCTGGTTCAGTGATGTACGGCAATTAGTAATTTTACAGTTGAAATTTCAGTGAAGATAGTTTCGTTTGGTTTGGTTTAATTTAGTGTTGTTGGTTTGGTATGATAAAACTTTACATGTTGCATTGTTTTAAAATTGTTTATTTTTTTAGGATCGTGATTGTAATTTTTAGCCGATTTTGTTAACTCAATCCGGCTTTCCCTACCTCTTATTTTAGCCCGTTTATGGTTGGTTTACCACTTAAACTTTCAGAGGAAAGAGGGGGTGTTTAAGCTCTTATTAGGAAGAAAAAACAAACAATCTGAAACCAAAAAATGTCTGACCAAATCAGACTTCAAATGTTTTCAGATCTGAATTTGAAAAAACAAACAAGCCTTTGGTCTAATATAATGTTTTAATTAGCAGTTCAGCATTATGACCCAATTCCTCCCATGTTCTTCTAAAATTTGCCAATTTGCGATTCTTGAGTATGATTGTAAATCTTCTATCCCTTTTCCTTTGAGTCTTTAATTTAAGGATTGAACTCTCGTGTTGGCTCGTCATATTCCTCTTTGTTTTCCTGATGTCCAATTTAATGATTGAAGCACCAAGTATGGCCCTATTTAATAATCTTTCACTTTCTTGTTTTATGTATGTTTCTCTATTTTCTTGCTCTACGAGCAACCTCACTTGTAGTTTCATTGTGTTCATTGTCATGGTATTGATCGTCATTGTTCAATGCAATATAGCCTTTTGAAAACCCACACAAAAGTTGAGAGTTAAAGGAGAATTCGGTCCTTGAATCTAGCTAGGTTTCTTGAGAAGTTAAGGTAAACTACAGTTGACGGTTGGTAAACTCATATATGTTAACTTTTCAATTTAACGACTTATAAAGAAATCTGATTATGAAAAGTTTATTGAAGATATTGTTTCCAAAACAATGTTAGAAGAATGATTCTATTTAAATAAATTTTGTACGTTACTTTATCAAGATATCTTTGTTGTTTTTACTTTGTAAAAGTTTTAACATCCATATGGTATAAACTGTTATATTTTGTTTTAATTATTACTATTTCGATCAATATATAATTTTGATACAAATGTAACAAAACCTTCATAAAAATTGGAACCACCTTCATAAAAACGTTTTGCTATATATCCATGTTTCTCTTTTTTTCTCAAGAATTTCCCAAATCCACAATATATAAAGCCATCATGCAGGGCCGTTCCTAGGGTTTTTGATTTGATGCCCTGTGCGAAAATGTTAAAATAATGCCCTTATACGGTTTTTTTAAAAGAGTTTAGAAACTAGTCAATTTAGGTGCATGATAAAAGGATAAAACCTGGATTAAGTTCGTGCTTCCTTCTTTTTCCAGTTTTCCTTTCTCCACGTTGAAATTATCACTATAGAATATTTAGTTCAATATATGGAACTTAAAATACAAGTTGTTGATTATAATTAGTCTTAACTAAAATAACAAATTACATGTTAGTTAGTCCAAAGGAGAAAGTCTAAGGCCTTGTTTGTTTTTTTCATTTTAAGCTCTTAATCACCACTTATGTCTGATTCGTTTAGACGTTTCATAATAATTTCAAAATTGAAATCAGACTTCAGACTTCAGCATCTCTTAGAAAACAAACGACACCTAAATCTAATGTGATAATGTCAAATCTCATAATAAATAAAAGCCAAAAGAACAATGATAAATTGTAAGATTAATAATTTAAACTACTCTGGATTGCAAAGAACAAGTGTCCAATAATGCAATATCACAATATGTCGAAACTGTTGTGCAGCGTGCTCCAACTGTGCTTGTGCTGAGACAATGGTATGCTCATATGCATTACAAACTTCAGTTTTCAAATTTCAATATGCAGACTAGGGTTGCAAACGAACACGGTCGAAGGCTGGTCGTGTTTTTTTAAACTTAACTAAATAAACAAACGAACACGAATGATAACAAAAGGAATTTTTTGTATTCTTTTTTGTTCGTAAAGAACTGTTTGTTAAGGTGCTAAACGAACATAAATGAAAGAACTTAAATAAACGTAAGTGAGTATAAACAAACAGACACAAATGAACAAAAAACAACCGCTATTACTTATCATTTCATGCTTCTAAGATTATATAACAAATGTAAAATCGGGTAACTTTAGGGGGAACAAAAAAAGAATTCTAAAATATTTTATTTAATTGCTGATTTTACATATTAATGTCAAAGGAAAAAAGATTGAGAGAATCTTGAGGAAAACCCCGGATAACCACGAAAAAACGAATGAAAAAATATATCAAAATGGATGTCAAATTATAGATAATAAAGTGATTGTTTTTTGTGCAATTCGTTTCGCTCCAATTTTTGTTATATTTCGTCGATTTTCGATTTAATGTTATGTTCATTTACAGTCCTATGCAAATATTTATGACAATTTGATACCCCCTTAGTTTTTGATGCCCTGTGCGGTCGCACGTGTTGCACGTGGCCAGGGTCGGCCCTGCCATCATGGACCCTACGGTTTGTTAGTTAGATCCGGTTCGTTAAGAAAGACGACTTTCTAATAAATGAATTGTAGGAAAGAAAACAAAACAAAAACTAGTACAACAACGATTTCCATGATTTACTCTTAACATTTTGTTATCAAAAATTGCAATCTAAAACATTTAGGAATTGTTTGACAACCATAAACTAACTTATAAATTAACTTAATTTTTTTTTCTTTTCTAAAATTTCTCATTTGGTTGGTCTAACATTTAAATAAGCTAGAAAAAACTTTTTTGTCACTTTTTTCTAATAAAACAAAATTATTATTAATTGTTGTTATTTAATTAAAAAAATTATTAATTACTATTTAATACTAATAATATTAAATGTTTAACTAATATCAAGTTATTGATCACTACTAACTATTAATTATTATCAAAATCATATTATTATATTTATTCAATAGATTTATATTGTCAAAAAATAAAAATAAAAATTTTAAAAATATTTTTATAAGTTATATTCATTTTCTTTTATTATGAATAATAAAAGTTACACAAATGGTTTAATATTATATCTTTTTTAAATATTGATGAATTAAGGTAAACAGTAAATAAATTTTATTTATTTTTATAGGATGGGTAATGGTTATTTAAAATCAATTATTACTATGAATCCTTTTTTTGAAATTTATATTTGGTTATACAAGTCCCCATCCATAATTAATAAATATATAGAATTATAGAATCTTATGAGTAGAAATGGTAAAATGGGCCCGGCCCGGGACCGATGTTGGGATGAGCCCCCCGGGACCGTTTATGGACCGGCAGGCTAGCCCTGGTTACAATATTTCCCGAAAATGAAGGCTCGAACCGGGACCGGTCTGGCCCGATCCGAAATTATTCAAGAAAACTAGCCGTTGGGAATGGTATTATGACCGCTTTTTGTCTTTTTAAGCCTCTGAATACTATATAAGTCATATCGTGTATGAGGTAAGTGTTGCAAGATATTGCTATCCCTTATTATCACACAAAAATAAACCTTGGCGCAAGTATACACCTCGGAATACTGTCGTATTAAAACAAGTAATAATGGTACAAAGTACCGGATATCGTTCCCAGAGAGATGGTGTTAAAGCTTGTAAGAATGAAAAAGTTGACTTTTACAAAGACTGCTTTCAGATGGTGAAAAACAAGAGGACTTTTAATTAACTAATTTGGTTGGTTGATTGATAACATTTGAGAAAATACAATTATAAAAAGCAAGCCTGGGGTGTAAGGATAAATTGAGATTTGGTTAATAATTTCATAAAAAGATATTTTATAATAGTAATTGTTGTCTTAGAAATATATTACTTTTTATAACCTCATTAATGTTAAGACGTTTAAATGTCAATAGTTAGTTGTCAATTAACTTTAGGGATATTACCACGAAATATTATAGATCCAATTTTGACAAGTCGATCAATTTCTCTTACAAATTCAGTACACCTCTTTACGTTATTACTAACGTGAAATCTCAAGTTATTAACTTACACCCCAAACTTAAGGGTTTTAGCCTTCCATTAAAAATGGGTTTTTATAAGGTATTTTTAAATAATAAAGACAATAATTAACTAGATTAAACGTAAACGAAACAACAAACTACGATTATAAAAGCAATTAAAGAAAGCATTAAAGTGCAGAAAAGTAAAAGTGGGACAAGTTTGTGCTAACAAAATTGAATAAGAAATCTAGGACAAGGTTACCATTGGCACTCTTGAATGAGAGATCTAGGACAAGTATGCTACTAACAATCTTGATAAAGTGAACATGGACAAGTTTATCAGTTATGCTCTTGAAGGGATGTTTAGGACAAGTTTACCATTAGTAATCTTAAAAAGCTAATCAACTAACAGTATTAACTAAAAATACTAATTAAAAGTAGCTAAAAATGACTTAAAATAATACCAAAATGAGCGTAAATACGGGTAATAAATTAACCATGTCACGTCTCCGAACTTAAATAATTGTTTGTCCTCAAGCAATAAATCTAAGAAAAACTCAAAAAAATTGATTCAAAATCCTATGACTCCAAAAATAAAAACAAACACAAACTTATGATCTATGTCCATAAGATACAAATCCTGACAACAACCAGTTAACCAAAACCCAAATGTTCATTCCTTTTTATGGTGTAAAAATCAAATTTGTAAAATTCAAAATCGTGTGTTTGCAACAAAGAACAAAGTTTGTCTTTCTTTCAATTCTTGCCATTTTTATGTGTATGGTGTTTCTTTGAAACTTGTGTTTCCTTCCTTGTAATGGTGACTTTTCTACCATCAAATATGCATGTATGGGAAGGAAAAATATATATGAGAGATATGAGAGACATGCATGCAATTTTGATTGAAGCTATCATTCTTTGAGCGTGTTTTTGCATGCTTTATTTTATTTATGCACTCTAAAATTTTGAATTTTAGTGCAATTTTTTTGTTTTTTTGTATTAGAGTGTAGAATGTATGATCTTTGTATTTAGTGATATTTTTGTATCTTGACAATGAACACGATACAAATTTCCACACCTCCAAACTTGAATTATTCAATTTCCTCATTGAATTCTATGAAAGATATGACCATGCAAGAAAGAAAATTGAAAACAGACAATGTTTTTGCAAAAAAAACATGTGATGAATGAAAAAAAAAATTCATTTTGCACTGTGGTCTAGAGTGAACAATTGGGATCTTGGCAACTGTTTTGGGGCAAGACTTGTATCAAATAGACATTTGTACTAAGTTTGTTGACCAAAACAGGAAACAAAAATGTTCCAAAAATGAGTAAAAGAAAAAAAATTGACCTTAATGAGACATGAAGTGTAGCACTAATAACCCTAGATCCTATTTTACTAAAACAACAAAAGTGGGTTATATATTACCCAAAAACAACAAATAGCATGTAGAAGAAATTGCCAAATCAGGTGAATCTAAGAAGCCTCAAGTTACGGACTTAATCAATTTCCAAATCATGCAAAAACTAATATATTCAAACAGCAAATAAACCTAAAAACTACTCATTGCAAACAGCAAATAAACCTAAAAAACTACTCATGGCAAACAACAAATAAACCTAAAAAAAAACTACTCATTGCAAACAGCAAAAATAAAGGCTTACAGCCATAAAAAAATCTAATAAAAAGAAAAGTTAGAAATACCCTTGGCCTGCTCCTCTACTCCAGAGAAGCAGGCAACTTATTCACGCCATCCCGTCCGTCTTCATTTGATATTCGGACGTCGTGGGAGTTGTCAAATTATGTTGAATTCTTGTACGTTCCTGAGTTTTCAAAGTTGGAATTTGGTGGAAACAACAACCGATGGGATAATCTGAGCATGAACTATTTTTTTTTTCTGAAAAAGGTGGTAAAACAACTATTTTTGGTTTTTCTTCAAAAGGTGATAGAAAAATCAAACTTATAAAAATCGTGTCTTTCAAAAGCTTTAAACGTTAGTTTACCATCCCCGACAGCGGCGCCAAAAACTTGTTGCAAAATATTGCTATCCCTTTTTATCACACAAAAATAAACCTCGGCGCAAGTATACACCTCGCAATATTGTCGTATTAAAACAAGTAATAATGGTACAAAGTACCGGATATCATTCCCACAGAGATGGTGTTAAAGCTTGTAAGAATGAAAAAGTTGACTTTTACAAAGACTGATTTCAGAGGGTGAAGAACAAGAGGATTTTTAATTAACTAATTTGGTTGGTTGATTGATAACGTCTGAGAAAATACAATTATAAAAAGCAAGCCTGGGGTGTAAGGATAAATTGAGATTTGGTTAATAATTTCATAAAAAGATATTTTATAATAGTAATTGTTGTCTTAGAAATATATTATTTTTTATAACTTCATTAAGGTTAAGACGTTTAAATATCAATAGTTAGTTGTCAATTAACTTTAGAAATATTACCACGAAATATTATAGATCCAATTTTGACAAGTCGATCAATTACTCATACAAATTCAATACACCTCTTTACTTTCTTACTAACGTGAAATCTCAAGTTATTAACTTACACCCCAAACTTAAGGGTTTTAGCCTTCCATTAAAAATGGGTTTTTATAAGGTATTTTTAAATAATAAAGACAATAATTAACTAGATTAAACGTAAACGAAACAACAAACTACGATTATAAAAGCAATTAAAGAAAAGCATTAAAGTGCAGAAAAGTAAAAGTGGGACAAGTTTGTGCTAACAAAATTGAATAAGAAATCTAGGACAAGGTTACCATTGGCACTCTTGAATGAGAGATCTAGGACAAGTTTACCATTAGTAATCTTGAGAAACCCTTGTGGACAATAATACTTTGAAAAATCTTGCTGTTCAAGAAATAAAATGTGGTATAATTAAAATTAACTTAAAGAAAATGCGGTAACGAAATAAAGTGAGTAGATCGAACCACAAGTTTGAAACAACTAAAATTAACTAACTTAAAGACTTGAAGATCATGAAGTTCTTAAGAAAACTATGCGATGGAGAAGATGATGAAACTTTTTGAAACATAAAATACTTCATATATTACTAATCACTTAACCCACTTGATTTGTAAGGAAAATACTAAACATATGTAAAATAATTAGTAAATACCTTGCACTCAAGATGAAGTTTGATGATTGAAGATTACACTTTGGAACTAATTCTATGCTAAATTGCTTGCTTCCTTACTTGAACAATATGCAAAAGATGGTGGGTTTTTGTCTTTGTATGGAATGTTACGTCCTGGATAATGAGGCGTACAAGACAAAAACAAAGGAAAGTGCCAAAAACTAGATCCTTGCTCTCTCTCTTGCATTGGATGATGGTGGTAGCTTATTGAGAAAGCAAAGGAGAGCTCTAAAAAGAGCCTCCTTGTGTATTCTTTTTTCCAAAAACCCAACATACATATATATACTAGTGTCTTAATGGATAAGGCTTTTTACTAAGCCAAATGAACTAGTAACATTAACCAAATCCAAGCCCAAAATTGCTAGCAAATCCTATTACTACTAAGTAGCCCAAAATACATCAAAACTTTGACCCAAAAATAAATTACAAAAATCATTTTCCACACACATATGTGGGTTTCGGCCTAGCACAGCAGATCCGGCACAACACAGCAAGTTCGGCTCATCTTTGGTCATCTCGATCGTATTGACGCTCGCCAAAAAGTTTCGGCTACAAATCTGAAAAGGACGATAACGAAAAACATGAGTTTCGGCATCATTTTATAACATTATAGTCAAAAACTCAAGTTTTCTTATTTCCTAGGCAATATATTAAAATGCTAATCAACTAACAGTATTAACTAAAAATACTAATTAAAAGTAGCTAAAAATGACTTAAAATAATACCAAAATGAGCGTAAATACGGGTAATAAATTAACCGTATCAGTAAGATACCAACTTACAAACGTAAAAAACATCACATTTCTTGTTATAGTTGGTGATTTGGGCTCGTATTCGATTTCGACTTTTAACAATTCCTACTTCTCATCTCTTTCTCTCTTTCTTTGTGTTATTACTTAGGGGCCGTTTACCAAATCTTACCCGGGTAAGTTCTTACCGGCGAAATTCAACACTATAATTTAATTACCGGGTAAGATTTTAGTCCACAAAAAAGGCATCGTATGCAACAATTTACCGGGTAAGCGCTTACCGTTGTAAGATTCGTCCCAATCACTTGCCTGGGTAAGACTCTTGGTCATTGCTTTCTTTGTCTTCGCTCTTACCGGGTAAGATTTTTGGTACTTGTTATGTTCCTCCAATAAAGTAATATGGCTTGGTAAGCACTTACCCAAGTAAGCATTTGGTAAACGGCCCCTTAGTCAATAATTAAGATGGCCACCTCACATGATACATCCGATGAAACCGTTGTTAAAGTTATTACCGACCATGGAAGAAAATCTGAGATTTGGAATTCTTACAACCAATGTTTTAAAACCCGGGTTTTTAGGTGGGTGATTGGGTCATGGTTCAACCACCAGGTCAACCCAATTTCCAGAATTTCCTTGTATTTTCCATTTTCCTCCATACATATATATAAAACCAAGAATTTGATGTCCACAAGTTCAAGCATTAAAAATAACATAACAACAAGGTTTACATCAATCCAAATACATTAAAAACACACATAACCATAAGTTTTTCATCAATCCAATACATTTTTTGATGAAATTTGGTTCAACTACCGATTCAACCGGTTTTTTATTAAACCCGATCGGGTCAATCCGGGTCAGAAATTGTGAAAACCCCGACCATAGTTTGACCCGGTTCAACCGGTTCAATCGGCTGGGTCGACCCAAGTTTTAAAATATTGCTTACAACATGGTCTTACTAGCCAACGGGAAAAGGAAGGAAAAATGTAAAATGTGTCAACCTCAACTTCGTAGGTTTTGAAAATGTTGATTTAATTGATCTCAACAATGGTGAAAAGAAGAAAGAGAGAGAAACTTCTTTTGTTATTGATTAATGAAAAGGGAAAGAAGAAGTACAATTTATAGACAATAACCGACTAGACATCAGGTACAGAAAAGGGAAAAGACAAGAATCCCCTTGGAAAATTCTGGAATATCAAAAAATGTAATACGCCCCCTCAAGATAAGCCTGAGAAGATGTTCTTCAAGGCCATCTTGGACAGTAATGGCACAAGCTTGGCACCCGGCAAAATTTTAGTCAGTAAATCAGCAAGTTGAAACTGAGACCGTATGGGCCTCAATCTAATTACTTTTCGGACAACTTTCTCCCGTGTAAAATGACAATCGATATCAATGTGTTTCTTACGTTCGTGAAATGTTGGATTCAAAGCAATCTGAGTAGCGGACTTGTTGTCACAAAATAACAATGTTGTAGGAGAATAGATGCCAAAGTCATGTAGTAGTTGTTGAATCCATACGATTTCACAAGTTGTCATGGCCATAGCTCGGTATTCATCTTTCGTAGATGATCTAGACATGGTGGAATGCTTCTTACATTCAACGATTCTTCGAGAAAGATACAAAACCCAGTTACGGATCGACGACTATCTCGACAACCCCCCCAAATCAGAATCACAAAAAGCTCGGATTTGAAGCTCGGAAGAAGCAGATAAGAAAATACCTTGTCTAGGTTCATTTTTCAGATACTTCAGAAGATGAAGAGTAGCATTCATGTGAGAAGATGTTGTCTTCGACATAAACTGAGCGAGCTTTTGTACAGCAAACGAAATTTCGGGTCTTGTAATGGTTAAGTATAGAAGCTTACCGATCAATCTCCTGTACGAAGATGGATCCTTTAGCAACTCTCTGTCATTACAAGTCAAATTAACATTTTGAGGTTTCATAGGGGTGGTTCTTGGTTTGGACGCTAACAAACCAGCCTCTTCCAGTAACTGAAAAGTGTAATTGCGTTGTGAAAGACATATACCGATAGGAGATTTAGCAATTTCCAGACCAAGAAAATATTTCAAGTCACCCAAGTCCTTCATTTTAAACACGGCGCTCAATTGTGCTTTTATTTTATCAATGAGAGAACGTGAAGGACCAGTCACAATTATGTCATCAACATAAACCAATATAGCCACATAATTCATTCCTTTACCCTTATGAAACAAGATATAATCAGATTTAGATCGACGAAATCCAGATTTGATGACAAAAGAATAAAAAATTTCATACCATTGTCGAGAGGATTGTCATAATTCATATAAAGACTTGTTAAGCTTACAAACCATTCTGGTGTTTTGGCCAGACGCCCCCTTGACGGAATAGCCGAGAGGTATGTCCATGTAAACTTCTTCATGCAAATCACCATTGAGGAAAGCGTTGTTGACATCTAATTGAGCGAGATGCCATGATTTAACAGCAGCAATTGCAATAAGTGTTTTGACAGTAACTAGCTTAGTTATCCGTGAATACATGTCAAGAAAATCGACCCCTTCTTGTTGGCTAAAACCTTTAGCCACAAGTCTTGCTTTATACCTTTCGACTTGCCCTTTAGCATCGTATTTAATCCGATAAACCCATCGACAACCAACTATATTCTTTCCGGCATGTAAGGGAACCACATACCATGTATTATTGGCATTCATTGCATCCAACTCGTCTTTCATGGCATTTCGCCATTGAAATGACTTAACAGCTTGTGAATAATTTTTGGGTTTTGATTGGGAAGAAACAGCCATGATGAAAGCTTTGTTCGAAGAACACAGCTTATCATACGACACGTGTTGATCATAACTCCTCTCAGTGATTTGAATATGATTCCTTTACTATACTTAGTGAAATTCCATAGTTAAGCTCCTGTTCAAGTTCAGCGATAGCACACGCTGATTGCTATCAGCGATCGCTGAAGATCAAGGAACTACGAGCTTATCACTGAAGATCTGAAGATCAGTTATCACACCAGAAGACCATTCAGCGACAGTCGAAGACTCTAGCTGAAGAAAGAGATAATCAGCTAAGTGAACTGAAGCGGTTCAGCGATAGCAGCGATTGTCTACTCAAAGTGTGAAGTCTTGTGAAGCCTCAGCGACACTGAAGATTCATCCTTGAAGATTCAGTATCAGCGATCAAATGAAGCTTACTTGGCAAGATTAAAGATTGATCTTATCCTCGATGCACAAAAGTCAAACCTAGAACCATGTCAGAAAAGGACGTACGACTTGTCTCTTACGTCCATCATATCTGATATGGTACTGTTCATATTCGGCCAAAAGCATGGTTGTCTTATTAACAACGACAAGCTTCCTATCCAAGCTTGACACGTGGCATATACCTTTTGTCTTGTTTCAAAGACAAACGGGTATAAATAAGATGAAGATATCTCTTTCATCTTAATGCATGCTTCTATCTGACTTATACCCTCTGTATTCTTTCTTTCATCTTCTTGTGCATCATACTTCGTGTTTCTGAGTTACAATAGAATAGGTTTTAAACTTGTTCTAATTCCGCTTGTAACTGTAAATTTGTTTATTTTAATAAACTTATTTAAAAACCAAAAATTTGTGTGTTTGTATTCAACCCCCCCCCCCCTTCTACAAACTGTTCTCTCTTGATTGAACTCTTGTAGACCCTTATTGGGACCAACAAGTGGTATCAGAGCGGTGTTTGCTTCTTATCTCTTTAAAAAAAAAATTCTCTTAAAATTATTTTAAAATGTCAAACCCTAATACAAACTATAACGATAATGGATCTTTAGCTAAACCACCTAGATTTAGCCATGATAACTTTCCATTATGGAAGGAAAAAATGTCTCTATTTCTAGAGGGATTTGACCCCAAGATTCCCTACTATCTGGAAAATGGACCATTTATTCCTACAACAATAGTAGCTAGTGTTCCTGCCACCACTACTACTCCAGCCATTCCTGAGAGGAGCATTGTTAAAACTCCTAACAGATGGACTGAAGAAGACAAGAAAGAAATTGTTATTGACTCTAAAGCTAGATCAATAATAGCAATGGCTTTACCTGATGAGGTCTATCATTCTGTCATGAAAATGAGGACTTCAAAAGCCATGTGGGATACATTATGTATCCAATATGAAGGAACTTCTGAAGTGAAAGTAACTAGATGCATAAACCTCGTAAGAAAATATGAGAGTTTTATGTATCAAAAGGGTGAATCTCTTTCTCAAATTCACCAGCGATTTAACTGTCTGCTGATTGATCTTAAATCAGTCGATGGAATTTATTCAAACGCTGAAATTCTGACAAAATTCATGGAGGCATTGCCCGATCAATGGGCAGTGTACACTACATGTATAAAACTGTCAAAGAATCTTGAAACCTTGTCCTTAAGTGCATTATATGGTATGCTCTTAAATGTGGAACAATCCCATCTTCTAAGGAAGAACCTAATTAATGAACTCAAAGGTGCTAAAAGTACTTCTTTAGCACTTGTGACTTCCGAGGGAACTTCTTCCAAAAATGCTCCTTCTTCTACTATCACCTCCATTACTGAATTAGGTCAAACTAATTCAGAAGATCAACTCACTGATGCTGACATCTCTGAGTTTGATAACTCTCTAGCCCTTTTAACTAATAACTTTAAAAGATTTGCTAGAAAGAGCAATTTTCGAAAACCTTCCAACCTCTCTGACTCTGAAAAGCAGAAATCGTTACCTACTGAGAAAGCCTCAGCGATTTGCTTCAACTGTCAGCGAAAGGGTCATTTCGCAAGTGAATGCAGGTCAAAGAAAGTTGCTGCTCCCACTACCTCCCATACCTCTGATAAAAAGGAGAAGTATTTGAAACTGAAAAACAAATACAAAGATATGAAGAAAAACCAGCAAAAAGGCAAAGGCCTTGTAGCTGAAGAAGTTGACTGGGATGCTGAAGAGGACTGGGCCAAGACCTCTGAAGAGTCTGGTTCAGATGAAGAAGATCTTGCCTTCCTCTGTCTAATGGCAAGAATTGAGGATGCTGAAGAAGTCACTAAGACTTCTTCCTCTGAGTCTCCTTCTACTCAGGTAACCATTCCCTCTGTCTCTTTACCTTCTGAAAGTGAGAACTTGTCAGCTCTCGATGCTATGACTGTTGATTTCTACGATGCTTTAAATGGAAAAATTAAGGCCGAGAGAATTAACACTGACTTATCTGAACAATTAAAAAATTGTCATATAAGAATCAAAGAACTTTCTAAAATTGAGGAATCTCTCAAAGACCAAGTCTTTGCAAATCAAACAACAAGCATCGAGAAACAACAAGCTATCGCTGATAGGGAAAAGGCCATCGCTGATCTCAAGTCTGAAAAGGCAACCATCGAAGGATTATGTAAGGCTTCTGATAAAGTCAATGAGATCATCAAAGCTCAAATACCTATGAAAGTGAGAAGTGGGTTAGGCTATAACCCTGAAAAGAAAGAATCAGAGAATGATCGTTCCATGCCAAAATTCAGAATGTTTGTCTCTTCTATCCCTGATCCTTCCTCTTCAACTTCGACTTCCTCCTCTTCTAAAGAGAAGCGTTCTATTCTTAATTCTAAGAAAGTGATCCAGAACGAGTTTCTTAATCAAGTTCCTAAGAATAAGAAAACTCAAGATAGGAACAAGAAATCCTCAGAGAAAGTTTCTAAAACTGGGAAGAAGGTCCCTGACTTTTCTCAGAGACCAACCCCCAGAATTAAAATCGATCTCACTCCTACTCCTGAAAAGGTTGTTATACCTCCAAGGACCATGGATAAAAGAATTCTTGGACCTATCCCTGAGAAATTTCCTGCTCCCTCTCTGATTTCCAAACCCTTTAAATATAGGAAATGCTATCACTGTGGTGAAACTACCCACATTGCAAGCAAATGTCCAAATGCTACTAGAGCTGATAAACTAGCTCATGGAAAGAAAGTAGCTCAAGCTGATAAATCAGCAAGAGTGAAATCCACCAAGGTTGCAAAACCATCAAAGGTGAAGATATCCACTGAAGAGAGTTCTTCAGCTAGTAGCTCCTCCGCCAATCCTCTATCTAACCAAGCAGGACCCATAGTAGTATGGGTACCTTTAAACAATTAATCTTTTATTGTATGCAGAGTGCCAAAGGTATCTGGTATCTTGATAGCGGATGCTCAAGGCATATGACAGGCAGAAAATCTCTGCTCTCTTACTACAAAGAAGAAGTTGGTCCATCAGTGACCTTTGGTGGAAATGGCAAAGGATACACTAAAGGTTATGGAATTCTATCCAACGGAGCCACATCTTTCTCTCGTTGCTTACGTTGAGGGACTAAAGCACAATCTCTTAAGCGTCAGTCAGTTATGTGACAAAGACTTCAAAGTTCTATTCTTAAAGAATAGGTGTGCTGTCACTGACGGAAATGATAAGCTTGCCCTTACAGGAAAAAGAGTGGAAAATGTATATGTCATAAATATGAATAGTTCTCACTCTGACATAAACTGGTTATGACACAAAAGACTCTCTCATCTTAACTTTAAGACAATAAATGAATTGTCTCAAAAAGATTTAGTCAGAGACCTCCCAAATCATACTTTTACAAAGGAATCTCTTTGTTCAGCGTGTGAGAAGGGAAAGCTGACAAAAGCCTCTTTCAGGTTAAAGCAAGTTTCTTCAGTGACCACTCCTCTACAGCTACTTCACATGGATCTATTTGGACCTGTTAATGTCCAATCGATCTCTGGGAAGAAATACACTTTAGTAATTGTTGATGAATACTCCAGATACACATGGGTATTCTTTCTTCGATCCGAAAGTGATACCCCTGATATGATAATCTCTTTTATTAAAAAGATGGAAGTTTTGAACAATCTAATTGTTCGTTCCATAAGAAGTGATCATGGCACTGAATTCAAAAACAGTACTCTGGATAACTTCCTTGAAGAAAGAGGCATCTCTCACAACTTCTCCTCTGTAAGAACTCCTCAGCAAAATGGTGTTGCTGAAAGAAGAAATCGTACTATCATTGAAGCGGCTCGCTCAATGCTCAGTGAATCGCATCTTCCAACTCAGTTCTGGGCTGAAGCAGTTAATACAACATGTTTCACTCAAAATCGATCCCTGATAGTTAAACGATTTAAGAAGACCCCCTATGAATTATTTCATGGAAGAAGACCTACTCTGAAATATTTCCACATTTTTGGATGTAGATGTTACATTCTGAATGGCAGAGATCATTCAGGTAAATTTGATCCAAAAGCTGACGATGGTATATTTCTTGGATACTCCTCTATATCAAAATCCTTCAGAGTCTTCAACAAAAGAAGACAACATGTTGAAGAATCTATGCACGTTAACTTTGATGAATCTCGTCCCATTCATACTTCTTACTCTGATGATGATGATGAAGAATTGAATGCCTGGATGGGATCTCATTATGGGGAACCTGAAACATACTTCAGCAATCAGACTCAAGCTGAAGCAAGTGATGATGAAATCCCTGTAAACCCAACAAGTAATAATCATCCATCTTCAGGGATGAATGTTACTCCTCTAAATCGATTCATTCTTTGATTCCTCTCTTGGAAATTCCTCTGTGAACAACCAAACAACTTCTGAAAATCAATCCCCTGAATTGATTCTAAATGAGGTACATGTTGCTGAAACAAGTCCTATTCCAGAATTTGAAGAACAGGTCGCTGAATCTGTTGTTGATCTCTCTCCTCAACCTCCAGCTCAGCGATGGACTGCAAATCATCCAATAAATCAGATTATCGGTGATCCCACTGCAGGTATCAAAACACGTAGAGGTACAGGTAATATTTGTCTTTATGTTAACTTCATATCTCTCTCTGAACCTAAGAAGATAGATCAAGCTATCTCTGATCCTAGCTGGGTATCAGCTATGCAAGAAGAACTGACTGAATTTCGTAGAAATAAAGTCTGGAATCTTGTTCCTAGACCCTCTGGTAAAACTGTCATAGGAACCAAATGGGTTTTCAGAAATAAGCTAGATGAAAACGGGACTATAATTCGCAATAAGGCTAGACTTGTTGCTCAAGGTTATAGACAGGAAGAAGGGATTGACTATGATGAAACCTTTGCACCTGTTGCTCGTTTAGAAGCCATAAGACTCTTTTTAGCTTATGTTGCCCATAAAGACTTCAAAGTTTTTCAAATGGATGTTAAAAGTGCTTTTCTAAATGGAAAACTCAGCGAGGAAGTTTATGTTGAACAACCCCCTGGTTTCTCAGACCCTAACCATCCTGGTTATGTTTTTAAACTTGAAAAAGCTCTTTACGGGTTAAAACAAGCTCCTAGAGCTTGGTATGATACCCTTTCTAAATTCCTTCTTAAAGAAAAATTTGTTCGTGGAAAAATTGACCAAACTCTATTTTTAAGAAAATACAAAGGTCATGCTATTCTCGCTCAGATATATGTTGATGACATTATCTTTGGTTCCACAAGACCCAAACTTTGCACTCGTTTCGCTGCAAGAATGCAAAAACAATATAAAATGACTATGATGGGTGAACTAACATATTTTCTAGGTTTGCAGATTAAGCAATCTGACAAAGGAATTTTTATTTGTCAAAGCAAATATGTTAAAGACATGCTGAATAAATTCGTCATGAATCAATGCTCAGCTATGAAGACTCCTATGGTGCCTCCTCTGACATTAAACAAGGATCCCAATGGGAAACCAATAAATGTCACTGCCTATCGAGGAATGATTGGGTCTCTGCTATACCTTACAGCGAGTAGACCAGACATCATGTACGCTACCTGTCTCTGTGCTCGGTATCAAGCTGAACCGAAGGAATCCCATCTAATCGTTGTAAAGCGAATCTTCAGATACCTGAAAGGAACTCCAAATCTTGGTCTCTGGTATCCCAAAGGCTCAGGATTTGATCTTATTGGTTACTCTGACAGTGACTTTGCAGGTTGTAAGATAGACAGAAAGAGCACCACTGGTGGGTGTCAACTGCTAGGTGGAAAATTAATAAGTTGGACAAGTAAAAAGTAAAACTCAGTGTCCACTTCCACCGCTGAAGCTGAGTATGTAGTCGCTGGTAGTTGTTGTGCTCAAATCCTTTGGATGAGAAATCAACTAAGAGACTATAATCTCAAGCTCTCTAAAATTCCTATCTATTGTGATAGCACAAGTGCTATTGCAATTGCCAACAACCCTGTACTTCACTCCAAAACCAAGCACATTGAGATCCGATATCACTTTATCAGAGATCATGTGATGAATGGTGAAGTTGAGCTCCATTTTGTTCCTACTGAATATCAGCTCGCTGATCTTTTCACCAAGCCTCTTGATGAAACTAGATTCAATCTACTCATCAGCGAACTTGGTATATTGAACGCTGAATAATTTATTAATCAGTGACCAACAAAGGTTTACTAATAAAGCTTTCAAACTTTCCATTCTCTTAACTCTGATTCAGCGATATCAAGGCCATCTCCTCAGGTATTATCTTCTAATCTTTAACACTCTTTGATATCTTCTCTCATCAAAGAATGTCTCTCTTAAAATTAAAACTCCTCACTGACAATCCTTTATTATTAGTGATGAAGATTTTTCTAAAATTATCAATGATAAACCTTCCTTATGGATAATTATCATTATAATCTTTTAAAAATAAAGAAAAGGACACGTCAAACCTTTTTCTGACACACGACGGACCGCGACGTTTCCATTCCAACTCCTTTCTTGGAACGTGCGCCAGGTCATCCTTTCTTTTTCAAAAAGCTAAAACCGTCGTTTAGCACTCCTTTCTTTCTCTCTCCTATTGCTATTTAAGCATTCTTTTTGCCTTACCTTGTTCCTTCCGCTTTCATAACTATTATCAAGGCAAAAGAAATTCTTCGAATCTTCAAAGTTTCTCAAGAACACCAAGAACACGCTTGTGTGTGTTTTTCTCTTAAGAACTCAACTAAGGTTTGATCTAAACCTTATATTATGACTGGAAACATCTTGTTTCACCTTTCTTCTCCTTAACACTCTAAAAATAAAAATAAAGATAATCTGGATCAAAAATTAAAAAGAAGTTTTTTTTCCTATAAAAACCCTGTTCTAAGTTCTTTCCTTAGAACACAAGATTTTTTTTCTTAAAAACTTTAATCCATTTACCTTAGCTTTTTATTATTGTTTATAACAAACATTTTGATATTGTTCATCAAAATATTTGTTTTCTTTGATCTTACATTTGGTATTCTTTATACCAAACTCTGGTTTATACATTTATGTATAAAACCATGATTTACCTCTTTGGTGTTCCTATCTTTCCCACAGCAATGGCATCTGCAAGTAAAACTGCTGCGACCTCCTCTGCTGCTGAAGAAACGACTCTGGTCGCTGCACCAACTTGTCACTTCCCTCTGGAAAGAGCAGTCTTCAAGTCCTGCAACTACATAACGTTGGTAGAAATCCCTACGGATCGCCCCTAATTCACTGAAGGAGCTGTTTTCATCAAGGCATGCCCTCTGATGCATGCGTTTGTTCACAACCCGGTCGGCATCACTTCCCATCTTCAGGCCTTGTGGTACACGGCTCACTGTACCATGCTGACAACTGACAAAGGAACCCAACTCCCTGCTATTGAGTTCAAAATTCCAGAACTAGGGTCCTTATCCTTCACTGCTGGATTTCTCAGGAAGGCTCTGCGTCTCCCTGTACGCACTAAGCACCAACAGTGGGGCGCTGAACCGATTAAGATGCAAATTGATGCATTTGTGGACTCCATTGGATACTCTTGGGATAATCCCTCGCTGAAGACCGTGGGATCTAAGTTAGAGAAGAAAAGGCTTCCTGCTTGCTGGCAGTATATCTTCACTCAGGTGATCCAATGCCTGGGGTCGAAGATTGGCTCTCATGATCAGGCAAGCAAGCACTTTCAAGACCTTGCTTACTCTCTCTGCACCGGCCACAACCTGAACTACGCGGATTACTTCTTCAGCGACATGGTCAGTCGCATCAATGCCGCCACCAGACACCCCGTCATCCCCTACCCTCGCTTCTTCGCAACTATTATGGAAGTTGCCTTCGGGGAAGAATACCCGAAGGTCGGCGATCACTCTTTCTCTATCGTAGGGAAGAAGTCCCTGGACATTGAAGAACGTCCAGGTGATGCTCCTTTCACGCCTTATATGTTGCAGGTGATTGGCGCACCTCTTTCAGTGTCTACCTCGCTGTCAAACCCAACAGTGAGCAACCCAGACACTGCTGGTACTAAGAGGAAACAACCAACTGATGGTCATAAAAAGACCATCGCAACCAAAGCAAAGAAGCCAAAGAAGTTGGTCTCTCAAAATACCACCCTCTCTGATTTCGGTGTTCTACCAACACCAACTGCAGCCACAACCACTTCAACGGTCTCTACATCCGTTGTTGCTTCTTCAGCTCTACCTACATCAACAACGACTCCGGTCACTGAAGGTGTCTTAGCCAGCTCTGCTGAAGCTGGATCAGGTACTACTTCCACAGCCTTCTATTTTACTTCTATCTCCTCTTCTTTGGTCCTCACCTCAGCAAGTGCCTCAGCCATAGTTGTCCCTATATCTGATAATGCTGAAATGCACGCAGTCCAAACCTCATTATTGTTTAGGCAATCTGAGTTTTCAAAGGCCAAATTTAAAGGACCTCAGAATATCTCTCTCAGATACTCTAAGTCACTGGTCAGTGATCCTCTCGACACTACCTTTGCAAAAGTAGTCCCTAAGAGTAATCCTCTACATACTCTCAGGGAGACAAATAAAATTTTTCATCCTTCTTCTAATCCGGATATGTTTTTGGCGTCTTTATCTATGTCATCATCAGGTGTAGCTTCTGTACACACCTCAGCGACGACAACCACCACCACCAGCGCTCCTCCCATCAGCAAGGAGAAAGGAAAGTCTCCTCAGGGCCATCCTACTGCTGCAAAGCTCAGGGAGATTAAGCAAGAGATGGCTACTCCCAAGCTTCCTACAGTCGTCGACCTGCCTCCTGTCGTCCTTCCCAACCCCACATTCCCTGCAATTGACTATCTAGTCAAGGAATGTGCTCTCACAAGGGCTAGGGTGGACAATCTTCAGACATCTGCGGAGCTGATCTTCAGACGGACCATTGGTACTCCAGCGATCAAGACGAATGTTAACAACCTGATCTCTGACGTTTTCAGCCTTAAGGAAGATAACAGGACCTTCCATCAGACCCTGACAAGCTTGGAGAAGAAGGTCAATGCTCAAGCAACCGTCCTTGAGTCTATTCAAAAGACTCAGTCCGACATGATGCAGATGCTTACAAAGCTCTCTGAGGCAAGTTCCTCTTCTTTCAACGTTGCTGATCGGACCATGCTTCAAGGTGCTGACGAGAAGCTGAAGGACGTTCAGACCAACGTTCGCAGTCTGATGGTGCATTATCTACCTCCTGATAACATTGAGGGGGAGAGATGTGCCAAGGAGTTCGCTGATGAGCTAATCTCCGAGCATAACAAGAGGTTCCCTGAAGAGAGAATCTTTCCTTACATTCAGCGGCCTGAAGGTGAGGCTGCTGATGAAGATGATGAAGAAGAAGAAGATGAGGATGATGAAGAAGATGATGAAGAACCTATCCCTCACTATGGGGGGATGGATGATGATGAAGATGATGACGACATTGGAAGTGCATTAGAGCACTTCACACTGTCAAGACCTGGTGTCGCTCATCAAGAGCCCTTGGGGGACGGACCGCAACCTTCTCAGGAACAATCCGGTCCTTCAGGCAAAGGAAAGGAAGTGGTAGATCTGGATGCCACTATCCCTATATCTGAGGGGGAGACCACATTTGAGGTATCTCTTCCTCTTATCCCTTTTTCTGCACCTCTCCCTGAAACTCCCATAATCTCCTCATCACCCACAAAAACTCCCTCTGACAATACTTTTTCCTCCTCTCCTTCCCTCAGTGATCCCCGTCCCCCAAAGGACTCAACTTCAAGGAGGGAACCTTCCTCTGAAGAGCAGTTTATGTACATAATTGAAACTGACTCTGAAGAAGAAGAAGGCCTCATTCCCAGGCGTCGCGTTCAAAAGCCGATTATAAGCGAACCTGAAGAAGAAGAAAGGCGAATAAAGTTCCTTAGGGAATTCGAATCAAGAAGAATAAGGGTGCCTGAAACTGAACCCATTGAAGCCGTACCAATAAGGATGGTGGATGAATTCTATTTCTTGTCCAGAGAAGAGAGAGAACAAGCATTGGAAACACAAAGAATAAGGGATGAGGAAATAAAGCAAACTGAGAATGATCTTGCTTTAGCAAGAAAATTGCTCAGAGAAGACTCTGCAAGAGATAAGGCGACTCAAGAACAATTGAAAAAGAGTGAAAGGGTCGCTGAAGCTCTCGTACAAAAAGAACTTGCACAAGAGCACATAAATGTAGATCCAATTCTCGCTCAACAGAAGATCCTAAGTGCACTGACCTCTGAAGCCACTAAGCAGAAAGACAAAGAGCTTGATTGGTGCAATCGACAGCCGAAATTTCGAAGATCTGAAGCCAAAATCATTCATGCAACTATCCAAGGACGACACTCCAACAGAGGTGGTCCAAAGGTATATGTAAGAATGACAAGGACGAACAGGACAGAGAGAGAAGAAGCCAAATTCTTAGGAATTTATGGATACACTGAATGGCTAGAAATCAGAGACGCCACTCAGGGTTCTAAATCCAAATTCAAGGACGTGGTGGACAGTGTGCTGAATCAGTTGTTGCAAAGAATGTCACAACATGTGCAAATTCCCCCTCTCCCTGAATCTTCCAAAAAGAAAAGATCAAACGCTGAAGGAAGTTCAAGTGCCAGAAATGAGCATGAAACTAAGTTTGATTATCAAAGCATTCTTGGTCACCTTGAGCTCCCTGATATATCAATGCTTTGTATCTCTCTCCCTCAAGACCGAAGATATGAAGAAGACGAAATCATCTCACTGCCTGAACCCGGTATGATATTCTTGGATAATGAAGGATTCTTAGGACTCTTCAGAAACCAAGAAATTCATAAGGCCCCATACTCTCTCATAAAGATTATGCTTTGGCGCTGCTGGTCAGATACTCCTCTGATGAATCGACAGAAGACGCTTTATGAGAATGAGCTACAAAGAAGAAATGAGAATATCTCTGACTAGTCATAGTTTTCTACTTCCTTTGTAATATTTCTTCAGTGTACAAGTACTTTACCTTATAATTATTGTAATTTCAATTTTCTGTAATTTCTTCAGATTATTTTTAATGAAATACAATCAAAGTACTTTACTCCATCTTAGTACTGAAAAGATCCCTGAAAATAGTAAAAGGGACAATGAACATAAGAGTTCTATTTTCGTTACACTATCTTAACTCACTGATCTTTCACTCTGAAAAATCATTCAGTGAATGTACTTTAAGCTTATTTACTTGTAAAAATTGTGCTTTCATATCCTTAAATGAAACTCAATTCAGATAGTAGACTAGCAGAAAAAGACTTTACAGATTAGTACTTAGAAATTTTTTTCTTTAATATTTCCTAAGTCCTTTACTAGTCTCTTAAAGCAATTTTCCTATGTTGCTTAATCATAATCAAATAGGGGGAGATTGTTGATCATAACTCCTCTCAGTGATTTGAATATGATTCCTTTACTATACTTAGTGAAATTCCATAGTTAAGCTCCTGTTCAAGTTCAGCGATAGCACACGCTGATTGCTATCAGCGATCGCTGAAGATCAAGGAACTACGAGCTTATCACTGAAGATCTGAAGATCAATTATCACACCAGAAGACCATTCAGCGACAGTCGAAGACTCTAGCTGAAGAAAGAGATAATCAGCTAAGTGAACTGAAGCGGTTCAGCGATAGCAGCGATTGTCTACTCAAAGTATGAAGTCTTGTGAAGCCTCAGCGACACTGAAGATTCATCCTTGAAGATTCAGTATCAGCGATCAAATGAAGCTTCCTTGGCAAGATTAAAGATTGATCTTATCCTCGATGCACAAAAGTCAAACCTAGAACCATGTCAGAAAAGGACGTATGACTTGTCTCTTACGTCCCCATCATATCTGATATGGTACTGTTCATATTCGGCCAAAAGCATGGTTGTCTTATTAACAAGGACAAGCTTCCTATCCAAGCTTGACACGTGGCATATACCTTTTGTCTTGTTTCAAAGACAAACGGGTATAAATAAGATGAAGATATCTCTTTCATCTTAATGCATGCTTCTATCTGACTTATACCCTCTTTGTTCTTTCTTTCATCTTCTTGTGCATCATACTTCGTGTTTCTGAGTTACAATAGAATAGGTTTTAAACTTGTTCTAATTCCGCTTGTAACTGTAAATTTGTTTATTTTAATAAACTTATTTAAAAACCAAAAATCTGTGTGTTTGTATTCACCCCCCCCCCCCCCCTTCTACAAACTGTTCTCTCTTGATTGAACTCTTGTAGACCCTTATTGGGACCAACAACACGTAGTTCTGAATTGGATAGGGAATAGTCTTCGTGGGAGCATGTATGAGATTGCAATGATAATCTCTTAAGTAAGAAGGAGGGTTATGTTGGCTGGATGATCTACGAATGTTGGGTGAAATATGGTCTGGTGAATGGGGTTGTTGGTCATGAAGAGTTTCTTCAGAAGGGAGATCTTCACTACAAGTGGGTGTGTTAGAAACGTCATCTTGAATCGGCTCATGAGTATCTAGAATAACATCACCAAATGAAGCAGCGGGTAAAACAGTTTGATCGAAAGGATCAAGTTTCTTGAATGGAGCGTTATGAAATGGGAAGACAGCTTCGTGAAACACAACATCTCTTGAATAGATGATGGTTTAGTTTGTAGATTGAGAAGTTTGTAAGCCTTCATTCCCTATGGATAGCCAATGAATACACACGGTATAGCTCTTGGGCTAAATTTGTTCCTATAAACCGGAATAGTCGAAGCAAAAGCAAGACATCCAAAAGTCTTCATGAGATGATAATCAGGTACCTTATTATGTAATTTCTCATAAGGAGAAATCCTGTTGATTAGATAAGTTGCAGTTAATAAGCAATCTGACCACATTGTTACAGGAAGGTTAGATTGAAACAAAAGTGCTCTGGCAACATTAAGCAAGTGTTGATGCTTCCTTTCTACTATAAAATTCTGTTGAGGTATGTGAACACAAGACCTTTGAGACAAAATGTCTTTCTCATGAAAAAAAGAAGTAAAAGCTAATTCTTTAGCATTATCGGAACGAAACCCTTTCACCCTTTTTTCAAATTGAGTAAGTGCCATATTATAGAAATGTGGTATAATCTTTTTTTGATTGCCCTGTTGCAGGAAGAGTAATTATCGCCGGTTAGTTGTTGATTAACAAGGACTAAGCCTAGATTATCATAATGATGAAGATAATATGGGCCAGTTACATCCATGGAAGGTGCATTGGGATTTTGTTGCTTTGATACCATCTCAACAATGGTGAAAAGAAGAAAGAGAGAGAAACTTCTTTTGTTATTGATTAATGAAAAGGGAAAGAAGAAGTACAATTTATAGTCAAACATAGTGGACAATAATCGATTAGACATCAAGTACAGAAAAGGGAAAAGACAAAAACGCCCTTGGAAAATTCTGAAGTATCAAAAATGTAATAATTGAATGGTGGAAAACAAAGCAACCTCAATTTCCGGTTTTCGCATGCATGCCCGTGATATACTAACAATCCAAGCTAGTACCGTAGCTTCGGAGTCCACTTTTTCTTCTAGTGGCAGGATCATTTTGGTGTGGTGGACAAGACTTAGCCCGTGTTGGAAATTAGCAGCCTCACAAAAGAAATATCACTCACGAATGGGGAAAAACAAACTGTCAAAGAACTTATAAAGATATGAAGAACAAAAGTATAAAAGTGATTTATGAGAGCAAAAAAGAAAAGCTTGCTGCAGTGATTTCTGAAAAAGTAAACTTGATATTGATTCATAAGAAAGAAGAGGCCTATATATATAGCCTTACATACACACCAGGAAACAAAATAATAAAAACTAATTTTCCCTATAGAATAGGTAAGTGGGTGACCCATTCTTTTAACCAACTGAGCATGCTCCTTTCAAAAAACCCAACGTGCACTTTGAATTGGTCATACACCATTTACCCAATCTTCTTTATTCAACCACAAAATAACACCAATAAACCAAACTAAAATACAATTCTAATTACTAAACCCGGTTAATAACTGATTAAACCCAACAATCAACCCCTTAATCAGTTATTTACCCATCCATTCACATTAACGCGGGTTCTTCTTCGATCAAGTTTGTTTCTTCCCTCTCCCATTTAGGACACTCATTATTGTAGTGACCGAATTCACCACATTTGTAACATTTAACGTGGCTTTTATCCCGTTGGAAACGTTCATTGACATCCCGACTTTTCCCGAATCCATGGCCTCTTCCCCGGCCACGTCCAAAGCCATCACGATTTGAACTTCCATTGCCACAATGCTTACATGCATGTGCCTTTTCGTCACTAACCAACATTAAACTACCTTGAACGTCCTCCATTCCTTTTAAGCGCTCCTCGTACGCCTTCAATCTTCCAACGGCTTCATCGAATAGCATTGAATCCAACTCAAAACATTGCTCTATTGAAGCCACGATTTGTAGAAAGGACTTAGGCATCGAGTCCAGTAGCCTTTTCACCAAATCTACTTCTTCAAGCTCATATCCAAGAGTTCTTGCTTTTGAGGCTAGACCGATCAACTTTGTCACAAAATCATCAACCGTTTCACCCTCCTTCATATGCGAGCTTTCAAGCTCCCTCTTCAATGTTGCCCGTCGAGCCGCTCTCACCCGATCCACGCCTAGATACCGTGTCTTCAAACCATCCCACACTTGTTTTGGATCGGTGTAAGTCGCCATTTGCAAAACCATGTCTTCGGGTATAGCTTGAAACAAGAAAGCAAGTGCTTGTTTCTTCTTCTTTGGATCCGGGTCTTCTCCTAACACCCTTGGTTCAACCGTCTCCTATATGCCATGTGCATCCATTATTGACTTTACCTTGACAGCCCACACCGGATAATTCGTCAGGGTCAAGATCGGAACTTGGTACGACATTGAACCTCCTTCTTTAGCCGGTATCATCGCCATTTTATTCTTCTTTTTGACAGCCCCAACCTCTTTAATCAAGCTTGTTCCAAGAGCACTCTTCCACCGATCAAGAAGACAAGGTCACACCCACCTTTACCGTCTTCCGTCACCCGTAAAACGAACCGAATCAAAGCCACCTGCTTTGATGTCTTCTTGTCCGTTTGTTACGCACCTTCGGTTAGTCTCTCACTATCGTTAGAACAAGCCCGATTAAGATAAATTGGGACTGCTGTTGAGATGCTTCGAATTTCGAAATAAAACTTACACCCTCTCTAACCGAACCTTGCTCTAATACCAAGTGTTGGAAATCAGCAGCCTCACAAAAGAAATATCACTCACGAATGGGGAAAAACAAACTGTCAAAGAACTTATAAAGATATGAAGAACAAAAGTATAAAAGTGATTTATGAGAGCAAAAAAAAGCTTGCGCCAGTGATCTCTGAAAAGTAAACTTGATATTGATTCATAAGAAAGAGGAGGCCTATATGTATAGCCTTATATACACACTAGGAAACAAAATAATAAAAACTAATTTTCCCTATAGAATAGTAAGTGGGTGACCCATACTTTTAACCAACTAAGCATGCTCCTTTCAAAAAACCCAACGTGCCCTTTGAATTGGTCATACACCATTTACCCAATCTTCTTTATTCAACCACAAAATAACACCACTAAACCAAACTAAAATACCATTCTAATTACTAAACCCGGTTAATAACTGATTAAACCTAACAGCCCGGAGTCCATAGAGTGTTGTGTATGCTTGAAGGAATACTTTGATAGCAATAAAAGAATTCAATACACGACATCACTAGAGACAGAGATTGAAGATATGGAAGAAATCTTGGAAGAAAGTAAATATGTCATGGCCCTATCAACACCACCAACTACCAATATCGACGACACTCTAACAATTTGAAGATAATGATGAACCGTATACTGATGACCTTGATAATCAAGCTCTATTTGGATTTCAAAATCAAGGGAACTTATTTCAAGGATTATATATTTACATTTATGTGTATTTTTAAATTTCTAAATTTTAAGTGTATTTTCAATTTAAAACAAATTATAAAATTCTAATAAAACATATTTTCAAAGTGTATTTGATTGATCCAATTACATTATAATACCATTTTGGTATTCTTTAAAAAATGAAAAAAAAATTGAATTTAAAAAAATAACAAATGACCGATTTTGGGCCTGTTCCGAGATCGGTTCGTGACTGATTTTTAGCCATCTTTGGATATAGGACATCTCCAATTATGTTATATGTTCTCTTCTTCCTTTTTAAATTCTAAAGATTTATAACTTATCTATTGTAACAAACTATTTCTCAACCTTTAAAACTTTTAAAATAACATAGCCATTAGAGATAAAAGGGTTGTTTGGCAATTGCTTGGTTTCTTGCAGAATGATTAAGACTTTTATGATATAGTGTAAAATAAAATATGGTTGTTTGATAATCATTCAGAATGAACTTAGGGCGCTTAATGGTTTAAGAAGACCCAAGATACAAAATCATCATCCAGAGGGTTTTACAAATAGATTTTTTTTTGTCAAAGAAGATTCACATCTTAATGATTCAGATACCATCACTTAATGAATCTTTATCATTCAAATGACTAGAGATCTTTGTGGCTTTTCAAAGGCCCCAATAAGGTACGCAAGCTAGCCTTGTAGCCAGGTTTAAAAAATAAATAAATCAACCATTGGTGTTTCATAATATAAATATAATAGTATAAGAATTAAGATACAATTTATGGTTTAAAGTTTTACACAAATGAATCCCTAAAACTAAATTATCACCACCAAATGGAATTACAATTACTCCTCGTCTACTGCAAAGTGCCCAGCATTTCTACCCTGCAATGCAACCACAAATCACCACATTCTTACCAACTTTTAAGAATCAAAAAAATACAAACAAAACTTGGTTTAATTCCCTATTTATTACAACAAATAATATTTGTTACACTAAGGTCTTGTTTGTTTTTTCATTTTAAGCTGTTAATCACCACTTATGTCTGATTCGTTTAGACGTTTCATAACCATTTCAGAACTGAAATCAGACTACAGACTCAAGCACCTCTTAAAAAACAAACGCCACCTAAGTGGTTGATTGACATCTGACAGTTGCTGAATGGTTTGGTGCAGAATGATTAAGTGCTTTTTATGATATAGTGCAAAACGAAATATAATTGTTTGATAATTATCCGGGATGTAACCATGGCTCTTAATGGTTAAGGGAGGTCCAGGATAATGATTCAGAGGGTTTTGGAACCATTAAGAGGCAGACTTATTTTTTGCCAAACACGATTCGCCTCTTAGCGATTCAGAGGCTGCCTCTTAATGGCATTAAACCAAACTTTGTTGCATTTTGATGCATTTTACGGGAAATTTGTGGACTAGGCTTACCCGGGAGAGCATCCGCTGCTTGTTCAGAAACTGGGTCCTTGCCTTGTTCTGGATCGAGTTCGGAGACCTGTACATCCTCTGTAACAACAAAGACCAAAATGTATCTCATTCAGAGGGAAAAAACAATTAGATCATATTTGGCTGGCTTATTATTTGAATTTATTGGAAAAAGTCTAGTTCAGTAAGCCATAAAAGCAGCTCTGGCTTTTTGAAAAAAGCTACTTCCATGAGTAATATTTTTTCCTTTTTAGGTCATTTTTATATTGTAATCTAGCTTTTCATAGTTTTTACTTTTTACTAAACGTTAGGCTAATTTGCTAAATACAACCATAACATGGGATCATACGAGAACCACCCCTCTTTAAAGGAACAAAAGAACTCTCCTTAGAACCACCTATGATGTGGGTCCCACACAATAAAAAAAACTCATATCTGATTCAATGGGGCCCACCATTGAATCAGATATGATTTTTTATTGTGTGGGACCCAGATCATAGGTGGTTCTAAGGAGAGTTTCTTTGTTCCTTTAAATATGCAAAATTCTCATTTGAACCTCCCTCTATATATATATATATATATATATACATGTCGATCTCTAATGTTATATTATTATAATGCTAAGGTGTATAACGGATTCAACCAACCTTGTCGGTCGCTGATACGTGATCCCCACCCGATAAAAGCTTTTTCTTCGGTGTGAAGTCAAATACCTCATGAAGAAATTCATTTTCCTGCTCGAATAAAAAAAAATTCACAATCGTTAAATATCGAATCAAATACCTCTAAAACATAACCAACAAACTTAATTAATAAATAACAATCAAAACCTGCATGTGCTTCACAAATCCTCCACCAAGAAAATGCTTCAAAAAGTTCAACTGCCAAAAACACAAAAATCAGCAACACAAAAAAAAACCCGAACAAAATCACGTCAAATAAACATCTAAACATCCTAAAACGAGCAGTAAAAAATCAAACCTGAATTAATTGGGACCAATTTGTAGTAATAAGCGACTCTCCACCGATTTTTACCGTCATTTCTGGCGTCTCACCATCCTGGTTAAAATAAAATTAAAAAAAAATTAAAACAGACCGTTATTATCTACACATATACGGATTGTTTTCGGTTAGCGGAATACCTCGAGAAATTCGAGAACATCTCGAAAAGTGTTACGTTGGTCGTTAAGACCTTTTTTGGCTGAACCTTTCCCGCCCGCTTCAGCTGAAAGAACCCGAACTTGGTTCAAGATTTTCGATCTCAAACCCTGTATATGTATGCCATCTTGAGAAATAACGCCATCGTTAACGGACCCACCACAAAACTTTTCCAAATTCCCGATCTCAAATATCAGAGCAAGTGCTTCACCGGCCGCAATACGGACCGATCTATCATTTTTTTCTAGAAGCGTCGAAAAATAGGAAAGCGACCTGCACAATTTTTATTCGTTAAGTTCTTAATCTGTTAAGTTGTCTCTAACATTAATTTGTCTGGATAAATTAAGATAAATCGATGTTTGATTTTTGTTCTGAATAAATAATTTTGAACAACAAAAATTACCATTTTAACCTTTTGTCTACGTAGGTGTGTTGAATGAAAATAAATTGTTTGATAAATATTTAAAATGATAAAAACAATTTAAAATAACATGAATTATTTAAAATTGTATTCTCACTTAATGCATTAAGATAGGATATGCTAACTTAACATGTTAAGTTAATTTCTTAGTATTAAGTTAAAATCAAACATGTTAATATAACTTAACCAATTAAGCTAACCGCCCATTAAGCTTGTTAAGTTGAAAACAAACACCCCAAAGACTATTGTTTTGCAAACTAGCTCATATGCTAGTTGTTAGCTGAAAAGCTAGTTATTGTTAGCTGATAAATTAGCTTAATAAACTAGAAAGAAACGACAAGATTTACTTACTCTTGCCAACTTTTAGCATCAAGTTTACGCCCATCTACGGTTGTAAGAAGAAACGACCATGCCGATACAACCGCCGTTATTATTTCCGGTGAGGGCTTAATGGCAACGACCTAAAACTTAAATGGCTTTAGAAGACATCATAGACTCAACAAACAACGGATTAATTTATCGACCCAATACATAAATTCTTAAATTAAAATGCAAAAATTAAAAATAAAGGACACGTACATTGGCACCGAGTTTCGGACGAACTACTTGCCACATAACTTGCATACATTTCTCCGTTTCTTCAGGCTCGTTTCCACCAACAAACGCGATCACAGCCAACCCCTCCACTAACTATAAATCATAGTTGCCAAAAACGACAATAAAATAATGATCAGATTGCAACCCGTAAACAAAAAAATCACGATAAAATAAAATAAAAAACGAGTAAAACATTATCATACCGATATCTTTGATACTTCAGAGCCAGATTTTAGAGCCTCAGAGAATGGAAAAATGGATTCTTCCAAGATTTCTTGTGCTTTTTCACCCGAGCCAGCAGTTAGAGCCAATAATCCTATAGATACAAGAATGTTTTCAGAGATCTCGTTTAATGAATTAATTACTATTAATTATATGAAAGTGAAGAATAAGTTGTTATACCGATTGCATGAGATGCTAAAGCTATCTCTTTAGCGGACCCACGTTTTATTGAGTTCAAACATTGTTGCAGCAATGTTGCAAATCTATGGAGAAAAAACAAATAATTTTAGATATCGAAGAACGTTAAGCTGAAGATTTGAAAACATTTGCTTACTTGTTTTCAACAAATTCGTGTGGTAAGCTGCTGTTGAAAATTTCTATGATACCTGCTAAAGCTTTTTCCCTTGTAGACCCCCTTTGAACACAGAAAAATAACAATAAATTCACATATGAATGTAGATTATCAATTATTGCATGCTCTAATTTTCTTTCCATCATAATTCCATAAACAACCTAGCACGTCTTAAAGAACTTGGGTAAGGGGATGTTTGGTTGGTTTAAGGTTTTTTTAGCAGCTTAATGAGACTCGCTGCGTATTCGGTCTGCTATACATGACTTTTTGGTAGTGGTTTAATGATACAGAAAGTGGCTTATTCATGCCTCTAAATTGAAAACACTCTCCTTCCATCTATAAAAAAAACTCTCAAACAAAAACTTCCCAACCTATACAGTAATACTGACAAAGACAACTTCATCCATACAGCACTTAATGGAAAACCAACCAAACAGGCCCCGAGTCCTCTGTATGGATAAAGCTGTCTGTGTTGATAGACTTTAAAGATTTTAGTTTGGAAGGTTAGCATTATTTTTAATTGGGAGTTCGCGAATTTGGAAAAAAAACTGCTTACTGAATAAGCCGTTTTTTATATCATTAAGCCACTGCTAAACAGTCATGTATCCCAAACAGACTCTGAATATCATATTGAACCATATGAAAAAGGGTGCTTGATTCTAAAAACTCAAATCATTAAATAAGCATATAAGCTAATTTATAGCACAAATTACCTTTTCTCATACAAAGCATCTAAACTTTGATCCAACAGACTTTCTTTATCGAGCTGCACATCCTCTACAGCCGACCCCATCACATAATCAGATCGGACGGTTGAAGATGAACTAACACTATCGGTATCATCACTATCCAGCATTGCAGCATTCTTGCGTTGAGAACTACCTGCAAAAATTCCATAAATTCAACGTTCGGTTACTTCAATGTTATAACAAAAAAAAACACCCATTTTAAAATACTGAATAGTTGCATATGAAATTAACAGTTTCTTTATGAAGAAAAATCATAAGGTTTAACAACACCATTGATAAAAACTTGTGGTCAAATTGGGGATTTAAATTAATCAAACAAACAACCAAGATTAGGTTAAAAACGAAACCCTAGAATCAATTGAACCCAAAAAAAAAAAAAAAAACAGAAACAAGTTGATGAAAATTAAGATTAATAAGAAGTTACTTACGTTGTTTACCCATTGATGAGATGATTGAAATGGTTATAAGGAAATACAAGGTTGATTATGAAGAAGAAAGGGTATAAAGAACAAGTTATAAGGTATTGAAGAAGCAAGAAGGAAGTGAAATGGTGTTGAATAGAATCTACCCATTAAAAAAAATTGAATTTAGGGGAAGATTGATTTGGTTGTCGACTGGAAGAAGTAATATTCAGGTTGAGTGGTGCGGAATATTCGAAATGGCGTGTGGGAAAGGAGAGGACCCAAATGTCACGGATGATATGGGAAGATCCTGGCCGTTGGATTTTGCAGCAGGTCGGCATGAAATTGAATGACCTACGTGGTAGTTTTGAAGAAATTCAGCCGCTAAACAACTAGCCCACGCTAGTCCTAACAAAATTTTAGCGTAAATTACAAATTTTGTCCCCGTGGTTATATGAAATTCTGGATTGAGCCCCTCAAATGAAACAATTACAAGTACAGTTATCATGGTTTCAAATTTTTTGTTAGGAATTGGGTCCCTAGTTCTAACTTTACTAACCTTTGCTTTGTTACATCAGGGGTAATAATGTACTTTTACTTTTTTTTTCTTTTTTATTATATGTGTGAATACTACAGCTGATCCTTTCCTCCAAAAAGTCTTCGTCAGCACCCTTACCTCTGATCATCTTCTCTGATCTCTCTCTTCCCACTGTATCACCATTCCTTTCTTCTCCCGTATGGTCGTATCCCTCCTATTTACTACATATCGTCGCCCCCTTTTAGACCTGCAACTCATGGATTGGGGAGAACCGTGAATCTGTTATGTAAGTGGTTATTACGAATAGTGTTTTGTTCATAATGGTGGGTCCCTCGGCCCCTCCCCGTCTTTTCCGAACAAACACTCTGCCATCTATTTCAGTTATATATATATATATATATTCATCGTCGAGTCTAGACTCCAAACATAAACTAGATAAGTTTAGGATTATTAATAAGATTTAAAATATCACTTGAATATAACATGTATGTACTTCGACAATACACATAAAATGAACATAGTAAAAGCATCAAGATTCATTTCATAACTAATAGTCCAGGAGGCATAGCCATGCCAGATTCCACTTTCCAAATAGATGGTTAACTTTGACTATCAATGTTAAAGATATTTTTTTCCACAAGAGATTTAGAGGCATGTCGTTTATTTGTGCTCTAGCAAAGACACATACCGATAATACAATGAAAACCAACATTTATGGAGCTTTCCCTCTTCAAAAACCCACTAGTTTTTGTTTTTCAACCTAACCCCCAAATAAGTTAATATCCAGAAAAGCTAAGATTCAAGGGATCGATATCAAAATCAAACCATCCTGAAAAGGTTAGTTACTACATCAAATATGACCTTCAACTGGTTTTTCATTTGAAATCGTCGGTGTATTTGATCACCATCTATGGTCTCTGGTCAAAATAGGAAGAAAATGGTGTATTCATCTCCGGTGTGGTACTGATCATAGGAAATGGAAGAATGGTGTTAGTCGAGGGGATCTGCAGAAGATGACTTGATGGTGAAAGGTGGTGTTGTCGGAGATAAAAGGAGAGGGAAGGGTAGGATTGTTAGGGAGTGGCAAACGGCGGAGAAAATGGAAGGACGTTGACAATGACTTTTGGGGGAAGACGATGAGATGTAGTGTATACACACATATATAATGCTTTTTCAACTTTTTATGTTTAAAAAGAAAAAGTTAAGTTAAAGGACATTACTACCCTTAACGTAACAGAGCAAACGTTAGTGAAATTAGTACTAGGGACTCAATCTGAAACAAAATTGAAACCACGACGACCGTATTTGCAAATCTTTCAATTGAGGGACCCAATCCAAATTTTCATACAACCACTAGGACGATATTTGTATACTCAAAATTTTATTTTAAATTATAAATTTCGTTATAAAGAGTATGGATTGGACCATAAATAGAATAATTGCATATATTATTATTGTAGTTTTAAGGGACGTCTGTTTACCTCTTAATAGTTTCATTAAAAAGCAACTTCTGAATAGTTAAGAGGCTACAACAATGGTTGGTGTTATCAGCATCAGTGATGACGGGCGGAGACAACAATGGTTTTGACTGCAATGTTGGTGGTGGTGGCGGTGGCGGTGTTAGTGGGTGAGATGAAATGAATTAGAGTAAATATAAGGGTATAATAGTTTTTCTAAAAAGATGGGATGAAAAGGCATTGAAATTCCTTACTAAACCCTAGCAATTAAATTGTGTCGTGTGGAAAATTGGAATTTTGTACTAAACTCAAATAATGAACCAAAAGCATAAATGGAATTTAGTCCAATAGAATTGACAGCTTTAGTTCCTTCATATCCAACGAGCCAAACGCCTCCTAAGTTTTAGAAAAAACAAAAGTCTTCATGTTGAAGTCGAAGGACAACTGTTCTACAAAAAAAATTGTATGACGCCTCCCTTTGGACTTCATCTACTATATCGGTCACACAACCATCATGAGGGAGTTAATTGTGTGTCACGGGAGTGTTCTCAAATTCGGGAAGAATTGTGCTTTTTAGAAGAATCTCTCAGATCTTCATCTGGATACGAATCCTACCGAGAGCTCCACTAGAGATCAGAAATTGTTGAAGAAACAACAAGATCTTTCTTTTCTTAGGCGAACGGAAAATAAAGAAATGGTTAATCTATTCAAGATAATTACGTATTTACAAAATACCATCTCCATTCATCCTATTTCATCAGATTCGGGATGTGATATGGTTAAAAGGAAAACGAATGAAAATAATAAATTTTCATGTTGCTTGAGGAGGAGAGAAAAGAAAAAGAAACATATCATTTTACAAATATACACTTAGAGGAAAGTTCATATGTGAACTCATTTTTGGTTGTGAACGTGAGGACGAATCTCAGCCACTTATCCGGTCAATAAAGGCGGTTTTGACCTGGTTCCCCTCCTTTAATAATCTCCACCCTCCCATAAATCGCGTCAATCCTCCGTGATCGCGTCCATCATAACCGAAGATGTGTGGCTGAGATTCGTCCTCACGTTCACAACCAAAAATGAGTTCACATTTGAACCTAACCCTATACACTTATTTATTTTAAAAACGAGTTGTATTTGACAGGTAGATGTATAATTTTATAATGTTTTGTTATTTCTTTCTTTCCCTTTCCTTCTACATTTGAAAGAAAAATCAAACACTATTTTTCTTCCTTTTTATTTTGTTTCCCTCCTAAAAAAGAACACAAAATTTTTCCTCCCCCCCCCCCCCCAATTCTTCTTCCCTGATTGAGGCTTGTTTTGTAACAAGTGCTTTAAACCTCAGATAGCTAGTTTTGTTTCAATCCCAGAGTCCTAATCTGTCCGTGTGGGCTTTGTGTCACGGGATAAGAGAGAACAAAAACATGTCCCACATAATCACATTTGACACGACATTTGACTAGGACTGAAATTTGTTTTTCCCACCAAAATAAGCAATTTAAAAATGAGAAGGATGACACAAGAGTGGTAAATTAAGGGGCTGTATGTTTACCTCTTAAGAGTTCCATTAAGAGGCAACCTCTAAATCGCTAAGAGATGAATCTTGTTTGACAAAAAATAAGTGTGCCTCTTAATGGTTTCAAAACCCTCTGAATCATTTTGTATCATGGATCTCCCTTAACCATTAAAAGCCCTAATTACATCCCAAACAATTACCAAACAATTATATTTCATAATGCACTATATCCTAAGAGTCTTGACCATATAATCATTCTGTATCAAATCATTCGGCAACTGCCAAACATACCTGGTGAAAACAAAATAGAAGTAGTAGCAGCAGCATTGAATTATAAAAGGTGAGAGGTGTGGTTGGTCAAATTACAAAACATAAAAAACAAACTCATGAATTAAATTAAATTAAAATGGACCTCCTTCCTAATTTTAGTTTAGTTACCAACCAAACCTTTACTAGGATATAATTCATTTAATGTTTACAAAATTTGTTTCTTTTTCTTAATAACTGTATCTTTTCTTTTAATAAGGGAGGGACATTTTCGTTTCTATTGAGATCCGACAGGGATCATCTTCACGACAGCAGCGATGGGCATGCCTATAAAACCAATCGTCACACTTGCAAACCACTGTGGGAGGCTTAGCGGACTAGTGTTTGCAAAAGTACCCAAGAATTCGATGATGATGATTTGGAATATAACCGTGCACGTTAGAACAGCTAAAAACACGTAGTTTTTCAGTATTCCTTTAAACACGTCTATCTTCTCCATCTCTCTTGAGCTGATCTCATTGAACACCTGAAATCCAAAATAAAACATATTATATATTCCATAAAAAAGAAAAAAGAATATATATAAATATACAGGGTCAGGTTCAAGGGAAAACGCCAAAAAAAGAGAACATGGAAGAATACCCTCGGGGTCTTCTACCTGAACAGTATGCACAAATGCATACCGGTAATTTGTAACATAAATTTGTGCATATGCACTAATGCATATGTAATTATAGAAGCATTGGTGAATAGAAAAAAAAACAGCTTCAATCGTTTGTATGCATTTGTGCATACCATCATCCGGATGGAGGTCTCCCAGGGTGTTTTTCAGTTTTCTTTTTTTTTAGTGTTTTCCCTTGAACCTCCCTCCCTCTCTCTCTCTCTCTCTCTATATATATATATATATATAGAGGGACTTCATACGAGAACGCTAACTATTTACGAGAAACTTCTTTCATGTACAAAATCATATGTGATTTTGCACTAACCGGAGCGGGCGACTTTTGGGGCTACTTAAGTCGCACGGGAAAAGTCACTCGGATCATGTATGATTTTGTACATGAAAAAAGTTTCTCGTATTCTCGTAAAAAGTTAACATTCTCGTTTGAACCTTCCTCTATATACATATAGAGGAAGGTTCAAACGCAAACTCAAATTTGGTGTGAATGTGAGGACAAATGAGAGGGCGACACGTGTCTGGATGTAGATTATTCAGTCTGAATATGACACGTGTCGCGCCCTCATTTGTCCTCACGTTCACAACCAAATTTGAGTTCTCATTTGAGCCCGTCCCTATATATATATTTCATGTACAAAATCACATAGTACAAAATCACATATGATTTTGATTTTGTATGTGAATCAAAATCACTACATGAATCATATATGATTTTGTACAAGAAAAAATCACTACATGAATCAAAATCACTAAAAGTCGTTAGTAGAGTTGCACACAGACAGGTCCGAAGGGCTTTTGGTAAAATAGAAGAAAAGAAATAAAGGGATTGAAAAAATAAATAAAACAGACCGATGTGGGCTTTTTTGGTCCTATAAAAGACTAGTCTTTACGAATTTCGACTAAAAAAACCAGTGGCCAATTATTTACCCCAGTCACAAAACTGGAATTCGTGTTCGACTTTTGAGAATCTAAGCTTTACTCTTCTTCCCGTAAAATGAAACATTTTATTGCTTGCATTGTGATAAAAAAAATGCAATATTTTCTTTTTTGTAAGCTTTCAATCCTAATTTACTTTTTTTATCATTAGTATTAGTTGCATGATATTGGCAATAATAATTTTGGTCCAGAAGTTTCTTTCATTTCGCCTCTTATTTAAGGCGTTTAGATATTTGATTAATAATCAAATATTTTTATCAAACTATGTATAAGCAAGAAGGGGATTCACGTCCAATGCCTTCAAGTTCTTACTATATGGCCATGTTTACCAACCACAAACAAGCTTCTTGAAAAATCCTGATTTGGTAAGCAATAAGCTAGCTTTTTGGAATACTTCAAATTGCTTTTCAATAAGCTTAACGAGCTTTTTACTTTTTTCCAATTATGACCCTTATAGTAGAATTGAGTAATTTTATAACATAATCCTTTTAGGTCATTTTACATTATCGTCTAGCTTATCAGTTGGTTTTTTTATTTTTTACCAAACACGACCAGCTTATCAACTAACAGCTAGCTTACCGGCTAGTTAGCGAATCATAGGGCACGTTTGTTAGCAGCTTAATGAGCTTAATGGGACTCACATCTTATTCGATGAACTATACATGACTGCTTGGTAGTGACTTAATGATTTAGAAAGTGGTTTATTCAGTAAGCTTCTAAGGGGAAGCTTAATGCAGAAAGCCAAGTTTTTTTCCAAACCCGCTCTTCCCAATTAAAAAAACATGCTCCTTCCAACTACGAAAAAACCCTCCCAAACAAAAACACCTTCCCTATCTACATAGACAGATTAATCCACACAGACAACTTTATCCCTACAAGACTTAATGGAAAACCAACCAAACAGCCCCATAGCCTACCATGTGGGCAGAGTGGACATCATTCAGACTAAGCACTTGATAGTTTACGGTGATAACAAGTCTAGATCATTCAGTTCAGCCTTTTCTAATATTGAAACATTAAAGACTAGAGAAGAAGTAACTGTGATATGTATTTATTATTTAACTAACCTGACAGAAGACAAAGGAGTTGAAGATAAGTGTGTTGAGAACCAAATCAGCATCCGAGTTGTCAAGATGAAAAGCCGCCTTTCCTCTTGTCTGAAGATACCATATTACCACAAATTGATATAACGACTGTCCAGTTATATTCCTCCACATAACATTTGTTATAAAGTTTCCTTTCCTTCCAACGGGTGTTCGTTTCATTAATTCATCAGTAGGAGGCTCAGTGGCTAATGCAAGTGCACCAAGTGTATCCATTATCATGTTAACCCACAGAAGCTGAACAGCAGTAAGAGGAGCACTTCCTACAAACATGAAACAAGTTATAAAACAAAAAAGATTTAACAGTCTTCAGTCTAAAATCAGAGAAATTTACTCAAATAGCCATTTGGTAAAGGAGAATTCAATTTTTAGCCATTTTTCAAGGTTTTTTCCTGAAATAGCCAGACTTTAAGTAGAAGCATAGTCTCTGCATAAAGTCCATTTTTATAAAATTAAAAAAAACAATTTTTTTAGAGTTTACGCAGAAAGTCAAGTTTCTGTGTAAACTTTGTCTGGTTGGCAAAAAAAAAAGATACGCAGAAAGTTTACCCGGAAAGTTAATGCATTAAGTTTACACGGAAAAAGTTTAAGAAGAAAATTGAGTTTCTGCGTAAACTCCAAAAAATTAAATTTTTTTATTAAAAAATGCACTTTACGATACTATGTTTCTGCGTAAAGTCGGGCTATTTCAGGAAAAAGTCTTGAAAAATGGCTAAAAAGTGAAAGTCAACTTCCCAAATGGCTATTTGAGTAGATTTCCCCTAAAATCATGTTTAATGGTCAGGAACAGGAAAAAGAACATAAGAAGAAAGAAATAGGATCATTGTATGTTTACCTGTTAGACATGCAGAAGTAAAGTTGACAATTAGAGCAACAACATTCACAGTAAGCTGAAACTGAACAAATTTCTGAATGTTGACATAAACTGATCGACCCCATTTGGCCACAGTCACGATCGTAGAGAAATTATCGTCTAGAATGATGACATCAGCACTCTCTTTGGCCACCTGAATAATTCAAAGATAAACTGTTGGATTTGGTGTAGTTGATTTGCTTCATACTCCCTCCATCCCAAAATATGTGTCTACATTTCTATTTTTTAGCTTAGTGTTTTTCTGATTATACGCTTAATTACGAGAAGAAGAAATTCATTACTCCTTCCATTATTAAGGATAAAATTGTTATTTACTTAATTAAAAACTATAATAATTACACATTCTAAAACTGTATGCCTTTTTCGTTGTCGACATATTTTGGGATGGAGGAAGTATTTCATATGTAGGGGCATTGTGTTCTGGGACGAATCATTCCTACTTTATAAGATTAAGGGGCCGTTTACCAAATCTTACCCGGGTAAGTGCTTACCAGCAAAATTCAACACTATCATTTACTTACCGGGTAAGATTTTAGTCCACAAAAACGACATCGTATGCAACAATTTTCCCGGTAAGCGCTTACCATGGTAAGATTCGTCGCAATCGCTTACCCGGGTAAGACTCTTGGTCATTGTTTTCCTTGTCTTCGCTCTTACCGGGTAAGATTTTTGGTACTTTTTATATTCCTTCGGATGATAATATGGCTTGATAAGCACTTACCCGGGTAAGCGTTTTGTAAACGGCCCCTAACTCATTGTTAAGAAAAGCTTTTTTATGTAAGAATTATATGATTGTAAAAGTACTCATAGCGGAAATATATTTGGACAATATGGAAAGAAAGTAAAGATGTACTGAAACATGGTAAATAAATATTTGTTATGTAAAAATGGAACGAAAGCATTACCTCTGTCCCTGCTATTCCCATAGCAAGCCCAATATCAGCTTCATGAAGTGCTGGAGCATCATTTGTACCATCTCCTGTTACAGCCACAACCTCCTGAAATGTAGTTCTCAGCTGTTTCACAAGTGTATGCTTATCCATTGGAGAAGATCTAGCCATCACCTTGTAGAATACAAAAAGATACAAATGTTGGTCATAATTAATTAATCAAACATTATCCACATGAACAAAAAAGGAGAGATGGAAAAGGAAACATCAGTCTAACATGTACTCGTTTTGGCATCTACGTTTTGTGTCTCTCTTTCCTTTTTTTCTTTTCAAACAATACTACTTAGAGGGATATCTAATCCGTGTTTTATATTTAATTATATACATGCATACGTATATATTAATGAATTACATGTTCACCAAGGAATACAATGCAAATTTGCAATGTTTAAAATTAGTTCCGAATCACCATAAAAGAAGTAAATTGCAATAAGGAAAGCAGAATCACCTGAATTTTAGGAATAATTTTATGCAACTCCTCCTCAGTCATTCCACGAAAATCTGGACCTTCAATGGCTATTCCGTCATCCGTTAATATCCCACATTCTCTAGCAATTGCCTTGGCGGTATGTATGTTATCACCTGTAACCATACGCACAGTAATCCCAGCAGATCGACAAATTGCAACAGATTCCTTCACACCAGGTCGAACAGGATCCTTGATACCCACAATCCCGATTAAAGTATAGCCCTCAAAAGGAATTGGATCTTTGGCATGGAATTCATTTCCCAACTCTTTGTAGCAAAGGCAAAGAGTTCGAAGAGCTTCATTTGCTAATAGTTCAATGGTATCTTTTAGATGATTGTTTAATTCTACATCAAGAGGAACAACCTCACCATTCGAGTTCAAGACCTTATCACATGCACCTAAAATTATTTCAGAAGCACCCTTACAGTGGGCCCTAAAAGACCCTCCAGGGAGTTCTAAAACAACTGCCATACGCTTCTTCTCAGAATTAAATGGCTCAACTTTAATCAGCTTTGATTTTTGAAGCTCCACTTGTTTTTCTTTAAGCATGAGACCAAATTCCAAAAGAGCCGTTTCGGTAGGTGTACCGAGAATTTCAGTGGTGTTCTTCTCAGTCTTCACCACCTCTCCCCCAGTATTGTTAAAAATAGATTCAACTAGCATTCCAACAATAGAATCAGGAATTGTAGAACCGAAATCTGAGACCCTTTTAGACCCATTCACTTCCCTAATTTCTCCACAAATCCAAGCTTTTACAAGTGTCATGTGGTTTGTAGTTAGGGTTCCAGTTTTATCGCTACAAATATTTGTGGCAGATCCCATGGTTTCGCAAGCTGCCAAATGACGAACAAGAGCTCGATCATTCATCATCTTCTTCATGGCAAATGCAAGGCTTAGTGTCACAGCTAAAGGTAGTCCTTCAGGCACTGCAACCACCACAATTGTAACTGCAATAGCAAAGTATTCCAGCATCTCCAAGGCATCATCTCCAGACCAAATCCAGTGGGATCCTTCCTGCATTTTGCGTAAAACAAGTCCTTGCACCAAAACTGCAAAGGTAATAACAGCAAAAAACAGCCCTATCTTCCCTATAATTGTTGCTACTCCATTCAGTTTAACCTGCAATGGGGTCTCATCATCTCCACCTTCACTAAGAGTTCCCATCAACTTGCCCCATTGTGTTCTCATTCCAACAGTTGTAACAACCATCTTACATGAACCATTTTGAACTTTTGTTCCAGATAAGAGAAAGGGGTTCTCAGCAGTTACAGTCTTAGGATCACTCTCTCCTGTTAAACTTGATTCATTTATCAATAAGGAAAAACCAGAAACGAAAAGTCCATCAGCAGGGACCTGGTCCCCAACAGCAAGATGAACAATATCACCAACAAGGAGCTCATATATTGAGATCTTCTGTCTGCAGTCATTTCTAGTAACTTGAATAGTAATTTTCTTTTTCTCTTTATCTAAATCTTTGAACTGTAAAGATTGCCTATAATCACTTGTGGCAGTGACAAATACTACCAACAGGATGCTTGCAACAATCCCAAGACCATCATGGGCACCCTTTGGCCACCCTTCCATTGTAATGCCTACGATCAAAGACACAAAGGCACACAAACCAAGTATCATAAGGGTTGTATCTTGAAGGGCTTCCCATACGTAAACCAAGAAACCCTTTGATGGGCTTTCAGTGAATTGATTAATTCCATAAATATTTTTTCTTTGGTTAAGTAAATCTTCAGAAGTAGAAATTCCATTATTGGTCGATGTGGAGATCTTTTTCACAATGCCCTCAACCCCATCATGAGCTTTCAACTTCTCCACACTACGGCCTTCAACTATGGATCCTAATTCATCAGGACCAATTTGAAAGCCTGCAGCTTTCACTTCCTCAGGTACGCTATAAGTTATACCTGGAAATATTCAGATAAAGGTCAACATTAAAACTCCTATAATTGCAAAATGAAAGTTTCAATACATCATCAAGATGCATACCATTAAGAAATTGAATTGCCGCATGTGAAACCAGCATCAAGGTTCTCAGACTCTCCTACAAGTTTGAATGCAACATAAGAACAGAAATAGCCTCAAGTCAGGGTAACAGTTTGGATTGCACAACAGAAAAGACATTAGAGCAATACATCCTTGGAAAAGCTATGCATGCTGATTTAGTTATTGCAATTTTAAATTTTTGGAATGTGACAATATTCCTATAAAGGATCTATATCCAGTAATAAACTAATAATGTTATTTGTTTCCAACTTTGGCTTTAGAAGTTAAAATTAAAATGCTCAAAACATATATAATCAACTACTTGTTCATTCAGCAGATAGCAGCATCAAATAACTTGTTGGCCATCACTGTAAAATGACGCTAAGCAACTTGTCATACTTTTGTTAGTAGTCACCAAACATGCTTTGATTTATTTCCATTCACAAATAATTTCTATATTATCCAATTGCCCGTGTATCGTGGTTAGCAGGATTAGGAACCTTTTTATAAACCCATATCTCCACAGCAACATAGCATGGATAACATCAAGCTGAATTAAATATCATGGCAGCCATGAGGGGCTTGTGCTCCTCAAATCTCAAACTTGATCATATGTCTATGTTATCAATATTTTCAGAACAAAATTGGTCAGGTGATATAGGAAATAGTCATTATCTTCAAATATATATATATATGTAAGAGCAGCTAATTGCAACCGTTCAGCCATTCTATGTAACAAGTATTATGTAAAGATTTTCGTAGAAGATACAGCAACCACATTCAAGGAAATTAATTTTTTGCCTCCCGTCCAATTGACGCATCTACGGTGATTCATTGGGAAGTAAGCAAATAACTCAAGAGTCAAGACATCTAGGTTACCTTAAGCAAGTCTCAAATCACTTGGGCAAGGGCATCCTCAAATGCATACATAAGTAGTTTCAAAAATAGATTAAACCTCATTTCAGATTTAGATCTAAACAAGCTCTGTTTGACAAAATATTCAACCAGCATAAATAGACATCTCAAATCAGGAAATCTCAGTTCATATCATGTTTGCAACATTTGCTATTGCAACCTGATGTTACAAACAACCTAAGATATCATGCCTTTTTAGGTTATTCCATGAATCTTGGTTTCGATCTTTCTGCGTCCACGCATTAATTACAAGTTATAATAACTTATAAGTTAGTAATTACTACTTCCAAGCAGCTTTTTCTTGAACAAAACTCCTTGTTTGAGGCCAGTGTCAATTTAACCCTTATTAGAGCTAGAGTAATTCACTATCTCATAGATGTCTCTTATATAAAGTTGTTCAACTAAAAGAAGGCATATCCAATGGATCATCATAAAAGAGAGCTCTATCCAATGCTACACAGTTCGCTAAGTATCTAAAGCTTTCGTTTGTGTGCCAAGAAATCGACAAATCTGTGATGTGACTCCTGATGCTCAAAACCTGACCTTCGGGAATGAGAAGCCAAAGTAAACTCAATTAATCAACCACACTACTATTACAGTTCACTAGATTCATTTTAAACTCAACAAAAAGAAGCAAAATAATAAGAAAAAGATCGAAAAAGGAAAGAAAGAGCATGAACCAGATTAGATCGTTGAATAGCGCGAGCTTCGAATCGCTTGGAGAGATTAGCAGTGAACCGAAAACGCCGTTTCCGATTTTTGACGACCCAACACAGCTTCCTCCATCTCTGCAAAGCTTCCTCCGATGAGTTCTTGGGCTTCACCTCAAAATTATCATTCAAATAGCTCTCCATCGCTACTGATTCAAAATCAACAACTGCTTTGTTATTTTTTTCTTCAGAATAACATCAATCAACAACTGAACTGATGAAGATCTTTTGCCACTTCACTTGTAGTGTAGGACCTACAGTATGGATCTGGTGATCGTCGTCGATTAGGTAGATCGTAGTTTGCAAAATGGAAATGGAAATTATAGGTGTTGAATTGATACGATGATATTTTGAAAAATAAAGGGAGGGGGAGTTGACTCTTTTAGGTTAGATTAGAAACAAACAGAAATTGACAAAACTTAAAATCCACTAATTTCTAACTTTTAACCTAACCCCCGAGGTTTCCGATTATCCGGAAGTGGTCGTGGCCCACGTCTTCTTCCCGGTTGACCGGATGATGCCCCAATTGGAAATTATTTTGACTTCAAAAAATTAAAACTCCGTATTAAATGCATTCGGAATTAAAATATATTAAAACAACTATAAAGCTCACATAACATAAGTAAATTGCAGTGTTTTCAACGGTTTCTTTACCATTTTTTTTTAAATAAAGAATTTAAAGTTAAAATCTCTAAAAAAATTTGTATTATAACTCTAACAGTTTTTTATTTTAAAAAATCTATTTAAATATTATATTATTAAAATATTTCAAAAAATTTTAAAATTATAAGGATTGTTATTGGTAGGAAATCATTAAAATAATATTTATCTTTCATCCTTTTAGAGATATAGAGAAATCTCTATATTTAGATATTTTTTCAAAAATCTTTATTTTAGGGTGAATTTGGTACGCAGTCAGAACAGAACAGAACGGAACAAAACAGAACAGAACAGCTATTACACGTTTGATAAAACATGATATGACGAGACAGGACAGAACATAATGACCAATTTACCCCAGTGAGCTGTTTAGTGTTTTTTTACCAAATAACCCACACACACACACATATATATATATATATAGAGAGAGAGAGAGAGAAAAGAGAGAGAGAGAAGGGGAGAGAGAGAGAGATGAGAGAGAGGGGGAGGAGAGAGAGAGGAGAGAGGAGGTGAGAGAGAGGGAGGAGAGAGAGAGAGAGAGAGGGGGGAGAGAGAGAGGAGAGAGAGTGTGTGTGTGTGTTAGGTTAGAGGGTAAAATGGTTATTTAATCCTTGTTCCACTTAGTTCTAGGGGGTAGGATAGAACAACCTTGTTCCACATGTGTTCCACTTAGTTCCACTTACTCCAACATTTTATCACACCAAACATGGGACAAGCTTGTTATGTTCTGTTCTGTTCCATCATGTTCACTGTACCAAACGCACCCTTAAAAAATGATATAGAGATGCTGTTGAAAGAGTTTAAAAACGAAAAACAAGTTTTTCTCTATTTCAAAAAAGTTGTTAAAGATGCTCCTATAAGAGGTGATTTTTTGAGTACGTATTTAAATGAAAATAAATTACTTTATAACTAAGCAGAAAATCTAGTTAAGAATGATTTACAAGAAGTTTTTTTGTCATTTTTTTTGAGTTATACTTTTAATTAATATTAATTGTAAATTATTAAAGAATTTTAGTTATAACCCATTCAATCGTATTAATTATTAATTATTGAGAATTATTATTAATTTTATCAGTTATTTTATATTATTATTATTTAATATATTTAATTGTCAAAAAAAAAACAAATACAACAATTTTATACATTTTTTAAATTACATAAAGGTTAAAGTAATATGTTTTATTTTTTGTTTCATAAAGTGAACGTGAGGATAAATGAGAGTGCGATACATGTCATGTTCAAACTGAATAAATAAATATTCAGTCTGAATATTTATTTGATTATTCACTCTGAATATAATACGTGTCATGCTCTTATTTGTTCTTACATTCGCAATCAAATTTGAGTTTGCATTTGACTTTTTTTTTTCTCTCTCTCTCTCTCTATATATATAGGGGAGGTTATATATATAGATGATTTTTGTTTTTTTTTTTGTTTTTCCTGTGTATATTTATATTAATTACGTTATATATATATAGGGGCGGGTTCAAATGAGAACTCAAATTTGGTTGTGAACGTGAGTACAAATGAGAGTGCGACACGTGTCTCATTCAAAGAAATATTATAGTTTATATATTCAGTCTGAATATACAAAGGAATATTCAGTCTGAATATTTCTTTTTATATTCAGACTGAATACATACTAAACTGAGTATTCCTTTGTATATTCAGACTGAATATATACTATATTAAGTCTGAATATTTCTTTGTATATTCAGTTTGAATATTGCTTATTTTGACGCGTGTAACGCTCTCATTTGTTCTCACGTTCACAACCAAATTTGAGTTCGCATTTGAACTTTCCTCTATATATATATATTATATCTATATTAATTATATTATATATTAGTTATTGTCATATATTATATTATACATATTTTTATTTTTATTATTTTTATTTATATTATATACATTTTTATTTATACTATATATATATATATATTTGAATTAAATTAAATAAAAACCAAAAAAAGGTTGCAAAACGTAAGGATGAATCAAAGCCTTGATTTGGTTTGATCTTATTGTTTTAATTGAAAGTTATTTTTAGTTAAAAATGCATAATCGTCATTTTGGTAACAAAATTCACTAGATGAAACATACATATTCACTCACCATATAAAATACACAGATTCACCAAATAAAACACATACTAATTCACCACATTAAATTCAAATATAGTTGATCTTTCTTTATAGAATACATATTAATTCACCATAAGAATCCATAACACATACTAATTCAACAAATTCACCATATAAATCCAGGTGAAGTCAACAATGAATTAGAAAAGTCAAATATGACGGTTGTAATAAAATCACTATTACACTCTTCTCTTTTTATTAATATTACAAAAATGTCACCATGATTAATAACCTTTGATTAAACTCTTTAATGGTTGACATTGTTCTCACAGTCCTCAACTTTGATATGGTTTTTATTCGATTATAGTTCTATATATATATGGGATATTTCAATTACAAACCAGTAAATTTGTACAAACTGTACAATCACCATGGTTCGTTGTTTTATTGAACAATTGTTTTATGAAAGTGTATAATACGATGAAATTGTTTCATATGATTGTTTTATTCATGAAATTATTTCATATACTTTTGTTTTATATGAAAATGAAATTGTTTCATGTTTTTCTCATTTTGATAAGTTTGTTTCATATATTTTTGATTAATCAACCTTCATGTATTCTTGATGAAATTGTTTCATATATTATTGATTAATCAACCCTTATAATTAAGAAAAGATAAAAAAGAAAATGATTGGTTGAATGAAGTTTGTACGTTTATACGAATTGACTCGTTTGTAATGAACATTTCCCATATATATATATATGTATCACTTCTTCACCTCTTGTAATACCTTGCTTTATTTAGTTGTAAAAAGTTTGGAAGTTTAAGGCTCTTCTGTTAATCTTTATCTTTATAAGTGTTGTTGTTTGTTTATGTTCTAAAGGGTTGAACCGTTACTCAAGAGTAGAAAAGAAAAAACTTTGAAGATTTTATTTTTGGAGTTTGTTTCTCTTAAAGGAGTTTCTTCTTTCAAGTAAAACAAACACAAATGGTACTAGTTGTTGCCTGATTGCCCTGTATTTAGATCGAATAATAAGAACACATAATTTAAAAAAGTTAATTGTACTACAAATAATGTTATTGTTTTCTAGGGTCGTGTAGAGAATTGATAATTGGCCGTACCTTGTAATCATTTATTCTCTCAAGGATTAATCAAGCGGACGACTGTATTTCACTCAATTCGTTATCGCTAATCATTTAATAGAAGTTCATTGAGATCTTCTTTTTATAAAACAAATCAACTTCGATTCTTGAAATATTATTGCACTTGTATTGGGGTAACAATTATTTTATGTTTTATTTATATAATTTTTATTTTCTGTGTTTTATTTATATATCAAATCTCAATGTTTGTGTTTTATTTCTATAATTATTAGAAAAAATCAGTTATGTTAAGAACTTATTTATTTTTGAATAAAAGCAAAAAAATAAAAAATAAAAGACCTCAACATATATATAAAATAATATGATAATAAATAAACCGTATTAATTGAAATATAATATAAATAAGTAAAAAGAGAAGAAGAAAAAAACAAAAAGAAATTAATATAATTTATAGTATTAATTAATATTTAAATAGGAAAAAAAAGCCAAAAAATAGTGGTCATTTGTTCAAATTCCATTGGAGTTCCTAAAGGTTTGTCTAGTTGTTGATTTCAAGGCCTATAAAATTGATCGACTTACATGCAAACATATTCGAACATTCAAATAAAAAATTGCTTAGTTGTTTTTATCAAGTCTCAATGTGGGTTCTTTCATCTTTAGTCAACAAAATATTAAAGTACTTTGATTTAGCATCTTGCTTTCCGGCCTTCATACTTTAATTTGAATTTTTTTGAGATTTTATTTTGACACAATATCATTTTTTTAAGACAGAAAAGAGGCACACAACAACAATGTTTAGTTATAACATGGATCAACATAATGTTGTTAACTACAAGACTTGTGGCGTACTGGTTTAGACTTGTGGCGGATGAGGGCTAGATAACCCATCTACCTTAGGTTCGAATCCAGACGCAAACAACTTGTGGCCACTGGGGATTTATCTCAGGACTGCATGCTTTAGTAGTCTTAAAATTGTCAGGGATTAGTCTAGGCAAATGCCTAGGATACTCTTTCCACAAAAACATAATGTTGTTTCAGTTATGTATATTTCAAGTATGCGCAGTAGAGATCGAAAACTCTTGTTTAGTTAACAATCTGGTCAACAGTCCAAAACAGATTATTTTGCTCTAAAATTTCGAACTGATTAGACCAACGGTCTAGTCTAGTCCACTTTGTTTATGTAATGGTCTGGTCAAGACCAGCCAGTCCAGACTAAAAGGTGTGATCTTTTTATCCATGTCTAAAATACATTTGTCTCCTAGATTCATAAGAGTATCAAAGATATAATTTACACAAGATAACACTATACATTATATAGTTTTATCTTAAAGATATACAATATTTTAAGTTATCAAATGGTTTAACAAAATTAGAGCATGTCCAATGCATAACTTATTAATAGGTTATTAGAATTTAAAAAAGCTTTTAAAAGGTTTTTGATGCATTGGAGTAAAAGGTTTTTTTATTGAAAATGTTATAAAACTTCAACCTTTTCTGTTAAAGACTTTTTGTAAAAAAAAATTCATTTTCCACCCTCCTTAATCATATTTTCATTTTATATTTTATCATATTTTAATTAATTAATCTAACTTATTAAATATTTATAATAAAACTAAATATATTTTATAACAAAATACATTATTAAAAAACTCTCGTCAAAACGATCAAAATGACACTAATATCAAATACCTAAAAAATATCTAAAGATCATATAATATGTTAATCGTCTTTCATTTTTTTTAACAAACTCATTTTTTTAATGTTAAGTAAATTTTGTTTTCGAAAAAATACGAAGTGAACTTTAAAATGGCAAATTAAACGAGGGGCTTTCGTAAAACATTTTAAATAAATAAGGGTAGATTATAATGTAATTGATGAAAAAGCTTTTGGAAAGGTCTTTTGCATTGGAGAAGATTTGCAAAATAGGTTTTTGTTAAGAAAGTGTTAGTGAAAAGCTGATGTGGCAAAAGTAAAAAGCCTTTAGAAGGGTTATGCATTGCGGATGCTCTTAAAGTTACTAGTTTAAAGTAGTAGTCATTATTAAAAAAATAAAATATATCTTTATTTAAAAATAAATTACTAGTTTAAAGTAATATTTTATATCTTAAAATAAAAATAAAATAATATTTTTTTTCCCTAAAAGAGTCAAATATTATTTTAAATAAAGAAAAAGGGGTAGGTCTTTTGGAGTTGATCCCATTGGGTGTTGTTTGGCCAAGTTGGTCATGTGCATCCTTCAATTATGGAACAAAGTGTGGGTGACAATTCTTTCATTTCATTTCTGGTTCTTGTCTCTTGTCGTTTTTAGATTCTCTACTACTATTGGAAAATGCTTTCATTTCATTTATTTTTAAAATCATTTAGATGTATTAATGCATTTCAATTAAAAAAACTTATAAATCTAGATGTTCGGTTGTTATTTTTGTAATAAGAATGATTTGTTATAGAATAACGGACTTGAGAGAGAAAATATGAAGGTCGAAAGCTTTTAATTCTTATTCCATATGAATACATATTTATAGTTATAGATGGATTAGTCTCCAATAATCATAATACCTATCTAATACATATATTTACCAATAATAAAGGGATTGACATCAATTCCATATTTATCTTATTTCCATAACACTCCATTTGGATGTCGATTAAGAGTACGATGCCTCGTTAAAACCTTATTAAGTAAAACCCAATGCGAAAAAACTCAGTGAAGGAAAAAGAGTATATAGTTACTCCAAATACGCTTGAGGTTGTTGCCTCATTAAAAACCTTGTCAGGAAAACCCAATTGGGACAAAACCATGATCAAGGGAAAAAGAGTGCAACGCGTATTTTCTCCCCATGATAATTACATCACTTGAGTTCTTTACGTCGGTGCATCCCAATTCCATGGACCAGTCTTTGAAACGTTGAGTTCGGAAGAGACTTGGTGAACAGATCAGTTAGGTTTCACAAGAACGAACTTGTTGAACACTGATGTCGCCGCTTTCCTACAAATCATGTGTGACGAAGAATTTTGGAAGTATATGCTTTGTTCTGTCTCCTTTAATGTATACTCCCTTGAGTTGAGCAATACATGCTGCATTATCTTCATGCAAGACTGTTGGTAACTCTTTATCTGAAATAATACCGCAGGATCCTCGAACATGTTGTATTACACTTCTCAACCAAACACATTCCCTACTAGCTTCGTGGATAGCTAAGATCTCGGCATGATTCAGTGAAGTGACTGTCATAGTCTATTTTGTGGAGCGCCATGAAATCGCTGTTCCACCAATAGTGAATACATATCCGGTTTGCGATTGACCGGTATGGGGATCTGATAGATATCCGGCATCTGCAAAACCAATTAAACTTGCCTTTGATTGATTAGTAAAGTATAGACCCATATCTTTGGTACCTTGGAGGTATCGAAAGATTTGCTTTACTCCATTCCAGTGCCTCTTTGTTGGACACGAGTTATATCTCGCTAATAGATTCAAAGAGAACGATATGTCTGGTCTTGTATGACCTGCAAGAAACATTAGTGCCCAAATCGCACTTAGATGTGGTACTTCAGGACCAAGAATATATTCATTATTTGTTGGAGGTCGAAAATGGTCTTTCTCAACATCAAGTGACCTCACAACCATAGGTGTACTCATTGGATGTGATTTATCCATATAAAACATTTTCAACACCTTTTCTATATAAGTTTCTTGATGCACAAGAATTTCATCTTTAAGATGTTCGATTTGTAGCTCTAGACAAAACTTTGTCTTTCCAAGATCCTTCATTTCAAAACGTTTTTCAAATATTCCATTGCCCAAGGAAGCTCATCGGGAGTTCCTATTATATTTAAGTCATCTACATATACGACAATTATGACATACTCGGGTCCAGATCTATTTATAAAAATACATGGGCAAATCGAATCGTTCTTATAACCTTCTTTCAGCAAATATTCGCTAAGAAGATTGTACGACATACACCCTGACTGTTTCAAACCATGTAATGATTTATTTAACTTAATCGAACAATGTTATCGAGAACTTACTTTGCATGATTTAGGCAGTTTCAATCCTTCAGGGAGTTTCATGTAAATATCAGTGTCAAGTGACCTATATAAATAAGTTGTCACGACATCCATTAAACGTATATCAATACCTTCTTGTGTTACCAGACTTATAAGGTATCGGAAAGTAGTTGCATCCACCATGGGAGAATAAGTCTCCTCATAATCAATTTCGAGTCTTTGTGAGAATCCTTGTGCGACTAGTCGTGCTTTATATCTCACAATTTCATTTTTCACATTACGTTTTCTTATGATGACCCATTTATATCCGACGGGTCTTATACCCTCGGGTGTACGGACAACAGGTCCAAAAACTTCCCGTTTCATTAGTGAGTTTAATTCTGCCTGGATTACGTCTTTTCATTTTGGCCAATCTTTTCTGTGCATGCATTTATTGATAGATTTTGGTTCTTGATCCTCCTTATTTTCAATTACATTTAGCGCTATATTATATGCAAAAATATCATCGACGTCGGTTTCATTTCGATTCCATACTTGTCTAGACATGATATAATTTATTGAGATCTCTTCATTTTCAGGTACCTGAGGTTCTTCTGGAACCATCATGTCTAGTGTCTCATCAGGAGACTCTTATGGCGTTTCTCTTACCTTGTTTTGACCATCTTGGTTATTAGCTCCCTTTTTATTTCGAGGACTTTTATCTTTGGAACCGATTGGTCTACCATGCTTCTGGTGTGCTCTAGACTCATCCCTTTAGGATATAAGTTTTAACTGGAGCGTTAGCAGTTGGCACATGTGACTTTGTCACTCTCTTTGGGTCAGTAAATGTGTCTGGTAATTGAGTTGGAAGTCTTTGCAAGTGAATTATCTTTTGAACTTCTAGTTCACATTGTTTATTTCGAGGGTCAAGACGAGATAATGATAATTCACGCCAGCTTATATTATTTTGATTTTCCAGCTATTTAGTCCCTCCCCCTAATGCTGGGAATTCTGATTCATTAAAATGACAATCATCACGAGCCGTAAATAAATCCCCCGTTGATGGCTCTAAATATTTAATTATAGATGTGGATTTGTATTCGACATATATTCCCAATCTCCTTTGAGGTCCCATCTTTGTGCGTGGTGGTGGAGCAATTGGGACATAAACCGCACATCCAAAAATTCTTAGATGGGAAATATTAGGTTCCTGACCAAAAACCATTTTTAAAGGGGAGGAGGCATTATAACTTGTTGGCCTGATGCAAATTAGTGTTGCTGCGGGCAAGATAGCGTGGCCCTAGGCAGAAACTGGTAGTTTAGCTTTCATAATCATTGGTCTGACTATCATTTGTAGTCGCTTGATAAGCGATTCATCAAGCCCATTTTGTGTATAACATGAGCTATAGGATGCTCAACTTTTATCCCGATAGACATGCAATAATCATTAAATATTTGGGATGTGAATTCACCAGCATTGTCTAAACGAATTGTTTTTATAGGATAATCTGGAAAATGTGCTCTCAATCGTATTAATTGCTTTCCTTGTGAACAAGCAACACAATTAATATCATTAGTTTGAAGAATCTTCTGGTTCTTCAAAGTATGCCCACATGATTGTTCTATTATTTTTCGCATCATTACTGATCCGGGATGGCCTAACCGGTCATGCCAAAGAATAAAATTCTCTTGGTCTATAAACTTCTGGTTTATGACCGCATTTGATTCAATTGCACTTATTTTAGTGTAGTATAAACCAGAAGAAAATGCAGGAAATTCTTTCAACACTTGTTTCTTTCCTGACATCATACTTGTAATGTGAATGCAATTATTAATGTCTTTTACTTGTAGTCTCAATATGGTATCCATTCTTACGGATATCCTTAAAATTCAATAAATTTCTTTGAGACTTGGGGGAAAAAAAGTGCACTTTCAATTTTCAAATTAGTTTCGCCCGATATTAGTACATGGCTTTTCCAAAGCCTTCAATTATCTCTACACTTCCGGGTATTGTGTTGATATTTGCCTTTTGTGTAGTTAAATGAGAAAAATAACTACTTTTCTTGAGGATTGTATGTGTTGATGCACTATCTACCAAACATATGTCCTCATCATCAGTGTCCATTTGTTTTAAGTTGTTCATATTTTCATCAGGTACTCAAGTTCTCCTGAGTCCAAAATATCGTAAATAATGGAGAATATATGATTTTCTAAAAATTATGATCATTATATTATCATTGATAGTATTTCATCAATTTTTGAAAAATAAATCATTCAATCTATTGGACTTCCAGGTTGTAGGGGACTTCCAAGTAAGAAGGAGTCGACAAAAAAAGTATGTCGAGTAAGAAGGGCTCGACAAAAATTGCAAGGTTCTATAATCTTTTATATCGGGTCTTGAAGACCCGACGAGAAAAGATGTCGAGTTCTATTAACTCGATAAAAAGTCAAAGGTTTAGTTCAGGGGTTTATGTCGGCTAACAAGGACCCGATAAAAATTCAAAAAAAAAATTCGGCTCATGGGTTTAGTTCGTGGGTTTATGTGTGTGTGCGCGCGAAAGTGTGTGTGTGTATGTCTGTCTGTGTGAAAGTGAAAGCGTGTGTGTGTGAATGTGTGTGCGTCTGTGTGTGTGTGTGTGAAAGTGAAAGTGTGTGTATGTCTGTGTGAAAGTGAAAGTGAAAGTGTGAGTGTGTGTGTGAAAGTGTGTGTATGTATGTGTGAAAGTGAAAGTGAAAGTGTGTGTGTGAAAATGTGTGTGTATGTCTGTGTGAAAGTGAAAATGAAAGTGTGTGTGTGTGTGTGCGAAAGTGTGTGTGTGAATGTGTGTGTGTGTGTGAAAGTGCGTCTGTGTGTCTGTGTGAAAGTGAAAATGTATGTGTGTGTACGTGTGTATGTCTGCGTGAAAGTGAAAGTGTGTGTGTATGTCTATGTGAAAGTGAAAGTGTGTGTGTGTGAATATGTGTGTGTGTGTGTGTGTGAATCTGTGTTTATGTATGTGGAAGTGAAAGTGTGTGTGTGTGTGTGTGTGAATATGTGTTTATGTATGTGAAAGTGTGAGTGTGTGTGTGTATGTGCGTGTCTGTGAAAGTGTGTTTGTGTGTGTGTGCGTGTATGTGAAAGTGTGTGTGTGTATGTGTGTGCGTGTATATGAAAGTATGTGTGTGTGTGTGCGTGTATGTGAAAATGTGTGTGTATATATGTGTTTGCGTGTATATGAAAGTGTGTGTGTGTGTATGTGAAAATGTGTGTGTGTGTATGTGTGAAAGAGCGTGTGTGTGTGTGTGAAAGTGAGTGTGTTTGTATGTGTGCGAAAGTGTGTGTGCACACACACTCTCTAATTTGAAAAAAAAAATGGAAAATGGAAAATGAAAACTGGTAGAAAATGCACAACTAAACGCGTTTTCTAAAAATCTGAAAATGAAAAGTGTAAACTCCACCATTTCAACTAAACGCGATTTGAATATTTTTCATAGAAAACTGTGAATGAAAACTCAACTCCATTTTCTGAAAACGTTTTCTTGGAAAACGAAAACAGTTTTCGCTAACTAAACGCACCCTTATGGTCTCCCCAATCTGAAAAGATGAACCACACCATCACAAGCATCGTCCATGGGTTTTTTTAACCATTGTCAAACGCAAAAGGGTGAAAACCCATGTCCAAGAACAATGGTGTTCATGTAGGAGGTGAGGTTTGACAAAGAAACAATGTCGGGAGAGGGATCATTTTAGGAATCAAAGCATGAAAAACGGACTATTAATGTACTTTATGAATTGTAGAAACGAAAACCAAAAAGTAGCCATAGACACGGGGCAAAACATGTAATTCACTCTAATATAAAATATTAATTTATTTTTTTATTTTTTAAAGAAAAACCCATTTAGGCATAAATGACCGAATTGTTCATCGCGTAAGGGCACATGACACACACACTTAATGGGGACCATAATGATAAACTAATAATAATTTTAAGATTGTTTTCATTTAAAATTATAAGTCTCCTCACGTAAAATAAATTTTATTTGGTCTTTTGATGTTATTTTATGATTTTGTATTACTTTAAGAGAACAAGAAAATATTATATTGATTATCAATGTTACGAGGTATTTTGTCATAAAACTATACACTTATTTTGTATTTGAACATGTTTATTGGCTGCTTAAAAACTAGTTTTATAAAGTTTAAAGTATTAACAAGTTGTGTTTATGTGCTAATTAGTTGTAAATTAATGGTGTACGATATAGTAAAATTTTGTATCAATATACTCGTGATTAAAATTTTGAAAACCGAATTAATAACATGAAGAAATTGAAGATGATGGTAAATTATCCTTATAAAGGGATTTTTATCAAATTTTAATTAACTAAATAATACTTTGATCAATAATTATAAATAGAGAAACATTTTTCATATCATAATTACAGATGAAATGAAAAGGTTGACATCACTTTAATAAAAAGTAAATATTTATTTTAAAACAAATTAAAATTAAAATTAAAATTAAAATTAAAATTAAAATATAAAATATAAAATATAAAATATAAAATAATAAAAGCAACAAATATCTGTTATGAATTTAAAAGGTAGGTAAGTTTTTGATATTACGCTCTTTAAATTAATTCGTCGGCCTTGTTACTTAATAATAATGATGTTATGTAAAAGATGGGGCAGTGCATGTTGTTTAATAATTTTGGTATCTTTGTGCCCAGTAAACGCATTATCTCAATGGCACAGTTGTCGAGAAGAAAACATTAAAACATGGAAACATTATTGAAAAAATAATAATATTTAACTCTAAAAACAGATCTTAATAGAAAATATATCAAATATATATTTGTTACATAAAACGTAGCTTCCTTATTATATTCTTTTCCTTTAACATGGTGTTTATTTTTTTTGACTTATTGGGTTTAATGAATTAGAGCATTTTCTTCAACAGCTTTTTTATGATTTTAAAAAAAATAGATAACTAAAAATTAAAATTCTTAAAATAAATTGTAATCAAGTATAAAAAATTATTTATTTTAGAGATTTTAACATTAATTATATTGTTTAAATATTTTATAATTTTATGATCTCAATACACTTTAAAAAAATAATATATAAAATGATATTAATTTAATTATTATCGGTGGAATGATAAAAAACTCATTTCTCTCTCATCTCTTTGGAGTTTTAGAGAAAACTCTATATTTGGAGATTTTCTCATTAATCTCTATTTTAGAGAATGTGATAGATAAACTGTTGGAGGAGTTAGAGAACAAAAAAAATGATTTTTTCTATTTTAGAGAAACTGCTGGAGATGCTCTTAGCAGACTTATTTGTACAAACGTTTAGGGTTGTTTACTGGCAGCTTAAAAGAAAAAGTATCATCTGTTAAAGTATAAATGAAATAGAACAACATGAAATAGAGAGAAGAAATATATATTTTTCATCAATCACAAGCCCTTTAAATAGAATTACAAAGAGAATATGATAAGCATGGAAGAAGATTTACTCCATAAATAACTCTAAACCTTTATGTTTATCTCTATCTATATCGTCACATCCTTTTGACGATGACACACTTATCCTACAACATGCTGGAAATTTTTAGTTAAAAATGTGGTTTTTAACTAACTTTGGACACAAGTAATTATATGTATATGCGTTATATATAATAATATTTTTATGGGTTCGTGTTCTCCTATATGAGAGCTTCGAAACCATATATTATGTGTCCAAAATCGAGATTGTGTGAATGAGATATCAATGCTCAAAGTAGAGCATTCGGTTAGAAAATAGTAGCAACTCTTGATGGATTTGGAAAGTGTCCCACATAGGAAGAAGGCATAAACTTGAAGTAGTTTATAAGTAAAAACCTCCAAAGGGCTTACAAGCTCTTTGATAGGTTTTTCCTCCAACACCTACACGCGCGCAGGGGGGGTGCGGGTTTGGCGATTTTGTAGGCTAAACCGACCGAACTCATGTGCGTGCGCATCTGCGGACACGAATGCAGTTCCAAATTCTCCGTTGTACCCTGGGAACAGACCGAGAATCAGTTTTAACATTTGTAACTGAGAATCTGCTTCTACCCCAGTTCTAACATAACACTCCTCCTTGTGCCGAGTCAAGGGAATGATTGTGCACCATTGTTTCCTCGTTAAAACCTTACGCCAAAATAAAACCCAGTGGGAAAAATAAAAATAGGACGAAGTAAAGAGTACAACGCACCAGGTTCTTTGCAACACGTATACTTTTCCTTTAGTCTAAAACAAAATGGTATATAAACTATTGCCTCACTAAAACCTTACACCAAGAAACAAAACCCAATAGGAAAAACAAAACCTTACGTGGAGGAAAGAACACAACATACCAATATTATATATATATAGTAGATTCCCCCTTTTGTCAACTACTCCCCCTGATTCGTGCATTAATCAACGGAGTTTGGAAATTCTTAGCATTCCAATACTTTCTATGTCACACTCTCCTTGCACCTTACTTGATTCACCTGAATCTAGAGGAGAGTTTGCTATTGGCCATTGCATATAAACTTTAAACACAATATACTTTGTGTTATCACCCTTGATATATCTTACTTTCATTTCTTCGATACAATGCATTGTTTACATATATCGACATGTTCCCTATGGTAATTTTTTATCCAGTTCGAGAACCTTTGTGTTGGCGCTGAGCTAAATCTAGCTAACAAGTTCATTGAGAAATACAATATACAGTCAAGTGTATTGTGCTAAGTACAATAATGCGCCTATTGTATTTAGATAGGGAATTCCATCCCCAAAAACCTATTTCTCGTCATCCTTTATACAAAATGGATCTTTCCTTTTATCCAACACTTCGACCAATCATGGGAGTGCTAGCCTGATGCGCTTTGTCGTTATTAAATCGCCTGATCATTTGGACATATGCGGATCGGTGGATCAATACTCCACAAGCTCGGTGTCCTAGTTCATATAACTAGTAAACACGAGTTTTCCCAAGATCTTTTATCTCAACTTTAGATTTCAAGTAGTTTATGGTTTCTCTTCTTTCATCAAGAGTGTTTATTAAGTTCATAGCACTAACATATAAAACTACTATTAAAAATCTAGAACTCGTTTTCTTTATAAATACGCATGGGCACAATTCATTGTTCTTATATCCCTTCCCAATCAAGTATTTACTAAGGCAGGTGTCCATATCCGCCTAGATTGCTTTAATCTATAAAATGAGCGTTTTAATTTCATTGCAAACGCATTTTGTGGTTTCTGGTAATATAATGTCATCAAGTACTTTTATATATCTCTTAATCTAGATCCCCATAGAGATATGTAATAACCACATCCATGAGCAGCATTTCTAGTCCTTCGGAAATTAGTAGGCTAATTAATTAGCAAGATGTTATAACTTCAGAGTAAGTATTCTCGTGGTCAATCCAGGGCGTAGTGAGAAACCTTGCACCAAAGGGAAGCCTTACACATTATGACTTAATTCTTTTCATTACGCTTTCTGAAAAAATGATTTATCTATGTCTTACATACTTTACACTTGGCGGGTTAGCACTATCTGACCAAATACCCATTCATTTGTATAATTTTCCTAGATTGCTTATTTTCGTTTAGGCCAATTTGCTCTTTGTTGACATTTTTCAACCGAGCATGGTTTGATGTCATCGTGCTCTATCATATCATGAGTAACAATATATTTGATATATCATCAATGAGTATGTACGATTTGTCCATCGACTCATATGTACTTTCATAATTCATTTGAGATTTATTTAATCTCTGGAATCAATATAAACTTTGGAGCGTCCTCCAGTAATGATTCATAGACATAGTTTTAGTCAGAGACAATCTCATGAGAGGTTTATGTATTGATGATAAATAGTTGTGCCTTACTCTTCTTTTCCTTTATATGAGTATCTATCGAACCAAGTAGCCTCCCCCATTTCCTTTTTGAGCCACGACCTCAATCACACTTCCACCATGTGTGATTGCAACGCATTTTCTAGTGGCGTTGTGCCCTTGTTTGGGGACTTTTAATATTATGGCTATATTTGCAGCTGTTATATGTGATCTTGTCACTTGTAGAATAACATTAAACGTATCAGGTATCGAGTCTGGTTCGTTTGACTTCAACTTTACATTGTGAAGTTTAGGGATCAAAATGAAACAATGTGAGAATATTTTATGACACTTCCTGTCGTTCCCATGGAAAATCCTTTTTCCTATCTCCCCCTAACGACTGGAAGACTGTCTCATCAAAGTGACAACCCGCAAATCTAGCGGTAAAGAGTTCACCCGTCAAGGGTTCAAATTAGCGGATAATTGTTGGGAATTCATATCCAACTTATATTGAATGTTTTTAATGACCCATTTGGGTGCGCTGTGGAGGCGCAAATTGGCACATATACTACACAACCAAACATGCGTAAATGTGAGATATCAGACTTATATCCAGTTACCAACTGTTACGCATGATATTGGTTGACTAGTAGTGGGTCAAAAAAATAAATAAGTAAAGTTGCATGTAATATTGCATAAGCCCATGTAGACTTAGGTAAATTAGTGCGCATAACCAATGTCCTAGATACCATCTATATTCTTTTGATGACAACTTTTACGAGACTATTATATATATAAATACATAGTGTGTATGAAACTCTACATTGATCCCAATACATATGCAATAATAATTAATCAAATCTTTATGATGTAAATTCTCCAGCATTCCAAGTCATGTAGACTTGATGAGATAATCAGGGTGGTGAACCCTTAAATGTATAACTAGTGCTAGGAGTGCAACTTTTCATGTGGACAATGATACGACATGCGTTCATCGTGTCGAAACAAGAACCATAAAATACTTCAATGGCCCACACTCCGGTTGTTTATGTCCATAAATATTACCTTGTATTTGTTGTAAGAATGAAATATTTTTGTATTAGCTTTAGGATGGTCTCATTCATATCTTAACTACGAATTATGGTATACAAAAGTTTTAGGCATACAAGATGACATATTATGATAGTGGTGTTGCTTCTTGTGCTACAGAAGTCAACAATTACAATTTGGTTAATTGCTTTATTTTGCCTTTCACTCGAAAGATAATGTGTTTATATGCATTTTTCAATACATGGCTCATTATGTCATAACCACGGTGTCCCACAAGGTCACGTCGAAACATATACGTGTAATTGTTCCAAAGTTCTTTATTGGTGACATAATATGATTTGATGACCTAGATATATAGTATGACACATTAATTTATTTAATATACGTTCCTTTCATATCATTAGCGTTGATGTACATATATACCAATTTCCATTCATATATTATGATTTCCAATTTTTATAAATATATTAACAAGGTTCTCATTAATATAGTCATTTAATGACTATTAATCTTGTACCAACAAGAAAATGACAGTCCATCATCTAAGTATTTTTGTTGGAAGAGTAAATATTAGTCTATATTTTATGATTGTGTGGGAGGTCCCATAAAAACATTCAAGTTCTCCTCGATACATTCCAACATGGAACGGAGTATATTGAGAGTTTTATATTTGTAATTATGATGTATTTCTTTACATTTACAATAGTTAAATATTTGGTTTTTTATCAGCAAATGAAATTAATTTAATACTTAAAAATAAATTTCAAATAAACTTATGCTCAATCAATCTTAAATTAATCTGATTTAGTTCATTTTTTATATGAGTAATTATTAACACACTTTTCTTTTTATATTGTCCATTATCTTATAGGCAGTAGTTGCATCTCTGCTCCAAGAATTGGAAAACTCTTTTCGACTCTTGTCATGACCCTTACCGTTCCATGGTTTTGTCCATGGGGTGTATAGATGTCACCTTTGTGAAATTGTCTTTAACTCACTGTCCTTTGGAGTTGTTTCCACCTCTAACACTTTCACGAGAATTTTCTTTATCCCTACATGTTTAGAGATTTGAAATAACCTTGTTATATCTTTCAACCACTTACAGTAGGTTGATGAGTTTGTCTAAAGGTTATACTCTAACTTACATTGGTTCGTTAATATGATTATTGGTAAATGAAAGGTGGAAATCTACTATGAGTTCCTTGCCACGAAGATTGAGATGCATTTTAAGACATAACATTTCTTTGTTGAAATCAGTCACCTTTTTGCAATCGAGTGGGTTTCATTCCACTGTATGATTAGTTGGGAGGTAAATGGTAATGAATACTCCTGATTTTCCTTTTCAGGACGTCCCATAATTCTTGGGGGATTCTACTTAACGATATTCCCTGTAAAGGTTGTGACTATTGTATCGTCTAAAAAATCTCAAGGTATTTACTTATAACTTAACAAGTGACTTTTTAGGGTCAAAAGGTTTTGATGGTTTTTACATATTTGCATGTGTTTTTACGAACCTATCTTATGGTACTCAAGTTCTTTCGAATCCAGGATGTCGTAAATAATGGAGAATATATGATTTTCTAATAATGTATAAAATTTCATTATCATAATAATATTAGATTATTGTATGTTTAAGTTTTGCTGATATTACTTCATCAATATTTCAATTTGTGAAAATAAATCACTCAATCTATTGGATTTCCAGGTAGTAGGAGAATCACATGGATTTCTTAAGTCCCTACAAACCTTGGGCTATTTACACTCGTTTGACAAAATCCAATCGATATTTTACAATTTATTTAATATGAAGATACAATAATAGTTATATGCTTTTGACATGAGGCTAAAAATAATACGAGTACGAGTTTGGCGTATGAAGCCAACTGCAATGTTCTAATACCATGATGATATTTTTGGAAATTATGTCATGAGACAAATAAATGTTGGTTTTTGACAAAAAAAGTCAAATTTAACTTTTAGTATCTTAATAATATTTTTGAAGCTTTTGGTAAAAGATCAAAATGTATGGGGGTTGGAATTATAACTTCCAAATATTAATTAAGATTAAAAATAATGAGTAGGAACTCATAATCAAGATAAACATTTGAATAATATTTTAATGTTTTCACGTTTGTTTATTTTTGTATGTCAAAAGACCAAAAGTTATAGAAGTTGGAATGTAACTTTCAAAAATTAATTATAAAAATTATAATTAGGAACTTATAATTAAGGTAAGCGTATTATGAGAGAAAATTAATCAGAGAGTATATCCATAAAAATTAAAAGAATTGAATAGTAATTGATATTGTTAATGACAAAAAATGACTTAACGGTAGCCAGTTGATTCGGACCTTAATCAACTAAAGAAAAGAAAATCGCTTCTAAAAAACCAAATAACAGAGAATAAACAACACAGAGAATTGTTGACGCGGAAAACCCTCTTCGGAGGGAAAAAACCACGGACGACCGTAAAGGAGACCGTCGGTGCACTATGGACGTCAAACAGGGACGCCGGCCTTTGGAACAAATAAATAAAGTTACAAGACAAAAGTGTGTGAACGTGTGGTCGTGAGTATAAAACTGGTGTCATGACTCGTGCTACAGTTGTCGAGACTATTGATGACGTTGTCGAGAGCTGGTATGATTATTCTCAGAATGCTTTCTCTAGTATTCTTTAGCTTAAGCAATTGCGTCCTCCCTGCTTGTCCAATCTCTCTTTTATACTTGATCTTCAGATTCCATCTTTAATTGCTCTCGAACGGCTATAACGGTCGTGCCTTGATGATTAGTCTTTATGACTGTCATAATGTCGTTCGACCTGTAACTGAAAACAATATAAATGTATACATAACGGACATAACGGTCGTCTATGTCGCCGTTAGGTGAGTTCCCATTAGTTAAGTTACGTTAACCTTTGACGAGACTAACGATAGTAACAGAAGAATTCTTAACAGAGTTAACGGTATAAATTTTCGGATATAACAGATATCAACAATCAAGTTAACCAATAAACATGCCAATATTGTAACTAATTAAGGATGCCTAAATAAAAAATGATATATCAAAAAAAATAAAAGTTATACTAATCTAATTAAAATTTAAAGGACCTGAAGTCAAAATTAAATTAACTAATAGCCTAAAAGTTATTTGAATAAGTCTAAAAACAGGTCTAATCATATAAATAAATAAAACTAATTAGATATCTCAATATGAATAAATTAAGAACAAAAACGGAATTGGTTTAGTTTAGATAAAGAATTAAAATATACAACAATTAATTGATCCAATTGAGCAAGAAATATCAAAAACTTAATTAAAATAAATTTCAAAACATATTAAATTTGATCATCCGTAAATTATTATCTACTTGTATCATTAGCATAAAAAAACTCATTAAAATATTTAAGCAACAACAATGGTGTTATATAGAAGTTTCCATAGAGAAGATGAATTAGTGTAACTAAGAATCTCCAAATCTAGCTTTAAAAAAAATTATTCTTAATTAATAGCTCGTTTAACTATTTAACTAAATATTAATTAATATTTTTTTTTCATACAACATAGGAAAAAAGTATTTCTTCCTATCATACACTAAATGAGCTTTGCTTTATTAACTTATTTATTTATTTAAATATTTAGATTTAATTTTACAAATGAAATAAACCATTAAAAATAAAATTTACACATTACAAGTTAGGTTTCAACTTTTTTTTGTACCAAAACTCCACATGCAATTGTAAATAAGACTATTTTACATCTTCATTAAAACTTTAAATCGAACACGTATATGTTTAATTTAATTAGAGACAAAAAGAAATAGAATTTTAATACCTTTGATTGGACCTTGAAGTTGTATCAACTTATTTTCTTCGATAATCTATAAGATATCCATTCACCGTGAGAACCATAAAATTAATAAAAAAAATTCAAAAGAAAAGGAAGAACTTACATCACTATGTTGACTGTGAGATCTCCATATAAGAACATTAAAGAACACTTCCATCAGTTATGCAATAGGCCTCAACCAGATTGTGTGACGACTCTACGCAGGATGCTTGATTATTTGGTTTTTTCAGTAGCATAAATTAATGATTTAGGTTTGGTGTCGGGTTTGATAATTTCCATCAGGGGCAGAACACGGGCCTTAGAACTCAGGGGGCCGAATCAACTTGCTTTCCTTCTGAACTTTTTATACATGTTCTCAAATACTATATATAGGGGTATTTTTTTATGTTTGCCCGTTTAGAATATTGAGAAAGTTTTGGATGTTTTCTTTTAAAAATCATGAACATTAGATTGAATTTTACAATGACCTACGTGTTAAACATAACATAACCTAACAAATAATATGAATAATTCAATAGCATTAGGTTCCGGTAAGAATGAAAGGCATGATGAGAAGAGTAAGAATGATTTTCCAACTTTGGATCAATCATAATTAAAGAGAACCATTAGATCAACAATAATGAATATACTAGATCAATTCCTTTCTAAATCACAATTAATGTATTGTTTTGGGATTAACAAAAATCCAAATCTTTTCTTACATTTCTCATCTTAACTTATATTCTCAAAGGATCGTACGTCTAATTCAATATCTCATCACTTTATATTTGAAAAATAAAGTATTACATATTTGTTACTTGAACGATTAAAAAATAGTTTAATCTAAACTTCAATATTCTTTTTACATTTAAAACATCGTAAAATCTTATAACTTAAAAGTAACAGATACGACAATAAGTGATTCAAAAATAAAATCTAATTATCAATAAAATATAATTCTTTCCCCAAATTATACAACACTAAGATAATATAGCAAAAATATATTTTGTTTCTCCATTTATTACATTACTCATGATCTTATTACTTTAATTTAATATATGAATTTATTATATTGTTTTATTTACTTGTATTATTTTAAAAAGACCAAGTGTTTTGTCAGGATACTTCTATAATTTTGAAAATCAAAAGCAAAAGGATTATTGGAGTGGTCAACCATTTATTATCCATGCATACTATTAATTTTTACAGAGGGATACAAGGAGGGGATGAAAAATAGGGGGGCCTTGGCCCCCACTGCCCTCAAAGCCTTTCGCCACTGATTTCCATAGAGTGTACGTGCTGATAACGTGTTAAAGTATAAACAAAATAGAATAACAGGAAATAGAGAGAAGAAATCTGTATTTCTCATTAATCACAAACTCTTTAAATAGGGTCAATTACATAGAAAATATGATAAGCATGGAAGGAGATTTACTCCATAAATAACTCTAAACCTTTATGTCTATCTCTATCTATATTGTCACATCATTTTGACGATGACACACTTATCCTACAACATCATCTTGATTATTCGCATAACCCATAATATTCACTTGTCCAGGTTCAACCGACAAAATTACGTCTCCTACCCTTGATTAAAAAACATGTGAGCGACTTTGTACGACGCCTCCCTCATCTCGCCTCATACCTAGGCCTATAAACGAACCGAATGTTCAACGACCGTTCGTGAACCGTGCGGCGGGAAGTTCGTTTATTTAATACACGAATGAACATGGACACATTTTTTTGTTCGTTTAGTTAAATGAACGAACATGAACAATGGTCCCGTTTGTTCATTTACGTTTGTTTATATATAAAATATATTATATATTATGACATTAATAGGTAAAACCATTAACTTAATTAAAATTTAGAATTATTCATTGGTTTATGTTCATTTACGTTGGTTCGTTTATGTTCGTTCGTTTACGTTAGTTTAACATCTTAACAACCGAACATAAATAAACACAGTTTCTTAACGAACGAACATGAAAACATAAAATTCTGTTCGTTTGTTCAGTTAAGTTAAACGAACGAATACGAACAAGCCTCTGATCGTGTTCGTTCGGTTCGTTTACAACCTAGTCATACTTATGCCACTTCGGTACCAGATCTTCACGACCCGACCTCTCTTCCTGGCGACATTGCTCCACGGCAACCTCTCTAGCCCATGATGATCTCAAGTACTGCGATTTCATGACCCATAGTTTCCTGACCTTAGGGCTAGATTACATAATCCAGATTCATGACCTTAGGGTTCGATTACATAATCTAGATTTCATGACCTTAGGAATCAAATATCAATTACATAATCTAGATTTCATGACCTTAGAGATCGATTACACAATTCATATTTCATGATCTCAGGGAGGATTATCAATCATTCGATTGGTTTTGCTCCTTGTCCATGATCCCGACTAGATCAAAGAGAAGGTGGGAAATGGATGGGTTTTAATGTGGAAAATGACTTGTCAAAGAAGTAGAGAATCAAAGAGATGGTAAGATTTTTCAATCTAGTACCACTCTATTTGCTCCTATGGATTGTTCAATCAGGTATACTCATTTGTATGTCGGTTTCTACAACGAATTTTGCTTCTATGAATGTTCTCTGGGATTGCTATGTTTTTTTACATTGATTTCTACACCGAATTTTGACATGTTTGTATTTCGATTTCTACTTGTTGATTTGGGAGAAATTTAAACTACTAGTTTTGATTCTATAGATATTCTAATTGATTTTTATGTGTTTGTGCATCAGTTACTACATCGGGATTTTGCTTCTATAGATGTTCTCTTGGATTTCTATATGTTTGTACATCGATTTTTATGCGTTTCTATATCAATTTCTACGATGAATTTTGCTCCTATGGATGTTCTCTGAGATTTCTACATCGATTTTTACGTATTTTTATATCAATTTCTATGTGTTGATTTATTTCCTTCTTATAGAATGTTACATGTCTTTGTTTTTAAGTATAGAACAATGAGTGAATCACAACAACAAAATCGAATCAGATTAATTGGAAGGATCATATGTGAAAACTTTCCTAGAAAGTTGCGTTCTAGAGGTTGGATTGAACGGAAAAGGCAACTTCATTGAACCAAGTTGGCGAGGACTACTATTCTTCCATATTCGGACTTGTGTGCAAGACTATTCACGGGTGGTATGTGCACGGGTATTGAAGAATGGACCGTCATCAAAAGACCTTTCGCCAACTATTAAGTGCATTTTATGCACTTAATTTCGTATATTTTAGTTACTCTTTTTATGCATTTTAATACTTAGTTTAGTCATCTCATGCATTTTTTATCCTTTCCTTCTCTTTCTCTCTTCATTCACGGTTGGAGTAGTTTTTGGAGTGGTTTTTATGCTTTCGATATATTTTTGTGCAAATTATATGAGGAATTGAAGGTGACACTGTAGATGGATTGAGAAGATTTAAAGGCATGGCAAAAGAGGAAGTGGTGAAAGAAGGAATGCCCATCCACGAAGACGAAGACGAAGACTTGGGGGAAAAACCAAGATTTGAAGCTGCATTCAATTCAGACTTTCTGCTGCGTTTTCATGGGCATGAGAAATCTTTCATGATCATGAAAATCTTCTGGACCTTTTTTATTGGGCCTTTTCTGTTGGGCTTTTTGTTCAGACTTTTAAATACTTGTTTTAGGTCTAATTAGGATTGACTTTTGTTTGAGCAATCATACGATAGCAGCGATTCCTCTCTTAGCGTCCTTATTGTGATCGAGTTCTACTAGGGAAGAAGATCGCACTCAAGCTTTAAGCCATTGGAATCCGACTTACAATCATTTCTCCATACGATTACACTAATATCTTTTTCCTATTTCATTGATTTATTTAGTTGTTTTGTGTTTGTTTGAACGATTTCTATTAATCGATTAGTCATTGAATTTTAGTTCTTAATTTCTTTCAACTCTTGTTTAGTTGTTTCAAAATTTTGATTTTCTACTCTCTTCCCTACTCTCCCTTTTTAATTTTCCACATTCTCTACTCTCCTTTAAATTTTCTGCACATTAGATCTATAAAATTCCTACACTTTATAATTTTCTGCACTTAGGTCAAAATGGTTAATTTTCTGCACTTAGGTAAAATTTTGTACATGTTTATTTAGTTAATTGTTCTTTGTTTTTGTTGTTGGTCAATGTTGATAGTTAGTAGATTGAGTCTAATGTAGTTATCTTAGTAGTTGGTTTCATCTCTTCTTCTATACCTGTGTTAGGATACAAAAATTTACATTGTTCTTGGTTTTAGTTTATAATTTGTTTTATTGGGTAATTGTTACTTAGGATAGAGGTTTTGGTATCGATCACTTGTTCTTAAAACGAATGTTGAATTATAATCCATTTCAATTCTAACGAAAGATGGAATCGATCTAATTGGTTTTTAATAAAGCGTTTGGTTAATATAATTAGCTTTTAACGAAAAACGAAAGTTGTTCTGTTTGCTTGTGTAAATTGATCGATGACAACGATCCTAACATGCAGTTAGGGACGTTGATTGGGAAAAATAACAGTTTTAACTCTTAATGTCTCTTCCCAACATACATGTATTCCGAAAGTAAATACATGCCGTGGGTTAGAAAAGCTTTTCCGCCTTGAGAAAGGGTTGAAGTAATTTTGCTAAACGAATTCCCACTATTACGAAAATCCCAAGTTACATTACCCAGTGTCCTTTAGATTAGTTGTCTTTTATTTTGTTTAGTTTTTTTTCAGTAATTCCTTCTCTTTATATACCTTCCATCACCAGCCGCCACCGTCTTCTTCGACAGCTGACGTCCATCGACCATCCCTCTCCTCAAAACCCTAGTCGTCGATCGCTGCCTCTCATCGTTGATTCCAACAGCCGCTATCACTCCCTCCCTCCTCTCACTATTGATCGATAGAAAACGAAAACCATCGTGGTTTTTATCATTCAACATGTGAACCCTTTCATAAAGAAAGATTTTTCCTTGTAATTGCAATTCTTGATCTGTATTATATGTGTATGTTTGGGCGAGTCTTTTGTGTATTGTGGTTCCTCAGCGATATTTCGGACCCACCCATTGTGATAATTGATATTTAGAATCTTGTTTGGGCTGCCATGTCTGGGCAGACAATAGGTTGATTTCAACTGTTTCATTTAGTGGTCAAAGTTACATGATAATGAGTGCATTCTTGAATTAGCTTGTGAGTGTGTCATTTACGTGCGCAATTTGTTTGTTCGATCATTTTGTGTTTCATTAGATTGGGCCGCCACCACTGGGCGGACATAGGTTGTGATTGCACACACAACCATTTCTTTACACACACATGGCCTCCACAAGTCGCTCAAAGCGACAACAATCTGGTCGGGCGCGGCGGGATGAGGTTGTTCAACCTAACATTATCCCCGCCGCCAATATAGTCACCACCACTGGACTTGAAACCTACGGGATCCAGTTCACTTCCATTGAGCAAGTTTCTCGTTTCAAGAACTTGCACGGGCGCACGATCTCACCAACTAGGTTCTGTCACATGGTAACTCTCCGTATATCAGGGGATTCATCAAGGTGTCATCTCTCTTTTTGCGAAACTCAGGTGGGAAGGGTTCTTGAACCTCAACACCCTTGCAAGTCCAGGGTGGCGACTATATTGGCGGCGGGGATATTGTTAGGTTGAACAACCTCATCTTGCCGTGCCCGACCAGACCATTGTCGCTTTGAGCGACTTGTGGAGGCCATGTGTGTGCAAAGTGAGTGTGTGTAAAGAAACGGCTGTGTGTGCAAAATAAGTGTGTGCAATCACAGCCTATGTCCGCCCAGTGGTGGCGACCCAATTTAATGAAACACAAAATGACCGAACAAACAAATTACTATCGATAGTGAGAGGAGGGAGGGAGTGACAGCGGCTGTTGGAATCAGCGACGAGAGCCAGCGATCGACGGCTAGGGTTTTGAGTAGAGGGATGGTCGATGGATGTCGGCTGTCGAAGGAGAGGGATGCTTCATGAAAGTGTTCACATGTTGAATGATAAAAACCACGACGGTTTTCGTTTGCTATCAATCGATAGTGAGAGAAGGGAGGGAGCGACAACGGCTGTTGGAATCAGCGACGAGAGGCAGGTATCGACGACTAGGGTTTTGAGGAGAGCGAACGAGAGAAAGAGGGATAAGGGATGGTCGGTGGACGCAGGCTGTCAAGAAGACGGTGGCGGCTGGTGGTGTTCTTGGTTGCCGAAGGCGACGAGTGGGATTGAAAGAGAGAGACGACGATGGGGTTTAGGTCACCGATGGCTGGTCGTTCACGATGAAGATGGTTGCAGGTGAGAGCGACAGCCGGCGATTAGGGTTTCGCACGGTGGTCGCAGACTTTGATGATGGTAGGCAGCGATTGGAGGTCGAAAGAGAGAGAGAGAGGGAGAGAGAGAGAGAGAGAGAGAGAGAGAGAGATCGGGTGAGAGATGTGAGCGACGATGGCTGCAGGACAGAAGATGTCGGAGGCGGTGGGTCTCGCCGGCGGCTGGAGATGCCAGCGGTTGGAATAAAAAATAATTTATCAAACAACTTTAATTCATGCTAAGAGAGAGAGATCAATCATTTCTATCATTTAGACTATTGATTCAGGAAAAAAAAGTAAACAACACATTTTTATTCAGCAAATAAATTTATTGACACAGACAAATTAATCCATACAAGACTTAATATATATCCCCTAACTTATATATTTGAACTATTAAATTGGATCTAAATCCATTTTAACGGAGCATAGCTACTTTGTTATGGCTTTAGAAATCTTTATCAAAAGTCACTGATTCAAGTCCTTAAAGATTACTAAGGATTTTCTTGACTGTTCACTAAGATCTCTAGAATTAGTCGAGGTATGTGTAAGTTGTCGAGGCATCTATAATTAGTCGAGGTATGTGTAAGTTGTCCAGACATCTAAAAGCGTACAAAGTCACCCAACGTGTTTTTAGCCTAATTACACCATTTCGAGGGATTTTAAAAATTTTTTAGTTGATTTCGAGGGATTTTCTTAGCGTTTTTATCAATTTCGAAAGATTTTTTCGGTTAATTTTAAAAGACTTTTTAAGCGTTTTTAGCGTTTTTTCAGGGGAACTAATTATAAGTTTTCTACTTCTAATTTTTCTAACCTTAGTAATTTTTTTTGACGTTTTAACTGATGTCCCTTCCCCACCTTTTATAGATTAGATCCGTCACTTTCTATAGTTACAAGAAAAAGAAACTATTTTTCATTTGGAAAACAAAAGCTATCACATATTTATTACAACAACAAAGGTAAAAAAAGTGAATTTAATTATTTTGACCATTTTAGAAAAACCATTTATAAAAATGATCATTTTCTTTTTGATTTCACCAAAATGACCAAAATACAATCGAAATACATATCGAAATACAGATCAAATCGAGTGGGTTTGCAATACCATCAAAATGACGTCGTTTTGGGTTGAAATCCTCCACCAAAGGTACAAATCCTCCACCAAAGGTACAAATCCTCCGCCAAATTGGAGGTTATAATTTGCCAATTTTTCATTTACATTTTACATTTTCTACCTTAGAGTTAGTTAATAAATTACTTTAGACACTTTACTTTTTAATTTTTCGTTTTACACCCTTATCACATTAACATACATACTCGTATAACAATTAAAATACGTCTAAAAAATATGTTTTTATTTTAACAAGTTACACCATTATAATCGTCTCGATAATACCTTCGAAATGAGTCCAATATTGAATATTTTTCGATTTAATTATATACTTTTAAAGCCAATTATCCTCTTGATCGGTGAATATGAATATTTTTCATAAAATTCGGAATATTAATTAAAATATAATGCTATAAATAAATGAAGACATGCATGTTGCACAATTTTCACAATTTTCTTTGGGGAAAATGAAGACATGCATGTTGCACAATTTTCTTCAGCCCACACCGGTTTCTCCTCAATCAAGCTCCTGAGATCTGACCTAAAGTTTCAGGATACGTTCGACCAAAGATTTTACCTACCCTTGAATGGTGCAGTTATCATATCTCTTAGGAGGCACTACCTCCAGACCTCAATCGACGAAGGCTTGAGTTCCCTACGGCCAGTACAATGCGCTAGTCGCATCTTTTGATTGCTTTGATGGAAAGAGTAGCACTCCCGATAAATAGATATCATCTTAGGCAGTAGAATCGAGCGGTGCCGTTCAGTGACAACATACGAGTTTATGAATAAAAAAAACCTTCAAAAGTTCCAAAAACGAAATAAAGAACAATAATTCCATCATTTGTATTGTAATAACGTAAAGAAAACACATTCACGACCCTTGAAATAGTATATATAGATAGAAATACGTAGATGGGGTGTAAAAGTAAAATAAAAAATCAAAAGTTAAGGTATTAATAGAAAAAATTAAAAAATAAGTTAATACATATTCATCATTTTTTATAAGATTTATAAATCGTAAAATACTTGATATTAGGCTCATTTTGAACGTATCGAGGAGACGATTATAATGGTATAATTTACCACAAAATATAATATGTTTTTATATAGGTTTTAGTTGATATAAAATTTTATATGTTAAAATAAAAAGGGTGTGAAATAAAAATTATAAAAGGAAGGGATATAAAGTCAATTAAATAACAAAATCTAAGGGTCTAAAATGTAACTTAAAAATTAAAATTAGGGATGCATGAGATGGTTGTACCTAATGCAATAAAGGTTGTAAGTCTTAAATTTTCTAAATAATAACTAACTAACCGTTTAAGCTCTTTATATAATAGTATAGATATAGATATAGATATAAATAACATTAAAAAATTGCCCTTTTAAAAAAAACCACTAAATTAATTTGAATTTATAATAATATTAAACATGATCTTATCAAACAATAAGTTCACACTTAACATATACTATAATAACACATAAAATGATGTCTATTGATTTATAATTCTTATAATATCAAAGAAACATTTAAAACAAATAAAAAATAAAGTACTTTAATATATGGTAGAATCTAAAACATATTAATGCTAAAACAACATTTTACATTGATTATCAAAAGAGACTTTGGCCAAGTAGTATCCGAGCTTTTGGCCTTCCTGGAAGTTAAGGTTTAAACTCAGTAAAGATGAGGAGAATGTATGAATTCTTCTGTTGCAATTTTTTTTGAACGACATCAAAAACGAATTTTATTACCAAACCTAACATAAGTGATTATAACCGAATAGTAAAGAAAAAAACGCCAAAATTGCAGTGGCCAAGCAAAAAACCAACAACAGTCACAAAACAAAGGCCATAGACAACTACAAAACTCAACATAACATGATACTAGAGAACCAAAAGATCAAGAAGAGCAGTTCCAAACAGGCAGCCTCCCACAACCCTCGAACTAATTCTTGCCAACCACAAAAAACGCCCACGTACCTGCACAGTTCAGGTACATGTTTTGACCCACCGCAGTGCACATCCGTATATAATATTATATATTTAAAAAACATTTTACATTGATTGCTTATATAGCAGCATGTTATGCTCAAATAATTGCTCTTTGAATTATCAAACAAGGTTTAAAAGAGTCATTTTGTAGCAAATTTATATCATTTTACTAAAATTAGAAACAAACTTGAATATACATGTACAACAGATACAACAATAAAGAAAACTCTCTCTTGTTGTCCATCTAAACACGTTTGACAAAACCATACATAAAATAAGAATAATAAGATTTTAAATATTATCAATGTTTTTTTTCAAAACAATTAATTTTTTCAATGTAATTAATTTTATTTCAAATAAATATAAGTTGGAGTTAAATTCAAATTTGGTCCCTGTGGTTTACAAATTATAACGGATAAGGTCCCTCAATGATTTTTTAACGAATAATGTCCCTGTGGTTTCCATTTTATAACACCTAAGGTCCCTCCATCTAACTTTTCTGTTAAATATAACATTTTTAACATATTTTCTTTATTTTTCATTTTTCAAACCACATGAACCAAATCTGTAATTTACTCTAAACTATATACATATATTTATATTTTATGTATTGTATAATTATATTTTTATTTCATTAATTATATAAATTGCCTATTTTATTAATTATATAATTTTCATATTTTATAAATTATATTACATTTATATTTTATAAATTATTTATATTTTTTATATTCATATAATATATTACATTTATATTTTATAAAATGTTAACAATTTAATAAAACATATGAAAGGTCCAATTTACGCTATAAACATTAAATCATGTCAATATACAAATTGCATGCATGGAATATTTAAATACATAAAATATATAAAAATATAAAATATAAATATAATTTTTTTTATAAAATATAGATGTAATATAATTTTAAATATACAAATAATTAATAATTCATAGATATACATATATGAAGAGAATAGAGATGATAACGAAGATTAGACGGTAGATTTTCAGGAGAATCATGTTGATGACATCGATGTTGTACGTGTTTGAATTTAATTTTTATATTATCTTTACTGTATATATTTATATCTATAGATTAATAATTTTTTGTATATTTAAGATTATATTATATTATAGATCTCAATTCATTCATTTACAAACTGGATAAAAGATACAAACTCACAAACCAATATAAAAATAAATTTTTTCATTATTTTTTTCCATCAAATGCTATGATTTAAGATGTTATTATACATATGTTTGTTTCACCTTATGAAAAAATTACATGTGAAAAATACATGTAAAACTTTTACATTATTAAACAAATATATGATAAACTTTTAACTTATGAAAATAAATACATGTAAAACTTTACATTATGAAACAAACATATGTGTAATAACATCTAAAATCATAGCATATAATGAAAAAAAATTATTTTTACATTGCCTTGTACGAGTTTGTACTCTTCATCCAGTTTATAAATGAACCAACATCTTATATTATATTTATATTTTATAGAATTTGCTTTGTACTTGTATTTATATTTTATATTCTATATTTGTATTTATTTTATTTATTTGAATCTTCCATATATGTATATAATTTGTATAATGAACTGATTTAGTGTTTTTAACATAAACTGAACATTTGATACATTTTATAAAATTATTTATATTTTATATATAAATATAAATACAAAATAAATTTTATAAAAGATAAATATAATATATCATAAATGTATAAAGTATAAATATTTTTTAAATAAAATTATAAGGTGCCTATAAATATGTAGTATAATTTATAAAATAAGAAAATTATACAATTAACAAAATATGTAATTTATATAATTAATAAAATGCAAATATAATTATACAATACATAAAATATAAATATATATATATATAGTTTAGAGTAAATTACAGATTTGGTTCATATGGTTTGAAAAATGGAAAAATAAAGAAATTATGTTAAAAATGTTATATTTAACGGAAAAATTAGATGGAGGGACCTTACGTGTTATAAAATGGAAACCACAAGGACGTTATTCGTTATAAAAATCATTCAGGGACCTTATCCGTTATAATTTGTAAACCACAGGGACCAAATTTGAATTTAACTCTATAAGTTGGTATTAAAACGAAAGAAAAAAAGGCGATGAAGAATAAAAGTAAAATGGGGACAAAAAATAAAGCAAAATAGCACTAGCTCAATGATAGCATCCACTGATTTTATTGTTGAGGTTGCGAGTTTGAAACCTTTAGCTGCAACTTTTCGTGAATGTTTTTAATAATAATATGGCTGTCCAACCCAACAAATATAATGCCCCTAGAGCATTTGATACCCTGGACCGTCGCTCGGGTCGCCCACCCCTTGGTCGGCCTTGGAAATCACTGATTTTCATTTCGACTGCTAACTGCAAACTCCCTACCGCAAAGCTATCTAGTACTTTCACAATATAATTTATGATTTGCCTTTTTAATCAACAAATCACACTTTACAGTTCAGTTTGATGTTTTGAATTATCAGATTCAAAATATTATATATATATATATATATATATATGTGTGTGTGTTTCATTTTTTTTGAGGGTGGTGGTGGGGGGTAATTGGGTTGTAAAGTCTTTTACCCTCATGAGCCCAAACCCAAAAGTGTGAGTCCAAAATATGAAAATGATAGGCCTTTTACGTTTGTCTTCCAAATATATAAATTTACTCTTAAACGTAAAATATATAGTTATTATAATTTTTAGAGTAAACTACGATTTTGGTCCTTGTGGTTTACCATTTATAACGATTTTGGTCCCTGTGGTTTAAAAATTGCTTTTTTGGTCCCTGTGGTTTCATTTTGTTTCTATTTTGGTCCTTACATCTAACAGAGTTAACGGAGCCGTTAAAAAAGTTTTGAAAATTCACATCTTTAGTCCTTGTGTTATATAAATTTTAAATATTTAATCCTTAATTCCATTTATTATATTACTAACTAAAATTTGACACTTTTATATGTATATATATATATTATCAATTTTGTTTTTCCTCTTTAATATATTTTAATACTATATATGTTATTTTTTATATATATTTTGATACTTTTTTTATTTACTTATAATTACTAAAATAAATAACTTTTTTTAATATTTTAATTAATAACTCTTTTTAATTTATTTTATATTTATTTTAAATTAATTAAAAAATCAACCGCTTTTTAATAAATATTAAAAATTTGATTAAATAATAAAAAGAGTTATTAATTAAAATATTAAAAAATTAATTTATTTTTAGTAATTATAAGTATATAAAAAGTATCAAAATATATATAAAAAATAACATATTTATAGTATTAAAATATATTAAAGAAGGAAAAATAAAAATGATAATATATATATATATATATAAATAAGTGTCAAATTATAGTTAGTAATACAATAAATGAAATTTAGGATTAAATATTTAAAATTTATATAACACAAGGACTAAATATGTAAATTTTCAAAACTTTTTTAACGGTTCCGTTAACTCTGTTAGATGTAAGGACCAAAATAGAAACAAAATGAAACCACAGGGACCAAAAAAGCAGTTTTTAAACTACAGGGACCAAAATAGTTATAAGTGGTAAACCACAAGGACCAAAATCGTAGTTTACTCTAATTTTTAATTAATTAAATTAATAAATTTACTTTTAATAATAGAGGGAGTAGTAATTTTTCCATTTTAAAATCAATGATAGAACCTAAAAGTAAATGCTATGTTTGAAAGTGAACACTTAGCTTTTAGATAAATAAAATAAAAATAAAAATAAAAATAAGAATGATATCATTTTTTTTTTCAAAATATATACATAAATACCTAAATAGGGGTCTAATCAAATGTAAATTGATAGTTTACGATAACAGTGAGATCTAATATGAACCAATCATTTAAGATAATTAAGAATATTTCTTAAATAAAGTAAATTATGCACTTTAATAATTTTGTTTGTTACAACTAGGGATGAGCGGAACGGACCGAAATCCCGAACCGAACCGGTACCGGTACCGAATTTCACTACCGGTTCGGGATTTAGTATTGGGATTTATGACTTTCGGTTTTCGGTACTTTCGGTTTCGGTACCGGTTCGGTACGGGACCGGTTCGGTTCGGGATTTTGGTACCGGTTTAGTTAAGTGATTTGGTTTTTGTTATTGCGTTTAATGATCAATGGTAAAAAACCTTAGTTGTTCAAAAAAAGGGTACCAAACGGTTCTAGTCCCGAAAATCCCGGTACCGAACCGGTACCGGTGCCGGTACCGAATTTCACTAATCGGTTCGGTATTGGATTTTGAAAATTTCGGTTTCGGTACTACCTGGTTTCGGTACCGGTCCGGTACCGAGCTCACCCTAGTTACAACTTATCAAAATATTTAATTAATTTTTTAAAAGAAAATATTTAATTAGTTTTAATTACCTAATATATATTACTTGCCTAATATGGTACTTCCATCACCCAAACATACATCGGTATATGTTTTTCATTATTTTCATTGTCTTACACAGGGTATCACATGGTATCACAGTGTACATCTTATATGTTTTTGGTTATTTTTGTTGTTCTACAAAGTGTATCACAATGAGTATCAAATTTGTATGTGTTTTTTTTTACAGTGTTGATGTTTTAGGTATATCATAGTACCGACCTAAAGTTTTTCATTTCTTTACAGAGGGTATCACAATGTGTAGTGTGTTCATCGGAATAAGGTTCACCGGAGGGAGGAGGGAGAAGAGAGGAGAGCTAAGAATTCTTAAATGCCGGAATTGCCCTTTAATTAAAAAGTTAAGTCAATATTATCCAAGCTATTAATTTTCTAATTTATTATTTAATTTGTGGTTGAGATTGCATCTTACAGGTATTACATAGTCATCCTTTAAATAGCCCCTATCCAAATAATATAGCATGTATGCATGTGCATACATGGTACTTACTATGCATTCAAAATGAAAAATTTCAAGTTTCAAAGTTTTGTCATGGTCTTTTTTTTTGAATTAGAAGTCGTTTACTAAACGCTTACTGGGTAAGTGGTTATTGAATCACTACCTTACGAAATGAACATGACAATAATTAACAATCTTATCTGGTAAGAGGAATGCAACAATCGAGATTATTACCTGGTAAGTGAGAAGGAAGACTATCACCCAAAAATAAGTTAATGTAAAACAATTACTAAACACTTATTTAATAAGTATTCAGTAAACAACCTCTATCTTGGATCATATACCAAAAAATGAAAATTGGTGTTTGGAGCATTTAAAAATAGCATGTTCAACCTTGAATTTGACCATGATGAGGTGACATTGGACTCGTCTAGGTGACCATTTGAAACAAGAATTCCAAGGTTGGACATTTTCAATTCAATGTTAGACAAAACAAAAATATATTTTATGTATTAATACATTATAATAGAAAGATAATTTTTATAGGCAGTGACAGATTCAAATTTTTTGACGATTGGAACTGTAATCTTATCAAAAAAATGCAAAATATAATAAAAGTTAAATAAAAAAAAGTATAAAAATAAGAATCAACTTATATTTTTACAACGTGCTATATAAGGCCTTATATTTTTTAAAAACGATTTATCACATCTAATTTCATAACATTTACAATTCCTTATCTTCCTATGACACAAATCACACAAATATTCAAAAGATCATGTATGTATAGCGGTCAACTAGCGTCAAACCCTAACAATTAGAAACCACATCCTAACTTAATAGGGACATTTCAATATTTCAGAGGCCATTTTATACCTATATCAAGATTCAAGGTTATAGATCGATTGGACGAGTAATACGTAAAAGGAAATATAAACAATTCATAACATATATTATATTTGAAGTTTTCCAAATTTAAACCACAAAAACATTTATGCTATTCATTTAAATAGAATAAGTAATTTAACAAAGTAACAATTATAGAAAGCCGAAATCATAAATCGCCAAGTCGGCTAAAAGAATAAAAGTTTAATACATTTTAATTGAAATGAAGTTAAAAGGATATTTAATTGGGTAACGACAAAACGTGTATAATTGAAAAACACCTTTTAAATGACGCTATTACTTAAAAGCATACATATAAAGATATTGTTGGTGATTTCAGTGTCATCAATCATTTTGATGTAATTGTGATTTACTTGAGCTCGATTATGTAACACCCTCAAATCTGGAAAGAGCGACTAATTTAAAATTTCTAATATTTCATCAATAAATAACTTTCCTCAAACCACAATTAGTAATAAGCCTCTACAACAAACAAATCAAGTCCTATACAAGACCTACTTACGGTTGGGTGTTACTAAACCAATAAGAGTCGCTATCTCCGAATGCGGAAAACGTCACCAAGAGTCTTTATCGTGCCACTTCCTAGCACTCAAGTCCACACGTATCACTAGTACCAACCCCCACGATAACCTGATGCACATGCCGACAAAGAAAAAGGGTTAGGTTTAACGCCTAGTGAGCTCAAGAGTTTTTAACATATTTATGATTGATTTGAAACCAAAAGATGTGCTTGATAAAATATAATTCTCAAAGGAAATAACCTTATTATAAAAGCAACGTCTTTCCCCAAATTCACTAGTCCCATAATAAAAGCTTTAGACCAAAATGACATTAGAAGAGAATACTTTAAATAGAAATATTCTTTTAACGTAATACCAATTCCAATACTCACACGACTATGATTGAGTTTATAAACATGGAGATAGAAAACATACTTTTAACCATGTTTTATAAAACGTTAACTCACGCGGACCTTTAAAGGGATAGAAATATCCAAAGTTCACGGGGGATTCCCGATCATACCATCTTTGGTGACGGATACAAAAGTAGGTCGCTACTCGATGTTGAGCAACCATAAGAGTCAATGGCAATCGGTCAACAACCGATTATGCACCTTAGTACACGGCCCCTGATGGCTCCTACGAAAGCCCGCGCAATGGTCACTGGCAACCGGTCTATAACCGATTATGCACCTTAGTACACGGCCCCCTGATGACCCCAAATTACGCATGTATAGAGTCAATGGCATCCGGTAATGATCCGGCATTATACCCAACGGTAAGAGCCCCCCTATGACTTCTATGCGACCAAAAAGGGACAATAATCCCGCCTTTAAACCGACTATATGCCTATGGATCCATTACATACTAGTCCTACTACCGAATACATCAACGAGACGTATTACTAGTTTTCCAACCTTGAAAACTCTTTTCAACAAACCATCTTCTTTCAAGTCCAAGTTTTACCAAAAATTAGGTCAAATCATTTTGAGTTTCAAAACCAAAGATTATTTCATTTTATAACCTTTCAAAATATTTTAAACCATTAATGATGCTCAACTCATCATTTACAACAAAATACTCAAAATCCTCATTTTGACCCAAAACCTCCAAACTTACCCAAATACACAACCACTTGAAATTAAGTTTAGGAATCAGTAAAATACTATATTCACAACAAGTATTTGAGTTTATAAGTTTAGATTTGAACTCATACTTATGCATTTACAAAATGACCCATAATGCAATAATCTGTATTTTTCAATGATTTATAAGTTCCAAAACTCCAAAAATGCAAATACAACCAAATGGTTTTCATTTAAAGATATTGCACCCAAACAACCCACACTTATACTTTATTTGTCAAAATGTCAAAAAACCTAGTATAAGCCTCTTTCATGATTTATAAATCCTTTTATACCAAATATGCAAACTTACACAAATACTCACACATTTGATAAATAACAAGTGAAGCATGTTAATACTTTAAAATGGACGTTTTTGGCATGTACAAAGTTTTCACAAAGTATCTTGAACTCACCTTGCTAGATTTAAGCTAAATCTAGGTTTTACCCCAATGCCGAGTTCCATTCGGTAAAGACTTTAGATCCTCGAGCTACACCTCTAGATCCATGGTGTAAGTATTTCAAGAACACCTACATAACCTCCAAAACATACACAAGAACGAACCCAAGAGAGAATGAGAGTTGCTGGTGGAAGAACCCAAACCCTAGATTCAAGATTCAAGGATTAAGATCTTATCTTCACTTCTATGAACTCCAAAATCAACCAATAGCCTCTAGCCATACTTGTTTCCATGTTGTAGAGCTTCAAGAGACGAATCCATAGCAACTTGAATCACCCAAATCGGAGCATTATTGAGAGAGATATGGTTCAAATGAGAAAGATCCCGATTTTCGGTCTTTAAAACGCTGACAGAGGCTGACGCCAGATATGGACGCCAGTTACGTTCGTAACTGGCATTGGTAACTCACGCGGCTCCCTCTTGACCAAACAGACTCTGACGCTAGTTGTGAAGCTAGTTACATTTCGTAACTGGCATTGCAACTCACGCTAAGCACAAATCAAGTAAAAAGAGCTTAGGGCTACTTGTGAAGTTAGTTACGATTTGCTAACTGGCTTTGTAACTCACGCTAAGCATAACTGAGTGCAAAAGTGCCTAGGCTAGTTATCAAGCTAGTTTCAACTCTGAAACTCACCTCGTAACCAGCTTCCATCCTAACCCACATGAAAACTAGCCTTAGACAATGTTTTACCCATATTTGCTTTGTCTTAGCTCCAAATTGACTCCGAAAAATATCGTTGGACTCCTTCTTTAATTCTCCAACCAAATATGATATAAATACTTGAAAATAGGCCTGAAATACCAGAATTCTTGTATCAGTCTTTTCCAAAGTTTCATAAACTTAACTAAAATTTCCGGGTGTTACAATCCTCCCAACCTTAAAAGGATATTTCGTTCTCGAAATCTATAAACAACCAAACATCCAAATAACCTTATTTCACAAATCCGAATGGCTCCCTTCCCAAGAGAGTGTCACTAAAATGAATCAACTCTAAAAGGGGTTCAAAAATCTTTTATCGAGATTACTATGACGATTTACACGCTGATTCCCACATTTAATCATTGACTTAACATGCTACACCACCCTCAGGGTGAACACTGAGCATTGTTGGAAAACTTTATAGCAATACGATTGCAATTGGCTCCCAACCTTAAGTGATTCGTACTTCCTCAAGGGTAACTATTGATTTCGACTTCTCAATTCCGCAAAAATTGCCATAAAAGAATTTACTCTTAACACTTTCTAACAACTTTTAGCCTACTAGAATATGGTTCCTATATGTAATCAACCTTTCGATAATATTCCAAAACTTTATTTGAACAAAACCACACATACATCTTTCAAACCGGAGTACTCGTTAGAACGTCGACCTTACCTGGGTGGTAAGGGAATCCTGCAAAACATCCCGAAATATACCATCTGTTGACGCCCACGGTAAATCTTATACTTCGACAATCAAAGTCTCCTCGATAAAGCGACTTCCACTCAATGACTGCATTAACTTTCTTACTAAAATTCCCCAGTATTCAAAATCATACAAGATTTATCGTCCCTTCAATGACGAAACTCTTATTCAAAAATTTGGTCCAAATCCAGACCCAAACTTTCGCCAAACACAAAACTCCAAAGAACTATCAGACTTCCTTAGCAACGGAAATGATCCTTATCAAACATCACCATTCACTAAAATATATTCTCCTCAAGTTCATCGTATAAAGCTTTCGAACACTTACTAAGATTCAATTTAGGTACCCCAAATACAACAATGCTTCTTGACCTCAAGAAAATCATAAGTTGACACCTAAGTTTGTAAAAGGTCAGTACCACAAGTATGCATCGGCCGACAACGTCATCCCAGAGTTGACACTTAATATGGGATGTCGAATCCCATAATTACCACGCTTTAGTACTTGATCCCACGATTCTTTCCAAGTGCGCTTAAACATCAAAGCTTTACTTCCCAATCTATGGACAACTCAACAAATCGTCCTCAATCACTAAAGCTCACCAAGATGAAACATCCTTATCACACAAACACCAACCAAACAACTCCTTGAAGCAATCAATCCCATAAACTTTGACCCGAAGGTTGATGAAACAAGAAGATCATCACATAAAATAACCCGGAGTGCTTCAAAGTCTACTATTTCCAAAAGCTTTTATATACACCGATCGTTCAAACTAAATTCTCAATTCACAAGCCAGACAATCATTACTAAATTCACGGAGACTCATCGTCCCACATATGCAATACCCACCACAACATGACGTTTACAACCAAAGTTTCTTAATGAGTTCAAGGTTTTACAAGTATATGACTAAGCAAATATGCCAATTTTATTTATCAAAGATTTAACAAACATGAAATCTTCATAACCATTTCACACATGTATTGCCATCATGTATGTAAGAGAAATTCATGCGCTAAAATAGAGTGCTACAAAATGTTTGTGCCAAATTATCCAGATGTTTCCTTCTTTTAGCCTTAAGAAGGCACAAAGTAAAGTTTCTCAACAATAATAGCATGCATCCATTTACTTTTTTCAAAACTATCCGAACGTTATATGCATGCATCTGGGTCACCTTATGAAATCAACTTGATTTGGGTTTCAAATTTGAAGCCAATTAATAAAATTCTTATGCTTTTCTAGAATGTTGGCTACCTAAATTAAGATGCTACAATTAGAATGTATGAAAACTCTATGCAACAAGAGGTTCCCATAAAGTTAAAATAATACCGATGGGAACTTTATATTTTTGACAACTCAAAATATTTATACCCAACATAGATGACGTGGAATAAAATTCTCAACAAACTCTCATACCCCAAAACCGACACTAAAACAAATCCAAAAATTCCAAAATCTCAAAATTGACTCGTGAATAGTACGCACCCAAAATTTAACTGAAACTCGTAAATGACCGTAGGAGGTACGATAGTTCATGCATTTCAATCTTGACCCAAAACTCACGTACACCAAATAATTTCTCAAAACTCGTAAAAAAAAGGATATATGTACGTTTCTCGGAACAACGAAACAATTTAGGTTAGTTTCAAATTTAAACTCTCTTGAGATATAATTTCAAAATTTGCAATTCTAGCAAAATAGCATGGATTAAATTCTTAGTGCAATTTTCATGCAACTAAAACGATTTAACAAAATCCAAGACATGGCTACACTTTTGAGTGTGCCCAAGACATTTTTTAGAATGATTACCCCTTTGACAAATCCGAAATAATTTTGCAATTTATTTCTAAAACAAATGTCGTGCATGCATCCGGTTGGGACCCAAAGTCTTAAACCATGCTTGCCAAGTCCACCACAAAGCCAACATTGAAAGCTTCATATCTTAAGACCATCATCCCTCACTAAATCCATCGATTTACAATTTCCTCCCGGAATTAGGTTGATTCAACAAGCTTATGGTTCATAACTAACCATTACCTTTGACCCAAAATGGTCGGCTTAAGATAATCACCGTACTTATATGTCATTCAAAGTGACATTGCTACATCCATCAAATCTTTCAACGGTCACTGCCACAAGAACTCATTCACTACCCCATCGATCACCATGACAATGCGTCTCAAGCACACACGCATAACTGTAAATTCCTATTATCACCGGCCGGATAATAATACAAATTTACCTTACATGCGGATCCTTGTTACCATCATCTTGTTTCTCGATTCTAGTGCATCTATTAACCTCCAAACATCCTATCTTACAGTGTCTAATTGTGAAATCTCACATCTGCTCACTTAATCAATACGCTAGTTTGAGTCTAGGCATCTAAATCAATACCCAAATCTCTCAAACTTATGCTCTGATACCAACTTGTAACACCCTCAAATCTGGAAAGAGCGACTAATTTAAAATTTCTAATATTTCATTAATAAATAACTTTGCTCAAACCACAATTAGTAATAAGCCTCTACAAAAAACAAATCAAGTCCTATACAAGACCTACTTACGGTTGGGTGTTACTAAACCAATAAGAGTCGCTATCTCCGAATGCGGAAAACGCCACCAAGAGTCTTTATCGTGCCACTTCCTAGCACTCAAGTCCACACGTGTCACTAGTACCAACCCCCACGATAACCTGATGCACATGCTGACAAAGAAAAAGGGTTAGGCTTAACGCCTGAGCTCAAGAGTTTTTAACATATTTATGATTGATTTGAAACCAAAAGATGTGCTTGATAAAATATAATTCTCAAAGGAAATAACCTTATTATAAAAGCAACGTCTTTCCCCAAATTCACTAGTCCCATAATAAAAGCTTTAGACCAAAATGACATTTGAAGAGAATACTTTAAATAGAAATATTCTTTTAACGTAATACCAATTCCAATACTCACACGACTATGATTGAGTTTATAAACGTGGAGATAGAAAACATACTTTTAACCATGTTTTATAAAACGTAAACTCACGCGGACCTTTAAAGGGATAGAAATATCCAAAGTTCACGGGGGATTCCCGATCATACCATCTTTGGTGACGGATACAAAAGTAGGTCACTACTCGATGTTGAGCAACAATAGGAGTCAATGGCAATCGGTCAACAACCGATTATGCACCTTAGTACACGGCCCCCGATGGCTCCTACGAAAGCCCGCGCAATGGTAACTGGCAACCGGTCTATAACCGATTATGCACCTTAGTACACGGCCCCCTGATGACCCTAAATTGTGCATGCATAGAGTCAATGGCATCCGGTAATGATCCTGCATTATACCCAATGGTAAGAGGCCTCCTATGACTTCTATGCGACCAAAAAGGGACAACAATCCCGCCTTTAAACCGACTATATGCCTATGGATCCATTACATACTAGTCCTACTACCGAATACATCAACGAGACGTATTACTAGTTTTCCAACCTTGAAAACTCTTTTCAACAAACCATCTTCTTTCAAGTCCAAGTTTTACCAAAAATTAGGTCAAATCATTTTGAGTTTCAAAACCAAAGATTGTTTCATTTTATAATCTTTCCAAGTATTTTAAACCATTAATGATGCTCAACTCATCATTTACAACAACAAGTATTTGAGTTTATAAGTTTAGATTTGAACTCATACTTATGCATTTACAAAATGACCCATAATGCAATAATCTGTATTTTCAATGATTTATAAGTTCCAAAACTCCAAAGATGCAAATACAATCAAATGGTTTTCATTTAAAGATATTGCACCCAAACAACCCACACTTATACTTTATTTGTCAAAATGTCAAAAAACCAAGTATAAGCCTCTTTCATGATTTATAAATCCTTTTATACCAAATATGCAAACTTACACAAATACTCACACATTTGATAAATAACAAGTGAAGCATGTTAATACTTTAAAATGGACGTTTTTGGCATGTACAAAGTTTTCACAAAGTATCTTGAACCCATCTTGCTAGATTTAAGCTAAATCTAGGTTTTACCCCAATGCCGAGTTCCATTCGGTAAAGACTTTAGATCCTCGAGCTACACCTCTAGATCCATGGTGTAAGTCTTTCTAGAACACCTACATAACCTCCAAAACATACACAAGAACAAACCCAAGAGAGAATGAGAGTTGCTGGTGGAAGAACCCAAACCCTAGATTCAAGATTCAAGATTCAAGGATTAAGATCTTACCTTCACTTCTATGAACTCCAAAATCAACCAATAGCCTCTAGCCATACTTGTTTCCATGTTGTAGAGCTTCAAGAGACGAATCCATAGCAACTTGAATCACCCAAATCGGAGCATTATTGAGAGAGATATTGTTCAAATGAGAAAGATCCTGATTTTCGGTCTTTAAAACGCTGACAGAGGCTGACGCCAGATATGGACGCCAGTTACGTTCGTAACTGGCATTGGTAACTCACGCGGCTCCCTCTTGACCAAACAGACTCTGACGCTAGTTGTGAAGCTAGTTACATTTCGTAACTGGCATTGTAACTCACGCTAAGCACAAATCAAGTAAAAAGAGCTTAGGGCTACTTGTGAAGTTAGTTACGATTTGTTAACTGGCTTTGTAACTCACGCTAAGCATAATTGAGTGCAAAAGTGCCTAGGCTAGTTATCAAGCTAGTTTCAAATCTGAAACTCACCTCGTAACCAGCTTCCATCCTAACCCACATGAAAACTAGCCTTAGACGATGTTTTACCCATATTTGCTTCGTCTTAGCTCCAAATTGACTCCGAAAAATATCGTTGGACTCCTTCTTTAATTCTCCAACCAAATATGATATAAATACTTGAAAATACGCCTGAAATACCAGAATTCTTGTATCAGTCTTTTCCAAAGTTTCATAAACTTAACTAAAATTTCCGGGTGTTACAGATTAAAGTGATAAGGTAAACATATTGAGTGAGTAAATGTGGAGTGCACACTCACAGATGATTGTTACTATGACCTTAGATTGCCGAAAGTGTCAATAAGGGAACCTTAATTACCACAATGACATTGATTATAATAACTATTATTTATGCAAAATATGTGGCTATTTACGTGTTCCTTTGTTTCTTTAAATGATGGGGGGGGGGGGTTCTCGTATGCACCCTCCCTTATACACACACACACATATGTATATATATATATATATATATAGGGGGATAATCAAATAAAAACCACAAAATGTTACAAACTCATAAAAACCGATATAAAAATAATTTTTTTCATGATCTATTTTCATCAAATGCTAGGATTTAATATATTATTTCACGTATATTTGTTTCATAACATGAAATCTTCACATGTATTTGTTTCACCATATGAACATTTTTTACGCATATTTTTGGATCCACTAGGTAAATCCATTTTTTTTCCACATGTAATTATTTCATAAGGTGAATCCAAACATATGTGAAACAGTATCTTAAATTATAGGTTTTAATGAAAAAAAAATCATGTAAAAAATTATTTTTATATCGATTTTCACAAGTTTATAATCTTTTTGTGGTTTTTATTTAATTATTGCCCTATATATATAAATTGTTAGTCCCGGAAGGGAGATGACTAAGTTAGTAAGTGTTTGTAGAAGGGGGGGGGGGGGGGGAGTGAATACAAACACACAATTTTTGCTCTTTTTAAATTTTTTATAAATATTAAAAATTTACACACAGAAGTTTGTTGCGGAAAAGAATAGACAACCTATTCTAACAAACTTAAATAACAGTAATTAACTTATACACACATGAAGTTAAAATAAGACTGTTAGCGCACACAGCTTTGGCGAAATCAAACTAATACTTTCAGAGAAGATTTGTTGAAGACGTGAGATTTCTGGGAAAGACTTCATCTCCTTTTATAGCGTCCATGCATGGGATGCATGTGGACACCTGTCAAGGTTTCATTAGCTGGAAGTGTATCTGCTGGACAAAGAAAGAGACCACTCCCTTTGTACTAGAATAATGAATGAACCATTCGTTGTAGCACGTAATGTCAGATAACTTTATCTTCTTTTCTTCATGCTCTGTGAAGTCCCATCAAACCTTTTAGCTAAAAGACAAATATTCCTTTTATAAGAATAAAAGAGAATGTCTTTATTTAAGGCTTGATGCCCAAGTTCTTGCTGCTCACGTGTCTTGCATTTGATATGAGTCAAGAACTTATCTCTTTGAAATTTCTAAGTGATACATCAAACTATGTATCACATCGGTGGATACCTTGTAAGGCTGGAATTGATAAGTGTACACATTACTTAGTAAACTTCAAATCTCACTAAGTGTTGAGAGTGTACACCCTTGTAGTTGTGACTTGATATCACAGCCTTAGAAAAATATACCTGCAATTTCGGTGACCAAGATACATAGTGTCGATGGATGGGTACTATCTTGATGACCTCATCTTGTATTGATGACTCAATACTTTGATGACTTAAATGTGTACCATCGGTGACCCACTATGTTGGTGACCCAAACTTTGGCAATATGATCTGAATATTGAAGTTAGTTGGTACATCCAAAATTCCACTTTTTGATGTACAACCCTTGATTGAATAGTCTTTGACTTTTCAATACTTGAAGCATATTTCAGACCTTCAAAAGACCCTGTAAAAGATCAAACAAATAATAGAGAAGGTTCATCACCAAATCATCGGTGACCAACAATCTCCCCCTATTTGATGATGATACCTGTAAGTTAGAAAGAAATACTTTTGACCCTTTCTATTTTTCTTTTGGGTTCTTTTGACTCAGATTTCTTTTTTTTTTGTTTTTTTTGGACTGAGTATGTACAGTATGTATGAAAAAAAAATTATGTCCAACATATGAAAATAACTAAATAAATTTACATATATACCAAGCATCCGGGTACTTGAAGGGAATTGTTGCAGCATCTCTACTCTTGAGTTCATTGAAGATTAAATTGTAGAGAATTCCTTCATCTTTGCTATAGAGGACCACACTTAGAATTTCTTGAAGGAAGCTGCTATCGGCAGGGGAATATTGGTAGCCTTAGAAGAAACATTTGTTCCTAAGATCATGTTTAGAGAACATACCATATTCCGGAGCAGTGATGATGGTTGTTGCTAGTTGTACTAGCAAGGTTGGATTTGATAGATCAAAAATTTGAGATATCATGAATGCTTCCTTGTGGAATGGGAGAGAGAAGAATCCAGTCTGCATCAGGGTTAACATTTTGTCTGTCTTTGATTTTCTCCCCCTCAACAATTGCTTTTGACTCATTCTTGTTAGAATCACTTAGATGTTCCCCTTCAGCTGATATCTTATCACTTAGAAGATTTCTTCCCTTTCAACTGAAATTTCTTTTTGAGAAAATTTCTTCTTCTCTGTTAATTTCTCATTTTCCTCCTCAGCTTATAATACTTTAGCCTTAGTAGATTTCTTGAGAAGATTTTCTTTCTCCTCTCAGCTGCATGAGGAGGATTTCTTCTTCTCCTTCTCAGCTTACAATACTTTAGCCTTAGTTGATTTCTTGAGAAGATTTCTTTTCTCCTCTCAGCTGCTGTTGATTTAGCCTTATCAGGAACTTTGAATTTTCTCCCCGCCGGGCGAGGGGAGAAGATGAGTAAATGAGGTGAGAAGGTGGAACAAATTGGGGAGTCCACCGTAGGATAAATAAGCTATCAGAAATAAAAATAAAAAATTATTTTTATTTTTATTTCTCAAACCCATATATCGGAGAGTTCACTAGGTGGAAACATTTCTGCCAGAAGGAGATATTGGTGAACAAGAAAAATGGGAGTCCCTCCAATTCGACCAGTTTCTCCGAATCTTCATAGAGATGTGCAAGGTCATCAAGATATAGATCTTGGGTGCAAGGCTGTGAAGTGACAAAAATAGTCATTGGATTGGGAAGGTTCCAAGTCATCCTTATCAACCAAAGAGAATGTTGAGGAGGGTTTAGTGAGGGTCCCCGAAAATACAATCAGGTCCTTTTAAGAAGCATGAAGGAGCTAGGTGAGGTTTTAAAGGATTCCCTGGGTCCAGTAGGGAGAATTTCAACACTCACCAATTTTTGGGAATCAGTGAGTGGCTTGTGAGTATTTGACCCTTGAGGTTCCCTAAGTCTCTTTGAGGAGAACTTGGGGGGGGGGGGGCTTTTGGAACTCCTCCACTTCTTAAAAAGGATATTGGCTTGGGTAGATACCGAAGTCTTTTTCGGTATCGTAGCCGTAGAAGCAGGCGCAGAGGTGGAAATGGTAGAAGATTTATAAACCTTAGATTTCTTTTTCTTCTTAACCATGTCCATATGTCGGAGAGAAAAGTTTGTGAGCAAAATTTGTGGAATTTTATGCTCATGAGATCAGAGAGAATAAAGAGTGAAGGATATTAAGTATCCAAAAATAGAGAGAGAAACATCGGAGACTTTGGAGATTTTTGAAAGAGAAAGGATTGAAGAATTTTGACAGTCAATAGCTGGACATTTTGACAATCAACAATCAGGAGCTGTTTTGACAGTCAAAGATAGGTGGGTATTTTGACAGACAGAATTCAAAGAGTAGTTTAACAAAATTGTTGGAGGGAATTTTATCATGACAGAAATTAGAGAGAATTTTAACAGCAAGAGAATTCGGAGAGATATTTTGACAAAGATATATAGGGAATAGTATATCTGAGGAGAAATTTCAAGAAATAGAATATTTTAGTAATTTTAGCTGTCCAAACTCTGAGAGAGGGAGATAAATAAAATTTCAAGATATGAAATTTTGGAGGGATGTTAGTTGTCTAAAATCGGGGAGTCAAAATTCAGAGTATGAATTTTGGGGGTTACCGAAAATTTCGGAGAGTACCAAAATTTTTGTAATTGAAGTTTCAAGAAAGAATCATTGAAAGTTTCAGAAAATAGGAGAAAATTTTGAAATTTTTAATTTTTTTTTTGTCGGTGACAACAACGTCGGTGGCTGACGTCAGCTTTTTTTTAAAAAATTTTTTTAAATAAAAAGAAATATACATATTTTGAAAAAATAAACTTTTATTCGAAGAGTAGAGATTGGAGAAATCACTATCGGTACTTATTATAATATATACAAATATATAATGATTTTTTTTTTATTTTTTTTTTATATATATATATATATTTTTTTAGTTTATATTTTTAAATTTAGAGATTGAAGGAATGACATACCTAGTTTTCCGATCAGAAATTTGATTGACTTCATCCAATGATTTTGTGCATAGATCGGTAAGTTGAAAGTCAGAATGAGTGGAGTCTTCTAACCATGAGGTTGTTTCACATAGACTTTTTCTTGCCTTTGTCTTTTTGTTTATCCACCTCAGAGCTAACATCAATGTTGACATCTTCATCCAGTCAGACACTAGACTTCTCCCCCTGAGTATCGACGCCTGTGAATTTAGTAGCCTCTTCTTGAGCTATTTTGAGCACATTTCTTTGGTTAAACTCAAGTTGAGCTTTTACTGCTTCTTCCCTTTCAGCTTTAGCCTTTTTCATCTTTTCTTCTTCAGATTCTTCGGTCAAACTCAAGGGTTCAGACACTGACTCCCTCCCCCTCAATTGTTGCTTCAGTTATCTTGGTGACCTGGGGTTCGGTTACATCATCGGTGGCTGTGGCTGCAGCATCGGTGGCTATAGCATCGGTGGCTGTAGCATCGGTGTAGCTGCTGGATCGGTGGCTGCAGCATCGGTGGCTGTAGCTGCGGCATCGGTGGCTGTTGCTGCAGCATCGGTGGATGGAGGAGCAGCTAGAACATCGGTGGATGGAAGAGCAGGTAGAACATCGGTGGATGGAAGAGCAGCTAGAACATCGTTGGATGGAGTCACATCGGTGGATGGAGTCACATAGGTGGCTGGAGTCACATAGGTGGATGGAGTCACATCGGTGGATGGAGTCACATAGGTGGCTGGAGTCACATAGGTCACATAGGTGGATGGAGTCACATAGGTGGCTAGAGATGGAGAAGCAGCAGCTTTCTTGTTTTTCTCCCCCTCAGTGGTTGAACTCTTGAAACCCACTGAAGAGAGAAAGCTCTTGATCCTTTCAACATCAGAACCCACAACATCAACCTTCCGTTCAACCCTTTGAAGAACAAATCTATCCTTATCCTGAAAGAAGGAATCACCAACATCAAGTTCAACCGTTGGAGAAGAAGTTGGTATGCTGTCAACCTTTGTATGAAGAGTTGCAAGAGATTCCAAAATTGCTTTCTGATTAACAAGGATAGAAGCAATATCGGTGCCTTGCTGAGAAGAGGCACTTCGAAGTTCTCTGACAGAAGAAAGCACAGAATCTTGCTTGAGAGAATCCCTTGCTGAAGACCAAAGACATCCAAGTGCAGGAGATCTAAGCATGTCATGAGAGTTAGGTGACTCACTGACAACTATTCAATGCTAGATCTAAGAGTAGTAGAAAGAAAGGCCATTCTTTCCATTTCCTTAGTTGCGTGATCTTCCAGAACTTCCACCCGGTGGATAGTATCACGAGTGAAACTGGTGAAAGTTTTGATAAGATCATCTCCCTGTTGAGAGTACATGGGAGCAGATGGTTGAGGCTTTGGTGGTTGATCATCTTCATCATACTAGAGGAATAATCCACCAAACCTGGGTGTGATGCACTCTCAAGTGGAGTGTGGAAAAGGAGCTGTGAGAGCTCAAGGGATGGTGAAGAGACACCTTGGATGGGAGACTCCAAGTCATCTTCATCAACTAAGGAAAAAATTGATGAAGGTATAGTGGGGATATCCCTTTGTACAGCCATGTCCTTTTGAGAGGGCATGGAGGAGCTGGGAGTGGCTAAGTGTTCCTTGGGTTTATGAGGTGACATCGGTGAGTGAGAGAGATGGTTGCGACCGTCGGTGGGTGTGTGTATGTGAGAGAGAGAGAGGTCGGTGGCTTCGGTGGATAGAGTCGGAGAGAGAGAGAAGACCGTCGGTGGATGACGAGGCTTAGTGGCAACGTCGGAAAGTGTGTTCGTCGGTGGGTGGCATGGTGACCGTCGGTAAGTGGAGCGACGGTGGATGGCAACATCGGTGTCGGTGGTTGTGAGGATGGTGTTGGTGGCTTGATAGTGAGTGTGTTTAGGGTTAGGGTTTTATGAGAGAGAGTGAAAGTGGTGATGGGAATGGTTTAAAGTTTATATAGAAGAGAGAGAGTACCTAGTCGGTGACTGGGCTCACCGACATTATATATATATATATATTTATTATTATATTTTTTTTCATATATATATATATAATATACACATATATAAATATATATATACATATAATATACAAAAATGTATATCATATATACATACATATAATATATAAATATATATATATATATATATATATTAGTCTATATTTATCATACCTAATTCACCGATGAGAAACTTGAACCTTGCTTCATCCAGGGGCTTTGTGAACAGATCAGCTAATTGACAATCAGTGGGAATGAAATGAAGTTCCACATCACCTTTAGAGATATGATCTCTTATAAAGTGATACCTGATGTCAATGTGCTTAGATCTTGAATGAAGCACTGGATTGTTGGCAATGGCTATTGCACTTGAGTTGTCACACAATATTGGGATCTTTGAGAAAATCTGAGTATAGTCACACAGCTGATTTTTCATCCACAATATTTGTGCACAACAACTTCCAGCAGCCACATATTCTGCTTCAGTTGTAGAAGTAGATACCGAATGTTGTTTCTTACTTGACCAGCTCACAAGCTTTCCACCAAGTAATTGACAGCTTCGAGTAGTACTTTTTCGGTCTATTTTTGAACCTTGTGATTTCTTGAAGAAGAGGGTGTTGTCAACCTTGCCTCGTACATACTTATTTCTAAGTAGATATTCTGAGAGAGTATCATACCAGGCAAGAGGAGCTTGCTTCACATACACTTCTTCAGCAAGCTCACCATTCAGGAAGGCACTTTTGACATCCATTTGGAATATCCAAAAATTCTTGTAAGCTGCATGGGCAAGAAATATTCGGATAGCTTCCAATCTGGCAACAGGAGCAAAAGTTTCATCATAATCAATTCCTTCCTCTTGCCGATATCCTTGAGCAACCAGCCTTGCTTTGTTTCGTATGACAGTTCCTTCTTCATCCATCTTGTTTCGAAAGACCCACTTTGTTCCAATAATAGTTTTGTTGGATGGACGAGGAACTAACTTCCAGGCTTTGTTTCTCTCAAACTGTGAGAGTTCTTCTTGCATGGCAATTACCCAGCTAGGATCAGCTAGGGCTTCATTTATCAGCTTAGGCTCAACAATAGAAACAAAGTTGACATATAAGCACAGATTGCTTATGCCTCTTCTTGTTTTTACACCAACTTGTGGATCACCTATGATTTGATCTATTGGATGATCCATGGTCCACTTTAGTGCAGGAAGTAAGGTAAGAGGTAGAGAAGAAGATGAGGTAGGAATTTGAGATGGTGAAGGTAGGTTAGTGGGAGATATGGTGTTTTGGTGGGTAAGGTCTTCTGTAGAGTTAGTTTCAGGAGGTGGAGAAGAAAGAGAGGGTTCTGAAGGTAAGGTGGTGTTTATGGGAGGCTGAGAAGGGTTGCTATCTGGAGGATTAGGTTGAGAGGAAGATGGAATTTCACCAACACATGAATTTATCCATAGGTTTAGTTCTTCTTCATTACAAGATAATGAAGATGTTTCAAACTCATCAAACTTCACATGCATGGATTCATCTATGCATTGCCTTCTTAGGTTGTAGATTCTGAAGGCTCTTGAGGAGAGAGAATAGCCCATGAATATTCCATCATCAGACTTTGGATCAAACTTTCCAAGTTGTTCCCTGTCATTTAGCATGTGACATGCACAGCCAAATACATGGAAATAGTCAACTGCAGGTTTCCGTCCATGGAAAACTTCGTACGCGGTTTTGTCATGCCTTTTGACTATAAGAGACCTATTTTGAGTAAAGCATGCAGTGTTAACTGCTTCAGCCCAAAAATAGGTTGGTAACTTGGATTCGCTCAGCATTGACCTTGCAGCTTCACAGAGAGTTCTGTTCTTTCTTTCAACAACACCATTTTGTTGAGAAGTGCGTACGGCAGAGAAGTTCTGAGAAATTCCTTTTAGTTCAAAGAAATCTTCCAGAGCAACATTTTTGAATTCCGTGCCATTATCACTTCTGATAGATTTCACCAGTTTACCATTCATATTTTCAATTTTTCTAGTAAACCTGATGATTTCTTCAACAGTATCACTCTTGTGTTTTAGAAAGAACACCCAAGTATATCTAGAAAATTCATCAACAATAACTAGCATATACTTTTTGCCACCTAGACTAGGTAAGCTTACTGGACCACAAAGATCCATGTGAAGCATTTGAAGAGGTTGAGAGATAGAAGAACACTGTTTATATTTAAAGGAAGTTATGGAGAGTTTTCCTTTTTCACAAGCTCCACACAACTTTTCTTTTTCAAAGGAGATTTTTGGCATACCAACAACAAGATCTTTGCTAGAAAGTTTGTTCAAGGTTTTAAAGTTTAGATGGGAAAACTTTTTATGCCATAGCTAACTTTGTTTGGCTAATTCTTGAGAGAGGAGACACACAGCTTCTCCAATAGCATTTTCCTTCATGTTGATGATGTAGACGTCATTCATTCGGGTGCCTGCTAGTACAACTTTATTCTGCATATCAAGGACCAAGCAAACACAGAGTTGAAAGGTGACTTTGTATCCCAAATCACATATTTGGCTGATGCTCAGTAAGTTGTACATTAGCCCTTTAACATTAGCTACTTTAGAAAAAGTTATGGTTCCATTTGATATGGTACCATAGCCTTTGGTGACACCTTTCCCATTTTCTCCAAAGAAAACAGTAGGTCCTTTTTCTTGCAAGAAATTAGAGAGAAGAGATTTGTTTCCGGTCATGTGCCTTGAACAACCGCTGTCCATGTACCATGTATGATCTTTGTTTGGTACCTGCACCCAAAAACAAATTTAGACTTTTGGTACCCATTTTGAAGTGGGTCCTTTGGGATTAGAGGGCATTTTAGGAACATCAGAATTCTTAGGACAATGCTTTGCAAGATGGAGAGTATTGCCACAGTTATAACATTTCTTTAAAGAAAAGGCTCTATTAAAGTCCATGTTATCAAAGCTTTGAGCATCAGAAGAAGAAAAAGAAGTAGAGGGATGACCAACACCTGGTCTTGGTCCAAGAATACCTTTATCAGGATTTGGTCCAAGAATACCTTTACCAGGATTTTTTGATTTCTTTAAGCTGAGAGAGCGAGGGATGAAATCAGTAATTACTTGAGATTTTCTTTTGGATGAAAACTTTTTATTTTGAGAAAATCTTTTAGAGTTGTGACAAGCAGGAGTAGTCGGTGACTTGTGAAAGTCCCTTGACTCATGAAGACTCAAAGAGCTTAAAAGCTTTTGAATGGGTTTAGGAGAGGAAGAAGAAGAACTTGGAATTCTTAAAGGTTCAGTGGAAACTTCTTTTGCTTTTACAAAGACTCCAAACTTTTTGGAGTTTGATTCTACTTTTAGCATATCTAGAAGATCTATAGAATGAACAAAGGTAGAATCTTCAGATGAGTAACCAAAGAGATCATCATTGTCATCAGACAAGAAGCCAGTAGGAAAGCCTTGACATTCAACAGAAGGAGGAATAGGGTCAGAAGATTGAAAATCATCTTTTCCATATCCACGTCCAGTCTTGTCCTTGCTGGAGATTTGATCTTGAAGAATTCTTTCAAGATCTTTAGAAGATTTGGTCCATTTAGACAGAACCTCTTGTTCTCTTTCAAGAGTGTTGGAGATTTTTGATTTTTCTTCTGAAAGACTATCATTTAGATACCTTAGGTTTTCTAGATCAGCTTTCATTTTATCAAAATCTTTAAGTTTAGATAAACACGACAAAAGTTGATCATTTAAACATTTTATATGAATATCAGCCTTTTTCTTCTGATCCTTTAAGTCATAGAAGTCGACAGTTAAAGAATCAAAAGCATCAGTTTTTTGATCATTGGAGAGAAAGGTGAAGGGATGTACTTGAGGCTTTGTTCCTGAAGTTGATTCCTCAGTAGATACAAGAGTAGTGCAAAGTGTCTTTTCCATTTCTTCTATTTCATCAATCTTGGCCATTAGACACTTTGTGACATACTCACTGTCACTCTCAGAGGTTTGCTCATCTTCCAAGCAAACTGTTTCAGCAACCAAGGTTTTTCCTCTGTTTTGGTTCTTTTCTTTTTCTCTTCTGTACTTTGCTTTGTACTTTTTGTACCCAGATATTTCTTTAGAAGAGTCAGGACTTTCCTTGGAGAGATGGCTACTTCTCTCTTCAGAGTTTTTAGAAGCTGATTTGGAGAAGTCATGGCCAGAAGGAAGAAGGAGAAGAAGTTTTGAATTTAGAGAAAGATTTAGATCTGCATTCAGAAGCAAAGTGACCTTTCTTCCCACAACTGAAGCATTCTTCATTGGATTTGTCGGAAGAAGGTTTTTGAGAGAAAGATTTTCTTTGAAATCTAGGACGGTTAGAAGAAAATCTTTTGTTTTTAAGGTTTCCAGCAATCATTGCCATACTATCAGAAACTATGTCAATGGCAGAATCCTCACCTTCATCATCAGCTGCACTATAGTAAGCATCTGATAGATGAGATGATTCTTCCTTAGGGTTACCTTCAGAATCAGAAGAAGAAGGGTAAGTAATTCTAGGTACACAGGAAGAAGATTTAGAATTACTTATTAGAGCAATAGAAGAAGATTTAGTATCTTTTATAAGAGACTTTCTTTGGTTCTTGGTTTGCTCATAATGAAGAAGAGTCCCATAGAGAGCAGTTAAAGGCATCACATCAAGATCCTTGGTTTGGTTAATGCAAGTACATATGGTTTCCCAGAAGTCTGGGAGGCAATCCATGAACTTGCAGAGAACTTCTTCATTATCATAAATTCTTCCAAGAACCTTAAGATCATTTAGAAGACAGTTAAAACGATTGAAGTAGACAGATAGGGATTCTCCTTTCTCATGGGAGAAGAGTTCATACTTTCTAACAAGATAGATCCTGTTAGATTTCTTCACTTCTTTAGTGCCTTCATATAAGACACCTAGAGTATCCCACATCTCTTTAGCAGAAGAAAGATTTACAAGAGAGTGATATACTTCATCAGGAAGGGATAGAGCTAGAGCTGATTTAACTTTAGTATCTAGAGCAACCAGACGTTTATCATCTTCATTATACTTATTTAAGGCTTTGATGATATACCTGCTTGTTTTGTCACTCTTATCCTCATCAGACTCTATATCCTTTCCTTCAGTATCTTTTTGTGGACCATAGCGAGCCCAGACTTTAGGAATTAAAGGCCCCTCATTTAGAATGATGGGATACCTGCAATCAATCCCTTCTAGAAAGAGTAGCATGCGATTTTTCCATAACCCAAAATTACTTGGGTTGAACCTTGGAGGTTTGGCGGGAAGAGGTTTGCATGGTACCATCATTTGAGGAAGTAGCAGCCATCATAGATCTGGTTTATGAGATTAAACCAACTGCTCTGATACGACTTGTTAGTCCCGGAAGGGAGATGGCTAAGTTAGTAAGAGTTTGTAGAAGGGGGGGGGGGGAGATGAATACAAACACACAATTTTTGCTCTTTTTAAATTTTTTAATATAAATATTAAAAATTTACACACAGAAGTTTGTTGCGGAAAAGAATAGACAACCTATTCTAACAAACTTAAATAACAGTAATTAACTTATACACACAGGAAGTTAAAATAAGACTGTTAGCGCACACAGCTTTGGCGAAATCAAACAAATACTTTCAGAGAAGATTTGTTGAAGACGTGAGATTTCTGGGAAAGACTTCATCTCCTTTTATAGTGCCCATGCATGGGATGCATGTGGACACCTATCAAGGTTTCATTAGCTGGAAGTGTATCTGCTGGACAAAGAAAGAGACCACTCCCTTTGTACTAGAATAATGGATGAACCATTCCTTGTAGCACGTAATGTCAGATAACTTTATCTTCTTTTCTTCATGCTCTGTGAAGTCCCATCAAACCTTTTAGCTAAAAGACAAATATTCCTTTTATAAGAATAAAAGAGAATGTCTTTATTTAAGGCTTGATGCCCAAGTTCTTGCTGCTCACGTGTCTTGCATTTGATGTGAGTCAAGAACTTATCTCTTTGAAATTGCTAAGTGATACATCAAACTATGTATCACATTGGTGGATACCTTGTAAGGATGGAATTGATAGTGTACACATTACTTAGTGAACTTCAAATCTCACTAAGTGTTGAGAGTATACACCCTTGTAGTTGTGACTTGATATCACAGCCTTAGAAAAATATACCTGCAATTTCGGTGACCAAGATACATAGTGTCGGTGGATGGGTACTATCTTGATGACCTCATCTTGTATTGATGACTCAATACTTTGATGACTTAAATGTGTACCATCGGTGACCCACTATGTTGGTGATCCAAACTTTGGCAATATGATCTGAATATTGAAGTTAGTTGGTACATCCAAAATTCCACTTTTTGATGTACAACCCTTGATTGAATAGTCTTTGACTTTTCAATACTTGAAGCATATTTCAGACCTTCAAAAGACCCTGTAAAAGATCAAACAAATAATAGAGAAGGTTCATCACCAAATCATCGGTGACCCAACATAAATATATAAACCACAAATCTATATTCCCCAACATTCAAATATTATATTTTTCTGTGTGGTTATCATAGGTTCGAGAGCAGAATTTGTTCGAGACATGACATCCAAGTTTGGAAAGCTAGAGAAATTCCAAGAAAATGATTTTAGCGGATAGCAGTCCTATTCACAACTTTGAACTTTGAAGGTGGTCTACGTTTTGAGCACACCCATGCTAGAATTCGTGGAAGATGCAACCTTGAAGATGACCCGACGTAGGAGCAACTGCGAGAATGATGACTACATCTGCAGAGGTCATATTTTTTTTGCATATATAATATTTTGAACGGTATGTCTGATGCACTTTTCGATGTATATCAAAATGTTGAATCTGCAAAAGAATTATGAGATTCCCTTAAATCAAAATATACGACAAATGACACTTCTATTAAAAAGTTTATTATTGCTATTCTTAATAATTATAAGATGATAGATTTAAGGTCGGTAAATTACCTGGATATCTAACTCATTATACGAGCCGACTAATCCCAAGGCGACCACCCGCTTTGCAGGTAACCTAGGGTCATCGTATTTGAACCCCGTGGCCACAATGGGGTTTTTATTACTTAATGGATTCGAACATGTGACCTCCAGGTACTTTTGACCTTTGGAGCACAAGCTGAAACCATTGAGGCACCACCCTTAGGTGGCGTTTGGTTCGCTGGAATTCGGCGGAATCTGAAGAAATTTGAATGGTCAATTCCATTGACCGAATTCCATTGATGCGTTTTGGTTCATTCTTTGAGTTTTGATAAGGAATTCAAATTCCACATATGGTGGAATGTAAATTCCTTCAATTTTAACAAGGAATTTCAATTCCTTCGTACCATCTTTGAAGGAAAAAATCATTATTTGCTTATATTTACTCAATTTCATTTTATCCCACCATGATGATGGATGTCACCACCATCGCCGCCGCCGTCACCACCACCACCTGTCGCCGCCACGTGGCCATCACTATTGTTGTTATCGTCACCTCCAACACTGTCATTACCATCGTTACCACTGTCTGTTTCACCAACACAACCACAATCATCACCACCACATACACCGCCACTACCGCCACCACCATCAATACCACTACCGTCGTCACCGCTACCTCCAACCCTGCCATCACCATCGTTATCGGTATCTCCTTCGCCATCACCATCGTTATCGGTATCTCCTTCATCACCACCCTACCGCAGCAACCGCCACGGCCGCCACCGCCACCATCGCCATTGTCGCCACCACCACCACCGTCACTGCCTGTCATCGCCACTACGACCGCCGCCACCACAACAATCGCCATTGTCGCTACCATCACCATCGCCGCCCCCAACGCCATCGCTACCACCGTCGCCGCTAGCACTACCGGCGGCACCACCATTACCACTTCCACCCCACCACTAATATTATATCCAACGAACCAAACATGCATATTCAAATTCCTTGGACATATTACATTCCAATTCCTGCCAACCAAATGCCAACCAAACGCATGATCAAACATGATTAAATTCAATTCCAATTCCTTCAGATTCCAATTCCTTTGACAGATTCCAATTCCAACAGATTCCATTCTGTGAACCAAACGCCACCTTATGGTTCAATACATTTGTTTTTTGTCTGAACGTTGCTATCAGTACAATATCCTTTTATATTTATTTTTCTGTTTTATTGAGGACCATCCTAAACAAAATTTCTGGTTCCATCCTTGACGGTAATAGCACAATACAATGAACTCCTCCGGATACTTGAATAATTTACTAACACAATATGAATATGGATGAATCCATGTATATGATTATTGTTAAGATTTTGCAAATATTTACTTGTAACTTATGGAACTTATTAGAATATGAATTTGATGAGACATTTGGAAGCCAATACCACCAAAATAATATTTAATTCAAAAATAAAAAATACTTGTAACGCATGTTGGTTATTTTGGTCTAATTGAAAAAGAATGTTGGTAAAGGGCAATCCCTTTTTTTTAGCTTAGTTTGGTAACTCAAGCTATCTAACTAGTGAGAGATCCATGCGTTGCACGGTGACAATATTTTATTAAGAAGTATTTGATCGAGATAAAATAATATATAATTTCTCGTTAAATAAATGAGATATAATCTCAAAACAAATAATGAATTTCCATAAATGATTAATTTGCATTGATGATCATTTGTTGTTATGAATAGTTCGAGAATCATCGATAGTAATTTTATTAGTATGTTATTTATAATCCAAACGGCATATCCCCGATCATATCATATAGTGTGTGTGCATACAAAAATTATGTTTAATATTTAGCTTATAAACAAACCCTAATTTGTAAGGTGATTCTATTAAAATAGTTCGTAGATACAATTAAATAGACACCAAATAGTTCTATTATATATATATATTGTTTTTTCAGAGTGATTAAGTGAAAAACAACCAATCCATAAGGATAAATAGTTAGCCAAAATTAGCCAATCACATGAGTATATAGGGTCAAACAAATCAAGCTAACCCCATAAGTTTCCACAATATCCTTACCTCCTCCTAATAAACACCCACATCATTCTTCATTTTCATCATCTTCTCACCTCCGTGGGATCTACAAAACACACCACATTTCAAATTTTGAGGAATATTCAAATCTTATTAAGCCACATCATTATCTTTTGGTTGTTGCTTCAATGTTACTCAAATGTTCTTTTAACGTTGTGGTTTATGCTTCTGAAAAAGAAACATTGAAATGAGAATTAATGTAATAATAAATCATGAAATTAAAATAAATAGACAAAATCAAGAATACATAGAAATTGAAGGAGTATTGGAATGAAAGACTTATATGTAGTAATAATATGTGTGTCTTGATGATAAACCAATAACATAGACAACAAAAAACAAAAAATCACTTCTACTTTAATAAGGGGAAAACAATAACTTACTTCAATAAAGAAAAGAAAATGAATGGTTGGTTGGTTGGTTGGTTAGTAACATAAAGAAAGAAAAATAAAAAGTTAATTTACATAAATTACAATAAAACAACACATTAATTAAAATAAATAATGAAAGACGAAAAGTTAATAACATAGGAATATTAATTGAAGAGTGAAGAAAATGAGGTTAAATAGAGAACAAAAGAGAAATAAGAAAAATGGATTTGAAGTATTTAGAAGATGTCAAGTAGGATTCTTTGGTTGTTCCTTTAATATATATATATATGATATATATATATATAGATATATGCTTATAATGTTTAGAAGAGGTCATGTCATTGGTCTTGGTTGTTCTTTTAATATATATAGATATATAAAAATATTTTTCTTTTATGTATATTGATTGCAATAAGTTTTTATAAATTGTATTAAATTGACGTGATTAATCGTCATCTTCATATTATTTTTATGCTTATGTCAATTATAATCAGTTTTTTTAATTGTGTTCAATTGTTATGTAAATACAAATATATATTATTATATTCAAATGTAATGTAAAGAAAAACAATTGTTTTCAATAAAAGTTAAAATGATCAGTGTAATTTAATATATAGAAGACGGAAAAAAGAACTCTAAAATCCCAAAAAATAAATGTATACCATATTAGTTTTCTAGAAATAAACCTGAAAAAATAAAACTAACCACTAAAAAAGAAACATACTGATGTTTATTGAGGTTATATCATAGATTGTAATATGCAATTGCAAGATTCATGTAAATAGAAATATACATATTATTATATTTAAGTGTTATGTAATTTTTTTTTAATAAGAGTTAAAATAATTTGTAAAATTTAAAACTTGGGAAAACAATAGAAAAAGAAAAAAACTCTAAAACCGCAATAAAAGTAAAAAAGAAACGTATACCCGAATTGGTTTCTCGAAATAAACCTGCAAAAATAAAAATAACCATTGAAAAGAACATATTATTATATTTAAGTGTTATGTAATTTTTTTTAATAAGAGTTAAAATAATTTGTAAAATTTAAAACTTGGGAAAACAATAGAAAAGGAAAAAAACTCTAAAACCGCAATAAAAGTAAAAAAGAAACGTATACCCGAATTGGTTTCTCGAAATAAACCTGCAAAAATAAAAATAACCACTGAAAAGAACATGTTGAAGCTTGTTGAAGTTATATCATAGATTATAATACATACTTGCAAAATTCGATTATCGATCCAAAAGTAAACAAAATGTATACTCGGATTAGTTTCTCAATGAATATATTGAAGTTTGTTGAGGTTATGTCATAGATAGTAATACTTGCTTTCAAGATTTGATTATCGAATTATTGTTGCCATCAAAACTTTAAACCCGCTACCAAGAGCAAACTCTCAATTCCATTGGTAAAAACTTAAGAAAAACATATTGACAAAAGCTAAAAAAAACTCTAAAATTCCAACAAAAGTCAGTAAGGAATAATACTAAAATTATATTCTTAAAGTAAACCTGAAAAACGATTTTGTTAAATAATAACAATTTGTGAAATGAAAAAAAATGAAGTGATCGAGAGGGAGAAAAAGAGTTTACCTAGAAAACAATGTTGTTGAAGAATAATTGTTTGTGAAACAAATAATACATCAAGTGATGGAAAATTGGAAATGAAGAACACATATTTGATGGACAAAACATGATGAATAAGAGAAGGGTTAAAAGGTTTCATCTTCAATAATGAATATATTAAAGATTTGAAAGTTTCAACTTTAAAATGAAGATGAAAAGGTTTGGAAGTTTCAACTTTTTAAAATGACCAAAATAACCTTATCCTAATGAACTATTTGTTTTTAGTATAAGGGCGAAATAGTCTTTAACATAAGGGCGAAATAGTCTTTAACATATCTTCTATTTTAAAAAATCAAAAAATTTAGAAAAAAGAAAGGCATGTTTATAATGTTTAGAAGAGGTCATGTTATTGGTTTGTTCTTTTAATATATATATAGATATATAGATTTTTGAGTTTATCGAAAAATCCAGTTTGATTAATGATAAAATAACTTCTCGAAAACCTAATTCATTTAACGTGTCAATAAACTATAATAGTTTTTTTTCCTTCCAGAAACTGACGCTAAAACTCCCGTGGAAGCAATTTATACCAACGACGGTGACAATTTGGAATTTGGTGCATTGTCGAGGATATTAGACACACCCTTAGTTCAAAAGAGCACATATCAGTTCATTGGGTTAGCCGTAATGCAAACAACCCGGCTCACTTAATGGCTAGACATGCATGTAGTCTGAATTATAATGTCTCTTTTGATAGCATGCCCACGTTCCTTATGGCAGCTATTAACAATGATTGTAACAACTTGGTCATTAATGAAATGAACGTGACCCCACCGGGTAATGGCACTGCCAAAGCCCGGTAATGGTCCTTTTTCTTCAAAAAAATAAAAAATTATACCCTTTATATTTTTTTAATCAATACGTTTTTAAATTATTTTATACCCATCCGTTAATTTTTATAAGATTTTTTTAAAACAAGAGATTATAAAGGAAAGAAAGTGGAAAAATTTGTAGACAATGGCATTAGATTTGAAGTGGGTAACAAGAAAAACTCAAGAAAAGATAGATTTAGAAAGCATAAGCAATTAATATACAATTATTTTTTTTCTTCTCATATTTTGTAGTTTAACAAAGTAGAGGAAGAGGAGAGTATGTTTGGTAGGTATTGTATGTATGAGTTGTTAATCTGACAAATCCAAGCTGGCACCGTTGTTGCCGGATCTTGGTCGCCGGAGAAGCTCAATCAGTGTCTCTGCCTGTCATTAATCATTAATTCATTATTAATTAATCATCTATGCATCTTCTTCTTCAATTCATCTTTTTTTAATTAAACAAAAAAAACTTTAAAATAAGAACGAAGGGAGCAAGTAAATGGGAAATTAATTTATATATCAATAAAAAAAAGTTAGAATAAAATACTAATATATACTTCTCGAGACCTACTTTGTTAATTTTCAAATGTAAATAACACCATTTTGAACCTTCAATTTTTTAGTATTAGATTGGAGATAAAAACACCTTTATTTTCGTTTTTTTTTAATGTTTTTAATGTTGGGTTGTAGATGGTCTTAGTCGTTTTTCTATAAGAATCACCAAAATAACTACAGGTCCGTAAGCGACATACTCTTATTTTGTGAAAGTGTTAAAAGTATAAAAAAATGTTTCGTAAACCATGTCCACACCTACGGAGACCAAATATGTAAATTTGGAAAACAACAAATCATGTCTAGCTTAGTTGGTTTTCTCAAGGGCGGTAACATCTTGAAGGATTGTGGACGGTATCCCATCTAACCGGGTTCGAATCCAAGGGGAGTCAATTTGAGGGCATGAGAAATATTGGGCCGGTCCAGTCTTTGACTGCGCTACCTCCCAGCCCAGTCATAGACTGTGGTTAGGGTCTAGGTCCAGAGGCGGATTAATGGGCTGCCCTTGGATGCCCGATACTGCCGGAGAGACGTGCGTACATGGGTTCGTGGATTCGATGTCTATATGCCTTAAAAAAATGTAAATTTGGAAAACACATACCAAATTTACATAGTTTGGGTGGACCTAGACCAAATTTACATATTTGGTTCCGTAACTATAAGTTCAAAAACTTCTTTTTACACTTTCCTCCCTCTACATATTATGGACCTGTCATTCACTGACCTGTAGTTGTTTTTTTTTTTTTGATAATTTTAAAAGAGAAATAACTAGAAGGTGAAACTACAAACAAAAATAAATATTTTAATTAATTTCCCAAAGTAAAACTACCTTTTGTTTGGCTCGACTGGTGCCGGACTGCGACAAGGCGACGAGGGGAGGAATGGCTCCTTCGCGGGCCACCATAGTACGGTACACCACACTCTCATCACAAATCTGCAAAAGTATCACCACCGCTATCTCCTTCTGCCTCTGTGTTCCCACCTCTATGATCTCTACCAACACCGGAATCCCTCCTTCCTCCACCACCGACGACCTTCCCTCCGCCGTCGACACCAGAATACTCATCACAAACGCCGATTTATCCACCATGTTTGACCGGAAATCCGCCATTAATTCCACCAACGCCTTCATAATCCCAGCCTCCACCGCCCTAATTTTGTTCTCTTTCACCCAACACAACGAATACAACGCCGTCGATGCGTCTTTTTTCCCGCGAATGTTTCCGTTTTCTAGAAGGTTCACCAGTAACGGAATCGCTCCTGACCGTCCGATCGCCGATTTGTTTTCGTCTAATTGAGATAATCGGAGTAGAGCGCAAGCTGCGTTTTCCTTAGCCGTTGATGTTCCGATCTTGAGCGCTCTAACTAACGGCTTGATTGCGCCGGAAGAAGCTAACTGTTCTTTGTTTTCATCGCACAGAGATAGATTCAAAATCGCCGTGACGCCGTACTCTTGAAGCTGTGGATCGGAGGATGAGATTAGAGAAATCAACGGTCTGATTGCTCCAGCTCTAGCGATTTTGACTCTATTCTCCGGCTTGTTCTTGGCTAGCAGACGTAGCTCCATAGCGGCTTGTTTCTGATCATCGATTGAAGTAGATTCGAGACCGGAGACGAGCTGTTGGATTAGATCGTCGTAGTTTTCAGAGGCGCAGGAAAGAAGAAGACGTCGGCTTTGAGAGGAGGTGGTTGGGAACTCACCTGATCGATCGCTGTTACAATCACTGAAAGCGGTGGAATCGTCGTTTGTGGTGCTTAGGTTACTGAAAGTCCGACCCATGTATGTGTAATTGGACCGAATTTCCGTCTCCATGGCCGGAAAATTGAGAATTCCGATGAGGTATGGCCGGAAAATTGAGAATTTCGATGAGGTAGATTGATTTATAATAAGGGTAAGGGGTAAAGGGTAAAGGGGTAAAGGACAGTGTATGTACGGATTGGGAAGGGAGAATGATATAGGGAAAGAAGAACATCTGGAGAAGGTAAAGAGACACGTGCGCAACCGTATCCAATCCGAGTACAGTTAACACGTGGGAAGGGGGTGGACGCGTACATTACATACAACCTTCCTTTTTTATTTTTTTATATAACCTTGGCTTTTGGTAACCACCTAAAGTTAACACGGTGCTGAATGCAGGAGATTAGGAGGAGCAGGGGTGTTTGCGGTTCGGTTTGGTTCAGTTTGATTAGCAGGAAAAATGTGAACTGAACAGTAACAGGTGGATACCCGAGTAAGAGATGGATATCTGACTATTTGAACCGAAACTAAACCGGGTTGAGCCAAGCTGCTCTAAAGTCCGAACTGAATTGAGAAAAAACGGTTATCCATAGTTCGATTTAGGATTATCTGAATTTATAAAAAATATCATTTACAATATAAATACAGTACTGGAATACCACTAAAAAAAGTGAATAAAGTTTTCTAGTAGAGTACAATCCACCCTCCAATCATTCATAATCAAAAGTAAAGCAAATAATTTGATATCTTTTTTCTCCTTTAAAATAATTATAAAACAAATAAATAAAGCTAAACAGATCGTTATGGATTAAAATAAGTTTAATTGTTTAAAAACATTAATTTTTCGATTAATGTTGACACTTTCACGATCTCATATCACGAAATTTAATCATCTAACATAATTATTGACGCCATAACATAAAAGACTCCGCTCTTATAATTGTTGTGTTAATAAATATATAATAATAATAATATGAATATTTAATATCAAATACTATATATTTCGGTTCGGGTATCCATGGTTACCTAAAATTCAAAACCGAAACGACCCGTCAATACCCGGTTTTTTCGGCCTTTGGTTTTTTGAATTTCGGATTTTCCGGTTATCGGTTTTTTCGGTTTCGGATCAAACGGTTCGGCTTGGGTTCTCGATTTTCGGTTTTTTAACACCCCTAGTTGAAAGGATTTGAACGGGTAAAATTTACTTGGTTGTTGATTTTTCATATATTAAGTTCTGAATTTATTAAGTTGTTTTTAAACATTAATCTGTTTAAATAAATTTAATGGGTGTTTGGTTTAAGTTGAGAATGAAAATGACAGTAAATGAAAATATGAATGAATTTTTATTCCCTTCCGGTTTAACCTGTGATGAAAATTTGAACTGCTGGAGGAATGAGCCAGTTATATTATATAAAATTCAAACAGTTTTTTTTATTTTCATTCTTATTCATTGGTGCATAATATCTCTAACCAAACACTTCCTAATTGTTGTTTAATTTTTGTTATGAATAAATAATCTGAACAACAAGAATTACTATTTTAGCCTTTTGTCTACATAAGTGTTGAATGAAAATAAATTGTTTGATAAATATTTAAAATGAAATTTTTTTAAAATAAAATGAATTATTTAAAATAAATAATATATATTCAACCGGTTGTTAGCACAATATTTAATATGATAATTAATAAGTAACCGTTTGTGACTCACGAATTGACCTCCTGGCCACATTGTTCCAGAAATTACCAATATAGCCATAGGTCCGCAAAACAATTGCAGATCTAGCTAAAAGACAAAGTTTTTTTACACTTTATACCCTAAAAAATTACAATTTTCACCCAGGTCCGCAAAAAATTATATTTTTTTACCGTGATCTGTAAAAAAAATTGTGGATCTAGCGCCAATTTGGTAAACCTTGAAGAAAAGCGGCTAAAAAGTCAACCAACCTTGAAAATGACTATTTTAATTAATTTTTCTATTAAACATCTTAAAACATATGTAAACAATAAAATATCATTGTTTGAATACAAATTTTAATTTTTGCATGTTGATAAACTATTTATTGACGAGACATGTAATTAATTAAAATCGTAGAACAAAAGTAATTCTGGAAAACATTCTCACTTAATACATTAAGATAGGATAGACTAAAGGCCTGTTTGGTAGTGGCTTAAGTATCTTAATAGAGGATTCTACTTATTCGGTCAACAATCTAAACTTAATCATATAAGTGGTGACTTAATCGCTTAGCTTTGGGGAGGATGTTTTATGGGAACAAACATTTTATTTCCTACAAAACCCCTCCCGTTAAAAAGCTCTCTCAACCCTCCCCAAAAAGAAACAACAACTTCTCAAAAAAAAACCGAAACTTGCTTCTCTAAAAACCTGTCTCTACCTAAGAACCCTCATCTTCTATGAAAACCGTCACCTCAAAGCTATACTCCTTTCTCCCACCATGAGGTCAACTTTTTTTTCCATATATGTTCTTTGTTTTGTTTTGCTTTGGTTCGAGATTTCATATCTACTTTGGTTCTTCGTATGAGGCTTCATTTCTTTATGTTCTCGGAATATGTTCTTTGTATAAGGTTTTCAATTAGATTTCAGATATGTTCTTTTTTCATTTGATTTGTTCTTCATATATGTTTTTTGAACATATCTACTTTACGTTTTGGAAATGGAGAAGCGACGTCAGGGACACAATGGGCTATATGTTGTTCTTCAAGTTTTGTTGTAATTATATTATTGAATTCATATAATTATGTTTGATGAAGTTTTTTATTTTAAAAATTGTTTAAATTGATAATGTTTATTGTTCAGAATCAACCATTCGACAAATTTACCAAACAGTTATATTAATTAGTGGTTAATATACATTGAGGGTTAAAATAGTCATTTTTGACATTCAGATCGTTTATTTAGGACAATAAACAAGCATCAAAGTATCTCAATCTATACAGATGAATTAATCTACACATACACCTTTATCCATATAGAACTTAATGAAAAACCAACCAAACTGCCCCTAACATAACATGTTAAGTCAATCTCTTAGTATTAAGTTAAAATCAAACACGTTAATATAACTTAACCAATTAAACTAACCATCCATTAAGCTTATTAAGTTGAAAACAAACAAACATTAGTCTCTTTTACTCTATGTGTGTTTCTTTACTTTCTAGCTTTAATGTTTGATCATGCCATCTTTTTTCTTTCAAGACCTAATTAAAGTTTAAGTTTCAACTTCATTATACCAGAAAAGCCCAACAATCCTACCTTGAAAGCCGTTGATCAGATGTTCTTTTAACCTTGAAACCTAGCATGGTTTAGACTGAAACAGTCAGGACTTTTTTTTTGCATGCTGTAAGACGGGCTTGGAAAATGTCTGGGCACTGTGAATCTTTAGTTACACGTCAAACTCTCATAGATCAAGTCTATGGTATCTTTGTTAATCATTATTGTGAAGATGTGGTGTGAATCATGTGCTCGAATATGCTAAAAATTATATAACGTAATTTAAGGTTTGGATCGTGAAGCTATCAACTACATATTAAACCTTCGAGACAATAAATAAAAGAAAAAAATGATACATATATTCCGTGACGCGGAAAACCCTGCCGAGGGTAAAAACCTCGGACGATCATAGTTATCGTCAATGCATTATGGACGTCAACAAGCAAACACCGTCCTTAATAATTGTTGTCGCTATACAGAACATGGTTAATATGAATTGTCGTAGATAAATCCAAACAATGATTCCAATAGCGAAATTTCTTTGAGAGTATTTGATAGTAGAAATGATGTTTATAAGTCAACTTTGTAACCGCCATTTTAATGATCATATTATCAACAACGGTCTTCATTATGAAATTTCTTGAATCTTGGTCGTCATTTACAATCTACGCGTTGGTGAACGAATCTTTGTCATTAATCTTCAGTTGCACTTGATACCTGTGATAAATATAAATAGTGACGGTTGTAGTTTGTTGGTCAAAACCATCGGTTGTCGCAGTTATGTGATACGATAGTCCAATTTTTATTAGTATTATTAGCTTCTTAATTTCTTATTTAGTATTTAGTATTTCGTATTTACTTAGTAAAAGTCATGTCTTTCTTTTATGGAGATTATGGGTAGGGTGCTAGAGTAGTAGGGGAGTGAGCTAGCTTAAGGGCTGCTTTATTACTATAAATATTGTATTTACGTTTGATTATGAATTAAGTAGAAGATTGTTCCAAGTCTTTTCTTCTCTCATTTTATTTCTTTGGAGACCACCCATTTCGAATCCGGTTACTATAGTTAGTATTATTAGGTTCTTATCTTTTTATTTGGTATTTAATATTTAGTATTTACTTAGTAAAAGTCATGTCCTTCTTAAATAAGCTATTTACAATGCCTGATCCTTATGTGTAATTTATTACACATTAATGCATGGGTTTTACACCTAATACTCAAAAAGTATTCTTCATTGCGTAGGACCTTTTGGTTTTCAGTTCCACCTTATTCTAAAATGACTTCTAAAGGTGAAAATTCTCTTTAAAATCACTAGATGAGTTTGAAATTTGTTGTTGGCAGCCCACTGTAACATCTTTTGTTTGATATTGGAAGATAAGACTTGTGATTATTGTTATTTGTCCTATTTGGAGTCGTTCTCTTTGAGGAAGTGGTTGTGGGGACATATCAAACGAAGAAAGTGTACATGTCTCGTTCACATATAAGGACCGTACTCGTAGAAGTGGTACATTGTATGACCTTCAAAAAAGTGCCAAAAAATTTAACTAATGGTTTGACAAGATCTTAACAAGTTCTTGATGGTGCTCGATATATGCATAACAAATTATTCAAGTATTGAGCTCCATCGAGTCAATGCTGTGCTACATTGATCCTGCAAACTAAATGTAATAGAAACAAACAAGCCCTTAATTCAAGTCTGGAACAGATGTCATGGCATCTACTTTTGGAACAGAACTTCTAACTTCACTTCGAGTATGCATAGCAAATGGATGTCATATAACTTGTTTATGTATGGGAGAGATATAAAATGGATGAACATGCGTATTTTTTTTTATTGGAAGAGATATAAAATGAATGGACATGCGTATTCTTTTCAATTGGGGTCACATATAAAGAATTCCTTTTATTTTAAAGGGTTTTCCATAAATACTGCGACATTGGCATCTTTTTTATTCGTCCATGGTGTATGTAACCTCCATTTTGAGATCATATTTTAGCTTAGGGACATTCAATGTTTTAAACAAAATGTCGGTTAGTTGTAAATACATTGCATCATTATCTATCTGGATCTATCAACTATTGATATTATTGTACTTCCAACAATCATCATTCACTTTCCAAGCATCATTATAAGGATACAAAAAAATATGTTGACCACTTAATATGGATGCAACAAAATAAAGTAAAAAAAAATACTAAACTGAGATATTTATGATTAATCAAGCTCCATAGAACAAATAGGGGACGGATTTATATGTTGCTTTGAGGGGATCAAATGACCCCCCGTTAAGTTTTTAAAATATAAAATTAAATTTTATAAGTATATATGTTTTGACCCGAATAAAAATAAGGCTTCCCCATAAAATTTTATAGTTCGAGTTCATTGTTAAAATTTTTGTATATAATTTCTTTTACATTAATTGTTAATTGTGAATTGTTAAGGTTGGAGTTTGTTAGATAATACATGATTGTTAATAATTTGTTAATTATTAATTGTCAGAGTTAGGGATTATTGGTTGACCAAATTGTTAGCATTTTTTGTTAATTTAGGTTTATGTTTATTAGTTGATATCTGATTGTTAATCTGAATGATCTGTTACTATAGTCAACCCAACCCATACGCTTTTGGATTGGGTTAGATTGAGATTTTCAAACCACCAACAAATAGTTGAGTTGTATTGAAATGACTTCAAACCGTCCAACCCAACCAAACCCAACACAATCACCCACACAACCTTAAATGTCAAAACCCCTAAAAACTTTGTTGGAATTTCTTAAAATATATGAATACTTAGAATGAGAAAAAGAAGAAAACCATGTGTGTGTTTGTTCAAGGTATAACAACAAAATGAATGCCTTGGACTTTGAATTGGTCTATCTTGTGGTTGGGTTGATTAATAGCTGGTTACAAAATAATTGACTAAACTTAAGGTAAAGAAAACATCGAAGTTGGAGACATCCAAAATGGTCGTTGTTGATTGACATATTCTCTCTGGTTCAAACCATTTTATGTAATATTATAATAAAGTTTCAATCCAACCAAACTTGACCCGCACGATTTGAATTGGGTTGGATTCTACTTTTGATTGGGTTAGAGGTTTGGGTTGAAAATTTTAAAACGTATATATTGGATTGGGTTGTTTATACATCTTTAAGGGGGTGTTTGGATGAGCTTATTGACTTATAACTTATTACCGGTGTGGAAAAGCACTTATGAAAAGTTGATAAGTTAAAACTTTTTACTTCTTAAAAAATAACTTATTACCGGTTTGGCACCGGATACGTTGTTTTACCCAAACACTCAAAACGATTTATTACCGATGCCACACCGGAATAAGTCAATAAGTTGTTTTTATAAGCCCATCCAAACACCCCCTAAAATGACCAATCTAATCCGCATTTTATTTTCAATCAAAATATAACCTATTTGATTTACAAGATCAACATATAAATTATTGAGTAAATTACGTTTTTAACCCCTGTGGTTTGTGGAAAATTTCTATTTTTGTCCTTATGATTTTAAACTTACGATTTTCATCCATATGGTTTACAATTCATAACCTTTTTCGTCCTTATGATTAAAAATTTATTGTTTTTTTCGTCCCTATGGTTTACAATTCATTTCTCTTTTAGTCCTTCATACTTAAAAGTAGTATTTTGACCTCAGGGACCAAAATAGAAATGAATTGTAAACCATAAGGATGAAAATCGAAAATTTAGAAGACGAAATCTGCAATTTTTAACAAACCATGGAGATGAAAAACGTAATTTACTCTAAATTGTTTGATATAACACATTCGACATACTTAATAGAGCCCGAGGGAATCACACGAGCATCATCGAGAGTGAACTCTAAAAATTGAAATAATAACCATATACTTGCCCATAAAAAATACATAGAGGAATTTTTTTCTTTAGAGTACACAAAAACAATATATAATTAATATACTCCATAATATGAGATATATTATAGGTTCCAAAAAATTACTTGCCCAAGTGGAAAAAGCTTATAAGAAAGAGGGAGCACAAGGAAAAAAAAGTGCTATATAATGGGAATAAAAAGATAAGCATATTCTTCCACACACAAAAAAAAAGGTAAGCATATTTTTATAGAGATTGAATATTATAGCATGTTTTTTTTTATATGGGGTGCCATATTTGACTATTAGAATTTAAGAAAAAAGATTTTACAAAACATATATGTACTTCATTTCACACATAAAAGTTTTTTGGAAATTGATTGTTGGAAGAATAAATTTGATGAGCATAATAAAATAATAATTCAAACAACTTTTGAAGAATAATGACACAATCATCATTAATTTTGACAACTCAATACACAATCAACAATTAGAAGTTAATTATTAAAACATGATTAAAATGTTTGTTTTGTTAGGTGGACCATCATTATTATTATTATTATTATTATTATTATTATTATTATTATTATTATTATTATTATTATTATTATTATTATTATTATTATTATTACATACATACATACATAATAAATGTATCAAGAAATATGAACATCTTTTAATCATCACACCAACATCAACTTGGTCTTTAACTAGTATTTTTTTGTGTGCATAATAATACACTTTTTCTAATTATACGTAACATCTTGATTTTCATTAAAGATATCTTAAAAAAGTAACATAATTACTTAGGAGCACGAGTGATTATAATACGGAAAGGCTAATGACACCCCTAAAAATGAAAACCTTCTTATACCCGTCTACATCACACCCCTATAAAGTACATAAAGTTTCGCGCACACCCTTTATTAAAGGGTGTCATTAGCACTCCCCTATAAAATATCTCTTATCCTGTTATAGAACTTTTATATTTATATATTTATTTAACTGGGATAACCTTCATTTCACACATTAAAACATTTTACAACCATTTCTTTTCAACAAGATAACTCATTCCCATCATCCCATGATCCTCCTTATGGGCTTATTTTATCTTAGACCTAGGGGTTGTTTGTTTATCTCTTAGCAGTTTCATTAAGAGGCAACTCTGAATTGTTAACAGGTGAATCTTGTTTGTTAAGTCTGCCTCATAATGATTTCAAAATCTTCTGAATCATTTTGTATCCTGGACCTCTCTTAACCAATTAAGAGCCCTAATTACATTATGAACAATTACCAACCAATTAATTATATTTCATCTTGTACTATATCATAAGAGCTTCTTAATCAATCTGATCACTTAACCATTCAGCACCAAACCATTCAGCATCTGCCAAACTACCCCCTATTCACATACAAATTTCAAGTATAAGCCAAAGAGCTTACTTAATATAAACTCTTCAATGCACATGTAACATTCATCAAAATATGTGAACACTATTATCATGTATAAAAGAGATGTACATCCTAGGATCTCACTCCTTGAATTTCAGTATATATTAAACCTTCTTTTATGTCGGATTAAATGTATGCCTTAATAAGGCTTTTCTTATTATTATATCTTTTTTTATCCGTTATGATTTCCTTAAATCATAGATTGATAAATGCTTGTACTTCTAACTTTCTTCACTTGTACCTATGGTTACTACATTTATTTAAACAATCAATGCAAGCACAAGGAACAAAAGTGTATTTAAGACACTTCCTAGGAATGGAGGTAATTAAATCTCAAAAGGTTATATTCCTTATGTCAAAAAAATATATTCTTAGATATTTGTGTATAGTTACTAATAATCTAATAGTTGATTCTTTGATGATTCTCGATATATATCAAGCTTTATGCAAGTTACAATGAATGGATTTACGATCCAATGAGATAAGAGGAGGTTAGTGTCAGTGCTTTTGTGCAACCCACACAAGATATTGATACAACAGAAGATCAACAAAAAGGAATAAGATGTAAGGATTAGTTTTTTCTCCTTATATTAAAATCTATCTATAATAAGATAGTCGAATATAAACAACAAATACATTGAGACTCGTCTAATTCAGACATTTCTAGCCTTTATGTATCAACTAAGGCCAAAACAAACACTCACCAATGTAAGCCATATATTGGTATCCTTTCTCCGTTATAAAAAGCCATATATTAGTATCCTTTCTCGGTTAATAAAATTCCATTGTTTAGAATATTCAATCACATACTCTATAATTTTGATAGTTTGTAATTCATTAATCAAATGATGATTTATTAAGTTCTTGTCACAACAATCCGTATAAAAGTTAAATTGTTAAAAATCATTAATCATTTATGTCGTTACAACTTCACAATACCTATGTAGTTGAAAGGGAATTCTTAAGCATGACTATATCAAAATCATTGGGAAAGTTTAAATTCATTCTCACGAATCTCAAAGTCAGAGAAAAACGTTTATCAACAACTTGAAGAATATTTTAAGGAAGGTCGGACCTACTAAGGACCGAGTGGGGCCACACACTTGATTATTGCAAGAGAATAAATATTAGGTGTCGCAAATGTGTGCTATGTTTAATTTTGAGAGTGCATTAATTATTCTAAAACCATTTTTGTAACATAAGTCTTAACTAGGCAGGATAGTCTTGGATAGTTGAAATAAAGCGCCAATTCTTAAGGGGTTTACGGTTAATCCCTACTTGTAGCAAATATATAGTTTTTTGGTTAACAATCGGAGAACAATATTTTCACTTTTTATCCTTTTCAATTTTAAATCATTTTTTAATACTCTACTAATTTCAGGTCCATTGCTAAAAAAAAATCCACTTTTGTTGATTAGTTACATCCGTACATCCTCTTGTAAATTATCATATTCTTAATAATTAATTTTTTTCGAAAATAAGAGTTCTTTTTATCTTGGTTTGTTTGTATTTAGTAACTTGCTTTTAGTTATTAATTTGATTATTGTTGAAATCTTAAATGCATAAGTAAGCTAAATAAGATGCATAGCTAATTTTGATTTGCAAAACATCTTATTTAATACCAGTAGTTCTAGATACAGAACAAACGTAATTGAAAAAGTTTGAAAAAAGAACATAAAGCAATCAATATCAAATACTAAAAATTGGAAAATTTTATAAAATCAACCAAAAATCCAAATAAGTTCCCTGTAGCGAGAGAATTAGACTAAAAACACATCGGGTTAAGACGTAGTCTTGTGTTTTATTCGAAAGGTCAAGGTCGATTTAATTTTAAAATGTATATTATTCCTGAAATCGACATAATTGGTTTTCCCTCATATCAAACCGTGTTGATTTTTCCCTCCGATCAAACCCATGACTTTACGGGCCTTTGATCCACCTTTAAAGTACAGTTACTCAAGAAAATTCCTAGATCTGTCACTGATTTTAAGACCGGTATGTGTACAAATAATTATCTTCCTAACATATTCAAATATCAAAAAAGTTGGTCATGTAACGTAGGCATATTGACATGACTATTGGTATAACACGGTTTGAAAAGTAGATATAGTTGTGTATGTCATTGATCATGTTACACATTCATGTTGCAAGTTGTAAGGCAATAAAATACAGTCGCACACACAAGCATACATAAATACACACATGAATGTATATATGTGTGTATCTATATATAGGTAGGTGAAGTTTTAAATGAGAAGTAAAAAGATTAAGAAGGTACGAATCGAAGATTCATACGTGAATCATTAGTAAACTTGGAAAAATGCATATGTGAACCAATGTTTCATTTTACCAATGATTCACATGAACCTTCCTTGTACCTTCTCAACCTTTTTGTCCTTCGTATTTGAACCTTCCCCTTATAGCTATGTACAAATTTACATAGTCGTAGGTTATTTTGAGAAGTGGTAAAAAATTTAGAAGTAAGAAGTGATCATAACCCTTTCATATGGTCAAGATCGGGTTTACTGGTCAAAATTTGCGACTATCCAAAAATAGAGTTGGTAGTTTCGTAATGAACTCGTGTGATTCATATATGAACTATATGTTCATATGTGAACTCGATTCACATATGGACTCATACTACTCCTATAGCTTCCGCGTATCCATGCGAGTAATTATCTGGTGCTTCGCAGTCGAAACCTCAAATGTTGATTAGATGAATGGCTAGTCTCACTTCTTTACTTTCCAAATACTTACCGCTTCTCGAATGAACCTTTCCCATTCACACACACACACATACGAACAGCATATTGTTATGAACACAATCTTATGATCGCCTTATGGTTATGATGAACACATTCTTATTAACACCTATGAACGTCTTAGGAACACTTGTAAACACATTCTTATGAAGGCCTTATGGTTAAGAACATATTCTTATGAATACCTATGAACATCCAAGTAATAATTTGTAATATCTCATTAAATATCATAAAAGTAACTTACATATTAAACAGTGTAACATCTCATTAAATGCCATAAAAGTAACTTACACCTACAAGATTACTATTTGCCTTTCATCATTAAATCAAACATTTGAAATAACTTATACTAAATAATGAATCTTATTGGTCCAATAAGTTCACAAAGTTAATATCATATTCTTGGTTAAAAAAAATATCTCACCTCTATATACATGCGCAAGATCGTGTGAGAATGAGAGTTAAAGTGAGAAGCGTAAGAAGGGATCTGGACCTTTCATCACCTTTAATCTCAAACTCACTCATGAATTGCACTTCACACGGAGATTGATTTGGTGCACAACAGTGCATCTCATCCTAATGTGCATCCAAGGGTGGAGATCTCTTCTTACATTTCTCACCTTAACTCTTCTTCTCACTCGAACCCAATCATATATATATATATATATATATATATATATATATATATATATATGGGTGGGTTCAAATGAGAACTCAAATTTGGTTGTGAACGTGAGAACAAGTGAAAGTGCGACACATGTCATATTCAGACTGAATAATGAAGGAAAATATTCATACTGAATGTTGTGTTATTCACTTTGAATGCGTGTTATTCATACTAAATGATGTATAAACTTCACCTTCATTATTCAGACTAAATGAAACACGTGTCACGCTCTTCTTTGTCCCATGTTCACAACCAAATTTGAGTTCGTATTTGAACTTTCGTCTCTCTCTCTCTCTCTCTCTCTATATATATATATATATATATATTACATAGAGGCATAGGATCATTGAGAGAAGAGTTAAAATGAGAAGTATAAGAAGATATTTGAACCCTTGATCATTTTTAATCTCATATCTAGTGCATCCCATCCTAATGTGCATTCAAGGATGGAGATCCCTTCTTACGCTTCTCACCATAACCCAACCCTATGCACATATACGAGTATAAGAAAAATGGAGACTGGAGGAAGTAGGTATGATGCATAAAATACCTGGCAGCAACAAACGAGTCCAAAAGATGGCTTCATCATCTTGACCGTAATCAAGATAAACATATTTTTATAATGAAGATGCTTTTTTCAGCATAAAAACAGTCAAGTCTCACAACCACCTATACATACAATAAAATGAAATAATACAAGCCAAGTCCTCTGTCATAAAATCAAACTTAGGGAGACCTTACCTCTATCTCAATACACAAATAACCCTTATGTAAATATAGCAAAATAAAAAGTTCATCTAAAGCCCAAAATTACAAAATCCAAATAACTAGAAACAAATAAATGAACATCCAACATCCTTAACACACACACATACATACATACATACATAGTGTAGTATATACATATTAATTGGATGATAAAAGTGGAAATAGGTCTTAATGGGCAAGATTTAGTCACTCCAGTTATCTTGATCAGCTGCCATAGGCTGCCCTGTTCTTCTATCCCCTTCATCCTAAACCAACAAAACCATATTATCTTTTATCATTACTTACAAACTCATATATATATATATATATATAAATATTTGATCATCGATGCAAGTATTTGTTGTTTTTTTTGGAACCGGAAAGACATACCACATCTTCAGAAATCGGCTTGAGTGGAGACCAAATGAGGATTTGTCTATCATTACCTCCTGTGTAAAGTTCCTGTGGAGATGGGAATAACTTTTAATACCTTTATTTTTCTAGTTTAAACTTCAAATTCAATTCATATAAAGAGATCACATAATCAGATACACAAAAAAACAAGTGGAGGAAGGAACATGTGACTATTTAAGCGATCCTTAATTCCTTATCTTCAAATATGAATAAATATGAAAAGCTAAATCTTAATTACAAACGAAATGTCCAACTGGAAGTGCAGATTGGGCGTATGGCCAATAACGGTTTTTGTACTTTACAGTTGTGTATAATTTAAACAAACATATTTAAATAAAGAGCCAAAAGAAAGAAGTATACCTGATCATGGGCACCATACCAACAACAATTGACATGCTCATAGTGTCCTTGAAGGGTCATGTTAGCCTTCCCTGTCCACACATCAAATGCCTGGACCATCCACAAAACTTATTTAAAGATACATACATAATATATATATATATACTCATTTTCACTTTATTGTTTTCTACTTATCAAGAAACCTAAAGAGTGTCAAAATTACATACTTTTACAGACGTCATGCATGGAACGAAGACAAGGGCTGAATCCTGAGTCACAGCCAACTGTATCGCCTTGCTACTTTGCAGTCGCACAATCTCAAAGTGCACAAGTGTATTGCAGCCAGATTGTAGGTCCCACAATCTTAACCTTGAATCAGACCCTAACATTTAAAAACATATTGCAAAAATAAGCATCAATCAAGTTGTGGATATCATTCAGCCCTCGCCACTGACATCATGATACTTGCATTCAGCCATTCACAGGAAAAAAAAGTGCTCTTCTGGTCCATTATTACATCAAGCTCTGGCACCACTAAGTCAGTCTTCGGACCTGTTTGTTAGAAGCTTAATGAGCTTAATGGGACTCATAGCTTATTCGGTCAGCTATAAATAACTGTTTAGTAGTGGCTTAAAGATACATAAAATGGCTTACTCAGTAAGCTTCTAGGGAAGAGCTTTATGCAGAAAGTCAAGTTTTTTTTCAAACCGCCCTCCTGTTAAAAGAATAGGCTCCTTTCATCTTATAAAAAAAACCTCCCAAACAAAAACATTCTCAATCTATAAAGACAGATTAATCCACACAGACAGCTTTATCCATGCATGACTGAAAAACCAACCAAACAACCCCTTAAGCTGATAAAACACTCCTTCTATACAATAACCACAAGGGTTACACAAGTAAACCTAGTTGCAAATTAGGTTCAAACCTGCACTTAGAAGATACATGCCATCTTCAGTCGCTTTCAGACCTGTAACAGCACCATAATGAGCAGTGGCACGATCCTGACTAGATAACAACCCTGGATGGAGTCTCTGCTTAGCAGAACCCTTGGCGTGCTTCAGAATCCTACTGTTACCAGAGTGTTTTGAACCACTCCCAGAAGAACCTTTTCTCTGTGGTGCTCGACCCTTTGCAGATGAAGTCTGGCCTTGCGAAGAGGATTTAGATGTTGAAACCTGACCAATAACATAGAGCATACAATATAATGAGTATATATATTATATATATATATATGTTGAAACCTGACCAACAAAATCAGATATAGAACTCAATCCCTCTCAACATCTCCAGTTTCCTTTTTATATTTTTGTTTATCAGGTCCTTATATCCTTTCAATTTTAAAATTACTCATATTACTTGTATAGAATTTTGGCTTGGGAATATACAGATTGAACAACTTAAAATCTCATACATTGTAAAATTTTATAAAACATTCAATGGGGGAAAGAAAGATAAATTATCATAATGTGATATTGGTATTTGGTACTATGAGCGTGTTTATTTCATTCATTCCTACACCAATCACCATTCTATTTTAGAGATTTTAGTATTTATTGTATTATTAAAATAATCAATATATTAATAAAATATTATTTCTCTCTCCTAAACATTTTATTTCAATGCCTCTTATTGGTGGAATAATTAAAATATTATTTCTCTTTCTCAAAAAGTGGGTTTTAGAGATTTCTCCAAATTTGGAGATTTTTATATTCTCTCTCCTCTTTTTTCTATTTTAGCATACAACATAACATAGCTCTTGGAGCAAAAAAGTTGCTAAAATCTCACTTTTCTCTATTTTAGCATAGCATAGGGAGATGCTCTAAGACAATCATATGTTTCCCGATGGTTTGGTGTCTCCATCTTTGACCTGGATGGACCCGGATGGGCGGGAGACTTGTCCCATGAGAAGGTATTTTTAAAGGGTGAGATAGACAAAAACTAACATTACTGAAACAAGTAGAAAAGGCTTTATTCTAGTGGGAATATACCAAAGAACTTGGACTTGCATAGGAAAAACATGGATGAGAATTATCTATGGTTTTGTATCAATTTTGGCTCATAAGACTTGATTACATTTCTAATGCATCTCATTTGAGTCGACTGTGCCTACCCAAACTATCTCAATTTTGAAAGCTTTCTGATTAGTGTTATCACTAGTCTACTTATCTCAACTTCTTATTTGCTTCAGTGACAATATTTATATGAGCCTTCTGGTTAGTGTTAAATGAGCTTCATCCATAATAACTAAATACGACCGTCACAGTATAGGATGGCTCCAAAAACTAGTGAATTAGAAAGGATTCATGCATCATGCCATAGTCCACATGCAAGAGACCATTCCACAGATATCAGACAATCCAACAGATAACGCTTAATTGAATTTATATGCCTGTGGCTATGATGATACCATCAGTCCATGATAGTCTAATTGAAAAATTATACAGATGTTATTCGGAAATGCAGATGTCTGACTCAACATTTAGCAGGTGTAATTTTATTGCAGTAGGTGTAGATTAAAGAATGCAACCTTAGTAGTGGATCGCTCAAGTAGAGGTGGGCGTCTTCCGAGCTGAGAGTGAGATTGATCTAAAACAGAAAAACATCCAGCACGTCTAATATCCCAAAGTCGAATTGCTCCATCACAACCCCCAGTCATCAAAACCCACTCACTAGAAGTAGACCACTCCACTGCCATTATCCCATCTGTCATTAACAAAATTACTAAAAAGTGAGTTTTCAAGATCCATATGAAGGGTTTTATAGGACTCAATGCCCTACAACTAACTACATTTACCATAAAAAGCTGTAGGATAACAGAACAGAAGGAGTAAACCGAGATTAGAGAGTATCATACCAAGAATTAGGAGTAAAATTTTATCATATTAGAACTTTCTAAATAGACATAAAAACAAGGGTTGAGTTCCGGTGAGAAGAGAAGTTATGGTGAGAAGCGTAAGAAGGGATCTCCACCGTTGGATGTATATTAGGATGAGATGCACCGAGATGCACCAGATCATTGGGTGGGTGTGAGATTAAAAGTGATCAAGTGTTCAGATCCCTTCTTACGCTTCTCACCTTAACTTCACTTCTCACACAATCCCATGCCTAAAAACAATATAAGCAACAAAAAGTAAAAGAATCTGGTAAAACTGGACTTAGACAAATGATACACATAAGAAAAACGAAAGGCCAATGCCAACCACAATCAAGAATCTTTCGATCAATAAATATATTATATAATAATCTGATATCTTTCTAGACCAGGAATATCCACTGCCCAATATATGTCCATGTTGGTAATCTAATGCTATATCTCTCCTCTTGGTAGAATAAGATATTAGCTATTCATATAGACCTAGGTTTTTCCACTAGCGCATGAGTTCACAAGAAATAGTTAAAAATATAGAATCTTTAACATTAAGTATGACATGTCTACAACACCATCATCATACCACGATGACCCGATAACGTGTGAGAAAATGCCCCTGAAGCCATGTCGCAAAGTCGAACCTGAACATCTTCAGTTGCAGTGGCAATAAGCATGTGAGACGTGGCTAATGAAGACATGGCTGTCTTATACACCTTTCCTGGCATTTTGAAATCCATCACCACCTACGAAGAACAAAACATTTATAATAAAAAAAAAGTCAATTTATAATTAAAACAATGTGATTGAAGACAAAAGAATCATATATATATATATATATATATATATTACCTGTGTGGTATTGGTATCCCAAACGTTGACGTGGTGATCATACGAACCTGTGACAAAAAGACCCGTATCAATTGGATACCATATGGCTGTGGATATGGCATATTTGTGCCCATTTTGATGCTGCTTATCAACAAGTAGTATGGGCTTATGCTTAGCAATCAGACCACCTCCCTCATAGTCTGTCGCACGTTGAATATCATAAACAGCAAGTGATGCATCTGATGCTCCAGATAACAAATATCTTCCCTCTGTCAAATCAACCTGATTTAATGATCAAACATACTGACCACCATAATATCTAACAAATAACGTAATATAGGGGAGAATCTAATCACATGCAAGCATTAGGGACTCTCTTAAAAAACCAGCCTACAAGTTCACATGAAGACCGTTTTGGGTGCTTAGTATGCTCCAAATTCTTGTGTTGCAACTATCTTTGCTTAGATTCATGCAAAAGGAGCACACATACATGTCTGTTCCCTAAATTTGAGGTACAGAGTTCAATTATTTGTTGCTTAAGATTACATAATAGCACTATAGCATAATAGCAGTGCTCATTAAAGTATCAGACACACAACAAGCTGATATGCGATGTTGGAATGATTTTCAAAGAAAGGAATTCAGGGAAAACAAGTGTTAAAGGAGTTGATAGCAACATCAGTTGTAAACTGATTCACATGAAACCTTCTCGGGTGCATTTGAGAATAGAGAGCCAGTTCATCAAATTAATTGTATCCCAAGGAAGTAAAGAGATCTCTAATGTTTAAAAAAAATACGGTTGAAACTCTATAAATTAATGCCCTTGGGACCACCAAATTTTTTTAATAAAGCGAGACATTAATGTACTGATAAATTAATAGTTAATAATTTATATTTATATTTATGAGAAGTTGTAGGCTGATGAAGAAATAATTGAGAGCGTTGTGGGAACTGATAAAGGTGATGATGAAAGTTCTAAGAGCCCCCTTCGTGGAACGAGGCTATTAAGGCAGTAAATGGTAATCACATTGAATAGTTTCTTGTTGGCCTATGAGAAAACAACATTAGAACAGAAGTTCTTACAATGATAAGAAAATCTAGAAATGAGATTCAATGTGACATTGATTTCAACAAGAAACAAAAAACAATTGAGTGAGTTTTCAAGAATTCTTCATAAATAATTCATGTATTATGTAATACATAAGGAATTATTAGTTTATACTATACATGGGGTATATATGAGTAATCAAAAATGTATTATCTTATAATTTTAGCGAATTATTAACTTAGTACATTATCCCCGAGACCGACTAAAAATAATATCCAGGAGAGATTATTAAATAAACGAGTACAAATTAACAGTTTCAACTGTAGGTGGTAAAATACTACATAGAATATGAGGTCGGGATCATTTTTTATCCAAAGACTAATGCAACAAGCTATGGAGCATAGTAACCTAGCACATATTATGGAGCTATGTAAGGACCATACACTGTTGAGCAATTATTTTTGTCCCACAAATAAATATCATGTGAACATTAATTTATGTGCGTTTGTATCCTCATATGTCATGATTTATTTCTAAATCTTCATGAGCTGTCAAAATCATTCTAACTTAATATATATATTTTTTTCTCTTGATATTCCTATCTAAAGTAAAGAATCACACATAAGGCTTTCCCCAGCCACATCTATTTGTTCTTCTACACCAAGTAAGAGTTCTTTTATTGTACCGAATAATCTACCTTACTTTCTTCTTCATCCAAGTCTAATTATACCACAATCCTTCTCTATGTTCAAACTTCAAAGATAAAAAAACATCAACTGCTAGCTCTCCCACATGTCTGTCAGAGACATCCTAATGAAGGAGGCTTTGACATCAATGCACCTCTTTTCGAACTATATAATTATGTTAAACTTGTGTAGGCTGATAGTCTCTCTCTTCCAACTTTCATTATTTGTCCACTAACATACGATGTGCACTGATATTTAGGGAAGTTTCACACCCTAAACATGATAAGATCCTGCTTCCAGGAAGTTGTAACTTCAATATTAAGAGATGTTGCTTCGCAGTAGTTGTTCCACCATTGACCATAACAGATACCACATAGAGGAACATATTATTCACATATTCACAACCTCTTGCACATGATGCAAGTTTGCAAGTAGATGCCAAGTAAAGGCACATGTAAATCATGTGCAGAAGTACAGGCAGTTGTCAAGGAGGTCTCCATGAAGAAGAAAAGGAAGATAAGGGCGTTAAAACAAGAGGGATAAGAAGAGGTGACGTTGTGACGCCAATAGTTGTGTCATTGAACATTAAGTTGATTTAATGTTTCTGTCATTTTACTTATGTGAATGTAAATATTAAATTGATAGAAGAAATGTTTTAGAAATTTTTTGTTGAATCAATTGATATCTTTGCAATCATTTGGACATCAATTATGTCCAAAAGGTTAACAATCTTCAATCGTATATAGCAGTTGTGGGTATATGAATAATGGTCATGTTCAAACATGTTAGGAGAACTAAAAATGACATGGCTTGGAATCGAATTTATAGCAAAAGCAGTTCAAAATTAGATCTGCATGAGTTCATTTATAAACCTTGAACTCCACATGAATAGAAACCCACTTCCTACCATCCGATAAGACATGTATATTAATGATTTTTAATACCGATCTGCATTTCTCCCTTTGAGTCAGAATAAATATGTCTTCAAAGACCAAGGTTGCTAAATGCATGTGATCTACCCATTTTGGGTAATAAAATATTTAGCTTCCTCTCACTACTAGCCAAACTGTCAAAAGCAGATAATAGATTTAACACTTTTCCTCTAATCCTGTCATCACTATAATACCTTCAGTAGCTACTTGCTACAAATCCATGATTTGACACAACAAAAGCCGAAAATATCTGTTCTAATTCAAAGAACACCATTGTCTAGACTCTACAGTCACAGCTGCACTTACTGTTTTAGGCTATGTAAAAAGGTGGATTCCTCAATCTGCACTTAGCTTATAAATGAGATGGTTACTTAAACATAGTTGATTAAGCGATTTATAGATTTCAAGCATTCGTCCAGTTAGCAATTCATCCCATTCCGGATTATTGCAATTTGCAGGCTTAATCATAAACCCCTATATGATTCCGTATGCTGAGTTTAAATTGCACACTATGCAGTCTTGAATCTACATAGTGGTTCCATACAAGTGAATCAAAGGACACCGAGAAAGCCAGTGGCACCACAAATACAAGTGCTTAACATATATTCCTTTATATCCTCACTTCAAAGTTCAAAAAAAGAAATTCCTTTTTTGAAATGAAATGAAGGAAGTAGAATAAAAAGAGAAGGAGAAATACCTGAAGACAATTAACGGCGCCACGGTGAGGAGAGACAATCTCTTTGTGATTGGAGAGGTGAAGAGAAGATACTCTATTCGATCGAATACGATTGATGAAGGAATTAGGTCGTAGTTTTCCCGATTCTCTATCTCCGATCTCCTTCCACATTCTCCTCGCATCTTCTTCTTCCTATTACGCCAATTGATATTCTGTTTGATTCACCAACAAATCTCTTTGATGCTAAGATAGAAATTTCAGAGATTGAAACCAACGAATTTTGGTTCTGATTGCGGAATCGAGTCGAGAGAGACTCGTAAGTCGTAACGTGAGAAAGTGAAAGGAGCCGGTGGGTGGGTGGTACTGGTGTGGTGAATGGTGATCATTCTTTTCGAGTAGAATGGGCCCAAATAAATACCAGCCCAATTGCAGGTCAACAAGTCAAATCTGATCCCACTCACTACTCAATAATCAATAACACTCATTATCAAACCCACATCAGAATGTCCAAATAAATAAGGAATCAACGCAAATAGATTAAAATATGTTTGAAAATAATACTCTTAATAATGTTAAAAATAATGATGGGATATATAGTGAAAGAGTAGTTGTAGATGTGGATGAAGTTGGTATTAAAGTATTAATCTATCTATGTTATATATTGTATTTATATTTATTATGTGATTATTTTAAATTTTGTTCTTAATTAACTTTTTAAGTTTATCAACAAATTAATCACCGGTGATTTCTGAGTATTGATTTAATGATGTAAAGGTCATTTTTTAATTTATTTCAATTATGTTTATAAACATCTTATGCTCCCACACTTAAAGTTTTAGTGTTTGAATTTTGTGATTTTTTTTAATAAAGAATGCATCTAAGAAAATTATAGGGCCACATTTATTGTTTTCGCACGGGGCCTCTAAATGTCAGGGCCGGCCCTGTTCATACTTTGAAAACCGTCAATGTGTATCCAAAAATAATCACAAAAAGTATGTTTTTTATAGGATTGAGAAACAACTAAATTTTTCCTTGGCGTGTCTTCATCTTTTGAAGATGGTCGATGATATCTTCATTATTAACATTATTATGTGTCTCCTTTTCTATGGCACAAATGAATGTAGCATTCAAAAAGTCATCACCAATTCGATTGTGTAGATCTGTTTTGACAAATTTCGTCGCCGAAAAGCATCTTTCAATTGTAGTTGTTGCAACTGGAAAAACCGGTGTTACCTTTAATAATTCGTAAACTAAAGGATGAGAAAGATGTTTTCTTGGTGCTACCATCAATCTAGAAAGGTTCTCGAATTTGCATATCCAAAACGGTGTTGAATATATCATAATTATAATAATTTCAATTGGTAATGCTCATCTTTTTCCTTGGATTTATTGTATTAACATAACTTTCTGTCATATCCAACTTGATAATTGTATATTTATCACAAAAAAGTGTAGCATTTCTCCAAAACTTGATTAAACTCATTTTCTCTTAACTTTTGCAATTGTCCTTTGGTTGTCCGCATCAAATCAACCACTTCCAAGATGTTTTGATCTTTCCTTTGAAGAGCTTGAGACAATGAATTTGTCAACCCTAAAATGGTTGATATTAACTGCATATAAAACATAAATTCAAATGTCTTGAAGTATGATAAAAGACCTCTTGCTTGAAGTCGAGTAGCTCCATTATCACCATCATCTTCGACATATTCAAGCACCTTTATAACATTTGGAAACAAAACAATCAAACCCATAATTGTTTTAAGATGAGAATTCTATCATTTATCTCCAGCTTGTACAAGTGAAATCTCTTGATTTAACCCCTTGCCGGTCATAATCTCGTTATTTTCTATGTTTTCTTGAATTGTATCTTTGTGACTTTCTCATAACATATCTTTTCGTTTGCAAGAAGATTTTACCACAGTAACAACCAAGACTAGCAAATCAAAGAAGTCCTTGACACCAACATGTTTTTTTGCAACCACCACAACTACTAATTGAAGTTGATGTGTAAAACAATGTATATAAATTGCACACATTATCACTCAAGATCAAAGATTTCAACCCATTAAACTTCCCACTTATATTGCTAGCACCATCATAACCTTGTCCTCTTACGTATTTTAATTTTAAAGATAGATTTAGTGATTTAGGACATATAAAGTAGATAAATTTTTACCTTTGTGAGACTCGATCCATGTTTTTCAAATCAGCATCAATTGCATATTTAAGACTTAAAGCATATGTATCCATTACATGAACAACGCCAACAAACCTCTCTTAAACAATTACGTATTTGTCAACAAACCTCAAAACCACGACCATTTGTTCTTTTGTAGAGACGTCGCTAGACTCGTCCACCAACAAGGCAAATACATCATCACCAATTTCCCCCATGATGGATTTCAAAACTTCTTCCGCAAAACAAGTAGCAATATCTTTTTGAATCTTTGGAGATGTCATTTGATTGTTTTTCGAAGCATTTTGTAAAATAACCTTTTCAATATCGCCACTTGTCCTTTCGATTTACTTTAAAGTCCTCAAGAGAAACCCTTTATGCATAAAATTTTTGGACTCATCGTTGCCACGAAATGGTAAAGCATTCTCCAACAAGTATCTACAAACGTCAACGAAGGCATTCAATCGCATGTCATACTCAGTCTTCATGAGTTCTATTTGCTCATGAAGGGCAACAACAATTGATTGATTTTGATTAATCAAGTCTTCACATTTTTAAGTGTTTTATGGTGAAAACTATTAACCTCACCCTCATGAAGCGTAAGCCTATCTTTTTTACTCCAACTATTGAATCCCTCCGACACAAATGAATTTGTCCCATGATTCCCACCTTGGTATCTAAACAAGTAACATGACCAACAATATGCTCTATCTACTTTTACAATGTATTCCAACCATTGAAATTGATCAAACCAAGTAACCACAAACTCTTTAGCTTTATCCCCTATAATTTTGGCTGGATGATAACATCGTTATATTACAGGTTTTTACCCTCCAAATCTTATGTTTTATGGTTTTTCTTGAAGTAAAAGTTGGTATTTTGGACTAATATTTGGGCAAAGATTGTGTAAGCATACAAGGTGCAAATTGGATGGAAAACTCATGATTACAAGCCAATTTGATCATCTAAGCTGAAGGAATTGGAGAAACGAAGGAAACGGAAGAAAAATCTAGAAATTAGCTGGTGCGACCCTGGCAGTGGTAGGGCGCAGTGAGAGCCTCGCAATTTTTGTATCATCTAAAGTGCGACCCTGGAAAGTGGCAAGGTCGCACTTTGTTGTCTGGGTATTTAAAGCAGCTAAAACTTAATAACTAGGGTTATCTTGGGATTTATGGAGGCTAGACTTGCAACAGAGGCGATTTGGAGGTTCAAAAGCTAGAAAGGAGGTGTAGCATTGAATGTGAAGGTGACATCAATACTTGAAGCTCAAGATTGGTAGTTGGTATCATTATTAAGGGAGTTTTTCATTCCATAATGTTTTTTTGTTGAGAAACAATGTACTTGTTTGAGTTTTACTTCTCTTATTTTGTATTCCTTTCCACTAGTGACATGAGTTAAACACTTTAAAGATTGGGGGAAGGATGGATTTTGGATTCTTACCATTATTTATATGATTATTGCATTTTGTTAGTCCCCAAGGAGAGATGGCTAACCAAGAGAGGGTTTTGTAGAAGGGGGGGGGGGGTTGAATATAAAACACACAGAATATACTCTTTTTAAATTTTTTAATATAAATATCAAAAATTTACACACAGGTAGTTTGATGCGGAAAAGAACAGGCACACTATTCTATCAAACTAAACACACAGATAACAGTAATTAACTTATACACTAAGGAAGTTAAAACAATACTGTTATAGCACACAGCTTTGCCAAAGTCAAACAAATAATCACTTTGAAGATTTGTTGAAAGCGTGAGATTTCTGGGAAGGCCTTCATCTCCTTTTATAGTGCCCATGCATGGGATGCATGTGGACACCTGTCAAGGTTTCATTAGCTGTAAGTGTATCTGCTGGACAAAGGAAGAGACCACTCCCTTTGTACTAGAATAATGGATGAACCATTCCTTATAGCACGTAATGTCAGATAACTTTATCTTCTTTTCTTTATGCTCTGTGAAATTCCATTAAACCTTTTAGATAAAAGACAAATATTCCTTTTATAAGAATAAAAGAGAATGTCTTTATTTAAGGCTTGATGCCCAAGTTTTTGCTGGCTCACGTGTCTTGCATTTGATGTGAGTTAAGAACTTATCTCTTTGAAATTGCTAAGTGATACATCAAACTATGTATCACATCGGTTGATACCTTGTAAGGCTGGAAATGATAAGTGTACACTTTGCTTGATAAACTTCATTTTTCACTAAGTGTTGAAAGTGTACACTCTTGAACTTGTGACTTGATATCACAACCTTAGGAAAGATACCTGCAATTTCGGTGACCAAGATTATAGTGTCGGTGACCATCACTTGAAACTTGATGACCTCATCTTGTTTGATGTCCTTAGTACTTTTGATGACTTTTAAGTGTACCATCGGTGACCCACTATATTGGTGACCCAATTTTGACTTTGGCAAAATGATCTGAATATTGAAGTTAGTTGGTACATCTAAAATTCCACTTTTTTGATGTACAACCCTTGATTGAATAGTCTTTGACTTTTCAATACTTGAAGCATATTTCAGACCTTCAAAAGAACTTGTAAAAAAATCAATCATACAAAGGAAGGTGGTTTATCACCAAATCATCGGTGACCCAACAATCTCCCCCTATTTGATGATGATACCTGTAAGTTAGAAAGAAATACTTTTGACCCTTTCTATTTTTCTTTTGGGTTCTTTTGACTCAGATTTCTTTTTTTCTTTTTTTTTTGTTTTTTTTTTGACCGAGTATGTACAGTATAAGTGTAAGTATAAGTATGTGCAAGAAAAAATAAAAATATTAACAAGAATTTTTAAGGAAGAAGAGTATGAACTTTTATTAATCAACACACAACTTTGAAAAATAAAGTTCACACTATATGAATAATATTCAAGGAGTGGGTTCTCTTCTTTTTAGCTCATCCAAGATAAGCCTGGTGATTCCATGGTCTTCAACCGGAGGTACTCCTAGAATAGCAGAGAGGAAGGAGCTGTGAGCCCTTGGGATATCAGAAGCTCTGAAGAAACCGATGTTTCCAAAGATGTCTTCAAAGAAAACCCCAAGCTCAGGAGTAGTCAGCATGGTTTGCTCCGAGTAAGCAATAGGAGTAGGAATGGAAAGACCTATACCCGAAGCATTTATCTGGATGCCTCTTTCATGAAGCATAACAAAGTGTCCCTTCTTCTTGTTTTTAGGAGCTGTGATGACCTCTCCTTTAAGACCCTGTTGTATGAAGTACATTTGTTGTGCTTCAAGATATGTCACAAGAATATCATTCTTCTTTTGGATGTTGAGCATCTTAATGAACAGTTTTCTGAGAATATTAAGTACCAGCTCCTTGTACTTGCTTTTGCTCTTGGAGATACATTTGCCAACTTCCATCCATTCAATTATCCCAAGAACTTCCAACCATTCAGCTTCATAGACCTTTGAGAGAGTGTCAGCTCTCTTAAGGGTGACAAGTAACTTGGGAGAATTTTTGGTTGGAGGTTGGATGGTGGCACTGATAATCTTGGACTCATCTTTTCTTGTTTTTAGCCTTCTTTTAAACCACTCCACTTCCTTGGCTTTCTTTGCTTCATCAAGCATCTTTGCAGCTTCAGATTTCTTCTTTATACTTTCAAGCTCATCTTTTTGAGCTTGAAGTGCATCCTTTACCATTGCATGAGTGGCCTCATCTTGAGCCAACTTGAGTACATTTGTCTGATCATACTCAAGTTGTGCTCTAATGGCTTCTTCTATTTCAGCTTCAGATAAAATTACCCCCAAGAGGATCGGTCAGTGCAGGGGCAGGCTGAAGTCTGAGAGTATCTGCTTGAGGACTTCTCATTCTTTTCCTTTTCTTTTTCTCTTCCTGTTGTTCTTCAAAAGAAACATGCTTCTTTCCTTTGGCCTTCTCTTTTCTCTTCTTTTCTTCTTCAGTTTCAAGGGGTTGATCACTGATACTCTCCCCCTCAACAGCTGCTCCAGAAAACTCGGTGACTAAAGGAACAGAGGTGACCACGAGAGGAGCCACCTCAGTGACTCCACCATCGGCGGCTGAGATGGTGGCGTCGGCGGATGGTGCTGCCACATCGGTGGCTGGAGTGATGGTGACATCGGTGGCTGGCAAGGCAGCGTCGGTGGCTGCTGTTTTGTCGGCGGCTATGGTTGTGGTGGTCTTCTTATTTTTCTCCCCCTCAGTGGTTGAACCCTTGAAACCCACTGAAGAGAGAAACGCCTTCATCCTTCCCATATCAGAGCAGAGAGCACCAATTTTCTTCTCAACTCTTTGAAGGACAAATCTATCTTTATCCTGGAAGAATGTCTCACCAACATCAAGTTCAACCGTTGGAGAAGAGGTTGGAACTTTATCAACCTTGGTGTGAAGACTGGAAAGAGACTTCATAATTGCCTTCTGATTGGCAATAATAGAAGATATTTCGGTGGCTTGCTGAGAAGATGAACTTCGAAGTTCCTGGATGGAGGAGAGCACAGATGCTTGACTTGAAGAAAACCCTTGTTGAAGATCAATGATATCCAAGTGTAGGAGATCTAAACATGTCATTAGAGTTGGGTGACTCACCGACAACTCCTCAATGTTAGATCTAAGAGATGAGGAAAGTGAAGCCATTCTTTCCATTTCTTTAATAGCATGGTCTTCTAGAGTTTCCACCCGACGTATAGTGTCACGGGTAAAGCTGGTGAAAGCTTGGAGAAGATCATCTCCTTGTTTGAAAGACATGGGAGCAGAAGGTTGAGGCTTTGGTGGTTGATCAACATCATCATCACTAGAAGAATAATCCACCAAACCTGTAGGTTTTCTTGGGGGGGATTTAGGAGATGTGGGGGAGACACGTTTAGGAGAGTGTCTTTGAGGGGATTCCTCAGTAATGGGTTCCTCCACAACCTTGGTACGTACGGGAGACGTATGTGTCCAAGGTGTAGTGTCAGAAAATAGAAAATCAGTAAATTGGGATGCTCCATCAAATGCACCTGGTTGTGATGCATTCTCATGTGGAGTAGGGAAAGGGAGCTGTGAGAGCTCACGGGGTGGAGAAGAGGTACCTTGGATGGGAGATTCCAAGTCATCTTCATCAACTAGAGAGAAAGTTGATGAAGGAATAATAGGGATGTCCTTTTGTACAACCATGTCCTTTTGGGAGGGCATGGAGGATCTAGGTTGGGTTAACTGGTCCTTGGGTTGGGTAGGAATCTTTTCAACACTTAATAACTTTTGGGAGTTAGTAGGTGGCTTGTGAGGTGAGACCCTTTGGGTACCCTTAGACTTCCTTGAGGAAGTCTTTGGGGGGCTTTTAGAGTGTCTCCACTTTTGGGACTTAGATGCTTGGGTAGAAGCCAAAGATTCTTTTGGCTTCGTAGCATCGGTGGGTGCGGAGGTAGATGTGCCCGACGCTTGGATCTCTTACGAGATTTGGGCACATCAGTTACTCTAGGTGCAGAAGGGATAGAAGACATACCTGAGGTCCTTTGGAGACGGGGTTCATTTTCTCCCCAAGATAGAGTTGCATTCCTTGCAAACTCAACCATAGAAGGTCGGAGAGGGTTGTCTGATGCTAAGACAACATTTTTCATAATCTGATTTCCCACTTGATGAAGAGGGAGATCATATATGATGTCATCCCTTTTCTCAAGTTTATCAGCCAATTTAGCATTAATGATAAGGGAGAAAAGGCGCTGAAAAGGTACCTGAGGACGTCGGATGGTAGAGAATGAGGAGATCATTTCATTAAAGAAATAGCTTGCAAAGTCTATCCTCCTTTGAAAAATTAAAGCATGTGCCAATTCAGTCACTTGGGAAGGTGACTGATCCGGTCCACCTGTCTTTTTGCTTAGGCACAGAATCAGATGAGCAAAAAGGAAGTTCCATATGTTTCCCATATTCTTGCGCAGTAAAGTACCTGGACCCTTTGACTTTGAGCCCTTCTTTTCTTCCAAATAATTCATAACAGATACCACCATTTCATGTTCATTTCCAAGAGGAAAAGGTTCATAAGAGTCATAGGAAGGAAGATTGAGAATACTTCGAACATCTTCCACATTAAAGGCCACATCATGTTGATCATTACTAAGAACAGATGCCAGAATCTGATCTGATGAAGCATCAAACGTGCATGTTAACCAAAAGTTTCCTAGAAGAAACTTACTCATCTTGGGTTTTGCTGTAAGAGCATACTGGAGAGGGCATCTCTGAAGAAACCAGCAAACATCATTGTACTCTGGATGAGCATTATCAATTCCAATACGTCCAAAGTAATTGCATGCGGGAAAAGAGAGGGATCCAAAGGTCATTGTTTGTTCTTCTGAGGGTTTTGAAGGGGATGCCATTGAAGAGATGAAGAAAGTTGCAGGTTTGAAGGTTATAAGATGAGAGAGAGAGTGGATGCGAGAAAGGTGGTAATGAAGTGGGGGAAGTGGTTATATATGAGAGGGAATTTCAATTTTCAAAAATAATGATTACTTTTGGTGATTGAAAGGTCAGAATTTTAAGGGTTTTTAGGGTTGAATTTGGCGCATGTTCTGACATTGATGATGTCATTAGGGATAAGAACAAAGAATCTTGCTCACCAAGAGTGGTAAATCAAGGGTTATCTTTAAGGGGTTAAGAAAATGAAGGGTTGTAACGGTTACCTCGGTGAGTGTACAACGTCGGTGGATGGTCTGAGAGAGGGAGAGACGAACGTCGGTGGCTCAAGAGATAAGGGTAGACGTCGGTGGCTAGGGCAGAGGTCGACGTCGGTGGCTAGGAGAAAGGTTGACGTCGGTGGCTCGTTAGAGGGTGCAATCGTCGAAAAGTGACGTCAGTAGAGATGATGGATGACGTCGGCGTCGAGGAGTCGGTGGCTGAGTTCTCGGTGGCTCATCGGCGGCGTCGGTGGTTCAATAGGATGGCGTCGGTGGCTTGAAAATGGACAATGGAGACGTCGGTGGTCGTCCGAAAGAGTTACGGCGGCTGGACAGAATCGGTGGGCGGATGGCGACCGTCGGCGGTTAGGGCGACGATGATATCGTCGGTGGCTCGAAGTACGGTGGACGGCGACGGAGGTTTGTCGGAAAGTGACACGTCGGAGCGCGGAACGTCGGAAAGCAGATCGTCGGTGGCTTGTCGATTTTTGGTGGCTTGTCGGTGATATCGGTGGCTAATGGTGATGTTTATGGTGGATATGTGTGGTTTTAGGGTTAGGGTTTAATTTGGAGAGATGGAGGAGGTGAGAGAGAGATACCATCGGTGACCGAGTCACCGACATTAGGTATATATATATATTATTATTATAAATATTTATATATATATATGACTTATATATATATATAAAAATATAATATATATTCATATAAAATATAAAAATATATAAAACATATAAATATGTAAATATATAACATATATATATATAATACACATAAATGTATATCATATATACATACACATAATATATAAATATATGTATATGTTAGTCTATATTTATCATACCTAATTCACCGATGAGGAACCTGAACCTTGCTTCATCAAGGGGCTTTGTGAACAAATCAGCTAATTGATAATCAGTGGGAATGAAATGAAGTTCCACATCACCTTTAGAGACATGATCTCTTATAAAGTGATACCTGATATCAATGTGCTTAGATCTTGAATGAAGCACAGGGTTGTTGGCAATGGCTATTGCACTTGAGTTGTCACACATTATTGGGATCTTTGAAAAAATCTGATTGTAATCACACAGCTGATTTTTCATCCACAATATTTGTGCACAACAACTTCCATCAGCCACATATTCTGCTTCAGCAGTAGAAGTAGACACCGAATGTTGTTTCTTACTTGACCAGCTCACAAGATTTCCACCAAGTAACTGACAACTTCCAGTTGTACTCTTTCTGTCTATTTTTGAACCTGCAAAATCAGAATCAGAGTACCCGATGAGATGGAAACCTGAGTCTTTGGGATACCAAAGACCCAGATTTATGGTACCTTTTAGATACCGAAAAATCCTTTTCACAGCAGCCAGATGTGATTCTTTAGGATTTGCTTGGTATCGGGCACACAGACAAGTCGCAAACATAATGTCAGGTCTACTTGCAGTCTGATAAAGAAGGGATCCTATCATGGCTCTATAATTTGTAATATTTACAGAAATGCCATCAGGATCAGAAAAGAGTCTAAGAGGAGGAGCCATAGGAGTTTTCATGGTAAGTATCAAGTTGAAACTTTTTCAAAAGGTCTTTGACATATTTTCCTTGATTTATAAAAATGCCTTCTGGAGATTGTTTTACTTGTAAACCAAGAAAGAAGGTTAACTCCCCCATCATGCTCATTTCATACTCTTTTTGCATGAGAGAGCTAAACTCATCACACAAAGATTCATCGGTGGCTCCAAAAATAATATCATCAACATAGATTTGAACAAGAATGATATTACCTTGTGATTTCTTGAAGAAGAGGGTGTTGTCAACCTTGCCTCGTATATACTTATTTCTAAGTAGATATTCTGAGAGAGTGTCATACCAAGCACGAGGAGCTTGCTTCAGTCCATACAAAGCTTTATCCAGCCTATACACATGATATGGATGGACTGGATCTTCAAACCCAGGAGGTTGCTTCACATACACTTCTTCAGCTAATTCACCATTCAAGAAGGCACTTTTGACATCCATTTGGAATACCGAAAATTTCTGTAAAGCTGCATGGGCAAGAAATATTCGGATAGCTTCCAATCTGGCAACAGGAGCAAAAGTTTCATCATAATCAATTCCTTCCTCTTGCCGATATCCTTGAGCAACCAGCCTTGCTTTGTTCCTTATGACAGTTCCTTCTTCGTCCATCTTGTTTCGAAACACCCATTTTGTTCCAATAATAGTTTTGTTGGATGGACGAGGAACTAACTTCCAGACTTTGTTTCTCTCAAATTGTGAGAGTTCTTCTTGCATGGCAATTACCCAGCTAGGATCAGCTAGGGCTTCATTTATCAGTTTAGGCTCAACAATAGAAACAAAGTTGACATATAAGCACAGATTGCTTATACCTCTTCTTGTTTTTACACCAACTTGTGGATCACCTATGATTTGATCTATTGGATGATCCATGGTCCACTTTAGTGCTGGAGGTAAGGTAGGAGGTAGAGAAGAGGATGAGGTAGGAATTTGAGATGGTGAAGGTAGGTTTGTGGGAGATATGGTGTTTTGGTGGGTAAGGTCTTTTGTGGAGTTAGTTTCAGGAGGTGGAGAAGAAAGAGAGGGTTCTGAAGATAAGGAGGTGTTTATGGGAGGCTGAGAATGGTTGCTATCTGGAGGATTGGGTTGAGAGGAAGATGGAATTTCACCAATACATGAATATATCCATAGGTTTAATTCTTCTTCATCACAAGATAATGAAGAAGTTTCAAACTCATCAAACTTTACATGCATGGATTCATCTATGCATTGTCTTCTTAGGTTGAAGATTCTGAAGGCTCTTGATGAGAGAGAATAGCCCATGAAAATTCCATCATCAGACTTCGGATCAAATTTTCCAAGTTGTTCCCTGTCATTTAGCACGTGACAAGCATAGCCAAACACATGGAAGAAGTCAACTGCAGGTTTTCTACCATGGAAAACTTCATAAGGAGTCTTGTCATGCCTTTTGACTATGATAGACCTATTTTGAGTAAAGCATGCAGTGTTAACTGCTTCTGCCCAAAAATAGGTTCGCAACTTGGATTCACTCAGCATTGATCTTGCAGCTTCACACAGTGTTCTATTCTTTCTTTCAACAACACCATTTTGCTGAGGAGTGCGTACGGCAGAAAAGTTCTGAGAAATTCCTTTTAGGTCAAAGAAATCTTCCAGAGCAACATTCTTGAATTCTGTGCCATTATCACTTCTGAAGGACTTCACCAGTTTACCATTCAAATTTTCAATCTTTCTTGTAAACCTGATGATTTCTTCAAGAAAGATCACTCTTGTGTTTCGTAAAGAACACCCAAGTATATCTAGAGAATTCATCGACGATTACTAGCATATACTTTTTACCACCTGCATCGGGTGTGCTTACTGGACCGCACAGATCCATGTGAAGCATTTGAAGAGGTTGAAAGATAGGTGAGCATTGTTTTGTTTTAAAGGAAGTTCTGGTGAGTTTTCCTTTTTCACATGCTCCACACAGCTTTTCTTTTTCAAAAACTATTTTTGGCATTCCAACAACCAGCTCCTTGTTGGAGAGTTTGTTCAAGGTTTTAAAGTTTAGATGAGAGAACCTTTTATGCCACCCCAACTTTGTTTGGCTAGTTCTTGAGAGAGGAGACACACAGCTTCTCCTATTGCACTTTCCTTCATGTTGATTGTGTATACATCATTCAGTCGGGTTCCTGCTAGTACAATCTTATTCTGTACATCAAAGACCAAGCACACACACAGCTGGAACATGACCTTATAGCCCAAATCACATATTTGGCTAATGCTTAGAAGATTGTACATTAGCCCTTCAACATGGGCTACTCTAGAGAAAGTGATGGTTCCATTTGAAATAGTACCATATACTTTGGTGACCCCTTTTCCATTTCCTCCAAAGGAAACAGTGGGTCCCTTTTCTTTTAAGAAGTTAGAGAGAAGAAATTTGTTTCCAGTCATGTGTCTTGAACACCCACTGTCCATGTACCATATGTGATCTTTGTTTGGTACCTGCACCCAGAAACAAATTTAGACTTTTGGTACCCATTTTGAGGTGGGTCCTTTGGGATTAGAAGGCATTTTATTTTTGCAAAGATCCAAACCTTTTGGGCAATTTTTATCAAGATGAAGAGTGTTGCCACAATTATAGCACTTCTTTAAAGAAAAGGCCCTTTTAAAATCCATATCATCAAAACTTTGGACAGAGGTTGATGACTGAGAAGAGGAGGGGTGACCGACACCTGGTCTTGGTCCAAGGATACCTTTACCAGGATTTCTTGATTTCTTCAAGTTCACTGACCGAGGAATAAAATCAGTAACTATTTGAGATTTCCTTTTAGATGAAAAATTTGATTTAGAAAAAAATTTCTTTTGAGGAGAAAATCTTTTTGGAGAGGAATACTCAGCAACACTAGATGGCTGCTCCTGGGAGTACCTTGACTCATGAAGACTTAAAGAGTTTAAAAGTCTTTGGGTAGGTTTGGGAGAAGAAGAAGAGCTTGGAAGAGTTGAAACTTTTGAAGACTCAGAAGAGATTTCTTTAGCTTTAACAAAGACTCCAAACTTCTTAGAACTAGATTCTACTTTGAGCATGTCAAGTAGATCTATAGAGTGAACGGAGGTAGAATCCTCAGATGAGTAACCGAAGAGATCATCATCGTCATCGGAAAGGAAGCCAGCAGGAAAACCTTGACACTCAGAAGAAGGAAGTGGAAGGTCGAAAGGTTGAGGAACATCTTTTCCATAACCAAGGCCAGAATTATCCTTGCTAGTGATTTGATCTTGAAGAATCCTTTCAAGATTCTTAGAGGATTTAGTCCATTTAGACAGAACCTGTTGTTCCTTTTCAAGAGTGGAAGAAATTTTTGATTTTTCCTCAGAAAGGTTGTCGTTTAAATACCTTAGGTTTTCTAGATCAGCTTTCATTTTATCAAAATCTTTTAGTTTGGAAAAGCAAGAGAGGAGTTGATCATTTAGACATTTTATATGCATATCAGCCTTTTTCTTTTGAATCTTTAAGTCACAGAAGTCAACAGTTAAAGAATCAAAGGCATCAGCCTTTTGATCATCAGAGAGATAGGTAAAAGGATGTACCTGAGGCTTTGTTCCTGAAGTGGATCCCTCAGCAGATACAAGGGTAGTGTAGAGTGACTTTTCCATGTCTTCCAGCTCATCGATTTTGGCCATGAGGCATTTAGTGACATACTCACTCTCACTCTCAGAGGTTTGCTCATCTTCCCAGCAATGAGCCTCAGCAACCAAAGTTTTATTTTTTACTTTGGTTTCTTTTTCCCTCTTGTATTTGGCTTTGTACTTCTTATACCTGGAGGTTTCTTTTGATTCAGAATTTTCTTTAGAGGATTGGCTATTTCTCTCTTCATGCTTCCTAGAAGCTGATTTTGAGAAGTCATGGCCATAAGAAGAAGAAGGTTTGAGAGAAGAGGAAGCTTTTGATCTGCACTCAGAAGCAAAATGACCTTTCTTTCCACAATTGAAGCGTCTTCATTTGCTTTATCAGAAGAGGATTTTTGAGAAAAAGGTTTTCTATTAAATTTAGAGCGGTTTGAAGAAAATCTTTTATTCTTAAGGTTTCCAGCAAGCATTGCCATACTATCAGAAAGTATGTCAATGGCTGATTCTTCTCCTTCATCATCAGCAGCACTATAGTATGCATCTGACAGATGAGAAGAGTATTCCTTAATATCTTTTTCAGAATCAGAAGAAGGATAGGTGATTCTAGGAATACAAGAAGAAGATTTTGAATCATCTATCAAAGCAACAGAAGAGGATTTGATATCCTTTATAAGAGATTTTCTCTGGTTCTTAGTTTGTTCATAGTGAAGAAGAGTTCCATAGAGAGCAGTTAAAGGCATTATTTCTAAGTCCTTGGTTTGCTTGATGCAAGTACAGATAGTTTCCCAGAAGTCTGGGAGACAATCCATGAACTTGCAGAGAACTTCTTCATTATCATAAACTCGTCCAAGAACTTTGAGATCATTGAGAAGACAGTTAAAACGATTGAAGTAGGTAGAAAGAGATTCTCCTTTTTCATGGGAAGAGTTCATACTTTCTAACAAGACAGATCCTGTTAGATTTCTTGACTTCTTTGGTGCCTTCATATAAGACACTCAAAGTATCCCACATTTCTTTAGCAGTGGGAAGGTTAAGAAGAGAGTGATACACTTCATCAGGAAGGGATACAACAAGAGCAGATTTGACTTTAGTGTCTAAAGCAACTAGGCGTTTATCATCTTCACTAAATTTGTTTGAAGAGTTTGATGATATATCTACCAGTTTTCTCACTTCTTTCATCATCTGACTCTATGTCCTTGCCTTCGGCGTCCTTTTGAGGGCCAAAGCGAGCCCACATTTTAGGAACAATAGGTCCCTCACTGAGAATGTTGGGATACCTGCAATCGATCCCTTCCAAGAATAATAACATGCGATTTTTCCATAACCCAAAGTTACTTGGGTTGAACCTTGGAGGTTTGGCCAAGGATCCTAAATCATATGTAAGGTACCATCAACATTTGAGGTAGTAGCCATCACAGATCTGGTTTATTGATTTAAACCAACTGCTCTGATACCACTTGTTAGTCCCCAAGGAGAGATGGCTAACCAAGAAAGGGTTTTGTAGAAGGGGGGGGGGGGTTGAATATAAAACACACAGAATATACTCTTTTTAAATTTTTTAATATCAATATCAAAAATTTACACACAGGTAGTTTGATGCGGAAAAGAACAGGCACACTATTCTATCAAACTAAACACACAGATAACAGTAATTAACTTATACACTAAGGAAGTTAAAACAATACTGTTATAGCACACAGCTTTGCCACAGTCAAACAAATAATCACTTTGAAGATTTGTTGAAAGCGTGAGATTTCTGGGAAGGACTTCATCTCCTTTTATAGTGCCCATGCATGGGATGCATGTGGACACTTGTCAAGGTTTCATTAGCTGGAAGTGTATCTGTTGGACAAAGGAAGAGACCACTCCCTTTGTACTAGAATAATGGATGAACCATTCCTTGTAGCACGTAATGTCAGATAACTTTATCTTCTTTTCTTTATGCTCTGTGAAGTCCCATCAAACCTTTTAGCTAAAAGACAAATATTCCTTTTATAAGAATAAAAGAGAATGTCTTTATTTAAGGCTTGATGCCCAAGTTCTTGTTGGCTCACGTGTCTTGCATTTGATGTGAGTCAAGAACTTATCTCTTTGAAATTGCTAAGTGATACATCAAACTATGTATCACATCGGTGGATACCTTGTAAGGCTGGAAATGATAAGTGTACACTTTGCTTGATAAACTTCATTTTTCACTAAGTGTTGAAAGTGTACACTCTTGAACTTGTGACTTGATATCACAGCCTTAGGAAAGATACCTGCAATTTCGGTGAACAAGATTATAGTATCGGTAACCATGACTTCAAACTTGATGACCTCATCTTGTTTGATGTCCTTAGTACTTTTGATGACTTTTAAGTGTACCATCGGTGACCCACTATATTGGTGACCCAATTTTGACTTTGGCAAAATGATATGAATATTGAAGTTAATTGGTACATCCAAAATTCCACTTTTTGATGTACAACCCTTGATTGAATAGTCTTTGATTTTTCAATACTTGAAGTATATTTCAGACCTTCAAAAGAACCTGTAAAAAAATCAATCATACAAAGGAATGTGGTTCATCACCACATCATCGGTGACCCAACACATTTATTGAGTTATTTCTACTTGTTGGACGAGTTCTTCTATCTTATTATTCTTGTGTTGCTAGATTGGCTATCTTGCTATGTTATGGTTATATTTCCTCTTGAGAAATTGGTTTTATGACTAGATTAAAGATACTTGAACCTATGGTGAGATATTGGATAGAGATATACCAAGTAAACCATAGTTATGTTTTATGCTATTCTTATACTTAATAAGTTGATTGTTTATGTTTATTAATCGATAGATTTTAATATACATTTCATGATATATTCTTGCTATTGCTTGAGAAAGAGTAGTGAGTATTTGAGGAATAGCCATATTCTACCATGTTTAATGATTCATGAATGTGTAACTTGTATATGTTGGTGGAATCCAAATGAAATCCAACCCCTAGCTTTATCTAATTATTCAAAGTAATATCTTCTTGTTAGTTAAACCCTTGTTTGAACCATTGTTGTGTGAGTTTGCTTTCATTTCTCTAGATAAGTAGATTAACTAATTATAACACAAATCATCTTTTCGACAGTTCAGTTAGTGGTTGTAGTAACTTTGTGGTACTTAGTCTCATAGTTCCTTGGATCGTTACTTGTACTTTGTACTTATTACTTGATTGACATCATACATTTGCGGTAGATTTGGATGGTTGTAAAATCTTCTATCACTAGAAAGTTATGACCTTGTGGTTGACAAGGCCCCCTAACCAAGTATTTTCGTCTAATTTCATCTCTTTGATTTGGATTATAAGTCATAATTTTTTGTCTCTCTGATGGATCCCAAGAAAGATCGTTAATATCAATAATATTGTTGTTGAATGCATTATTGCCAGTTGATGGAGCTTTTTATTTCAAAAACTTTTCCATATCAATGGTAACTCAGTAAATAATGAATACGTAAATCAGAAACAAAGACTATTCAAGTAATCAACTAATATATAATTAAAATCTATTCAAAATTGTAAATCAAGCTGATCAAGCCATCAAGTAATCAACAATAATTGATTAGTGATCAACTAATCGGTGATTAAAATCAATTCAAATTATAAAACAAGTTATCAAGATCAACTTATCAGTGATCAAGCCATCAAGTAATCAACTTATGAAAATCAAGTACAAGTCATCAACAGATCAACTACAACTAAATGATTAATCAACTTATCACTTATCAAGTAATGTAAAAGTAACAGACTAAAATAGTAAAAATAAAAAATTTAAAATGTATACCTAAATCAGAATATAGAGAACAAACTGAGTTGACCAAGTCATGAACTCATGGAGTGAGTTGATCCTTGATGAAAAGCATTGAGTTGATCCTTGAATCGTCAATCGCTGACCTAATAATTGTTAATCGTTCCTGGTCTGCTCGTCGATTCAGTTTGGCGCTTTGACGTTGGTGGTATCTTCCAAATCCGATTTGGGTTTGATTTTTGGGTAAGGCACTAAGGCCTATCTTGGAGTTGAGTATTGGAAGCTTCACGAGTTTACGCTAGAACTAGTAAGGGCCTAAGGGGAAGAAAGGATGAAACTTGAAACGGGTTTTTATTTGGGCTTTTATTTTGCAGATCAATATTCCAATCAATAGGCTTTAAGAGTTTAAGGTGGCGTTTGGTTCCCACATTCTAGAGGAATCTGATGGCATTGGAATGTGGAATTCCATTAACCAAATTTTGTTTCCCTCGTTTGGTTCATTCTTTTTCACGGAAGAAATCTTCAAATTCCATTAAATTTCAAAGATAAGGGAATTAAACATTCATTGGAAATAAGGTGGTATTTAATTGGGCTTATTAATATACTTTTTTTTTCAAATTTCAGTTGCAGTCTTTAAGTTTTAAAAATAATACTGTAGCATCTTCTAAAATGATACGGTTGCACTATTCATAAAAGTTTTCTCTTTGATGGAGAAATAATATGGTGGCACGTGCCACCTTAGCCACCTATTAATGTTCGTCCATGCCATGGGTACAAATGGCCAAATGAGCTCGGCCTGGCCCAGGACTAGCCGATTACTGGGACCGAAATCGATTTGGGACTTATCAGGCTCGGGACCGGTTACAGTTTTCATAAAAAAGGCCTGGCTTAGGACCGTGTAACACCCGAGAAATTCGTCACTCATAAAATGTTGGTTGAAATCTATATTTGTATGTTAGGATGAAGAAAAGTTAAGAAATAAAAGGGTATAAGTCATTTTAAAGTTTGGGGGTTTTGGTTTTTGGTGTTGAACTCGGAAGTGGACCCAACCAGGCGCAAAAATGCTTTCACGCGACCTATCCCGCGACTTGGGGTCGCACACTTTGTCACATAACTCATAGTTGATCAAGCTCCATATACGCGTGCGCGACCTGCGCCGCTACTTGAGGTCGCCCGCCACGTCACGGGGGTACCGATTTTCGCGCAGTAAGGTCCTCTTAAGCGGGTTTTGTCCGGATTTCATCACATAACTTTCCCAAATTTCATTCTCACTCTCATTTTCTTCCCCCAACTCGTTTTCTCACCATAATTTCTCCCCAAGGTTGGTTTCTTGAGTATTTATTACTCTAGTCTACTCCCACCAAAAGCATTTATTCCCCTTAGTGCTAGAGATTCAAGGTTCAACTACAAAAGCTAGTGTTCTTCACCAAGTCTTCATTTTCTCCACAATTTTTAGGGTTTTCTAGGGTTTCATCAAATCCTAGTATTGTGAGTTCATCCTATGCTTCTATAAACTATATACATGTAAAAACGATCCATTTACTTCCTTTATGCTTACATTTCAAGTATTTATGCATTTTCATGATTTTGATAAATTAGGTCAAATTTGGATAAATTGGGGATTTGTTCATATTGATAAAATAAGCTTGAGGAATGGTTTTAATCCCTTGGTAGATGATTATTTCAAAGTATTATGACTTTTGGAACTCAAAATCTTTGTGTCTCATATTTGGAATTTTATTGGGTAAAGTTGGGATTTATTTCCTTGATGAGAACTTATGTACCATATTTTGGGTTGGATTATTGTTTAATATGTCTTGGTAGATGTATTAAAACTCACAACTAGAATGTAATGGATTCATAGGCATATAAGACAATGTAAGAGGTAATGATTGGGAATGGTTGTTTCCACCTTCTAGTTAGACACAGAGATTATATCACCGAAGGACTTGAACTATAGATCGTGGGTGGTTGATCTTGATGACCGTGGGTGGTTGATCTCGATGTCCCGTGATATGTTAATTCTAACTAGAAAGCATGTCTTTATTGGAGGACTCGAACTATAGACCGTGGGTAGTTAATCTCGATGACCAATATGCTTTGATTGAAGCTTGATAACGTTGATTTGGCCTACTTACGTGTTCCGCCACTATCAATGGTAATACGGGTCTCCCCCTTATTCTTGAATGGTGTACACTCTCCCAAGGACGAGTACGATTAATTGTAAATACCATTTTATAAAGCTATGTTTTCCATTTAAAAGTTTTATAACTTTGTTCATTTAACTGTTTGTTCTCACTAGGCTTTAAAGCCTAACATTTTTTCTCAAATGACATGTATATCAGGTGATCGTAGTAGCGGGACTCTCAAAGTTTGAGTAGAGCGTATTGTCGGTTGAGGTATTTTTGGGATTGCACCTTCTTGTGCATTTTGGAGTTACTAGATGTTATATTTTGAGGATATTAGCAACAACCAAATATAATCTATGTTACAATTTAGTATAAATTAATAGGTTGTTATTTTAGTATACATTTATTGTTGTAAACTCTATTACAATTTCCCCTTTAGTTGGATGACCGTTATGTCATCAATCTCATTTTAGTAGATTTATTTCGGTTTAAATTGTCTCATATTTTTAGGGTGTTACAGACCGGTTTGGGACCGATTTTTCAAAAATATCACAGTTCTGTTACCGATCCCCAAGGTTCACAATGGTGTTAGGCATGGTGTGGCGTAGTGGCGAGGTTAAGTATCAAGTCTTATGAGTCGCAGTGTTTTTCAAGGCGTGATTTATGTCAGCAAATATTTATATCATATAAATTATTATACGTACAAATATATATTTTATACTATTACACAATGATTCAATAATATTAAATAATGTAAACTAGATTATACATTAGAAAGTAATAAATATAACATTTAAAAAAGTAAGAAAAATGAATGTTGCGTTACAAAAATCGTGCATTAGATCATGGCATGCCACATGCATAACGTGGCGTGAGACACAAGCCTTAAGCCATGACACACCACAGTGGTTGTTCCGACGAGCTTTTTTGAACATCGCCGATACCCAACAATCATATGACCGTTTTTTCTCTCCATTTTAACCCTTTTTTGTCTCATGTGCCCTTTATTCATCATATGGTGTATTGGAGAAGATATTAACTCACAAATGTTCACAATTCTTGCTATAATTTGTGACTTTGGCTCGTATCCTCGTAAAAGCATATTTAATTGACCGAATTAGATTTATCAAGTGTATTAAAATAACACTTTTATATATTTTTTTTTAAATTCAAAAAAATTTATGTAAAAATCGACTTTAGAAAATATATAATATAGGACCAGTTTGGAGTCGGGACCGGTTCTCATAACCGGTTACAAAGTACCTTAACTGCGTCTTAGGTTTTTGGTCGGGATCAGAATCGGTTACGGGAATGGCGTTTGGGACCAAAACCGATTTGGACTCGGTCCGTCCCGGGACCGATTTTTAGCCATCTCTAGCCGTGGTCACTCGATATCTAATCGAATTATAAAATCTTTAAACTGTTGGTATTTGGTTGGAACTGGGTTAGATCTATTTGAATTCAAGCTAACCCAATGAAGCTAATGCCTTTCTATATAGTGGATTTAATATGATTGTTTGGTCCTTAATTAATATATATACATTAAACACTAAGTAAACTAGTAGTAAACACTATTCATAATCATTACAATTTCAATTGTTTAAACACAATTACCTCTATTCTTTTATGTAATTGTCAGCCTTTTGTGTAGCTTTTACGTAATTGTCAGCCTTTTGTGTAGGCTCTCATTTTGATTTTACTTCGTTAAACAAAATTGCTTAGCTATATTGTAAAACGATGTGCTCAAGTTTTAACCGGGCCAACTTAAGTCAACTCACGGCTTGGGTTGGGTTAAGTTGAGATTTTTCAAACCGTAATATCGGATTAGGTTGTTCAAATGACTTTCCAAACCAACCCTTATGCAGCCCTAGTCAATAAAAGTTAAATTTATAAAAATCTAAAATTTTAAAATAGAAAATAGTCTGAAAAATCCAACACTTTAATATTTCGAGTGATTAAGTTTATGAATATTTTATTTGAATAAATAAATTATTGAACTTATTTAAACCGGAAGATCTAACGGATTTTCACATTATGAAAAATTAAGTTTCTAGACATTTTTTGAACGAATAAATCACTGTACTTATAAAACGAAACAAATATGTCATTTCTCTCTCGAGGTAACTAGCAAAGTACAATGAAACTATATATATATATATAGGGGAAGGATCATACGAGAACCACCCATTTTTAAAGAAATAAAGGAACACTTTGTGGACCACATATGATGTGTGTCCCACATAATATTAAATCATTTCTGATTTAATATGATTTCATATTAAATCAGAAATGATTTAGTATTATGTGGGACCCACATCATATGTCGTCCACAAGATGTTCCTTTATTCTTTTAAATTTACAAAGTTCTCATTTGAACCTTCCTATATATATATATATATAGGAAGGTTCAAACGAGAACTTTGTAAATTTAAAGAAATAAAGGAACTCCACAATATATATATATATATATGAGAAAAGTTCAAATGTGAACCCAAATTTGGTTGTGAACATGAGGACAAATGAGAGCGACACGCGTCTGAATATAGATTATTCAGACGGAATAATCAAATAAATATTCAAACTGAATATAGTATTTATTCAGTTTGAATAATCCGAACTCAAATTTGATTGTGAACGTGAGAACAAATGAAAGCGTGACACGTGTCAAAATAAGCAATATTCAGACTGAATATACAAATGAATATTCAATCTACTATAATATTTCTTTGAATGGGACACGTGTCGCACTCTCATTTGTCCTCACGTTCACAACCAAATTTAAGTTCTCATTTGAACCTCCCTCTATATAGGGGAGGGATCATACAAGAACCACCCCTCTTTAAATGAACAAAGGGACACATTGTGGATCATATATGATGTGGGTCCCACATAATATTAAATCATAATATTAAATCATTTCTGATTTAATATTATGTGGGACCTACATCATATATGGTCCACAATGTGTCCCTTAAAAATCAAAAGTTCTCATTTGACCTTCCTCTATGTGTGTGTGTATATATATATATATATATGGAAACTCTCCTCCCTTTATCTTCTTAGTAACTCTTATGAAAAATAATTTTAGGAAATTTCATTTATGTTCACATAGTTTACAAATAGAAATATCAAATATGTGTTATTAATTGACTTCAACAAGGTGGTGATTTTAAATTTGAAAAAAAAAACCCTACTAAACGATACTTGATATTAATAAGTTGGTTTTGAGAATTATCTGTATATAATAATTATTTATAAACATGAAATTTAAGAGCATCTTCAATAGTTTTTTTGAAGTAGAAAAAATATGAATTTTGAGCAATTTTTTACTTCAACAACATCCCTAAAACTTTCTCTAAAATAGAGAAAGTAGGAGAGAGGGCATCAAAATCTCCAAAAATTTTAGATATCCCTAAAAATGATTACCTTGAGGGAGAAACATTATTTTATTATCTTCCACCAATAAAAAATATTGAAGTTAAATGTTTAGATGAGAGAAATAATATTTTATTAGAAATATACAATATTTTAATAATATAATAAGTGATGTAATCTTCAAAATAGAGAAGATGTTGGAGTTGAATGTAATATTTTTTAGAGATTTTGAATTTTGATTCTCTATTTTAGAAAAATTATAGAGAAGCTATTGAAGATGCTATAAGAGTTTATGGATTACTAAGCAATATTATACTTAATAATTTTGTTTTAAAACTTAAACTAAATTCTTTAGAATATAGTATAAATAAAAAAGTATTAGATTCATAAGAAATTTATATTAAAATGGAAACAATGTTGCTTTCATTCATATTTTTTGGTTCATAAAAGTATGAATTAAACAAAGTTTGTTACATTGATTCTCCAAAAATTAAAAGTTTTGAAGTTGGTATTTTAAAATAAGAAGTTTTTAGAGTAAACCAATATCTCCCATTGTTTAAAGAAAAAACAATATCTCTCGCAATTTACTATAATGGTCACACGTGATGTTTTGGTTAATATAATTCCTCCCAATCCTTTAATATACAAACAAAAGTAAGGGGTGTTTGGTTTGCCGGATTCCGACGGAATCTGATGGAATTGGAATGGTCAATTTCATTGACCAAATTCCATTCAGACGTTTGGTTGTCCAAGGAATGAAATTGAAATCCAAAGATTCCATCAAATGTGGATTTGATCATTCCTTCATAAATGAGATAGAATTGAAATCCATTTCACCCAATACATTAAAAATGACCAAAATACCCTTTATTAGTTCTAACACATACTGGTTCATCAATCGACTTTCTTGAGTCTCCTGGTGCGTTCACCGATTTCTTCATCGCATCTAAAAATTCATCTCTCGATTTGGAACGTCGTCCACCTGATTTCAGATTTCACATCTAACGTCGTCTTCTTCTTCGGTGCGGAAAAGTCTATCTCTCGATCTGCAAAGCTCAACTTCTTCGATCTTGCTCTCTACTGCTCTCCTCATCATCGCCACCACCAAGTAAAAGCCTTTCAGGAGTTTACATCTCTCGATTATACCGTCCAAGGATTTGCTTTTCTCTTGATTTTTTATCCGATTTCGATCGATTGTAGGTTTCGATGTGTTTTTCTATCGCTTCTAGGTTCTCGTTCTTCAATCGATTCTCGGTGATTTCTCATTTGTTGATTGTAGGGAGGAAAGGTGGTGTATGGCGGTACGACGGCCGGAAAAATAGGTATTGCGATGGAAAGAAGAAGGAAAACAAGGTCCTGCGTCTAGGTCAAAAAAGAAGGTGGGGGAAGGGGATAAGGCAAAAGAAGAGTCAAATCATTTTTAATTTTCTTTCCTTTATAATTTAGTTACCATAATTTAAAAAAATGCAAACAACAGTAATTTACATAGTATTTTATTATTATTTATACTTAAAATAATATTTATAATTTATATTTATAATTAAAAAATTGAAAAATTTTATAAAAAATATAAAAGAAAGGATATTTTTGTCATTTTTCATTATTCCATTCAAATTCTGTTGCAAACCAAACAGACAGAATTCAATTTTTTACATTCTATTCCTGCAAACAAACACTTGGTCAAACCTGATAACATTCCATTCCAATTCTTTCTGGATTCAAATTCCTTTGACAGATTCCATTCCTACAGATTCCATTCTGCGAACCAAACGCCCCCTAAGTATCCACATCATACATGTAAAGGAGAACCTCATGTTTTCTTTTATTTCAAATACTTGTTGATACTTCTTATAAAATATAAGTTCATATTTTTTTCATATTTTTACTATGGATAAGACAAATGATATATTAAGTTACTAATATCTTTCTTTTTTCTCGACAATCTTTCAAGCTTTCCATGAATCTTTAACCATAAATACCACAAATCCTTTCTTTTCCCACGCCAACAACTTCCCGTTATCAAAAACACAATTTCAACACCATTTATCTTAAAACCCAATCAAACCCACATGACGACAACAACTAGTTACATATTGACATGTTCATGCGTGGGAAAACACAGTCAACCGAAAGACAACCTCTCAAAGGAAACAAGAATCATGACAAGAAGAAAAGCAACATCACTATTCCTCCTCTTGTCTTCTCCAATTCCAATTCCAATCTCCACCCAATCTGCATTTGCAACAGAATCCTCGATTCTAGACATGTTCAGAATGACGGTTCCTGACCAAACAGTGGAAGAAGCTGAGAACGGAATCAGAGAACACGCAATGAGTTTGGTACAAGTGAAAGAGTTATTAGAACTGGAATCATGGAAAGAAGCACAAAAGGAATTGAGAAAAAGTGCTTCTTATTTGAAACAAGACATTTATACGATAGTTCAAGGAAAACCTGTAACGGAAAGAGCTCAACTTCGAAATCTTTATTCCAAACTTTTCAATGGCGTTACAGGATTGGATTATGCAGCTAGGGATAAGGATGTGACACGTGTATGGAAATTGTATGAGGAGCTCGTTGTCACACTTGAAGATCTATTATCCAAACTGTAATAAAATTCATTATATAAATTCATGTATTTTTAAAAGTTCAATTTATCAATAAAATTTCGAGTAAACTATAGGTTTGGTCCATGTGGTTTGTCAAAAAGTGATATTTTTTGTTCCTATATTTTTTGAATTACAAGATAATTATTGTATTTGCAAAAACATTTAGCTTTGGATTCTAAAATCATTAAATAAGGGGCATTTTCATTTTATGGTCTTTTACCCAATCAAAAACCAAGGGATCAAAATCTTAAAATCCATTTTGATTGGATAAAAGACAAAAAGGGTTTAATAAAATGACAAAAATGCTACTTATTTGATGGAATTTTTTAACAGCTGTTAGAGGTAGGGAACAAATCTATACGTTTTTATAAACTACGATGGTCATCCTGTAACCGGAGGGACTAAAAGTGATATTTTCAACAAACAAGAGGCACCAAATTTGTAGTTAAATCAAAAATTTAAGAAAAAAATGAGTGGTTGTGGGGAAGTTATCACGTGAAGGGGAGTTTTGCAGAGGTAAAAATGACAGCCTGTTTGCCCATGCCAAAATGGACAATGTACCTCATTTTGTCTCTATATCCATGCATCCATCTTTTTCATCATCATCATCATCATCATCATCATCATCATCATTCATTCATTTATGTTATGTACGTATGTATGTATCATTTATGTTGTCATACATGTATGTATGTATCTTTGCACATATATAAAATGAGACATATATAAACACACATTCTCTTGTATAGTTGTATGCATCTCTATAAAGATGGACCGGTTACGGTTCGATTACGAGTAGGACCCGACGATTAGATATCACCAGTTATAGAACCGCTTAACGTTTGAAATTGTGACTGGCCAAGGCCAATCATATATCAGGACCAGTTAAATGACATAAAAACGTGCGTACGTACGTACATTAAGGGTGGAGTTAGAAAATCTATCTAGAGGGTGCCTAAGAAAATGTAAGAAAATTCGTGATTTCAAGGTTACAAAAACCCTTTTAAGTATACATGTTTTGTAATTAAATATTTGTCCTAAAAATAGTTGAAAGAAAAAGTTGAAAAGTATGAGTGACCTAAACAAAATAATTATGTCGATATTTATACAAACAAATACAAGATGTGTTTAGATAACTATACAAATAAAAAAAATTCCTTTGCAAATGCATGAAATTTATCTAAAAAAATTGTGTAATCAATAAAATAACTTGTTCATTTTAGAACTTTTAGAAAAATTGACATTTTTAAAGGAAGAAAAAGTAGAATTTAATATGAATAAATAAAGTTTGAACGGGATAAATGAGGCTTGAGACTATTTCAATGTTTATTTTGAAAGTGTGAGGGGCAGTCAATGCCACTTATCGCTGTAAGGTGGATCCGCCCATGCATACATACACCAAGGATTGGTTGAGTTCACTATATCCTGAATCAGTTAAAGTATTCAAGTAAATAATCAGCTATGGATAGCAGACATTAGGTTTTGTATCAATTATATTTGGTTGAAGGACGAGTTTTTTTCTCCATGTATATAGAAAGGTACACATATCTAAATAGATACATACTCATTATTTTATTTGGGTTGGGCTCCGGTGAAAATGAGAGTTAAGGTGAGAAGTGTAAGAAAAAATATTCACCACTGAATGTACATTAAGATGATATGCACCGAGATAAGATGCATCATGATGTGCTTTATCAATTCCCGTATGAAGTGCAATTCATAGGTGAGTTTGAGATTAAAGATGATCAAGGGTCTAGATCCATTTTTCGTTTCTCACCTTAACTTTCCTTCTCATACGGTCTTGTGTTTATTTTATTGAGCCAAGAAGGGTTAACACGTATGGTTGTCCCGTCCTCTTTAGGGTCCATTTGGTTTGTAGGATTGTTTTGGAGGGATTTGGATTTCATGGAAGGATTTGGATTTGAAGAGATTTGAAAATCATAGGTGTGTTTGTTTTGTAGGATTTGCAATGGAATTGGATTTCCATTATTTATAAATAATTTATATAAAAATATAAAATATTATACAAATAATTAAATTACATTTTTATTAATCAATTATTACAAAACAAATGTTTTTAACATTTTTAAAACATTATTTCATAGAAATTCTACGAAATTCCGAGCATCCGCCAAGGATTTCAAAATACAATGTTCATGGGATTTAAAATGAATCCATAGATTTTAAATCCTTACCATCAGGCAAACCAAAACACCGAAATGGATTAGTTAGCAAAAGTGTTTCAAAGTTTTAGTAACAAAAATTATAAATTTTATAACTTTGCTTTATGAATGCGTGGTTTAAGCATATTTATATCTACATACAATATTACTTATATGATGATAATTAATTGAGAACTAAAAATATGTTACAAACATGTGAGAATGCATCTCTTTCACCCCATGCAAGAGACCTCTATGCTAGTTGTGGGACAGAGGGCCTTTTTCTTGATCCAACCTTTTCTTAACTTCGTTAGTGAATCACCTACTAAAATATAAAAAAAATTACATGATTTTTTCCATTAAAATTATGATTTAAGATTTTGTTTCATATATATTTGTGTTCACCTTGTGAAAGATTACACGTGGAAAAAAATGTGTTCACCTATTAAAATAAAAAATAAACGTAAAAATATTTACCTAGTAGAACAAATAATAGATATCATACTATTAAATAAATATATATATTAAATAATATTTTAAATTATAACATTTTATAATTGATTTAACCCCGTGTGTGGATGTTTTGGTATATTTATGTATATTGTTTGTATCCAATAAATGATTTATTGTTTTTATACCTACCTCCTTATTTCTTTATGTCATATTAGATGTGTATTTTACAATAAAATTCTATTAAATTATATGCAACAAGTTATGAAATTTCAAAAAATAGTCATATTTTGATGAATATTATTTTTTGAACGACGACGATATACTAAAAAACTAGCAAGGCGCTAAAATAGAATTACAAAACGAAAATACTAAGGGTGGAGTCTGGAAGCCAACCAACCTAATTAATTTTACAGATACTACTTCTATGGTGCACCCGGTTATACGAGTGCATTACAATGTTATCCTAGAGAGCCGCTTTTTTGGGTTTGATGGGTCTGAATACGGTCATATTCCGAAAAGACCATAGGGACCAGAACGCCGTAAACGAAACCGCTTCCAGGCAATCATTCACCCTTGTCCTCAACCTTAGAGATGCCAACCATATCTTCCAATCCTGAACTGAGTTGAGAGCAGGGATATCGAAGTTCCACCACCTGCCTAAATTCCTCTAGATATCCTTCGTCACCCAACATTCAAAAAAAAGATGGTTCACCGATTCAGCTTATACTTCACAAATCAGGCACATAAATAAATTGACATCTATTTCTCTTTTAATTAGATTATCCCTAGTTGGTAGCTTATTTAGCCCCATCCGTCATATGAAAATATTCGCTTAAAGGAAACCAACCTCTTCCAATATATGAATGTTTGATCAATCTCCAATATGTTACTTTTGAGAATTTTGGCCAATGCCATCAAATAACAATCAAGTTTCACTAATTTTCTTTTGGTAACTAACTTTTTTTCTTTGTACATAGTTAGTTATAGCATTTACAATGTTACTTCCACAATTTAAGTTAATTCTAGAAAGTGGAATGCATAAAAATTAGTGTAAGGAGCAAAATATTGTTATCCCAAATCATACTTCTTATATTAACAATATATATATATATATATATATATAATAGACAAAAATTTATTTACCTTTTGAACAAGTTGTTTTAAATAAAACTCACTGTTAAATGTTGCTTAATAACATAATTTCTTAGAGTATCTTCATAATTTTTTTTTAAAATAGAGAATTAAAATTAAAAATCCTTACAAAATATTACATTCAACTTCAAGAGCATCTTCATTTTGAAGATTACAAAATTAATTATATTATTAAAATAATCTATATTTCTAATAAAATGTAATTTATTTTATCTAAATATTTACTTTCAAACTTTATAAATATTATTTTTATTTTATTTATAAAACAATTAGCACAATTAAAAAATATTTTTTATTTTCTTTACGTGAGTCTTATTTATTTATAGTTTGTTTTATTACCTTAACAATCAATATAATAAAAAACTTTTGGTTGTATTTACAATTATTTTTTTATTTACACATCAATCAATACGTTAATGTAATATTATAAAAATGACTAAAATCATATGTTGGCATTTTGAGAATGCTTGGATGGTGGATTTTATTATTTATCCAAAAAATTTAGTTTTTTAAATCTTTATGCCTTATTAATTGATTAAATATTTTATGTATTTTTGTAATTATTATAAATCAATATACCTTATTAACTACCTTTCATATTCTTTTTTTATTTATTATGAATCATTATATATAAATCAAATATTTATAACAATTTAATACATTTAAATATAAATGATAAAACAATTATGACAATGAAAGATTAATTTGCAAACAAACAAGATATATGAAAAAATAATCAGATAATATAATCTGATTAAGAAGCGGTAGTAACTAAAGAAAAAAGGACATCCAATTAATGCTCGAATAAAGAAATGACAAACCAAAAAAGAATATCAATACGGATGAAATGCTTTAATAAACTGCAAACCGGACCAAATTCTCAAACAAAAAGTTTATAGCAATTCCAAGATAGTAAATTGAAGATGACTAACCTAATGAGAAATGTCGGGTCTATACTCGCGGGTTTCCGGTTATTTTTTCTCAAAAGATTCGCATGATCCTCTAAGTTCGACAACTGACAACTTTGAACAAACACATATCCAAATAAAATACATGAATGCCAAGTAACATTAGAAATGAAAAACCCTTACAAGAAAAGCTAAAAAGGATAAAAAAGACCATAAAAATTTAACTGTCCTAAATTCCAAAAGAGCCCATATTCAAACTTTTTAACAACCATTAAAGATAGATGAACTCAAATTTAATATTATATGGTGTCAAAGAAAAAGTGGCATTAAAACAAAGAAGTTGATAATGAGTAAGCCTTTGCTCTGATTAGAACTAACGATCATTGTAAAGGTAATTAGGAAGACTTGAAACATCACCTCCACTCAATGCCATAAGTAGGTATATTTTTAGGATACCATATTGTAGTAAGAAGAAAAACAATATATAAAATAACCAGATACATTTACTTCATGATGTTAGAACATTTGAGCCATTACCTATGAGCATGAAGTAGAAAAAACAAGTACCACCTTATCAATAAAATCCAAAGCTTTAGTATAATCGCCTGACTCAAAAAATTTGTTGGTTGTAACTAAAGCACTATGTGCTTGATGCAATTGAGAAAGCTCCTTCTCCACCACGGAATTTCCAAATTTCATTTCAAGATATTCTCTATAGCTCTTCTCTAATTCCTCATATATACATTAGCCAAAAATCCCCTGAATCATATAAGTTTCTAATCAGGAACTATGTGAAAACTTGTTTCGGTTTTCTTAAAATTATAACCAGGTTACAATTTTTAATTATGGGTGCGGCATCTGTATGTTGTATGTTTGTAAGAAATACCCAACTTCCCTTTAGGGCATAAAAGTCTCAATCTTCTATCACTTATCTTTATGGTTGATTCAATTGGGTGAGAGAGGAGATGATTTAGAGGGTGATGATAGTCTCTGAAACTGCAACCAACACCGCGTAGTTCCATGATCTAATCCACAAACAAAACAAAAACCAAACAAAAAACGAAAAAACCATTTCCCCCTTCTATACACATCCTCTAGATTAACAACACCAAAATAAGAAATTCCAAAAATGAACACGAATAATCAGCTCACGAAGTGAGAGAACCCGAGATTTACCTGTAAAATACCTTGCAGAAGTAGAATAAGACCCGATGTCTAAGGGAGAGAGGAGGACGACGGTGAAATTTTCGGCCGGCTAGTGGAGAGAAAGTAATGAGGAATCAGGATTGTTGTGGTGCTTGAATATATCTCAGGGTATGGGAACTGGAATGTGGTTTGGGAGGGACGTGGTGGGAGATGATTTAGGGACGTGGAAGAGAGGTTTTGAGAGGAACGCGGTCGCCAGGTCGAAAATGATTTCAAGGATAGGTTAAAGATGCAGTCAAGCTTGTACATAAAATAGAATAAGTTATACCTCTTAAAAACCTAAACTTAACTGAATAAGATGCTTTATATAATAAGATAGATTTGATAGAAAATTCTAAATGATCACAATCAAATTTAAAACTACTATAATAATTATATGTAGTAGAATATAAAATTTAATTATGGTTAGAAAATTGAATGTCATACATTTACTTTATATGATTTTTTAAGGGTTGGATTTTAGTGATAACGGAAGTTATGGTGAGAATGAGTTTTCATCCTTGGATCAATCCTGATTGAAGATCAACATTAATGAGATACACCGAGATTCACCGGATTAATTCTCGTGAGAATCACAATTCATGGGGTGAGGGTTAGATTAAAAGTGATCAATCAAGGGCTAGATCCCTCTTACGTTTCTCATCTTATCTTTTATTCTCACAAGATCCTTCGTCTATATCATTAATATTCGTCTACATCATCTTTTCTGCACCATGGAGTGGATAGGATCACCGAGAGTAAATCATCAAAAAAATTATGAAGCTTTAGTCATCAAGTTGTTGTAGACCTGGCAAAAACTGACACGACACGCTAACCCGACACGAACTAAACGGGTTTGGGTGATACATTTCAACCCGTCTAAGTAAACGGGTTGACATGACACGACACGAAATCTAAACAGGTAAGATCATGGTCCAAAATTTCAACTTGAAAATGACCCGAATAACCCGTGTTAGTCCCTATTTATAGATGGCTACGTAAGTAAAGGTTTATAGAGGGGGGGGGGGGGTTGAATACAAACACACAAAATTTTACACTTTTAACTTTTTTAATATAAATATTAAAAATTTACACACAGAAGTTTATTGCGGAAAAGAATAGACACACTATTCTAACAAACTAAATACATGAAACACATGAAACAGTAATTAACTTATGCACTAAGAAAGCTAAAATAAAACTATTAAGACACTCAGGATTGCCGGAATCAAACAAAAGATCACTCAGAGGATTTGTTGAAAGCGTGAGATTTATGGGTAGGACTTCATCTCCTTTTATAGTGCCCATGCATGGGGTGCATGAGGACAACTGTCAAGGATGTATTAGCTGGAAGTATATCTGATGGACAAAGGAAGATGCCACTCCCTTTGTACTAGGTTAATGGATGAACCATTCTCTGTAGCACGCAATGTCAGATAACTTTATCTCTTTTTCTTCATGCTCTGTGAAGTCCCATCAAACCTTTTAGCTTAAAGACAAACATCCTTTTTAGGTGAGTAAAAAGAGAATGTCTGAATTTAAGGTTTGCTACCCAAGTTCTTGCTATGCACGTATCTTGCATTTATTGTGTCATAAGAACTTCTGAAAATTGCTAGGTGATATATGGAACCATGTATCACATTGGTTAGTGCCTTATAAGGTTAGAATTGATAAGTGTACACATTGCTTGGATTGGTGATCCTTATTTATCACTAAGTGTTGGCAAGTGTGCGTCCTTGTATTGGTAACTTGTTATCACAACCTTAAATAATGGCAACTACAATTTTCGGTGACCATATATACAAATCGGTGACCTCCATATACAATGTTAGTGACCTCCATGTACAATATCGGTGACCTCATCTGTCAGGTCGGTGACCACATCTATCAGGTCGGTGACCACACATAATTCGGCAAGTGGTCTGAATTTTAATGTTAGTTGGTACATAAAAAATTCCACATTTTGATGTACAACCCTTGATTGGATAGTCTTTGAGTTTCCAATACTTGAAGTATATTTCAGACCTTCAAAAGAACCTGTAAAAGATCAATCATATAAGAGAGAAGGTTCATCACCAAATCATCGGTGACCCAACCATATAAGAAATACTTTTTGACCCTTTCTATTTTTCTTTTGGGTTCTTTCACTCAGATATATATTTTTGTTGTTTTTTTTGTTTTGTTTTTTTTAACTGAGTATATACAGTATGAATATAAGTATAAGTATAAGAATGAGTATGTGCAAAAATTTTAGATATAAACAAGTATGAAATGAAGAATAATATGAACTTTTATTAATCAACACACAGGATAGTACATCACACAGAGTACATGATTAAGAAAGTTCATATTAAGAGTGAATGACTAAGAGTCAGCAGGTTCTCTCCTTTTCAGTTCATCCAAGACGAGTCTCGTCATTCCATGGTCTTCAACAGGAGGCACTCCCAGGATAGCAGTGAGAAAAGAATTTTGAGCCCTTGGAATGTCGGAAGCTCTGAAGAAACCAATATTTCCAATGATGTCTTCAAAGAACACTCCAAGTTCGGGTTCTGTAAGCATGATTTGCTCCGGTACGCAACTGGAGTCGGAATGGTGAGATTAATACCCGAAGCGTCTATCTTGATATTCCTTTCGTGAAGCATGGCAAAGTGTCCCTTCTTTTTATTCCTTGGAGCTGTGATAACCTCTCCCGAAAGGCCTTGTTGAATAAGGTACATTTGTTGCCCTTCTATACTGGAAACCACTATATCATGCTCCGTCTGAATTTTGACCATTTTGAGGAAGAATTTTCGGAGTGTGTTAAGTACAAACTCTTTGTACTTACTCCTACTCTTTGAAACAAAATTACCGACCTCCAACCATTCTGTTACACCAAGAACTTCCAACCACTCAATTTCATAAGTTTTGGAAAGAGTGTCGACTCTCTTGATGGTGATAAGTAACATAGGAGAATTTTTAGTTGGAGGATGAATAGTGGCACCGATGATCTTTGATTCATCTTTCCGATTTTTCAGTCTTCTTTTGAACCATTCAACTTCTTTGGTCTTTTTGGCATCGGCAACCGCTTTCATGGCTTCTGAATTTTTCTTTAAGTTTTCAAGCTCATCTTTTTGAGCTTGAAGAGCATAGGTGGCTTTGGCTCGGGTAGCCTCATCTTGAGCCAACTTGAGTACATTCGTCTGATCGAACTCAAATTGAGCCCTTATTGCTTCCTCTCTTTCAGCTTCAGTAAGAATGACCCCAAGGGGATCGGTGAACCTGGAATCAGGTTGTAGTAGGAGAGAATCACCTTCTGGACATCTGGCCTTTTTCTTCTTCTTTTCTGCTTCATGCTGCTCTTCATCAGAAATAGGCTTCTTTCCTTTAGCTTTTTCTTTTCTTTTATTTTATTTCTCCTCTTCAGTTTCTTCACGGGATCGAGCACTGGCACTCTCCCCCTCAATTGTTGCTCCAGTTATCTCGGTGACCTGGGGATCGGTGACCAAGGGAGGAGTCACCTCGGTGACCTTGGTCTCGGTGACCAAAGGAGGAATCACCTCGGTGACCACGTCGGTGACTGGTGGTGGTGTTTGCTGCTGCCTTCTTGTTTTTCTCCCCCTCAGTGGTTGATCCCTTGAAACCAAATGAAGTGAGAAATCTCTTTATCTGATCAACATCTGAGCCCAATCCACCCAACTTCTTTCCAATCAGTTGAACCACGAATCTGTCTTCATTCGTGGAAATTGCATTACCGATATCGATCAATGGTTGGAGGAGAAGTGGGTACCTTGTCAACTTTAGTGAGAAGGGAAGCAAGTGACTCCAAAATTGCTTCCTGATTTTTAAGGATAGAAGCAATGTCGGAGGCTTGCTTCTTAGAAGCATCTTGAAGTTCCTTGATTGAGAAAGTCACCGATTCTTGATTTGCAAGAAACCCTTGCTGAAGACCAAGGATATCCAGATGAAGAAGATCCAAACATGTCATAAGAGTTGGGTGAGTCACCGACAACTCTTCAATGCTGGACCTTAGAGTAGTAGAGAGATTTGTTGTTGTATGTACAAGAGAAGCCATCCTTTCCATCTTTTTGTTTGCATGATCTTCCAAAATTTCCACCCGACGAATAGTGTTATTTGAGAAATTATTAAAAGCCGTGAGAAGATCATCCCCATGTTGAGAAGTCATAGGGGCGGTTGGTTGAGGCTTTGGTGGCTGATCATCATCATCATCACTTGAAGAGGAGTAATCCACCAAACCTGTAGGTTTATTTGGGGGGGGGGGATCTCGGAGAGTGAGAAGATGTGGGGGAGACACGTTTAGGGGAATGTCGATGAGGGGAGTCCTCAATAATGTGTTCCTCAACAACCTTGTCATGTACGGGAGACGTACGTGGCCAAGGTGTAGTGTCGGAGAATAAAAAGTCGGTAAAGTGGGATGCTCCATCAAGTGTACCTGGTTGTGATGCACTCTCATTTGAAGTGTGAAAAAGGAGTTGTGAGAGCTCAGGGGGTGGTGAAGAGGCGCCTTGGATGAGAATGTCCAAGTCATCTTCATCAACTTTGGAGAAAGTTGATGAAGGCTGTAATTGGGTAACCCCTTTTACAACCATGTCCTTTTGGGAGGGCATGGAGGAGCTAGGAAGGGTCGAGTGTTCCTTGGGTCTAGTGAGGATATTTTCAACACTCACCGACTTTTGGGAGTCGGTGGGTAGTTTTTATGTTAGGACCATTTTGGTTCCCTTAGACTTCTTTGAGGAAGTCCTCGGGGGGCTTTTCGAGTGTCTCCGCTTTTGGGATTTCGATGCCTGGGTAGAAGCCAAAGGCTCTTTTGGCTTCGTGGCATCGGTGAGCGCGGAGGTGGATGTGCCCGACGCCTTAGATCTCTTTCGAGATTTGGGCACATCGGTGACTCGTGGTTCAGAGGGAGAGGAATCGGTGACTGAAGGTCCCCGAAGTCTGGGTTTATTTTCACCCCAGGCAAGAGTTGCATTTCGTGCAAACTCAATCATAGTAGGTCTAAGAGGGTTATCTATGGCCAAGACTCCCTTTTGCATGAGTGGCTTGCTAACTTGATAAAGGGGGAGATCATATTTGATATCATCCCTCTTTTCAAGATTTTTAGCAAGCTTGGCATTAATAATAAGGGAGAAAAGGCGTTGGAAAGGTACCTGAGGTCGCCGATAGGTAGAGAAGTATGAAATCATTTCATTAAAGAAATAGTCTGCAAAGTCTATTCTTCTTTGAAACATCAATGCATGAGCCAGCTCGGTGACCTGAGATGGTGTTTGATCCGGACCTCCAGTTTTCTTGCTTAGACACAAGATGAAATGAGCAAAGAAGAAATTCCAAACATTACCCATATTTTTCCTTACCAAGGGACATGGACCCTTGAATTTTGGACCTCTTTTCTCTTCAATGTAGTTCAGAGTTGACACCACCTGTTGGTGCTCATTTCCAAGGGGAAAGGTTTCATATGTATCATATGAAGGAAGGTAAAGAATGGTGCGTACATCTTCAACATCGAAGATTACATCAGGTTCATCTTCACTGGGGACAGAAACTAGTATTTGATCCGAATAAGCATCAAATATGCAAGTAAGCCAGAAGTTACCCAGTAGAAACTTACTCATTTTGGGTTTAGAAGTAACAGCGTATTGTAGGGGACACCTTTGAAGAAACCAACACACATCATTGTATTCCGGATGTGCTTCATCAATGCCAATGCGACCGAAATAGTTGCATGCAGGGAAGGTGAGGGAGTCAAGAGTTAGGGTTTGTTCCTCAGATACCTGGGTGATTTCGATGGAGTGTTGGTCGAAGATGCCATGGATGATCTTTGAGAGTTGCAGGTTTCTGAATCAAGATTTAGAGAGAGTGGAGAAGATGGATGCGATAAAGAAGGAGAATGAGGTGGGGAACGGTTATTTATATGAGAGGAGGGAAATTTTCAATTTTCAAAAATAATGATGACTTGATGTGATTGAAGGTCAGAATTCTAAGGGTTTTTGGCTCAAATCGGCGCATGCTTCTGACATTAATGACGTTGATGATGTCATTATGGATAGTTTCAATGAATCTTAGTCACCAAGATTGGTAACCTAAGGGTTATCTTTTAAGGGATAAGGAATACGAAAGGTTTTAGGTTTATGTCGGTGAGTGGAAGAGTGAAGAGAAGGGTGACATCGGAAGGTCTAGGGTTAGGGCGACGTCGGTGAGTAGGACATCGGAAAGTGAGAGAGAGGAGAGAGAGAGACGAACGTCGGGGAGTGAGGCTTTGGAACGAACGTCAGTGAGTGTGGTTTGGGGCGATCGTCAGTGAGTGTATGATGAGAGATAGAGACGTCGGTGAGTGTGACGTTGGTGAGTGGTGGTTTTGAGCAACGCCGGTGAGTGGTGGTTTTTGAGTAACGTCGGTGAGTGGTGGTTTTTGAGCAACGTCGGTGAGTGGTGGTTTTTGGAGTGGGGAGGAACGTCGGTGAGTGTATGGTTTAGGGTTATAACAGTGAGTGGCTTATATAGATGAAACGTCGGGTACGTTAGGGTTTATAGAGAGAGAGAAGAGACGTCGGTGAGTGGGTCACCGACTTTATATATATTTATTAATTTTTTTTATTTATTTACTTACTTATATATATATATATTATTCTATATTAATCATACCTAATTCACCGATGAGGAACTTGAACCTTGCTTCATCAAGAGGTTTTGTGAACAGATCAGCTAATTGATAATCAGTGGGAATAAAGTGTAGTTCCACATCACCTTTAGAGACATGATCTTTTATAAAGTGATACCTGATATCAATGTGCTTAGATCTTGAATGAAGCACAGGATTGTTGGCAATGCCTATTGCACTTGAGTTGTCACACAGTATTGTGCTTAGATCTTAAACTAACTGCTTTGATACCACTTGTTAGTCCCTATTTATAGATGGCTACGTAAGTAAAGGTTTGTGAAGGGGGGGGGGGGTTGAATACAAAACAACAAAATTTTACTCTTTTAATTTTTTAATATAAATATTAAAATATTACACACAGAAGTTTGTTGCTGAAAATAATAGACACATTATTCTAACAAACTAAACACATGAAACACACGAAACAGTAATTAACTTATGCACTAAGAAAGCTAAAACAAAACTGTTAAGACACTCAGGATTGCCGGAATCAAACAAAAAATCACTTAGAGGATTTGTTGAAAGCGTGAGATTTATGGGTAGGACTTCATCTTCTCTTAGGGGGCGTTTGGTTCGCAGAAAGGAATTGGATGGAATGGAATCTGTCAAAGGAATTTGACTTTGAAGGAATTGGAATTGGAATGTTGTCAGGTTTGACCAGCTGTTTGGTTGGCAGAATTGGAATAGAATCTGTTGAAAGAATTGGAACCTATCTGTTTGGTTCACATAATGTAGCTTTGGAATTGGAATGAAATTCCAGTAAATGACTAAAATACCCTTTTTATTAAGTTTAATTTTTTAAACTAAAATTAGTTTAATAAAATAATTATTAATTACTTCAATTTGTTTAACTCTAAAAATAATTTGAGCTTTTTTACAGCTAAAAACTGCATAAAACAGCAAAAATCATATTTTTTTTACAGCAAAAATAGCTAAAAACTGCAGAAAAAAGCAAAAAAACTACAGCAAGAGAACATCTGTTAGGGCAAGACATATTTTAGTTGTTGCAGGAGACGATGGAGAACCTAACTGCTAGGGTGAGGAAAACCGAACCGAAAATGGAAAAAAAAACCGAGAAACCGAAAATCCGAAAACTAAAAAACCCCCCGAAATACAGAACCGAAATCGAAAACCCGAAAATTGAAAAAAAAACCTCGAAAAAACTGACACGAACCAAAATCGAAAAACCGAAAACTGAAAAAACCCCCGAAAAAGCCGAACCGAAAATCCAAGTGAATGGGTGTCGGCTTCAATTTTAAGAGATTAGGGTTTAGTTATTTTTTTAAGATGAGGGTATTTTAGGTATTAGGAATATATCAAATTCAATTCCATAGAAATCCCATGGATAACCCAAGGAATCTCAAATGCCCTTTTTTTGGAATTCTTTGGAATTTAACAAATTCCAATTCTTGAAAATAGTGAACCAAACAAAGGAATTGGAATCTGGTCAATGGAATCAGATTCCAATTCCACCAGATTCCATTCCATTCCGGCGAACCAAACACCCCCTTATAGTGCCCATGCATGGGGTGCATGAGGACAGCTGTCAAAGATGTATTAGCTAGATATCTGATGGACAAAGGAAGATGCCACTCCTTTTATACTAGGTTAATGGATGAACCATTCTCTGTAGCACGCAATGTCAGATAACATCTCTTTTTCTTCGTGCTCAGTGAAGTCCCATCAAACCTTTTAGCTTAAAGACAAACGTCCTTTTTAGGTGAGTAAAAAGAGAATGTCTGAATTTAAGGTTTGCTACCCAAGTTCTTGCTGCGCACGTATCTTGCATTTATTGTGTCATAAGAACTTATATTTGAAAATTGCTAGGTGATATATGGAACCATGTATCACATCGGTTAGTGCCTTATAAGGCTGGAATTGATAAGTGTACACAGTGCTTGGATTGGTGATCCTCATTTTTCACAAAGTGTTGGCAAGTGTACGTCCTTGTATTGGTGACTTGTTATCACAACCTTAAAGATGGCAACTACAATTTTCGGTGACCATATATACAAATCGGTGACCTCCATATACAATGTCGGTGACCTCCATGTACAATGTCTGTGACCTCATCTGTCAGGTCGGTGACCACACATAATTCGGCAAGTGGTCTGAATTTTAATGTTAGTTGGTACATCAAAAATTCCACATTTTGATGTACAACTCTTGATTGGATAGTCTTTGATTTTCCAATACTTGAAGTATATTTCAGACTTTCAAAAGAACCTGTAAAAGATCAACCATATAAGAGAGAAGGTTCATCACCAAATCATCGGTGACCCAAAAACCCGTTTATATTATGTCCCTTTGGCAAATAACGTCAACAACTCACAGTTTATAGTTTTTTTAACAAAGTATATACTAAATAATAATAAAAAGTGATTGTACATTCCATGTAGACCTGACAAAAACTGGCACAACATGCTAACTAGACACGAACTCGACACGAATGAACGGATTTGGGTAATATATTTCAACCAGTTTAAGTAAACGAGTTGACACAAAAATGACACGAAAACGACATGAAAATTAAACGAGTTGACACGACACGACACGAAAATTAAACGGGCCGGGTTAGGGTTAGGTACTCTCAACCCGTTTAACTTTGAACCCGACACGTTTGGCAGGTCTAAGTTGTTGTATACTCTGACAATCCCGCTACAACAATCAAAATATTAGCAGCTTTACAAATTTAAGCATAAAACACGATCATTTTCTCCAACTTAGTTTCAGACTCAATAAAAAGATAAAATAAAGACAAAGATCTCAATTTATATGATTGCAAATAAAATAATGGTAAATATTATAAAAGGTGATTAAGATGATAAATTTTTCCCTTGTCAAGCGTGCAAAAAAAGTTATCGGGCTTTATAGTTGAAAGAGAGCTTGATCGAGCTTTACCAAACTTAAACAAAATTTTCAGGTCGTATTTTAATAGGACCTTGAAAAAAATATGTTGGCCTGATCGAGTTCGAAGGTTAGGCTTGGGCTTTTTCGGGTTTGGAATTTTTTTACATTTAGCAATACATGATGCTTATATTTTCAATATCGTACTTATTATTGATCATACTTGATTAAAACTAAATAACAAATATTCACCCTCATGAACTAAAGTTGTTCTCTTCATTTTTCTGTAATATTAAATGGTGGTAAACACAAACTATAATGTATGCCTCAATATTGTATAGAATTTTATTTAGTATTATACATATATATCTATACTATATTATAAAGCATTTGATCAAAAACTCTTAAAAACAACATTTTAAGCCATAGGTACTGCTGTTTAATGCAAATTACTTAATTTTAAGCCCAACTGATAACAACCTATTCCACTAATTAAGCCTAACTGATAAGAACGTATCCCACTAATCCTCTAACTACATACCTACATTCCCTCCAGCTTCATCAATATCCGGCTTTACCATCCATATCGATTTAATTTGATACGCCAACCTTCGTCCATATCGATTCAAACAGTCATCCATGCCGATTCCAACAGATATGGATATATATGTTTTTGTTACTCATGATACAAACAATTCCATATCGATTTCCAAGGTTCCTCTATTTCGTCTACTCGATCTTCTTCTTCTATTTCGTCTACTCGATCTTCTGTTATTGTTTAGGATTTCAAGTTAATTGCTTTGCCATTTGTTTCAATTTCAAGTTAATTGCTTTGCCATTTGTTTCAATTTCAAGTTAATTGCTTTGCCTCGATCTTGTGATACCGTTTAGGATTTCAATTTCTGTGTAGTACCAAATGCTTCAATTTCTTGGGTTTTTTGTTGTCTCTCTTGAGACCATGTAAATCTTTTGTTACCGTTTTAGGTTTACAATCTATTGTTTTTTTGTTTTTGTTTTCAGGATACAAACGAGGACAAACAAATTCCAAGGTACCTATATGCCTCATTTTGTTATCACAAGTTCATCTTTGAACCAGATCTCTTGCTTGCTGAAATTTGAAGTTCTTCCTTATGCTTGGTAATCACTTACCCGGGTAAGCGTTTGATAAACGGCCCCTTAGAATCATATTGGAGTAAGGGTTGGGTTCCATAAGAATGAAAGTTATGGTGAGAATGAAAAAAATGGATCTCTTAACCGAAGAGAACCACTAGATAAACACTAATGAGATACATCTGCTTAATTCTTCTTTAAATTGCAATTTATATTTTGATGAACATTTATCCGGCAAACAAATCATGAATTAATTTTGGTAACGTCTAAAAGTCATTTCTCTTTCTAATTATTTAGTCGATAAAATATGTTAATCTTAAATTTATATATTAGTCTATTTGCGTCATAATGAAAAAAAAACATAAAAATAAAGAATATAATAAAACATAGTTAAATCATAAATGTTCGATTTTTCGGTTTCAGCATCGAGATGACCCGCTACAACGTGCGGGTACACTGCTAGTATATATATATATATATATATATACACATACACACACTAGAAGAAGTACCCGCTGCAAGGCAGCGGGATTTAATAGTATTTCATCAACGTTAACTTTAAAAGCCTCAATAAAATATTAAATTGTCAATTGTTATGAACTTATAAATCAATATTCACTATTTTTACAAACTCAAGTACAATCCTAATTTAAAAAAACAAAGTAACACATTTGAAATGTTTTTTTTAATAATTTTGATTTTGTGGAAAGATTTGGAATGATATGTTTGGTTAGGGGTGAACATGGTACGGTACCATGTTTTTTTTCTCAATACTATGTACCAACCAATTATAATTGGTATTCAGAATTTTATACCGTGTACCAACCTACTGTAGTTGGTACCAACTTAATTAGTACCAACTTATTTCCGTTGGTACGTGTTGGTACGGTATTTATACCAACATCTCAAAGTTCATAAAGTTTAAATGTTTAATATAAATATAAACTAATAACATGATTATGTTTAAAGTTTAATAGAAAGTTTACAAACCTATCCAAATGATTTAATAGAAACTTTAGACAATTTACACTTTATAAATATGTCTACACTATGTTGAGATTAGGTTAGGGTTGCTACTTGTTATCTTATATATGAAATGAGACTAAAAACTAAGAAGTCTAAACTCTAAAGTAAACTAAAGACAGTAAGTGACTAAGTGAGGTCGAACCAAACCTAAAGTGAATTGTAAAAAACAAAAGATTATTAAACTGCAATTAATTATTATATAATACATTTAATTGATTTATTATACAAAAAATAACGTATATATAAAATTCGGTACGGTACGGTACTACCGTGGTATTGGATTTTCGATATCACGTACCAATCATGTTTGTGAAATTGATACGGTAGTACCAACCAATTCAATCGGTACCAATTTAGTTGGTACCAATTAAATTGGTACGGTTGGTATCATACTTGGTTGGTTTGTGATGGTATATTTTTGACACCCCTATGTTTGGTTTGTAGGATTTGGAATAAAATTGAATTTCATTATTAATTTATTTTTACAAGACAAGTATTTTAAACATTTGTAACTCTTAAAAATCTAAACAATAATTACTATTTATAATGTAGTATGGATATAGATAGATAAAGATGCAAAATGAAAACCTAAAAATGAAAAATTAAGACGTTAAATTAAGTTTTAAAAATAACTTGGCACGTATTTATTATTTTTAAGATTGTCGTTAAATCCAAAAATATTGATATTGGTCTTTTTTGATGATATTGAATAAAAATTTAAACCATATATAAAAAAAGCGTTTTTTATATATTTTAGTTAATATACGATTATGTATGTTATATATTTTTGGTCTTTATCGTATTCCTCCGTAACTCCGTTAAGGTAATATGACTTGGTAAACGCTTACCCAGGTAAGCGTTTGGTAAACGGCCTAAGTAAATTGATCATAAATGGAGAAAAAAATATATTGTAACTTGTGTTAGAACTTGGTTATAAAAATGTGTGAAATGAAAATTATAAAAGGAAGGGATATACAATCAATGAAATAACAAAATCTAAAGTCTAAAATGTAAGTTGAAAATTAAAATTAAAATAAGTTAATACATATTCATCATTTTTTATAATATTTATAAATCGTAAAATACCTGATATTGGGCTTATTTCGAAGGCATTCAGGAGACGATTATAATGGTATAATTTATTTTAATATAAAATAAAATATATTTTTAAATACAATTGAGTTGATATAAGATTTTATATGCTAAAATGAAAAGAGTGTGAAATGAAAATTATAAAAGAAAGGGATACAAAGTCAATTAAATAACAAAATCTAAGGGTCTAAAATGTAACTTAAAAATTAAAATTTATTTTATTTTAAATAAATGAAAGATAACCTAACCCCGCCTAAAGGATAGGATAGATTACAACTATAAAGTAAAGGCTGCGCATTAGACTATTGTACATTAAGCAAATTTTATGGTACCTCTTAAATTGTGTGAAGAAACAGTTTAAGAGGCTTTATATATATATATATATATAGAGAGAGAGAGAGAGAGAGGAAAGTTCAAATGAGAACTTTATAAATTTAAAGGAATAAAGGAACACCTTGTAGACCACATATGATGTGGGTCTCACATAATATTAAATTATTTCTGATTTAATATAATTTAATATTAAATCAGAAATTATTTAATATTATGTGGGACCCACGTCATATGTGGTCCACATATTGTTCCTTTTTTCCTTTAAAAATGGGTGGTTCTCGTATGATCCCTCCCTATATATATATATATATATATAGAAATAGGTTCATGCGAGAATGATAACAATTTATGAGAATGCGAGGACAATCTTCAGCCAATCATTTTGTACATGAAACTTTTCATGTACAAAATCACATATGATTCATGTACAAAATCACATATGATTAGCCGCGACTTGTTCATGGGAAAAGTCGCGCGTGTCCTTTTTGACGCTTACTAAATCACATATGATTTTGTACATTAAATCATATATGATCTTGTACATGAAAAATTTCATGTACAAAATGATTGGCGGAGAATTGTCCTCGTATTCTCGTAAATTGGTACCGTCCTCGTATGAACCCGCCTCTATATATATATATATAAAGAGAGAGAGAGAGAGAGAGAGAGAGAGAGAGAGAGAAGTGACTTCTTGTGTTAACCCAATAATTTGTGTTAACCGTGTTAACCCATCGTTCACTGGTGAACACCATTCATCAGTGAACGAGCATCGTGTTCGTCAGTATACGAGAATCGTGTTATCGAGTCACATAACATAATCTCATTTTAAGTCTTATTAGGTAAAAGTTAAAAAGTAAATTGCAAATTTGATCATTGTGATTAAGTAAAATATAAACTGGGTTTGTAGATTTCATTTACTACATTGTTGTTTATCATTGTTTACAATTCATTTCGGATTTGGTTCCTATGACGAACATTCTCCATGTCCGGCTCGTTTAAACCCCTCGTGTGCCCTTAACTTGCCTCTCATGTGAGGTATTTTAATCTTTTTCCTTCTCCATATTAAAAAAGCCTAGGAAAGTATATAAGCGTATTTGTGAGGTGATATGAGCTCCTTACGTACATACTCCAACTACCTTGCAAGTTACAGGTTATCCAGTCTTCTGTGGGACTCTTCAAAACTCATCACAAAGATATAGAATATCTTGATTCTTGATTGAAAGCGAGGACCAAGAAAATGCAACTTTGGGTTCTATTCCAAGGGTACTGTGTACACAACAATTGTTGTAATTGAGTTTATCAGGGCGATTTTTTGTAGCCACAACTTATCGGAATTAGTTCAGGCATAGCCTGAACAACCTTCCAAAAAAAACATGAAAGTTTGTTCGACAAGGAGGTTCAACAAATTTCTTATTAAACGATTAGGAAATGCAAGGTGACAAACTATACATAGCATTGAGAAAATCGAATAACCTCTTGGATAAAACAAGATGGGAGGCCAAATATGTGTTATGCTAGTTTGGATACGAGATCCAAAACCATAAGGACAAAGGGGCAACGAGAGTGTCATGACTTTTGGTCAGGCCCATTCCTTACGAAAAAATATTCAATATACTGTTTTTATCATGATAAATAATATTGAATTAAAAAAATACTAATAATTCATGTAAAACCGTTTTTTCAAGTATTCTAGACACAAATTCAATTAGTAATTATTTTTAAATTAATATTATCTATCATGTCATCATTTTTACACAACATCATCAATTCGTTCCATCGTTAAAAAACATCCTATAATATGATTTTAATATATAGATTGACATTATTTGAGGTCACAATGTTGAATATTCAGAACAAAACTCTGTAATCAATATAGGTAAATTAGATTTCCCTCTTACCACAATACCAACATGTTAATGTTTATCATCATTGTTTTAAACTTTTAAGGTTAAAACAAACTTTTTCAGAACCATTATTATTACAATCAAAAGTCCATGTTGGTTATAGCTTGACATACTATTCTTGTTTTTAGGGACCTTTTACCAAAACTTACCGGCAAAATTCAACACTATTGCTCACTTACCCAATAAGATTTTAGTCTACTAAAATGATATCGTATACAATAATGTACTCGGTAAGCGTGGTAAGAGTCGTTGTCCTCATTTACCGGGTAAGACTCTCGAGCATTGCCTTTGCTCTTACCGCTCTTACTAGGTAAGATTCTTGGTCATTGTCATATTCGTCCGGTAAGATAACATGACTTGGTAAGCACTTACCCAGGTAAGCATTTGGTAAACGACCCCTTAGATATTGAAAAATACTTAAAATTCATGCACTCAAGAATAAGTAATGAGGAGTCAATAATGTATGAATAAACAAAGGTAGTTTTGAAATTCTATTTAGAAATATAATTTAAACCGTCTAATATGGTTGGTATTTTCTTTTTCATTCGGGGCCACATGCCCCACCAAACTCAACTTTTCCACAAACAACCGAGTGTACTCCCTTACAGTTTTACTCCCCTTCTTGAGAGCCCGAAACTCATCCACAATTCTGTCGATAGCCCTTTCATTACAATACTCTTCCATGATCTTCGGGTTGAACATCTCCCATATCAGCAAGACTTCAAAGTTCTATTTCTGAAAAAATAGATGTGCTGTCACTGATAGTAATGACAAACTTGCCTTAACAGGCAAAAGAGTTGAAAACGTGTATGTCATTAATATGAATAGCTCTCACTCTAAGAACATGTGCTTCATATCCAGAGCTTCATCTAACATAAACTGGTTATGGCATAAACGACTCTCTCATCTAAACTTTAAGATGATTAATGATTATCTCAAAAGATCTTGTCAGGGATCTCCTAAAACACACCTTTGCAAAGGAATCTCTTTGTTCAGCGTGTGAAAAAGGAAAACTGACAAAAGCCTCATTCAGATCGAAACAAGTTTCATCAGTGACCTCTCCTCTTCAACTCCTTCATATGGACCTATTTGGACCTGTTAATGTCCAATCTCTCTCTGGAAAGAAGTACACTCTTGTGATAGTTGATGAATATTCCAGATATACTTGGGTATTTTTTCTTCGATCCAAAAGTGATACACCTGATGTAATTATTGATTTTATCAAAAGAATGGAAGTCCTGAACAACCTCATTATTCGTTCCATGAGAAGTGATCATGGTACTGAATTCAAAAACAGCACCCTGATTAACTTCGTTGAAGAAAAAGGAATCTCTCACAACTTCTCATTAGTGAGAACCCCTCAGCAAAATGGTGTTGCTGAAAGAAGAAATCGAACGATCATTGAAGCAGCTCGCTCAATGCTCAACGAATCGCATCTTCCTACTCAATTCTGGGCCGAAGCAGTAAGCACAGCTTCCTTTACTCAGAATCGATCTTTGATAGTTAAGCGATTCAAGAAGACTTCCTATGAACTATTTCATGGAAGAAGACCCTCTCTGAAATATTTACACATCTTTGGTTGTAAACGTTATATTATGAATGACAGAGATCACTTGGGTAAGTTTGATCCTAAAGCTGACGATGGGATATTTCTTGGATACTCTTCAGTATCTAAGTCCTTCAGAATCTTCAACAAGAGAAGATAGCATGTTGAAGAATCTATGCATCTCAACTTCGATGAATCTCGTCCAACAAACTCTGCTCCTATCCCTGAAGAAGATGAGGAGCTAAATGAATGGATGAAATCTCATTATGGAGAACCTGAAACTTATTTCAGCAGTCAACCTAATGCTGAAATAAATGATGACGGACTCCCTGATTTTCCCATTCCAAGCAATGATTCATCTTTAGGGATCAACGTCACTCCTCTCAATCAGATCCATCCATCTGATACCTCTCAAGGAAACTCTTCAGTGAATAACCAAGCTTCATCTTCTCCTCCAGATTTGATCTTAAACGATGAAGTCCCTGTTGCTGAACCAACAAATAATATTCCTGAAGGAGAAGAAGTCGTTGAATCTATTGTTGATCAGTCTCCTCAACCTCCTGCTCAGCGATGGACTACAAGTCATCCAATAAATCAAATTATTGGTGATCCTAATGCAGGTATCAAGACTCGTAGAAGTTCAGGTAATATTTGTCTTTACGTTAATTTCATTTCTCTCTCTGAACCTAAAAAGATAGATCAAGCTATCTCTGATCCTAGTTGGGTGTCTGCCATGCAAGAAGAACTGTCTGAATTTCAAAGGAACAATGTTTGGAACCTTGTCCCTCGTCTATCTGATAAGACAGTGATAGGAACCAAATGGGTCTTTAGAAATAAGCTAGATGAAAATGGCACTGTAATTCGCAATAAGGCTAGACTTGTTGCTCAGGGTTACAGACAGGAAGAAGGAATTGACTATAATGAAACATTTGCTCCTGTAGCTAGACTAAAAGCCATAAGACTCTTCTTAGCTTATGCTGCCCATAAAGACTTTAAAGTTTTTCAAATGGATGTTGAAAGTGCTTTTCTAAATGGAAAACTCAGTGCGGAAGTTTATGTTGAACAACCTCCCGGGTTCGCTGATCCTAGTCACCTTGGTCATTTTTTCAAACTTAAAAAGGCTCTTTATGGGTTAAAACAAGCTCCTAGAGCTTGGTATGATACCCTTTCTAAATTTCTTCTTAAAGAAAAATTTATTCATGGAAAAATTAATCAAACCCTGTTTTTAAGAAAACATAAAGGTCATACTATTCTAGCCCAAATTTATGTCGACGATATTATATTTGGTTCCACAAGACTCAAACTATGTACTCGTTTTGCTAAACAAATGAAGAAAAAATATAAAATGAGCATGATGGGAGAACTAACATATTTTCTAGGTTTGCAGATTAAGCAATCTGACAAAGGTATTTTTATATGCCAAAGTAAATATGTTAAAGACATGCTGAATAAATTCGACATGAATCAATGCTCAGCGGTGAAGACCCCCTGGCACCTCCTCTGACGTTGAATAAGGACTCTGATGGAAAACCTGTCAATATCACTGCCTATCGTGGGATGAGCGAATCTCTGCTATATCTTATAGCGAGCCGACCAAATATCATGTACTTAACCTCTCTCTGTGCCAGATATCAAGCCGAACCCAAGGAATCTCACCTCATCGCTGTAAAGTGGATCTTCAGATACCTGAAAGGAACTCCTAATCTGGGTCTTTGGTATCCCAAAGGCTCAGGGTTCGATCTAATTGGATACTGTGATAGTAATTTTGCAGGTTGCAAGATTGACAGAAAGAGTACCACTGGTGGGTATCAGCTATTGGGTGGTAAATTAATTAGTTGGACTAGTAAAAAGCAAAACTCTGTGTCCACCTCCACCACTGAAGCTGAATCCGTTGCCGCTGGTAGCTGTTGTGCTCAATCCTTTGGATGAGAAATCAACTCAGGGATTATGATCTCAGTCTTTCTAAAATTCCAATATATTGTGATAGCACTAGTGCTATTGCAATTGCAAACAATCATGTTCTTCACTCTAAAACCAAGAACATTGATATTCAATATCACTTTATCAGGGATCATGTGATGAATGGTGAAGTAGAACTCTGTTTCGTGCCAACTGAATATCAGCTTGCTGATCTTTTCACAAAGCCTCTTGATGAGACTAGATTTAATCTACTCATCAGCGAGCTTGGTATGTTAAATGCTGAATAAACTCTCCATTCTCTGAACTCTGATTCAGTGATACTTGATATCTCTCATGTATGATTTCTTATCTCTTTGCACTCTCTGAATATTTATTTTCAGGGAGTACGTCTTCAAACAAAAACCCATCACTGACAATCCTTTATTGTCCATTGATGAAGATTTAAGGATAATGATTAACATTTAATTATTAAATGATAATTAAATATTTTTTCAAATAAGAAAAGGACACGTCAGACCTTTATCTGACACACGACGGACCATGACGTTTCCTTTCCACTCCTTTCTAGGGACGTGCGCTAGGTCATCATTTCTTTTTCTAAAAGCTAAAACCATCGTTTAGCTATCCATTTTCTCTCTCCTCATGCTATTTAAGCAAAATTCCGTTTAATTCTATCTTTTATGCGCTCATATTCTTCTAAACGGCAAGAACATTCTCTCGATCTTCAAGCAATCACCAAGAACACCAAGAACACGCACTTATGCGTTTTTCTAACAATTTTACACTTTTAAGGTTTGATCTAACCCTTTCCTTTGTGTAAAAAAAAACAATGTCGATTCTCATCTTTTTCTCCTTTTAACTTCTTAAATCTTTACTTATTTTTAAACCTAAAAATAAATGTGATAAAACATAAAACTCTCTTTTTATCAAAAACCTGTTCTGAGTTCATCTTAGAACAGAAGGCCATCTTTTTGGTATTTGTCTTGCCCACAAAGTTTTTTTTTAACAAAAACCAGTTTCTTTGTGTTAAAACACAAGTACTTTGATCTTTGTTCATCAAAATACTTGTTTTTCTTCTACACATTTTGGTAATCTTTGTACCAAAAACTCTACTCTGGCTTACTACTCTTGTATTAAACCATGATTTTCCTCTTTGGTGTTCCCATCTTTGAAACATACATGGCATCATCAAGCTAGATCTCTCAGACCGCTGAACAAGACCCTATCATCATCGAGAAAGCCTCTGCAAGCAACTTCAGCATGAAACAAGCCATTTTCAAGGCATGCAACTATCTCGCACTGGTAAACATACCCGCTGACAAGGCCTACTTCAACGATGGAGCTACTTTCATCAAGGTCTGCCCTCTGATGTATGTGTTCGTGCACAACCCTGTCGGTATCACTGCGCATCTCCAGGCCCTCTGGTACTTTGCTCACTGCACGACGATCACCACTGAGAAAGGGAAGAAGCTCCCTATTATCGGCTTCACGATCCCCTCTCTGGGTCACTTTGCCTTCAATTCTGGTTTCTAAAGGCACGCTCTCCGCCTTCCCTCTAAGCCCAAGAACGAGACATGGGCCCCTGAGCCATCCACTGAACAGATTGAGGATTTTTTGGACTCAATCGGCTATGTCTGGGAAAATCCTGCGAACAAGGCAGTGGGCTCCAAGATGGAGAAGAAGCGACTCCCTGCTCGCTGGCAGTACATCTTCACTCAGGTCATTCAGTGCCTGAGTTCTAAAACTAGTTCTCATGACCAGGAAAGCAAGCATCTCCAAGACCTTGGCTTTGCCCTCTGCATCGGTTACAAGCTGAACTACGCCGATTATATCTTCAGCGATATGTACAGCCGGGTAAAGGCAGCAAAGAGAAACCAATTCATCCCTTACCCCAGATTCTTCTCTATAGTTCTGGAGCTTGCTTTCAAGGATGAATACCCCAAGGTTGCAAACCAAAGCTTCTCTTTGGTTGGGAAGAAATCACTAGAGATCAACATTCACGTTGACGATGCTCCATAAGCCCCCTACATGCTGTAACTTATTGCAGCTGCTACCCCTGTGTCCATTCCGCTGACAAACCCATCAGCGAGTATCCCTGACACCAACCTTCCCACAAAGCATAAGCAACCAACCGATGGTCATAATAAGACCATCGCTCAAAAACCCGCAGCAAAGAAAGCCAAGAAGGTAGTCTCTCAAAAGATTAGCCTCTCTCATTCTGGCGTATTACCAACGCCTCAGTCAACCTCTGCCACGACAACGGTCTCTGATCTCGTTGCTGCTTCTTCAGCACTACCCTTGCTTTTAACGACTCCGGTCACTGAAAGTATTAGAGTCAGTTGCGCTGAAGCTGCACCAGGTAATACAATCACAACCCTCTCTTCTTCTTCCACCATCTCTTCTTTGGTCCTCACAACAACGCGTGATTCAGAGATAGTAGTCCCTATCTCTGATGATGTTGAAATGCACGATGCTCAAACTTCAATATTGTTTCGACACTCGGAATTTTGGAAAGCCAGTACCACAGGACCTTAGCATGCCTCATATAGACATGCTGAGACACAGGCTAATGATCCTCAGGACATTGTCGTTGGACTCGCTGTTCCTAAGAGTAATCCTCACGATACTCTTAGGATACATAACATGTCTTATCATCCCTCATCTAACCCAGAGCTATTTTTGGCTGCTCTGTCTCTGTTGTCATCAGGTACCGTACCACCATCAACAGCGACCACCACCACCACCTCTCCAATTGCTGCTTCTCTCTCTCCCAGAAGCAAAGGAAAGAGCTCTCAGCGACCAATGACCGCTGAGGAGATTTTTAAGGTCAAGCAGGAAAAGGCTGCTGCCAAACTCCCTCCCTTCCAGGTGGAGGTTCCGAAGATCGTTCTTCCACACCCTACCTTCCCTGCCATTGACTTCATAGTCAATGAATGTGCTCAGACCAGGGTATGGGTGGACAACCTACAGAGGTCTGTTGAGTACATTTTTCAGACCATCTATGGCACTCCAGGGATGAAGGCCACTATCAACAATGTCTTCTCTGACATTCAGGCCATTAAAGCAGATACTTTTGGCGAATACTCATGCCATCCGCCATGTTGAAACAGAGATGAAGGCGCAAGGCCAGATGCTTGAGTCAATTCAAAAGACTCAAGCTGACATGATGACGAAGATCAACCGGCTCTGTAGCGCGGGCTCCTCTTTCACTGCTGAAGACAGGACATCTCTGGGAAATGTCCTTGCCAACCAGTCTATGCACTCTGAGTCTCTCAGAGATATCGGGTCCAATGTTCGGACCATGGTGGTTCATGTTCTCCCCCATGACAACATCGAGGGGGAGAGTTGCGCCAAAGAAATAGCTAATGAGATCATCGGTCAGGCCAATGAAAGAATACCTGGCGCACCGATATCTCCTTACATTCAGCAACAACAACAACAACAACAACAACAACAACAAGAACCCTCCATCGCTGAAGATGAAGAAGATGAGGAAGAAGAGGAGGAAGAGGATGAAGAAGAAGAAAGCATCGCTCTCTATGGAGGAGATGATGATGATGGTGACGATGAAATCCCTCCGGGTGCCTTTGAGCACTTTAAAAGTAGTAAACCAGGCGTCTTTATCCCTGAAGTCTACTACGCTGAGACTTTGGGGGACGGATCAACTCCTTCTCAGGAGCCGTTCGGCCAAGCAGGCAAAAAAATCAGGTGGTAGATCTGGATGCCACCATCCCAATACCTGAGGGGGAGACCACTACAGAGGTAACGCTTCCCCTTATCGCTTATATCTTTCCAATCTCTGAACCCCCTACATATCCCACATCCTCTCCTCCAAATTTTGGTTCTGACCAAGCTCCCTCTCCTTCTCTCGTTCTCAGTGAGTCTAGTCCCCCAAAAAACTCTACTTTTTGGAAGGAACCTTCATTTGAAGAGCAGTTTGTGTACATAACTGACTCTGACTCTGAAGATGAAGAAGGCCTGATTCTAAGACGGCACGCACAAAGACCAACAATAAGCGAGCCTGAGGAAGAACAAAGGCGAATAAACTTTTTGAAGGAACTCGAGGCCAAAAGAATAAAGAAGCCAACTGCTGAACCTGAAAATCCAGTACCTCTCAGCATGGTTGACGATTTCTACTTTTTGTCAAAGGAAGAGAGAGCTCAAGCTCTAGAAGCTCAAAGACTCAGGGATGAGAAGAATAGACAAACGCAGAATGATCTTGAGCTTGCAAGGAAAATACTCAGGGAAGATGCTGCCAGAGATGAAGCAACCAGAAAGCTGAATGAGAAGAGTAAACGGGTTGCTGAAGCTTTGGTACAAAGGGAACTAGTCAGAGAAAATTTAAATGTAGATCCCATCCTTGCTCAAGAGAAGATCCTCAGTGCCATCTCTGAAGAAGAAACAAGCCACAGAGAAAAGGAACTACGCTGGTGCACTGAACGTTTCAACTATCGAAAGTCTGATTCTAAAATCATTCGTGCAAATACTGAAGGACGACATTCCAAAAGAAGTGGTCTGAAGGTATACGTACGAATGTACATACATTCGATTTGTGAAAAAGAAGAGGCAAAGTTCTTAAAGTTCTTTGGATACTCTGAATGGTTAGAAATCAGAGATGCCATTCAGGGTTCCAAATCAAAATTCAAAGACATGGTGGAAAATGCACTGGATCAACTCTTTCAAAAGATGTCTCAGCTAGTACAAGTTCCCCCTCTCCCTGAGACCTCAAGAAAAAGAAAGTTTGCAGGTGGTTCTTCTTCAAAGAATGAGCATGAAACTAAGTTCAATTATGAAAGCATTTTTGGCCACCTTGAAATCCCTGATGTCTCTATGTTGGACTTCTCTCTTCCTCAAGACCGACACTATGAAGAAAATGAAATCATCACCCTCCCTGAACCAGGTATGGTTTACTTGGACAATGAAGGGTTCTTAGGGCTTTTCAGAAATTCAGAAGTCAGCAAGGCTCCCTCTGCTTTCATCAAGATCATGCATCACTACTGCTGGTCAAATACTCCTCTGATGGTCAGACAGAAGAAGATCTATGAAAAAGAATTACAAAGAAGACATGAGCAACTCTCTGATTAGCCATTTTTTCTTTTGTAATAAACTCTTCAGTGTACTGTACTTTTACTTTATATTTGTCATTTCACTTATCATGTAATTCTTCAAATTATTATTAATGAAATTTCAAATGAAGCACTCTACTTCACTTGTGTACTGAAAAGATCCCTGAAAATAGTAAATGAGACAATGAACATAAGAGTTCTATTTTTCTTTACAAACCTTTAACTCACTGATATTTCTCTCTGAAACTTAAATCAGTGAATGTACTTAAAGCTTTTACTTATGTAAATTGAGAATTCATATCCTTATAAATGAAACTCAATAACACAATTAGCATAGCTGAAAAAGAACTCACAGATTAGTACTTAGAAATTTTATTTAGAATATTTCTTAAGTCCTTACTAATCCCTTCAAGCAATTTTCCCTCATTGTTTAATCATAATCAAATAGGGGGAGATTGTTGATCATAACTCCTCTGAGTGATTTGAATACGATGAGTTCAAATTCAGCGATTGCATCCGCTGATTGCTATCAGCGATCGCTGAAGCTCAGGAATTTCAAGTCTATCTCTGAAGACCTGAAGATCAGCTATCACACCAGAAGTACATTCAGCGAAAGTCGAAGACCAAGCTGAAGAAAGAGATAATCAGCTAGTGATCTGAAGCGGTTTAGTGATAGCAAGGATTATCTAAATTAGTGTGAAGTCTTGTGAAGCCTCAGCGATACTTCGAAAGTTCATCCTTGAAGTTTCAAGTTCAGCGATCAAGTGAAGCTTCTCAAACAAGATAAAAGTTGATCTTATCCTCGATGCACAAAAGTCAAACCTTATACTATGTCAGAAAAGGACGTACGAATTGTCTCTTATGTCCCCATCGTATATGATATGGTACTGTTCACACGCGGCCAAATACAAGGTTGCTTTTTGGACAAAGGACACGCTTCGTATGAAAGCTTGACACGTGGCATATACCTTTTGTCTTGCATTAAATGCAAATGGGTATAAATAGGATGAAGATATCTTTTTCATCCCCATGCATACTATTTCTTTTCTATAACCTCTGCTTATTTTCTTCCTTATATTCTTGTGCATCAAATCTGTGAGTTTCTTAGTTACAATCGAATACGTTGATAAACTTGTTCTAATTCTGCTTGTAACTGTAAATTTGTTTATTTAATATAAACTCATTTAAAAATTAAAAATCTATCTGTTTGTATTCAACCCCCCCCCCTCTACAAACTGTTTCTATATCCTTGAACTCTTGTAGACTCCTTTGGGACCAACAAGCTCCACTCAATCCCTTGAAGCCCCACTAGCACGATCACCTGATATACATGTCATTTTAAGAAAAAAGTGTTAGATTTAAAGCCTACTGAGAACAAACAGTTCAAGTATGGAAAGCCAGTAAATAAGTGAAAACGGTAGAATCAACATCTAACCAAAAAGTCTTTCCATTTATTCTTTTTCTTTTACGCGCGATTTACGCCTAACAGATACGCAATTAAGGGAAACATACGGGAGTGACCCGCAAATCGTACCGATAGAAATCAGTAAATAAGTAAGCTCGACCGGATAGAAATCTTCGGCTTACGGATAAAGAGTTAAACCCTAAACGTGAATTTATTACTCAATACCCAACTGAGCAAGTTCAACCCCAACAAAGATTTATTACTTGCCCCATCCCCAATATAAAACCGATTATTATGCCTATGGATCCATTACACTAGTCTAAATCTTTTAATACATCCATTTCGATGTAGTAATTATTTCTCAAATACTAAACCTTTGTATGATAAGTTTCCTTGTTCCAAAACCTCTTTTCCAAAAAGGTCAAAATAGCATTTAGTTCCAAACATCATATTTCTCGACAATAAGTTCATAAGAGTGTTTTAAAACCTTCTCTTGTACTCATTTCATCATTTCAAAAAGAAACCTTAAATGACACATTTTGACATAGTTTACCAAAATCCACCAAGTATAGAAATACTTGTTTAAACATCTTATAGAAGGTAAAATACATCATTTCGACATGTATAAAGTTTTAGAAAGATAAGAATGAACTCACAAGCTAGAGTTTGGCAAAACCCTAGAAAAGTCTCTAAGAGGATGAAGATGATGAAGCTCGGTGAGAAGGGTCAAAAACACCTCCACTTGTAGCTTGAACACTTGAGCTACCCTTGAATCTCCAACTAGAGGAAGCAATAAATGTGTTTGAATGAGCTAGGTGGAAGTATACGTGCCCTAAAAATCGCCTTCAATGCAGAGCTCTTGATACTGAGTTTGATATCTGAGAAGTGAGGAGAATGAGCTGAAAATCGGGACTTAATGTGCTCACTGGACCACCTGGGCGATCTTGCCCTGCGATCATGTCAAGGCATGATCGCCTGTCATGATCGCCAGATCAGTACCGCGAGTTTGGAGCTAAAAATTGACTTCTGGTGCTTTCCTGCGATCTTGCCATGCGATCATGACATGGCAAGATAGCCTGTCATGATCGCTGAGAGTGTATCGTGAGTTTTGCACTGAAAACTTGCCATTTGATGTTCCTGCTATGATGCCTTGCGATCATGACATGGCAAGATAGCCTGCCATGATCGCCGAGAGTGTACTGAAACTAAATTTGGTTTCGTTTTTCGCTCCTATCTTCCGATCCATCGCAACCCAGTACTAGACATTTGAAACACTTCATCTAGCTACCATTATTATTGTATTAGGATGCGAAAATCATTATCTTAAATACAAAAATTCCGGGTGTTACCAATGCATGCAGTAACGGACCCAAATTTTTTTATACGGTGACACCATACAACATAGACAAAAAATAATTATGAAAAATACGATTTTTATCGACGTGCCTTTATGTTTTTACTAAAAGTCAATATATTTTGACGTGTTTTTAACCTAATTCTACTATTGTGGGGGATTTTTAAAGTTTTTTGCTTGATTTCGAGGAATTTTTAAGTTTTTTTTTTATCAATTTCGAGGTATTTTTTTTTCTTTCTGTTTTTGGTTGATTTCAATAGTTTTGTATTGGGGAGGATTTTTAAGTGTTATTTCTTTTATCAATTTCGAGGAACTTTTTTGGTTTTTTTGGTTGTTTTCAAGAGTTTTTTAGGAGGATTTTTAAGCTTTTTATTGATTTCGAGATATTTTTGGGTTTTTATTGTTGATTTTAAGAGTTTTTTTTCTCCCATTTTAGTATTTGATATTGATGGTTTTTAATAACTAAAAGCAAATTAAAAATACTTTTAGGAAAATTAATGATTAAATATGAAATTAATAAAATGTTTATTAAATGTTATTTAAGTACGAAATTAATAGAGTATTTAGTATGATATATAAAGTTGTTGCCCAAAAAAACTAATTATTTGTATCGAGATGCAATCGAACCTTGGACCATCTCTATAAGAAGTCTTAATTAAGTTGGGAAAAACCACTACAGTAGCTGCTTTATTTGTGCCACAAATTCAGTTTTAAGTTATTTAATAGCACCCCTAAAATAATATGGTTGCACAACTAACAAATCCAAAAAATCACCTTCGATGAAAATATATAATACGATGGCCCGTATCACCGTGTAAACCTATTAAGATCCGCCCTGTATGCATGGCCCGTCCTCCCCTAGGGACAACCGACTTTGGTGTGGAAGAAGGTGATAGTAGTGATTCACAACGATTCCAAAAGTTTCAATGGAACTCTTTTCAAATTATTCATCATTGAATGTTTTAATATGTATACCAACAAACATTAACATTAATAAGTATCTTTTGTATTAATAAATTATTGATGAACGTCTTAATATGTAGTTTTTGGTAGTTTTTGTTGTCCATTTTACTATTTTTTTTCTCTCAAAAAGTCAAAACTATATGTAATTTATAATAATTTATGTAACCACGAGTTTATATCCAATTAACAATTTAACATATATATAGAAAGAGAGAATTATATGTTTTGTTTTTTATAAAAAGAAAGAGGGAAATATTTTTAACTTTATGTAACAAAGATAAGAAAAAGACAAGGAAGGATGGTCAACTTATCCCCCTTTCCAAAAATATTATAAAAGTAAATTCGCCACCTCGATCAACCCATTATTCCTTTCCAATTACGTTATTCGCTCCTAGATATTATCATACATTATTTATGCATTTAAATATTAATTATTATTTCAAAATTTAGATAATTATTGAAAAGAATATAACTTAAAGTTAAATACTTAGAAATTACTGTTGTTGCGAAAATTATTTTTTAGTATGTCCTGGTTAAAAGCATCTTTAAAAGCGATGTTGAATTTTCTAAAATAAAGTAGCAAAAGTTAATATAATTAAAAAAAATTATTTCCAACTTTAATAGTTATTTTATTTTAAAGATTTTATTATTAATTATATTATTAAAATAATTAATATAAATAAAACATTATTTTTCTCTCATGAGCCATTTTGTTTCAATAATTTTTATTGATACAAACATTAAAATAGTATTTCTTTCTTTTAAGTAGTGGATTTTAAAAATTTCTTTAAATTTAGAGATTTTCGTCCTTTTCTTTTGTTTTTTTATTTTAGCATACTATATAACAAAACTATTGAAACAAAAAAAATCTCTAAAACCAACAAAATTTCTATTATAACATAGTTATTAGAGATGTTCATATATATATATATATATATAGAGGAAAATTCAAATGTGAATCTATCTTTGATTGTGAACATGAGGACAGATCTCAGCCCTTGATCTAAGCCATATTCAAGCTCCTCTTTAAATGTGGCTTGAGGGGTAATTCTGGAAAAAAAAAATCAAGCTGCTCTTTGATATCACTCCCGCTTATTTCTTCCTTCTCTGTTAATCGTCTTTTTCTCTGTTAATCGTTTTCTTCTCTGTTAATCGTCTTCTTCTCTATTAATCAGATTAATTGCTGTGAAGAACTTTATTAATTGGATTTGCGATTTCTGAAATTAAATCGATTGTGATCCAGTTGAAAATTCTACTTTTTTTATTGATTGCGATTATGTTACATGTTTCGAAAATACAGACCTAGAATTTGGTTTTAATGTTGAAGATGCGTCGATCTATATCTTATATTCAGACTGGATCTATAAACATAAATTATAAAAACACCAGATTGTAGTATATATTCAGTCTGAATATAAGTTAAACATTGAAGTTTGTATAATCGTAGCTTATATTCAGACTGAATATAAGCTAAATTTTGAAATTTGTAAAATCGTAGCTTATATTCAGACTGAATATAAGCACTAAGAGTCTTTATATTCAGACTGAATATAAGCTACAATTATACAAACAACTAGTTGTAGCTTATATTCAAACTGAATATAAGCTACGATTATTAAACTTCAAATTTTAGCTTATATTCAGACTAAATATAAGCTACAATTATATAAACTCATAATTGTAGCTTATATTCAGTCTGAATATAAACATAAAATGTTATGCTTATATTCAGACTGAATATAAACTACAATTATTCAAACACATAATTTTAGCTTATATTCAGTCTGAATATAAACATAACATTTTATGCTTATATTCAGACTGAATATAAGCATAATATTTTATGTTTATATTCAGACTGAATATAAACTACAATTATACAAACACATAATTTTAGCTTATATTAAACAATTATACAAACTCATAATTGTAGCTTATATTCATTCTGAATATAAACATAAAATGTTATGCTTATATTCAGACTGAATATAAACTAAAATTATTCAAACACATAATTTTAGCTTATATTCAGTCTGAATATAAGCATAACATTTTATGCTTATATTCAGACTGAATATAAGCTACAATTATTCAAACACATAATTTTAGCTTATATTCAGTCTGAATATAAGCATAACATTTTATGCTTATATTCAGACTGAATATAAGCTACAATTATACAAACACATATTTTAGCTTATATTCAGACTGAATATAAGCTACAATTATTCAAACACATAATTTTAGTTTATATTCAAACTGAATATAAGCTACAATTATACAAACCCATAATTGTAGCTTATATTCAGTTTGAATATAAGCATAACATTTTATGGTTATATTCAGAAACTTCTTGTGATAAAATGATGAACAATCATATTAAAAGGGAAAAAACATTTGAATAACATTCTTACACTTTATCAAGAAAAGAATCTGGATCTGAAAATGAAAAGACTTGTGATTCAAAGGAGGAACACAAAACAAAAACAAACTTGTGCGAAAATTTATTTTGGGGAAGATGATGAAGAAATTTGGGGCGGAAGTAAAATTTCTTTTGGGGAAGATGATGAAGAAATTTGGGGAAGATGATGAAGAAATTTGAGGAAGATTATGAAGAAATTTGGAGAAGAAGATGATGTCTGGTTCTTATTTAAATCGTCAGGTTATATTTAGGATTTAAGCCATGACCTGAGTTTTCCACTTATTTACAAAAATGCCACCGCAAATTTTCTCCCTTGTATTTTGATCTGATTTAAAATGGATGGTTGTGATTCGTCCTCATGTTCACAATCAAAGATAGGTTCACATTTAAACTTACCCATATATATATATATATTTTTTTTTTAAATAAATTTGTTTTAAATCCATATATATATATATGTTATACGTATATATATATTTGATCTGATTTGAGAATCCAATAAGATTTTGAAATTACTAAAATTTCTATTATATCATAGTTTGTGTAGATGCTGTTACATATGCATTTTTAAATAAGGCTATGCTTGGCAAAAGTAACTTATAAGGTACCTCATGACTTATAAGATATTTTATGAAAACTTATTTCTATTAACTTCTCAATAAGACACCTTATAAGTTAACTTATGCTCGTCCAAACAACTACACTAAAAATAAGTTACGTTATAAGGTATTTTTGCCAAACAATGCCTAAATTTATTTTAAATCTCTATATATGTATATATATATATATGTTATATGTATATATTTTTGTTTTGAATTGAGAATCCAATAAGATTTTGAAACTGAAACCTGAAATCGACCATTGAGGGAACATAACAGAAGCTCTGGCCACTTTCTCCCCCATACCAACCACATGATGTTACCATGGCATCAATCATCAACAGATCTCTATTTTCATCTTCTTCATCCCTAAATCTCTGTTTTTAATGTCGAATCTTACTCCTCATTTGCTCAAGGAATCAAGTTTCTTCAATTTTGTTTTCATGGCGTTCAACCTCACCTCGTTAATGGTGATTTTTTGTTGGTGGTAAGTCCCAAGCTCTTGCCAGCTCCCTCTTGTTTCTTTCGCTCGTCTCGTCATTTCCTGCTTTGTTTCTTATCTAATATCCTTGTCTTCTTCTACTCCTTTTCTCTTTCATCAACTCTTCAAACTTCTTCTTTCATAAGCGCATCCCAACTTTGCGCCTTCTTTGTGTGTGTTCATTTGCTGCAGGGCTCGTTGTCAGATCTCCATTGTTGTTTTATGATCTAAACGCCAAATCTAATGGATTGTTATATATATTAAACAAACTGTCGGATTGTTTGCTGCTCTAGAGTTTAAGCTTATTTGGTGCGTTTAATGTGTTTGTTTTTATGTCAACAAGAACTTTGAGATGGACATTGCCTTATATCGTGACTTTATTTTGTGTTTGATTGATTTTCAGGTGGAATCCTTGAGAGAATTGGCACACCAAACTAGTAGATAGTTGTTTATAGCAACTAAAAATCAAACCATTCCACATTCAGATAGAACACAGAAAGCATCAGTATGTTGTGTGCTTGTTCTGGAGAGCAATTTAAGGTAGAAGAGCCCATTTCTCGTTCACCAGAGTCATTGGCTACAAGAGATTTCTCAGCCAGTGGTATTTCTTCTCGAACCGGCACAGGAGATTGGGATTCGAAATTTGAAGATGCTCAAGTGGACGAAGCTGAATCTACTCTTAAAGAAGCACTCTCTTTGAACTATGAGGTGAAAATTAATATGTTTTTGGATGCATTTTGTTAGATTGTTTTTATCAATTCTTGTGTGGCATTGAATTAAAATGTGTACATTATGCAAATGAAGGAAGCCAGAGCTTTGTTGGGTAGACTTGAGTACCAAAGGGGCAATTTTGATGCAGCCCTTCAAGTTTTTTATGGTATCGATATCAGAAGTTTGTCACCGAGGATGATTAAGGCGATTAGCGACAGAGCTCTAGAACGGAATTCAAAGGCTAAAAGGGAAAATGCGGTGGTTGGTGTGATGTCGCTGCATTCGGTGAGCCTGCTTCTTGAAGCAATCTTACTTAAAGGAAAATCATTGCAGGAGATGGGCAGGTTTAAAGGTAGAATATCTATCTTTTATTATCTCAAGGAAGTAGCTCAATGGTTTTGATGCTTTTACTTGTGATAGCAGTTTTACCCTTTTGTTCCATGGGTATTGTGAAATAAGGAATTATCTTGTGCAAATAACAAAAATGTCCACCACATTCTAGATAGTTGAAATGTCTTCCAACACAAAGTAACAGATTTCATATCAAATGCTTGCATGAATATGATACTAATGATTTATAAACAGATCAAATGGGGGAGGGAGGTTCAAGGGAAAACACTAAAAAAAGGAGAAAACCGAAGAACACTCTAGGAGCCCTCCATCCGGACGACGGTATGCACTAATGCATACAAACGTTTTTTTTCTATGCACCAATGCTTCTATAATTACATATGCATTAGTGCATATGCACAAATGCATGTTACAAATTACCAGCATGCATTAGTGCATACCGTGCGGATGGAGGGCTCCCAGGGTGTTATTCAGTTTTTCTTTTTGGCATTTTCCCTTGAACCAGGGAATATCTATACACGATCAAATGTAGATAGATGGTCCATGGATGGGCTCAAGTGTTCTTTGTGCTCATATAGATCATAATAGTTCTTGTCTGTTGAATTTGATTTTTGTGGTGTTTTTCAGAAGCTGCAAAGGAGTGCAAGATGATTTTGGACATAGTTGAATCGGCATTGCCTAACGGAATCCCCGAGTGCATTGCTGAAGACTGCAAATTGCAGGAAATGTTTCACAAAGCATTAGAATTGCTTCCAAAGTTGTGGATAGAAGCTGGGCTTTTGAATGAAGCTATTATTGCATACAGGAGGGCTCTAGTAAAACCATGGAATCTAGACCCACAAAGATTATCTACCTTACAAAAGGACTTAGCTGCTATATTACTCTATGGAGGTGTTGAAGCAACCCTTCCTGATCCCAAACCATGGGACCCACCTTATCCTAAAACCAACACAGAAGAAGCACTTATTTTGCTGGTTATACTCATGAGAAAGGTATCATCTGGCGAAATAAAATGGGATCCTGAAATTATAAGCCATTTAACTTTCGCATTATCAACTTGTGGCCAATTCGAGTGCTTGGCTGTTCATGTGGAACAGCTTCTTCCTGGTGTGTATAAACGAACCGAAAGGTGGTTTTTTCTCGCTCTTTGTTATAGTGCTGCTGGAAAAGTTGAATCTGCATTGAATATCTTAAAGAAAATTTCAGGGTCTTCTGAATCAGAACATAAACCCCATCTCCCTTGTCTTCTTTTGGGTGCAAAATTATGTTCTCAAGATCCTAATCATGCTCATGAAGGAATAAACTTTGCCCGTAAAGCAATTGAATTGGGTGATCAAGAAAACGGGCATTTTTTAAGTATTGCTCATAAGTTTCTTGGAGTTTGTTATGGAAATGCAGCAAGGGTTTCGTCGTCAGATTCCGGAAGAGTGTTTTACCATGGAGAATCTATCAATTCCCTTAATCAAGCTGCTTCAATTGGACTTGATGATGATCCTGAAGTTGTATTCAATCTGGGATTAGAAAATGCGTTACAAAGAAATCTTGATGCAGCATTTGGTAAGATGATGGTTTATTCTGATATGTTAGCTGGCAGCTCGGCAAAGGGTTTCAAGTTATTAGCTTTGATAGTATCCGCTGAGCAAAGATTTGAAGATGCCGAGACCATTGTTGATATTGCTTTGGATGAAACAGGAAGAATTGATCAATTGGAACTCCTTAGGTTGAAAGCAGTGCTTCAGATTGCACAAGAACACCCCAAACAAGCAATAGAAACCTATAGAATTTTACTAGCCTTGATTCAGACACAAAAAGAAAAGTCGGATTCTGAGGTATGCATTCGTTTATTTCTGTTTTTATGGTGTTTGGTTCACGGATTCTGAAGGAATCTGATGGAATTGGAATGTTGAATTCCATTGACCAAATTCCTTTCCTCGTTTGGTTCATTCTTTTTCATGGAAGGAATCTTCAAATTTCATTGAATTCCACAAATAAAGGAATTAAACACGGACCACTGCCGCCGATCTGAACCACCTCCGACCACCACTGATTTAATAATTATTTTATTAAAATATTTTTAGTTTAAAAAATTTAAATTATCAAAAGGGTATTTTGGTCATTTAACCAGCATTTCATTCTAATTCCAAAGCTACATTCTGTAAACCAGACAAACAGATTCCAATTACTTTAACACATTCCATTCCAATTCTGCCAACCAAACAGGTGGTCAAACCTGACAACATTTTATTCCAATTCCTTCATAGTCAAATTTTCTTTGACAGATTCCATTCCATCCAAAAACATTTTTGGAACCAAACGCCCCCTAAAGGGTTCACATGGACATATATTTCTAGTTTTTGTTTTTCTTCCTGATAAAGAATCGAACCAAGAACTTATCTTTGATTTTTTTTTCAATGTAGTGTAGTTGTAATTGATATTTATATGTTTCAGAATTAAAGAGAATGTTGATTATGGTTTGAACAGGCAACAGAGAGGAAATTGGAAATGGAAACATGGCTAGATTTAGCCAATATTTATACCAAGCTTGGATCTTTATCTGATTCTGAAGTTTGTATTAACAAAGCCAAGTCAAAGGAATTCTACTATCCTCGTGCTTGGCATTCGACAGGTTTGTGCATGATTTCGTCATCTACTTGTTTTAATAAAAAAATCTAAGATACACAAGCGCCATTAAGTCCAAATTTCTGAGAGGTGACTATGGAAGAATGTATTCAGTCATAAAAGAGTTCTTGATTATCAGAAACACATGATTGTTTGTTAAAGATCGGCAAACTAACTGATAAGCCAGCTGTTAGCTGATAAGCTAGCACCATTCATGTTTGGTAGTAAAAGCTAGATGGTATATGTTGAAAAATTAATTGGAAAAAAGTCCCATGAGCTTAATGAAGCAGCTTTTTAAGAAGCAAGCTTAAGGCAGACCAAATGAGGCTTTTTCAATTAGCTTATGGTTGCCATATTTCTTTTTCTCTCTCTTCTTGCTGTATATACAAATATATATTTCTTTTTCTATCTCATTTTGCTGTATATACAAATATATTTGTTTACCTCTTAACAGTTCCATTAAGAGGCAGCCTCTGAATCTTTAAAATGTAAATCCTGTTTGGCAAAAATTAAGTTAGCATCTTAATGGTTCCAAAACCCTCTGAATCATGCCATTAATTTGGAACTAAAAGAAACAAAACAACTGGACCTCCTTTAACCGTTAAGAACCCTAATTACACCCTGAACAATTATCAAACAATTATATTTCATTTTGCATTATATCATAAGAGCCTCTTAATCATTCAGCAACCGCCAAACAGCCAACTTTGTGATGATTTCTATGTTATCATCTTGCAGGTTTGTGGCTTGAAGGTCAATCATTACACAAAGAAGCACTTGTTGCTTTCTCGATTTCACTGTCCATAGAACCGGATTATGTCCCAAGTATCATTTCAACGGCTGAAACATTAATGAAAATGGGTTCACTCCCAATTGCAAGAAGCTACTTGATGAACACATTACGGTTAGAACCCACGAACCATGATGCATGGTTTAACCTAGGTCTGATCTGCAAGAAGGAAGGCTTAATGCAGCAAGCTGCAGAGTTTTTCCAAGCTGCATATGAGCTCAAGTTATCAGCTCCAGTTCAGAGCTTTAATTGTGTAGTAGATTAGAATCTTCTAGCAAAAATGGTTGTTTAGTTGGATTTGTGAATACTCAGAAAAATATGTAAATGAGGCAAGAAATGTCATCAGAATTTTGGTGCCTGTTTGATACATCATCTAAGGTGTTGTATGGGTTAAGTTGTCTATTCAGATGAATTTTTTTTCGGTTTACTTTTTTTTTTCCTTCCAGAATCAGCAGAATCAAGAGGCTGAATAGCTGAATGATTTGTCCATCAACATGAATTGAAATAAGTGATGGTTGATAAACTGTTGTTTATTTTTTTTAAGGCGAAAGATATTTCTGAATGACAAACTATTTGAATATCAAAACGTTGGTTCTTAAATTGAAGATTATATAAACTATTTGAACATCAATATAATGATAAATTGATGTTTACTTTTAACTCTGGTTTTATTATTCCTCTGTGCTTAAACCGTTTGATAATATGATCATCTGACTGTGTAGACCGTTATGTGTGTTAAGTAATACCGCCAATTTAATTGTTGTATTTCATTTAAATTCAAATTGTTATACCGGGTCAATTAGAGTTTGTTGTAGAGCTACTATTTTCTCCTATTTTTTCTCTCCTTCACTGTATATGTATGTACCATTTGTTTTGAATAGAATTCAAGATTTTACATCCAAACTATCGATATCATAACATTCACATGGTATCAGAGCCAAGGTCTACCATTCTAGGGACTTGACACTTCTGGATAACCCCCTCTGGACAATTCAGTGTCCATCTAGCCTCATTGGAGGAGGCGTGTTTAGAGAGTCCCACATCGGCTAGACTTTGACCATTTCTCCTCTATATATGTTGGAACCTCCCCTTTTTTCCTCAAGGGCTTTTTGGAGATTCATCTTGACTTAATATTTTCGGATGTTTGGTGTTCACCCATAACATCTTTTGACAATTACAAATACTATATAATATTTGTTGATAATTGTAATAACTCGAAACCTTATTGCTGATCATTGGGTTATTAAGTTAATCAGTTGGGCTTGGACTTGATTAGGTTGATGGGCTAGGGCTTACTAAGTTAAGTGCCCATGGTATAAATAGGGTGAAGAGAGAAGGGTTTCTCATTCTCACCTCATTTCTTAAAATCAGTATTGTGTGTGCGATTTGAGGAGAAGAGAAGAGGAGAAGATGAATCTCAAAGGGAGCAAAGAACTATCATCAATTTCAGGTATATGACTTCATCTTCTTCATCTTTTATCATGGTTGAGTCAATTTGGATGATTCAAAGGTTGGGTTTTGTGGTTAGATTTGTTGAATGATTGTGGAAAGTCACCAAATCAATGTTTATGGGTTATTAGAGTTGGTATTGTAGTTTATTGCATGCTTTGAATATCATATTTCAATATGGGGGGATGGAATCAACCTAGAATCTCCATGGATGACCTTGTGTTCATCCAAGTGAGTGAAAATTCATGAAATCAATGGATGAAATGGATTGGTAAATGTTTGGGAATTGTTTATAAATGTTTGGGGATGATTATATAGTGTTGGGAGTGAGTTTTATGCATAAAAATGAAGGGAAATCGAATTGGAAATCGGATTTTAGGTTGGGTTCAAGAAATGGAATTTGTGCAGGAAAACAGAGACTAAAGCATGTCTATGGCGAGTCTGTGGCGAGTCATGACTCGCATGAAACTCGCTTAAGCCACTGTTGAGCGTTTTTCAGTTTTTCATTCGGTATCGGTTTGGGGTTCTAGCTTGGGTCCTTGGTTAAGGGGTTGGTAATTGAGTCTTTGGGGGTTGTTTTGGGCTTGTTAACTCATGAGTTGGTAACCCCAAATTCAGGTGTTCGGTTGGAGTATTCGTAGGATTCAAGTGTGACTAGTGGTTGGCAATTCAGGTGAGTTCCCTCGTGTGCTAAACTTTTATAATTGAATGCTTTAAATTGAAATATTTAATTCATTCATATTGGACGGTGTGTGTCCTTCTTAATGATCACGGTGTGTGTGATCACGTTAGTCACGGTTGTGTGACATTAATATTTACCGTTGCAACAGGTACATAATTTTGTGGTTTATGTGTGAGTTAATATTCATGACTAACCGCTTTATCTTGTAACTGCCATGTATATATTAATTGTTGGTTTTTGGGGAATTCACTAGACCTTTCGGTCTAACCCTCTCTTTTATAAACTGAAAACCATTTTCAGGAAAGCATGTGATTGAAAGCACAAGTAAGGGGAAGGGAAAGTTGTTAGCTCGGGAAGCATAGATGTGAGGCGCTACTTGTATAGTTAGTTGCCTAGTTTAGATTTTTATGTAATAAATCTCAGTAGTTGTATTTTATTTCCACTGCAAACTGAAGAGTTTAAGTTATAGTTTGGGGACCTTTTGGTTGTAATTGCCATTTTTAGAGCAATGAAATGTTTTACCGATATTTTGGAATCGGGGTTGTTACAAGTGGTATTAGAGCCCATAGTTTAAGAGATTTAGGTGTTCAAGGAGCATCTAGACTTAAACTGAAAAGTGGGAGGAGAACTGAGATTTAAGTATAATGAGTAAAGTGTGGTTTAACCGGTAAGAGTAATGATAGGGTAGAAAGAACTAACGTGTAAGGTAAATTCAAAATCACATCTGGCCAATGTCATTGTGAATTTACAGGTACACGAAGGTGCTTATATACCTTGTTATGATCTAACTGGTTGTCGTATAGTGGTCCGTATAAGTTAAACAAAAGTAGAAATTAGTCTTGTGGATCAGTGAGGATCGTATCTGTGTTGATTGAAGGAGAAAATCCTTTTGTTGGAGTTGTACCAACAGAAAGAGTAGAATTTGGGGGTGTTGCTAACACCTGTGATCGAGGAAGTGGAAGTGAATTCTGTGGGACTGCGGTGTCAGTTGGGGCTCATGAGTTAAGAGCTTAATGTTGATAAGAGGTTGAGAGGGTAAAATTTGAATTTGCTAGTGAATGAGTGTGCTCACTCACTATTGTTGAGGCAATCAATGTATGTGGTAGTCTGGATAGAGACTAGTGTTACAGGGGTTGATTGGAGTTTCGGTGTGTTATATGAGGATGTATAGAGAATAGTGTTTGGACCTTCAAGATGAAGTTCGTCTGAGAGTGTTGGTGATTCTTCAAGATAGGATTCCTGAGAGTTGAACGAGAATGATATTGTCTAAGTGTGTATTTTTGAGTATTGGGTAAGTTCCCAATTGTAGGGTTGATCACATTGGTTGAATGTTATAGGTTAGACAAGTGTGTTTGGAAGTGAAGGCTTTCGTAGGAAAGCGAGTAATATTAATGAAACCCTTGACTTATAGTCATCGGTGTATGGGACGATATTGTTGAGAGATAGAGTTGCATACTCGTGAAATGAAGGCAAGTTGTGAGAAAAGAAAGGATCAACGGATGATCTAAGAAAACCGAAGTGGCTGAAATCAGGTACTTGATAAATAGTGATGAGTTTGGACATGGTATGGTCCGAGAAATTGAGTATGTGGAGAAAGTTTGTTTGAGGAATTTGCTATGAGTAAGAAGACTCGTTCTTCGATCTTTAATATAAGTGAATGTGAGGTTGTTAACAAGTTGCAATGCAGGTAGAGTTAGTTACCCTCATTTCTAAGGTGAGTTTTATGTATCACGTTGTTTATGTTAAAGGGGGTTTATTAGTTGGTGTGAGTGTGTTGAGGTTATCATCAACGTACTCGGGATGTTGTAGTATGATAATGATTGGAACAAGAGTTTGTTGATACTTCGGTGTAGTAAAAGGTGTGAGATCGTTAATGATCCAAATGAAGGAAACGAGTTCATTACAAGAATTATAATTATTGTTGACATCAATTTGGATTGATAGATCCAAGTTATATCATTTGATCATGCGTGAATGTGCAAGCGTGCATGTGGGTGTGTCAGCGTACTCGATGCTATGAACTCGTGGAGCTGTTGGGTTTAACTTTTCCTTTAGAAGGATGATGAGAGTAAAGGGAAAGAGAGGTTGTCGGAAAATGTGGTTTGGTCATTTGAGGTTGATTGTTGATCGTGGTGTGCTAGTATGTGGATGGTTGGTGCATGATAGTAATGCAAGGAGGTAAAGTAAGTGTTGATAGGGACTTAAAATTCCTTGTCCCGGTGTGGTTGATGAGGTGGTTGATAATGAATATTGATATTCGATATATCTTAAGCCAAAGCGTGCTAAGAAGTAATGGTATGATTTTTGAAGAAGTACTACATGTAAGGGAGTAAAAGAGGATTATGAATCGAAGTGTTCATAGAGTGTTAAAGTAGACTTGCAGTGGGGTTATGAGGTAACGAGGTCGTGCATCATTATCAGGTGTGGACTTTAGGTTGTTAATGGGTGTGGTGCGACTAAAATTATGGGTTTGAGAATTGATTGTAATGTGATTAATTGGTTGTGAATGGATTACAACGTGAGTGACCGTGTGAGCAAGAGGTATTCTTGGTTTTAAGCTAATCTTCAAGTGTGATTGTTATGAAGGTTAGAGGTCGTTAATTTGGATTGGTGGCTTAATATGAGAAAAAAGCAACCACCTAGAGAGGAAGTGGATTTACGTGGGACTATAATGGTCCGCGCAAGAGGGTGTTTTACACTTTGATCTAGTTGAACGTGTTGCCAATAGTTGGCGATAGTGTCGCGTGGGGTTGCTAGTCGCCTTGGTGTTAAGGCGTGAGTTGAGTGCAAGTGTGTGTTTAGTTAGTAGAGTGGGAATATGGTCACTCTACGGTTTGCAAAGTTCAAGGGATTGGCAAGTGTGTAGCTAGTGTGTGATGTTATACGAATGGCAGCTAGAACGTTCTTGGTGATTATGCAAAGCCAATAAGATAAATTGTTTAAGTGTCGGTGTGAATCATTGTTTGAGTATCTAATGTAGAGGTATTCAAGAGTGTTATGAGGATTGCGTGAGGTACATAAATTCTTGACGACATTATAATATTCTTGTTTTGAGGAGAAACGACTCGACTGGTAATTGGTGATGAATTCACATATTTCTCGGTTATGTCGTGATTTTAGATGAGTTGATTTATTCCCGTTGGGACTTTGGCGAAATGTCAAATTTGATTGGTGAATGGGGCTTGATGACAGGATTATTGATTTGAATTAAGTGGCAAAACATTCCTTGTGGTAAAGGAATATTAGTGGTTCAGTTATCCCTTTTTGTGAATCGAGAGGCGGGTGGTGGTTTGAAGCATTGGTATGGATTCCTGAGAGCCAAGTGTGGTGGCATAACTAATTATCATGAATGAAAACTTTGATGAGATCATTTAGCTAGACCTAGTCTCGCAATAGTGGATGTGTGGTTTGGTAATGGATTTCGTTGAATATTTGATGGGCAATACTGGTTAGATACCAGTAATTTAGTCTAGTGTGAGGAGGAGGAAAGGGCATGTGGAAATGTGCGATTCTGACGAAGGTAAGGGGTTAGTCGAGTGATGTAAAGGAAAGGAGTTGTGGCCAAGCATGTCATTTTGTTGAGTGTATTCGTGTAAACCCTTCGAAAGGGTAAAGGTGTTGATGCTAGCTCTAGCTAAGTTAATTGGTGAAGTAAGTCGGGAGATTGTTTGAAGCTTGTTTTGCTAGCAAGTCTTATATGGGAAATGTGTGCCTTTCAATTTTGGGAAGGCAAGTAAATAGTAGTTGGATGTGGGATTTTGAGAGGCAGGCTGTTGGGGTTGACTTAATATGGGAGTGGGTCGCACTCTGCGTAGACCTGGTGGTTGATGACGAGCTGGATGGAATGAGTTTTAGTGGGTGGTTGCTCCTTCTGTAGAACAAATGAACTCTAAATCATTTTAGAGAAATCCCTGGGTTATTGGTTTGCTCGGTGGAAATTTCGGAAAGGTGTTTACAGGATTGGTTCAATCCTAGTTGGTAGGTACCTGGACGTTACGAGGTGAAAGTTTATATAAGGGCATTTATTTATGTACGTAAATGTGTTAATAAAGCTGCGAGTAAGGTGTGATACTTCAGAAGGAAGGAGTAGTGTTGATGAGTTGATAGTCAATATGGTAGTAGAGGTACAATATTAATCCGGTTGGATTTAATTTGTGGCAACAAGTGTTATGGAGAAATGCATATTGCTTGGTAAGCAACTCTTAATTGAAAGTCTAAGTGAGAAGTGCAAGGATGACTTGTTGTTAACTCAATAGATTGGGTGGATTGTAAGATCCCACATTGCTTGGGAAGGAGGACGAAAGTTGCCTTATAAGGGACTTGGATATCTCTCCTATCAAACGCGTTTTAAAACCGTGAGTCCAAGTGTGCGGACGGAGCAGACAATATCTAGTATGGTTTGGGTGGAGGTAATTGTTAGTCGGGGTTCATGTTAGTTGCGGAGTAAACTCCATTAATGGTACTTCCTTTGGAAGAACTGAAGTTCGTTATGGAACCCAAGTAGATGCGTTTTAAAACCATGAGTTCGGTGTGTAGACCGATTAGAGAATAACAGGTATGGTTGACCTGGGATATTATGTAAAGCAGATCAGTCAATGGTAGATTTGTTTCGTGGTATAAATCTTGAGTGGGGAATGTTGAAACGAAAGCTCGATAATGATGTGATATTTTGTGAAGTACCCCCGTAAACAAAGTTGGTGGTAAATCGAGGTGTGATTTTGTGGGATACCGAGTGTCGGTAAATTTAATAGAAGTACTCAGCTTAAGGGTGACAACCTGCTGGTAATAGTTTGGTTGCTTGAGAAATTGTTCCGAGAAGGAACAAAGGAGATGTATGAAGAACGAAGAGGTTGGTTTTGTGTTGGCCTGTTAGAAAACTCCTAAAGGTAGGAAGTATGGCGGAAATTTGAATAGTCAAATTTGGCGGTTAGTTGCTTCTGGTTGTCACTTGAATGAATTCGATACGGAATTCTTTTAAGGGGGAGAGGATGTAATAACCCGAAACCTTATTGCTAATCATTAGGTTATTAAGTTAATCAGTTGGGCTTGGACTTGATTATGTTGATGGGCTAGGGCTTATTAAGTTAAGGGCCGATGGTATAAATAGGGTGAAGAGAGAAGGGTTTCTCATTCTCACCTCATTTCTTAAAATCAGTATTGTGTGTATGCGTGCGATTTGTGGAGAAGAGAAGAGGAGAAGATGAATCTCAAAGGGAGCAAAGAACTATCATCAATTTCAGGTATATGACTTTATCTTCTTCATCTTTTATCATGGTTGAGTCAATTTGGATGATTCAACGGTTGGGTTTTGTGGTTAGATTTGTTGAATGATTGTGGAAAGTCACCAAATCAGTGTTTATGGGTTATTAGAGTTGGTATTGTATTTTATTGCATGCTTTGATTATCATATTTAAATATGAAGGGATGGAATCAACCTAGAACCTCCATGGATGACCTTGTGTTCATGCAAGTGAGTGAAAATTCATGAAATCAATGGATGAAATGGACTGGTAGATGGTTGGGAATTGTTTATAAATGTTTGGGGATGATTATATAGTGTTGGAAGTGAGTTTTATGCATAAAAATGAAGGGAAATCGAATTGGAAATCAGATTTTTAGGTTGGGTTCACGAATGGAATTTCTGCAGGAAAACAGAGACTAAAGCGAGTCTGTGGCGAGTCATGACTCGCATGAAACTCGCTTAAGCCATTGTTGAGCGTTTTTCAGTTTTTCGTTCGGTATCGGTTTGGGGTTCTACCTTGGGTCCTTGGTTTAGGGGTTGGTAATTGAGTCTTTGGGGGTTGTTTTGGGCTTGTTAACTCATGAGTTGGTAACCTCAAATTCAGGTGTTCGGTTGGAGTATTCGTAGGATTCAAGTGTGACTAGTGGTTGGCAATTCTGGTGAGTTCCCTCGTGTGCTAAACTTTTATAATTGATTGCTTTAAATTGAAATGTTTAATTCATTCATATTGGACGGTGTGTGTCCTTCTTAATGATCACGGTGTGTGTGATCACGTTAGTCACGGTGTGTGTGACATTAATATTTACCGTTGCAACAGGTACATTATTGGGTGGTTTAAGTGTGAGTTAATATTCATTACTAACCGTTTTCTCTTATAACTGTCATGTATATATTAACTGTTGGTTTTTGGGGAATTCACTAGACCTTTCGATCTAACCCTCTCTTTTATAAACTGAAAACCATTTTTAGGAAAGCATGTGATTGAAAGCACAAGTAAGGGGAAGAGAAAGTTGTTAGCTCGGGAAGCATAGATGTGAGGCACTACTTGTATAGTTAATTGCCTAGTTTAGATTTTTATGCAATAAATCTCAGTAGTTGTATTTTATTTCCACTGCAAACTCAGGAGTTTAAGTTATAGTTTGGGGACCTTTTGGTTGTAATTGCCATTTTTAGAGCAATGAAATGTTTTACCGATATTTTGGAATCAGGGTTGTTACAATCATTACACCAAATATATATGGCTTTACCCTCTCAAAAAATAAATCCGATTGCTTCAATGTCTTTATTAGATTCCAAAAACTTGTTGAAAAATTTTTTAACTCCAAAATTAAACGTTTCTTCTCCGATAATGGTGGCGAACTCATCAAACTCGCCTCTCATTTCACTTCTTGTGGAATCTCTCATCTCACTAGCCTACCTCACACTCCTCAACACAATGGTTATGCCGAAAGACGACACCGACATATCGTCGAAACCGGCCTTTCCTTGCTTTCTCATGCTACACTTCCACTCACATTTTGGCCGCTAGCATTCACCACCACTGCCTACCTTATCAACCGTCTTCCTACCCCAACCTTAAACAACCAATCTCCTTATTTCACATACATCCAAATTATCGTAAACTTCGTTCTTTTGGTTGCCTATGCTATCCTTGGTTACGACAATACTCTACTCACAAACTCCATCAACGTTCCACACCTTGTATTTTCGTTGGTTATTCTCCCACTCAAAGTGCCTATTACTCCCTCGATCCCACTTCTTACAAAATATACACTTCTCGTCACGTTACCTTCATTGAACATATTTTTCCTTTCTCGAAAATGACAAACTCCACACACAAACCGAACCTCCAAACTTAGAGGTTTGGGCCCCTTTTCTCGTTTCAATTACTCCTCAATCTCACTCCTCAAACTGTCCCTCTAACTCAGCCGTGACCCCACCTCTCTCTCCTCTCCATTCACCTATCTCCTCTACCTCTAATTCCACTCCTACTGCTTCCACAATGCCTATATCCCCTACTCCCTCATCAAATACCTCACCTACCTCATCTACATCCACCACTCCACAGTCCTCCACTCCACCCCCACCAAAACCAAAAACACGTCAAAATCTAAAACCTAACCCTAAATATCATAATTCTGATTACCAGCTTTACACTCTCTCTTAACACCCATCCACTGAACCCCCTACCATTGCTCATGCTCTTAACCACCCTTCTTGGCGTGCCGCCATGCAACTTGAGTTCGATGCACTTCAACGCAACCAAACTTGGACATTAGTTCCCTCTACATATGCCCCTAATCTTGTTGGTTGCAAATGGGTATATCGAACCAAGTATAATCCCGACGGTTCAGTCGATCGTTTAAAAGTTCGTCTTGTTGCTAAAGGCTTCACCCAACGTCCATGCATTGACTATCGTGAAACTTTCAGTCCCGTCCTCAAACCAACAACTCTTCGTTTAATCCTCACTCTTGCCGTTTCCCAAAACTGGATTCTTCATCAACTTGACATCAACAACGCCTTCTTGCAAGGCCCACTCAATGAAGACGTGTATATAGCCCAACCACCCGACTTCATTGACCCTGCCTTCCCTTCCCACGTCTGTAAATTAAACAAGGCCATTTATGGTCTGAAACAAGCCTCTCGTGCTTGGTATGACGAGATCAAAACTTATCTCTTATCTCATGGTTTCAAACCCACTATTTCCGACTCCTCTCTTTTTACTCTCACGGTTGGTTCTTTCCCCATCTACATCTTAGTCTATGTTGATGATGTCATCATCACCGGTCCCTCCACACCTTTATTTACTCGTTTATCAGCCTCTTATCCACAAAATTTTCTCTCAAAGACCTAGGTCCTCTTTCGTACTTTCTTGGTGTTGAATGCATTCCGCATTCCCATGGTCTTCTTCTCTCTCAGCAAAAATATATAATTGATGTTCTGAAAAAGGCACAAATGAGTGATTGTCGATCCCTTTCCACCCCTATTACCTGCTCTGAAAATCTCACTCTTACTGGCGCCCCTACATATCCCTCTCCCACGGATTATCGCGCCATTGTTAGAGCTCTGCAATATCTATCTCTTACTAGGCCGGATATTGCCTTTACAGTGAACAAGCTCTCTCAATTCATGCATGCTCCCACCTTTCAGCACTAGTCGGCTCTTAAACGCTTACTTCGCTATCTCCAAGGTACAATCTCTAAGGGACTTCTACTACGGAAAGGTTCGAATCTTAATCTGCATGCTTTCACAGACGCCGACTAGGTGGGTGACAAAAACACTTATCGAAGCACCGCTGGTTATATAGTTTTTTTTGGTTCTAACCCTATAGCATGGAGCTCAAAACGCCAAAGTACTTTAGCCCCAAGCACAACGGCGGCTGAATTTCGAGCGGTCGCATCTGCCACAACCGAGGTTTAATGGCTTGCAAATCTTCTTCAAGAGCTCGGTTATCATTTGTCTACAACCCCCACCATCTATTGCGATAATTTGAGTGCTACCACATACTCCGCAAATCCGGTTTTTCACTCTCGAATGAAACATCTAGCTTTAGATTTTCATTTCATACGTGAAAAAGTGCAGCTTGGTTCTCTACGGGTTACACATGTTTCTGGGGACGATCAATTAGCGGACATACTTACAATACCATTATTAAGACCTCGCTTTCAGCTGCTAAACTCCAACATTGGTCTTGCTTCCTGGTCGTCCATCTTGCGGGGGACTGTTAAGTAATACCAACAATTTGTATTTCATTTAAATTCAAATTGTTATACTGGGTCAATTAGAGTTTGTTGTAGCACTATTTTCTCTTGTTTTTTCTCTCCTTCACTGTATATGTACGTACCATTTGTTTTGAATAGAATTCAAGATTTTACATCCAAACTATTGATATCATAACATTCACAATGTGAAGGGTTCAATTTGGACATGTTAAGTACCATTTGTACCATTTGTACCATTTTATTTTATTATGTTACGACAAATCAATCTCAATTATGAACATAATCATAAGTGGAACAAAAACGAATTTTATAAATTTATCGACAAATTTTGCAAAGATTGGAATTAATTCTTTGGCTAAGTATTTTTCAAACAATTTGTGCATGACATCTTCAAATAGTACAAATAAATCTAAAATATGAAAAAAAGTTAATTCATGTTCAGGGCCGGTCCTAAGGTTTCTGATGACCTGGGCGAAGACGTTTATAAATGCCCCCTCAAAGAACCAATAAAATTTTAGGAGTTTTTAACAATGTTGAATCTGGTTAATAAACCTACACAAAATGTACAATGTGATAACATAAAAAATAACTTTGTTCAATAATTTGTAACAACAATATCGTCAATGAACCATTTTAAATAAATTAAAAAAACTACTTAGCACCTAGTAGAACTTTATAAATGATCATGCTAAAACAACTAATTGTGTCTAGAGTAGTTTGGTGTAACCAAACTAGTTAATTTATTTATGAAGAAAACCCTCAAACGAAAATTAAAAGAGTTATTTTGTACCAAATTGATCATATCTCAAGCAATGATACAATAATAAGTTTTTTTAAAACAAAAACTCATACAAAAAACTAATTTGATTCGGTTTTTATTTTTATTTCAGATAAAAAAAATTCATCAAACAAAAGGAAAAAAATCATTGATAAAATAGGAATTAAAGTATAAAAGTAAAATGAGAACGAATATAACCAATAATAATTTTGACTGGATGGTAAAGTTGTCTAATTATGTAGAGAAGGTCATGGGTTCAAGTCTTGTTAAATGCAAATATTATATTAGATTTGACATTTTCAACTGTAATGTCCAATCCACAACCAAGTTGTGAGTTAATCCCATACCAAAAACCATGTAGATGAATAGGGATTTATGGCAAATAAATACTCTTTATGTAGAAGTAGAAATCACACCTTCAATATACTTACACAAGTGTATTAATCTTCTTCAAGTTCTACCTTTCTTTCTCCATAGATTTCTTAATCTATTGTTAATTAGTGATAATTAATTGCTAATTTATAACACGTTATCAGCACGAGGCTCTAATCAAGGTATGTATTTCCTTAATACTATATGTTAAGAAAATTAAATACCAAAAGTAGTCAAGGTATGTATTTATGCATGTACTAACTTTAATTATGTTCATATGCTTATAACAACTTTTAGTAATGCATGCTTAATTTCATGATCATATTTATTTTTTATTCATGAACATACTAAGATTTACTTATGTTTATTCCCCTTGCTAATTTTATCTACTAACATTTATTTGTACTAACGTTATACAACTAATTTTATCATACATCTACACCATCATTGATTTTATAATCTTTATTAATTATATGTGTTAATTATCATTTATAAAATCATTTCAAACGACTATATTTACAATGGTAATAAACTTTTCCCAACGGCTATATTTTTACACTATAAATTAACAGTTCAGTTATTTCTTAACACACTTACTCTTACTCTTATTTTTTCCGAATTCATTTGTTCAAGAAAAGTTTTTTCGAAGATGCTTCATCCAGTTCTAATTCTCGTATTGGTGATACTTATATTACTAATCATTCCTGTTAGTCATCTCCTGCCGGATGAATATTATTTCTTCTTAAGCATGTTTGTACTCCTAGTTGTTCCACTTCTTTGTATGTTAATCTTTATGGATATAAATGGATTCTAATTTTTATCTCGTTGTTTGATAGTTACAATATGTCGAACCTTGCAAAGATTGAGTTTACGGCCCTTGACGTAAACGGAAAAAATTACATGTCATGGATGATGGATGTCAAAATGCACCTTGAGTCTATGGGCATTTTAGACACCTTAGAGGAAAATAACGAATGCTCGTCGCAAGACAAAGCAAAGGCCAACATTTTTCTTCCGAGACATGTTGACGATATGTTAAAATTTGAATATCTCAATACAAGTGATCCAAGAATCCTGTGTAAAGACCTTAAAGATAGGTTGGATCACCAAAAGGAAGTTTTACTTCCGGCTGCCAGGGATGAATGGAGAACTTTGAGGTTTCAGGATTTTAAAAAAGTGAATGACTATAGCTCTGCATTATTTAGAATATGTTCACAACTTCGATTTTGTGGACAAACTGTTACTAATGCAGATATGGTCGTGGTCGTAGTTTTAATCGTGGTCGTGGGCAAAGAGCAAATTATCATCATGCCCCACGAGGAAGTAAGACCCAACCACAAAATAAGCTCAACATGACAAAACATGATGCTAGTACGAGTCATTCTCAGAATCCTGATAGGTTCTTGTTATAGATGTGGTAGTACGGACCACTGGTCAAGGACATGCCGCATATCTCCATAGCAAATTATCATCATCATCATCATCATCATCATCATCATCATCATCATCATCATCATCATCATCATCATCATCATCATCATCATCATCATCATCATCATCATCATCATCATCATCATCATCATCATCATCATCATCATCATCATCATCATCATCATCATCATCATCATCATCATCATCATCATCATCATCATCATCATCATCATCATCATCATCATCATCATCATCATCATCATCATCATCATCATCATCATCATCATCAGCATCATCACCACCACCACCACCACCACCACCACCACCACCACCACTACTATGATTCTTATTTTTATACACTTACAATTTCTTTTTTCTTCATATTTTGAAGTTTGATATGAATTCCGTTGATGCACAATGTTGGTTCCAGATTCTCTTCTTCACAGATTAATTGATTGAATTATAAGCAGAGTATAAGCGGAAGCAATTTATATCGATTAATCAACAGTAATAGGATTCGATCAAAGATTGAAGAACAAAATAACAATGTATTATAACCTGAATTGTGATTACAGATACATGGAATGACGCACAATAAGTTCTTCAATATCACTATTTCAATCGACAACTTTTACAACTGAGAAAAGATCTATTTATACAAATAGAATAAAGTAAAAGTCAACATCTAAACCTATTACAAACTGACACGTGTAAGTGATGGGAGCGTGTAACAAACTTAGTCGGTTGCCAAAAGTAGACATCCTTGATGTATGTGCCACGTCATATTCTTCATCTTGTGATTCATACTTTCAAAAGTGTAACAATCTCCCCCTAAGTATGAAATCAGAAGAATGAAGTCTGTTCAGAAAGGAGCGACCTCAGATACAATCTTTCCAATCTTATTAATGATCTCTCTGATTGATAATAAAGTTGAAAGCCTTTTGATCATCTTCTCGATTACCTCTGGATTGTGATTGTTAACATCAACTGAGATGAAGCTTTTTGCAACGTAAACCCCCTCTGATGAGTACTTGTGTGCCTCTTTGATTCTGAAAAAGCTCTTTCTGTCTGGCCTTCTGAAGATAACTCCTTCCCTGGGTCTATTAGTACTCTGCCGATTCTCATGTTGTTGATGCCTTCTAGATCTTCATTGGGTGCAGAGATAGCTAGGTTATCAACATTGTAATCGATTCCTATTTGAAAATCTACCTGTCTCTTGTACCGGATGTAGGACTTCATGCATTAAATAATTCAAGAATAAGCAATTTGATCTTGATCATCAATTCTTCTATTCATTTGAGCCTTCATGAAATTCTCAAGAAAAATAAGATCAGAGGGAAAGATGGATAATAGATCATTATCACAGAAGTAATAAGTCTTATTGTCTTCTCTGATAACCTCATAGATTGTGTACCAAATTTCTGTATCCTCAAAAGGTGAATGCTTTATTGCAGAGATTCGTTTGATAGGTACAGAGGAATGAACGTCCTTTCTTTCTTGTCTATGTGCCATGAATTTGTCCTTAATGGCATCACTTACATTGTAGGCGTTTGAGAAGTTGGGCAACATGAGATAGATTTTCTGATCTATAGGAGCATACATGTGCCGTTTGGTAATTTCCAGAATTGGTAGTTCAATTCTTCCAAGCCTCTGAATCTTTTGTCTATTCTCTGCTGCTCTACTTGACGATCCTTCAGCATTTACTCTTGCTGCTGCAACTTTTTCTCATTCCATCTCTTCTTGAGTTTTTGATGCTTCTGCAGAGGCTCTTTCTGCTTCAGCTTTAGCTCTTATTTCAGCCTCAATTCGTTCTTCTTCTCTTTGTTTGTTCAAGGCTTCAACTTTAGCCTTTGATGCCTCAGCTCTGGCTTTGGCTTCCTTTTCTTTAGCTATTTCAGCTTGGGTTGAGGAGGAATATGGTGTTTGTATTGTGTTGCCTACAACCTCAAGAATGAATTTGGCTATCTCTGGATCTTTTGGAAGAGGCCCAGAGTGAGTGGCTAATGAAGTTGGAGTCAGAGGGGTTTGGGTATGAGAAGTTTGAGCCGGAGTTTGCTGCTTGGAGGATGATTGGTGTTTGGCTGAAGTAGATGGAGATGGCATTGGATTTGGATTTGAGCTTTCAGTGTTGGTTGTGGGTTTGACTTTCTTTGATTCTGGTGCTTTCTCCCCCTTCTGAGAATCAGGGTCCTGATCCTCAGATCTTTTGCGTTTCAGTTCTGCTTTTCTGCAAGCACGCTCCTCCTTGGCCTTTTTCTTTTCATTAAAAGAATTAGAAAGAGAACTTACCAGAGTTGTAAGCTGAGACAAAGAGGTTTCCATAGATGATAACTTTAAATCCACATTAGAAGTGCAGGCAGTTGTTTTGGAAACATATTTGGAGGAGAGAGAGTTGATGCGTTCAAGCATGGCCTTCTGGAAGACAGCCATATCAGATTTCTTGATCAGAGAAGATTCAGAAGTGTCTGCAGAGGGATGAATAGCCTTGATAATTTTGTGAAGATCGGCTACTAAGGAACTGTATTCATCAATAGAGATTGTGACTTCTGGAGTTGGAATTGCCTTGGGAATGCAGAGAATAGCCTCAGAGATAGCCTGGATTCCAGTATGCAGAGAAGAATAATGATCAGAAGCTTGGCTCTGATGTGTTGCAGCAGTGGTAGAAATGAGGTCTTTTAAGGCTTCCAGAGTCTGAGCTTGCTGTTTTTGTTCATCATGAATAGCCAGAAGCATGGCATTTTGAGAGTCCAGAGATAGTTTTAGATCCTCCACAGATCTCTGAATTTTATCACCAAATGCCTGCAACGCTGCATTGGTGACATATTTAGAATGGGTAACCGGTGCATCTCCAACACATGGAGCCCCTTTTCTCTCACGTGCAGAGAGGCCCTCATTCACACCTGTTTTGACGTTGAGTGTGGAGGGACTTCCAACCTGTCGTTGAGGGCTGTTATTAACAGGCACTCCTTCGGTTGTTCTGATTGTCTCAACAGAATCCTCATCATCAGAGGATGAGGTGTTGAAGACAATGTGTTTACCTTTAGAGAGTAAACACTCCGGTAAGTGGTGCACCCTGTGGCTGTAACCCCTCTGATGGGATTTCATGAGCCTCTAATCTATCAGAAGATATGGACTTATCTTCTGAGACACCTAAATTGTTGTTGGTCACAGAGACATCAACATTGTGTGGGGAAGGTGTCGAGTTTTGGGGAAAATGAACTCTTATATTTGCATCATCATTCTGTTGAGAGAATGATGAAGAGGTTTCCCCGGTTGTGCTTGATGCAGAGGAAGAAGAAATATCCTATGATCGGATGGTTTCTGGGTGGTTTGGACTGGGTTGTCCTTGGTCAATGAAAGTAGATGGGTTGACATCTACCTCAGATAATGAAGTTACCCTTTGGGATGTTGGTGAGATTCGCTCAAGTGTGTCACGATGGACATCTTCAGTACCTTCTTTTAACAAGAGGTCAGCATGGGTAGAACCACTCGGATGTGCACTCAAATTCTTTTCAGCCTCATTCTCAGTTGACCCCTCACTTGCTAGAACTGGCTCTAAATGCTCTGGGGTAGAAAGTCTCTGTTCTGAGAAATTCATAGAGCTCCTATAGGATTGTAGATAAGAAGAGCTAGAGGGAATTAGGTTGAGAATGTACCTTGAAAGCTCTCTGGGAGAAGGATAGCCATTGCGGTCGATGGTCGGATGGTGAGTGCTCATTGATGCAATTTTGCAAAATGGTTGAACGTGTGGAGCCTTGAGGGCACCAATTGCAGGATAGGTAACCAGAGATAAAAAACGTGGAAACATCATAGCTAGAAGAGGTTTTCTTTGGTTTTGATGGGTTACTTTGGTGTGTACAGCAGCTTTAATCTCTTGAAAAATGAGGCTTGCGTAGTCCAAGGGGCGATTAAAAAACATGCCATACATGATAGTCAAGATGTTCCTGCTTGCTTGATCGAGAGACCCAATTTTACAAGTGAGACTCTTGTTCAGGATAGAAACTAGGAGATTCCACATTGGGGGTAACTGTTTTCTCTTGAACTCAGAAAGTTTGCCTATGGGTTCATTATAACCAAGAAGGATAATGAAAGATAACAATGCTTCAGCAGAAGGGTTCGATTCTAGGGCTGGATTTGGAACTAATGCACCATCAAGTAGTACCTGTGAAGAGGGTAAATGAAAATACCTTGCTAATTTCTTCTTAGTAATGGGTATTTCCACAGCAGTATCAGGATGATCAGGGTGACTGAAATTTCCTAGTAGGGTCTCATCATCTTGAATGTACATTGATTGCCACACCTCCTGAACGTAAATTTCAGGAACATTTGGGTTTGTCAGAGTTAGGGCTCGATTAAGGACATGCTGTTGAATAAATTCAACCATAATTCTGAATTCGGACTGGTAAGTATTTGGATCAAGAAGAACCTGCACATTGTTTGCTTTCAATGGCAGTTTTACGAATGGAGCACTTTCGGCAGTAGAATCAACGAGATGTCCTTCGTCATCGTTGATAGCTGGATTTGCAAGGTGAGAAGCCATGGATGAAAGTTGGAGAGAGTTGCAAGCAAGTTCGTAAGAGTGAGAGCAGTAACAGTGGAGAGGAAGAAGAAGGGTATCTGAAATTTGGGGATTTTATATGAGACCAATTTGGAATTGGAAGGAGTTTGTGTATTGGGAGTAGAAGAAAACAGTTCAGAAAAGATGATGTAAGCACGCAGGCGTGGATACATGCAGTCATACAGTGAATGACACGTGGAAAGAATGAGTGATGAGTAAGACACGAATTTTGAAGAGAAAACGAAGAGGTTATCGACCTAAAATCGGTTGATTATCCCAAAAGTAAATAAAAAGAAAATATAAAGCAATTTGCTGAGTAATTAAATGAAATTAATTAAAGAACAAAGTGAAATATATAAATCTGTTTATTTAGAATTAAAAAGCAGTCATCTGGGAATTTTTTTTTGATCCAAATGAAAGTTTAAAAAATTTTATGAAGAAAAATAATAAGAAAAATTTAAAATTGAATATAGAAATTTTTAAATAACCTTGACGGAAAGAGTTAAAAAAAATGTAGATATTCAATAAAAGTTTTGGAATATTTTGATTCATAAAATTTTGAAAAACATGTCAATTAGAAATCATCATCTAGTATAAGTTTGAAATGAATCACAGGCGTTCTGAGAGACCTCGACGGCAAGAGAAACACAGAATAAGAAGATTCAGAAGAAACTTAGGTAGATGAAAAAACTTCATAAGACAACTAACTTAGTGTTAGTCTTTGAGCAGTTGAAGAAACTCCCCTCTGAAAGATATAATTTCCTTTGCATAATATGCTCCCCCTTGATTTATAAGTCCCCCTTGAATAATAATCTCCCCCTTGAATGATAAGTTCCCTCTGTGCTTCTTGGATTGGCGCCTTTCTGATAAAACTTGGATGGAAAGAAATAAAATGCAACAAAATAACCTAAACTAGAAGCGATCAGAGGTCTCTGAGTGCTTCTGGATGATGTTCAGAAGACGATAAGAGATCTCTGATAACTGCTAAGAGTAAAAATTACATGTTTAGCATTCCCAACTTGCTGATTAAAAAATTAAAACGCTTCTCATCCAGAGCTTTTGTAAAAATGTCAGCCAGTTGGTAATCAGTAGAAACAAAATACATTTCTATTGTACCTTTTTCTACATGATCTTTGATAAAGTGATACCTAACATCAATATGCTTTGTTTTGGAGTGCTGAACTGGGTTTTCTGTAATGGCAATTGCATTTTCAGAATCACAGAGAATGGGAATCTTATCATAGATTAGACCGTAGTCTCTGAGTTGGGTTTCATCCAAATGACTTGGGAACAACAACTAGCAGCAGCAACATATTCAGCTTCTGCAGCAGATGTTGAAACACAATTTTGTTTCTTGGAAGTCCAGCTGATAAGACGATTACCCAGAAGTTGACAGCTACCAGAGGTGCTTTTTCTGTCCAACTTACAACCTGCATGATCAGAATCTGTGTATGCCATTAAATCAAACCCAGAATGTTTTGGATACCAGAGACCTAATGAAGGAGTTCCCTTTAAGTATCTAAAAATTCTTTTGACAGCAGCCAAATGAGATTCTTTAGGATTAGCTTGATAACGAGCACAAAGACAAGTGGCAAACATAATATCAGGCCTACTTGCTGTCAAATATAGAAGAGAACCTATCATACCTCTGTAAGCCGTGATATCTACAGGTTTTCTAGAGAGATCAGGACCTAGTTTCATACTAGGAGAGCTAGGTGTTTTCATAGTTGATGAGTTCTGAAAATGAAATTTCTTTAACATGTCAGGGACATATTTTGCTTGATTAATAAAAATACCAGAGGTACTTTGTTTAACCTGGAGTCCAAGAAAGAAAGTTAATTCTCCCATCATACTCATTTCAAATTCAGTTTCCATCAACTTAGAAAACAAATCAACTTCTGTTTGATGAGTAGAGCCAAAAATTATGTCGTCCACATAAATTTGAACAATAGTTAACATACCTTTGCCTCTTTTGATGAAAAGTGTGGTATCAATTTTACCTTTCTCATATCCTTTGCTGATCAGAAATTTGGATATACGTTCATACCAGGCTCTGGGTGCTTGCTTTAACCCATACAGTGCTTTGTCAAGAAGAAAAACATATTCTTGATGTCTTGAATCTTTAAAGCCAGCTGGTTGTTCAACATATACTTCCTCTTTAAGTTTTCCATTTAGAAATGCACATTTAACGTCCATTTGATAGACCTTAAAGTTCTTGTAAGCAAAGAATGCCAGAAAAAGTCTTATCGCCTCCAGTCTTGCAACAGGAGCAAAGGTTTCATCATAATCAATACCTTCTTCTTGACAATATCCTTTGGCCACCAGAAGAGCCTTGTTTCTGATCACAATACCGTCCTCATCCTTTTTATTTCTGAAAACCCACTTAGTACCAATGGCAACTTTACGCTTTGGTAATGGTACTAAGTTCCAAACTTTTATACGTTCAAATTGAAGTAATTCTTCCTGCATTGCTTCTACCCAACTAGGTTCGACTAAGGCTTCATGAACTTTCTTTGGTTCAATTAAGCTTAGAAAGTTAACATAGAAAGCTTCATTTGCTGTGGCGGATCGTGTTTTGACACCCTCAGAAGGATCACCAATTATGAGATCTGGAGTATGAAATTTAGTCCATTTCGTCATCCTTGTTTGTGATATTGGTTGAGCTTGAACTTTGGTGTCAGAAGATGAGATAACTTCATCCGGAAATATTGATTCTGATCCTCTTGATGCTAAAGTCTCCCCCTCAAATGATGGAATAGATGAAGCTTCTGGACAAGCAGATGTAACAGGAACAGAAGGATCTGAAGAGCTAGGTTCAGAAGAGGGAGGACCAGAGAAAGTTATGCCAGAGGCATGAAGAACTTCAGGTATGCTATAAGAAGAGGTAGTTCCTACAGGTTCTGACATTACTTCTTCGCCCAGAAAGTCTTGAAAAAGAGCATCAATCTCGGATTCTCTGGATCCTGAAAGAAAATCAGAGGTAACAGTATTAAGTTTGAGTTCTGAAGAAGAATATTCAGAAGTCAGTTGAGTTTGATCGTCAAAATCAACGTTAATGCTCTCCATTACTGTTTTAGTTCTTAGATTAAAAACGCGGAAGGCTCTGGAATTTAACGAATAGCCTAAGAATTTTGTTTCATCTGATTTTGGATCAAACTTGCCAAGTTTGTCTCTGTCATTTAAGATAAAACATCTGCAGCCAAAAATATGAAAGAATTTGACAGATGGTTTTCGTTTGTTAATAAGCTCATAAGAGGTTTTGAGATGCCTCTTGAAAATTATGGAACGATTCTGAGTAAAACAAGCAGTGGCTATAGCTTCAGCCCAGAAGTGAATTGGGAGTCCAGAAGCTGCTAGCATTGTTATGGCTGCTTCAACCAAAGTTCTGTTGCGTCGTTCAACGACACCATTCTGTTGGGGAGTGCGTATAGCAGAGAGGTTCTGAGAGATTCCATTTGCAACAAAGTATGCTTCAAGTTTGGCATTCTTGAATTCAGTACCATTATCACTTCTCAGCTGTTGAATCTTTTGGTGTAAAAGAACTTGGATTCTGGTCATCATATTTTGAAGGACAATAGGAACTTCTGACTTTTGTCGAACAAAAGCAAGCCAAGTATACCTGGAAAATTCATCAATAAGTACCAGAATATACTTTTTACCAGAAAGACTCTGAGTTGCAATTGGACCACAGAGATCGACGTGTAACAATTGCAAAGGTCTTATGCAAGAGTAATCACTTTTTGTTTTATGAGATGCTCATTTGATCTTTCCCATTTCACATGCAGGACAGAGGTGATCTTTTTGAAAATGAACTTCTGGAAGTCCGGATACCAAATTATGTTTTACAAGCATCTCAAGATTATCAAAGTTTAAGTGAGACATTTTATGATGCCAGAGCCATGCAACCTCACTTTTTTTGGAAATAAGACATAAGGTTTCCTTACCATCCTTGGAGGTAAAATTCATCATGTATACATTACCTTTTCTGTCTGCTCTCCAAAGTTCCTCACCTGCCTTAGAAAATAAGTAACAATGGTTTTCATCAAAGACTACAAGTATCTTAGAATCACATAGTTGACTTACACTTAGGAGGTTATGTTTCAAACCAGAAACATGAGCTACTTTAGATAAGGTAATATTACCTTCTTGTAAGGTACCATAGCCCTTAATATGACCCTTACCATTATCACCAAACGTTACACCTCCACCACTTTTGTCTTTAAATTGAGAGAGTAAGTTTCGTGAAGCAGTCATGTGCCTCGAGCATCCAGAGTCAAGATACCAGATATGCACACGCTGTTTCTGCAAACAAGATCAGAGTTTCTTAGGTACCCATACCATTATGGGTCCTTTAACGTTAGTTTTTGGCTTATCAGCCTGTTGCTTTTGATTTGATTTGACAGAAGGTAAAGATATATTCTTTGGATTTTTTGTTTGTCCTTTTTGCTTTGTTTTATTTTTGTTGAACTACGAATGATTTGCAGTGAAGGAATTTGAAGTTCGTGAGAAAAATTTCTGTAATTTCAAGAACAGAGAAAAACATTCAGAATTCTGAAACATAGAAGATTTTATTGAATTTTCATTGTGACAATGATAATTACAATTATTCTTAGATCTGTCTTTTCTAGTATCAGTTGTTATAAAGAACTTCCTATCTAGACTAGACGTATGTTTAGAATCTGAAGTATTCTTCAACGGAGATTTCCTTGGATTTATCTTCTCAGAAGCTTCCGAATTTACTGAAACAGGAACAGATAGATTAGATTTCCATTTACCTTTTTGAACGTAAGAAAGTTTTGGAGGATAAGAGTTAGGAAGTCGGATAGGAATTTTCTTTTTAAGGTTTTCTTTCTTTTCAAGATCAAGACACGATTTAGCTTTCAGACAGATTCCTTTAAAACCTGGATGTATAAAAACAGGTTTTCATTGTTCAGAGGGAACAGAGAAAATAGGAATGTCATTTGACTTGTTTTTAGCATCCATTCCAGAAGCTCTTATCTCCAGAGATTCATTTGTAAAGAGAAAAGGAGCGTCTTTGTTTTTTATGATCTCTGGAGTTTTAGCATAATTGGAAGTTTGTTCAAGATGAGAGAAATATGTGTCTGAATTGTCAAAGAAATCCTCACTTTGATCATTATTCTCCCATGGATATGTGATTTCTTCTAAATCCTCTCGAGTTTCAAAAGGATTTAAATCAATAAATGAACAAGGAAATATCTCTGGGTTATTCTCTAACTTTTGTTCATCATTTTCGAGTTTAAAACAATTATCCAGAGTCAAGAGAAGATCTTTTTCAAAACTTAGTCTTAATTCCTCCTCTGCTTGAATAGGAATAAACGCATTAGCCTCTGGATTCAATTTTGTAATAACACTTGAACCAAACTTAAAAATATCATCCTTCTTCTGAATTATATTTAGATTAATATTGGTCTTTTCAGAAGAATATTTATTGTTTTTAAACTGGAGTTTACGTTGATGATGACCATTTTCAGTTTTAGATCTTTTAAAACATGATTGTTCAAAAATGATTGGGAACACAGGCTTCTGTTGTTGTCCTATACAAAAGACAGAGTTTAAACCAGACTTCTTTTCACACGTATAGGGATCTAAATCTTCAAAGCCGATTCCAGATCTTCCTACTTGTGTACTGATTTTCTCATGAACTTTTTGAGCATCCAGATATGTTTTAATCTGGTGCGTTTTGTTTTGAAGTTCAATGTACACAAATTCTCTTTCTTTTTGAAAATAATTTTTAAGTGCTACAGAATTTAATCTGTCACTTTCCTTAACTTGTGTACTGATTTTCTCATGAACTTTTTGAGCATCCAGATATGTTTTAATCTGGTGCGTTTTGTTTTGAAGTTCAATGTACACAAATTCTCTTTCTTTTTGAAAATAATTTTTAAGTGCTACAAAATTTAATCTGTCACTTTCCTTAACTTGAATTTCCTTATCCTTTTCTTCCAGAAGTTTCTTATAACTCAGTTGCTCTTTTTTTTTTACCAAAACTTCTGTGTCTTTCAAGGTTTTAGAAATTTTTTCTTTTTCTATGTCAAGTTCCAGTTTTTCTTCTGTTAAGATATCCATTTCTCTTTTGTAAATATCTCTTTCCCTTTGTGTTGTGGAAAGATTTTTCTCAATATTTTTCTATGTCAATTGTTAACTTTTGCTTAAGTTCTTCAAAATTGTTTGATAAAAGCACAATTGTATTCTCAAGTTCAGAAGATTCAGAAAGATTACTAACCGGTGATTCAGAAGGTTGTTCTTCTGATTCATTAGTACTTGCCATTCCACAGAACATAGCCTCATCACCGCTGGATTCATCTCCAATCCAATTTTCTTTCTCAGCATAGTGGGCTTTTTCAGTAGCATTGTACTTGTATTTATTTTTGTAATATGTTTTGTCTTTCTCCAGAGCCCCTCTGCAATCCTTTGAGTAATGACCCGGTTTGCCACATCTGTAACATACATCTTTCTTCTTAATTTCCTCATCCTTCTTCTCTGCCTCAGTCTTCTCAGGTCTCTGAACTTCTTGTTTAGAAGAGTAGTTGGAGCGATCGGGCCTTCTGTTTCCTTGAAATGCTCTATTTCCAAAACGATTTATAAACTGTTTGGTAATAAGAGCCAAAGAATCAGCAAATGCCTTTATGTCATCATCAGAGTCAGAATCTTCTTCTGGAACAGTTTCTGACATGAATGCCTTGTTTTTCACTCCTCTATCTTCACTTTTCCTTCTGGTAGCTCCCTTTGCTTCAGAGATTAAGGCCAGAGGTCCACCTATGGTTGTTTTCTTTTGTACAACCTCCTTTTCATGAGCTTGAAGAGTTCCAAATACATCATGTAGAGACCATTGCTCAAGATCTTGATTAGCTTGTAGTGACATGGATAGATTTGACCATTCTGGATTTAATCTCTTCAAGAATAAGACATTATTGTCTTCTTTTGATCGAACAATATCACATCGTTTACATAGATTAATCAGATTATTAAATCTATGAAAAGTCTGTTCCAGAGTTTCATCTGAATTTGCCTGGAAGCTGTTGTATTCATTCAGCGCTTGAGCCCTTCGATTTTTTTTCATTTTAGCACCACCTTCCAGAAGATTTTCTAACTGATCCCATAACTCTTTAGCAGTATCACAGGAATCCAGAGATTGAAAAATCTCATTTGGAATAGCCATGATAAGAAGAGTTTTAGCCTTTCTAGCAAGCTCAACTTTGGCCTTTTCTTCATCATTCCAATTTTCCCTTAGCTTTGGAACTTTTCGTGCAGGTATTTCAGCAGTATTGGTAGTAGCAGGAACTCTTGGAACTGTAGTCATTGGTATGAAGGGACCATTTTGAACAATAGGATAAAGTTCAATGTCCAATCCTTCATAGAAATTTATCATTCGAATCTTCCATTGTGGATATTCACCACGAATAAGAGTTGGAGGTTTGGTCAGAGAACCAGAGGTGTAAACAGCATTCAAATTTGAATTTGCCATTTTTAAGATCTAGCAACATATTTGTGTTGAAATCTAGAACAAGAGATTACTGAATGAATGAAGAGAGATTCTTCAAATTGAGATCGAATAATCAATAGATTGATTATCAAGCTCTGATACCAATTGTTGGTTCCGGTTTCTCTTCTTCACAAATTAATCGATTGAATTATAAGCAGAGTATAAGCGGAAGCAATTTATATCGATTAATCAACAGTAATAGGATTCGATCAAAGATTGAAGAACAAAATAACAATGTATTATAACCTGAATGAGGCACAATAAGTTCTTCAATATCACTATTTCAATCGACAACTTTTACAACTGAGAAAAGATCTATTTATACAAATAGAATAAAGTAAAAGTCAACATCTAAACCTATTACAAACTGACACGTGTAAGTGATGGGAGCGTGTAATAAACTTAGTCGGTTGCAAAAGGTAGACATCCTTGATGTATGTGCCACGTCATATTCTTCATCTTGTGATTCATACTTTCAAAAATGTAACACACAATATCAAGCAAATGTTGGAGATCTGTGTATGCCGGATAGTGGTACTACACACACCATCCTAAAAGATAAGAAATATTTTTCCGAGTTAAAACAAACAAAGGGAACCATACATACTATATCAGGTCCTGCAAATTTGATAGAAGGAATAGGAAATGCTCATTTTACATTACCAAATGGTACAAAGTTTTTAATAAAAAATGCTTTATTTTCTCCAAAATCAAAAAGAAATTTATTGAGTTTCAATGATATATATCTTAACGGATATGACACGCAAACTGTGACCTCGGGAAATGAGAAATATATGCATATTATTGATAGGAACAATGTACTAGAAAAACTACCAATGCTTCATTCTGATTTACATTATACATATATAAATGTGATTGAATCAAATATGGCAGTTAAAGAAAAATATTGTGATCCTGGTATTTTTAGTTTATGGCATGATAGGTTAGGTCATCCAGGATCAACAATGATGTGCAGGATAATTGAAAATACACATGGGCATCCATTGAAGGACCAAAAGATCCATCAAACGGGTAAAGTAATTCCATGTACCTCTTGTTCACTTGGGAAATTAATTGTGAGACCCTCTCCAGTTAAACTAGAAAAGGAATCACCTACATTTCTTGAAAGAATTCAAGGTGATATATGTGGACCTATTCATCCACCATGTGGACCATTCAGATACTTCATGGTCCTAATAGATGCATCAAGTAGATGGTCTCATGTTTGCCTATTATCAACTCGTAATGTGGCATTTGCAATGTTTCTTGTACAAAGTATTAAATTGAGAGCACATTTTCCAGATTATGTCATTAAAAGAGTGAGACTTGATAATGCTGGTGAATTTACATCTCAAGCATTCAATGACTATTGTTTATTTGTAGGAATTGTTGTTGAACATCCAGTTGCTCATGTCCACACACAAAATGGTTTAGCTGAATCAATGATTAAACGTCTCCAACTAATAACTAGGCCACTAATAATGAGAACAAAGCTTCCAGTTTCTATATGGGGCCATGCAATTTTACATGTTGCGTCATTAATTCGCATGAGACCAAGTGCATATCATACATATTCTCCTATACAATTTTCTTTTGGTCAACAACCTAATATTTCCCATCTTAGAATTTTTGGATGTGCAGTGTATGTCCCTATTGCACCCCCACAACGCACAAAAATGGGTCCTCAAAGAAGATTGAGAATATATGTTGGGTATGAAACATCTTCCATTATAAGATATCTTGAACCACTAACGGGTGATGTTTTTACAGCATGCTTTGCCGACTGTCAGTTTAATGAGGCAATGTTCCCAGCATTAGGGGGAGAAAAGAAGGACCAAACAAAGGACGTTTCATGGTGTGAACCTTCATTGTTATATCTTGATCCTTGCACGAAGCGATGTGAATCAGAAGTTCAAAAGATAATGCATTTGCAAGAAATTGCAAATCAATTACCTGATGCATTTACTGATACAAAAAGAGTGACCAAATCGTATATACCGGCTGTGAATGCTCCAGCCCGAGTTGAGATCCCAGATGGACAATCTGATGCTAAAGTCAGTCAAGAGTCCAAAACACGCCTGAAGCATAGAAGGCCATTAGGTTCCAAGGATAGAAACCACCGAAAAAGAAAAGATGCAACAACTGCTATTAGTAACAAGGAAAGTATTCCTGAAGAAATCGAGAATATCAAAACTACCCCAGAAGAGGAAGTGAATGATATTAGTGAAGAGATTACAATCAATTACGGGCATACTAAAATATTATGGAACAGAAATGAAATGAGACATATCGATGATACATTTCCATACGATGTTGCATGTGATATTTTGAATGGAACTGATGATCCCGAACCAATGTCTGTCACTGAATGTCAAAGTAGACAAGATTGGGATAAATGAAAAGATGCCATCCAGGCTGAATTAAATTCTCTTAATAAGTGAAAGGTTTTTGGACCTATTATTCTCATGCCTGAAGCCGTGAAACCCGTGGGAAACAGATGGATTTTCATACGAAAAAGAATTGAGAAAAATGAAATTATGAGATACAAAGCACGACTTGTAGCTCAAGGTTTTTCTCAACGACCAGGGATTGATTATGAGGAAACATATTCTCCTGTTATGGATGCAATTACTTTTAGATATTTAATCAGCCTAGCAGTCTCTGAGAACTTAGAGATGCGTCTTATGGATGTTGTTACTGTTGGTGATTGGTGTAAAAACACATAAATAAACATACATATAAACGCAACGGAAAACAATCACCAAAAGGAATCAACATTGCCAATATGATTAAACGAATAAAACAAATAACGGTATACCTTTGTAGCGTGATTTGTAGACAAAACGGATTCTCTTGTGCGGCCTTTTGAAACAAAGTATTCAATGGAGAATACCTCTAGAGAAGTCCACTCTACACGTCCTTGATCACCACCGGATGCTAGTCCTCCTTAGTAACGGATCTTGAAGCCTCGATTAATCAAGAATCGAGCTTGAAGATGAAAACGAGAAAACCCTAGAAAGGTCTAGGGTGGGGGCCGATTTTAGGAGAGAAGAGGCTAGAATTATGGTTAGCCTCATTAGGTTAATTAATATCTATATATAAATAAACCCTAGAGCTCATTGGGCCTTTAAATGAATTCTCTACTAAATCTTTATGGGCCTAGGATTTAATTAAGTATAATGGGCTAGCTATTAACTTTAATATAAATCCATTAAGTCAAACTTAATTACCCATTTAATTACCCCATGTTACTTAGGTTAATTGTTTAATGTAAATACAATAATTACATTAAAATGGTATCTCGGTGTATATGTGTGTGACCCTATAGGCTCACGTGTGTCTAGCCATATAATTATTTATTATGACACGAGCATATTCAAACACCTCCCACTTGCGCATGTCATAATAACAAGTAATCATACAAGCAAAGGTTAGCGTCTAGCAACACGCCAATGCCCCTAGAGACACACGAGGTTAGTTTCTTAAGCGTCTCATTTTAAATGATTTATTAAATCAGTCATCCTTTTGTTTCAGATACCTTGTTGAATATTAGACATGGATCATATGTCATTCTAATTGTTCAACGATTCTGTTTCTCGATCTGTATGTTGAAATAGATTACCAAATTAATCAAGCATCATCTTAATGACATTAATTTGGGTACGGCCGTACAAACATCTATTCAATTCATCGAGTGGCCCAGTAGTACCTAACTCCATTACATGTAGAGGAACAAATCCTATTTTGACTGCATGTGTCTGTCATGTGCTTCACATCGCTCCTGACGATGGTTTTTATAACAGCCTTATTCAGAACAGTGTTTAACCATATCAAAGACCGACATTCCACCCATACAAAACCTGCCTGCATCTAAAGTCCAAGGACGAGTGATCTAACCATTTGCAAGATTCACTGGTGACGCCGATCCATGAAGTGAACTCTCGTAGGTTGGGTCAGTCCAATGTTCATCACCAATGAACAACATGTGAGTTTGGTGGCACCATTATTACCGTTCATTAACCAATCAATGTCACCAATACGCTCACATTTGCCTTAATTCGATGATACTCCCATATCATCAACTGACAATGGACAGTTTAGAATAAATAAATTATTCATGGATTAAACATGCAAATATAGAACACAGTTGATATGAATGAAAACGATCATACCAATTACATCAATTCATTGTGAAATAAAAACTGTTCAACGTTCCAATTATTCAAATACTAAAACAAATCTACATGAGACTAGTAGCTGATTGAAGTCCAATGTTCCTAGCATGCCCGACATATTTGTTACAAGGCATTGGTTTCGTAAAGGGATCAGCTAAGTTGTCATTTGTGTGAAATTTTATAAGATTAATTTCACCCATTTCGATAACCTCTCGAATGTAGTGAAATTTCATGCGAAAGTGTTTGGCACCCTTTTGAACTCTAGGTTCGTTGGCTATGATAATGGCACCAGAATTATCGCAGTACATATCCATGGATCTTTCATTACTGGGAACAACTCCAAGCCCATAAATGAATTTCCGTATCCAAACAGCTTCCATTGCAGCTTCGGAAGCAGCTATGTATTCGGCTTCTGTAGAAGACATTGCAGTAGTGCTTTGCTTAGCACTCTTCCAGTCAACAACACCTCCGTTCATGATGAAAACGTATCCAGTCTAAGATCGAGTGTCATCTCGACCTGTTTTGAAACCAGCATCAGTGTAGCAAGTAACACTGAGCTCTCTTTCAATATCACCACCATAAACAAGGAACATATCTTTAGTATTTCTAAGATACTTTAATATGTTCTTAACAGCAGTCCAGTGACTTTCTCTTAGATTCTGTTGATATCTACTCGTAAGGTTCTGAGAGAACACTACATCAGGTCTAGTGCACCTCACTGCATACATGATGGATCCCACAGCCGATGCATAGGGGATTCCCTTCATTCGTTTCACCTCATCAGGTGTGGAGGGTCCCTAAGTCTTACTCAAGTTTATATTGTGTTGCATTGGAAGACTTCCACGTTTGGAAGCATCCATTCTAAACCGTTTTAGAATTTTGTCAATGTATGCACTTTGACTTAAACCAATTAACCGCTTCGATCTATCCCTATAGATCTTGATTCCTAGGATGTACGCCGCTTCGCCTAAATCTTTCATGGCAAAACATTTTCCAAGCCAGGATTTGACATCTTGTAGCATTGGAATGTTATTCCCCATGAGTAATATGTCATCAACATATAAGATTAGAAAAACGACGATGCTCCCACTAGCTCTCATATATACACATGGCTCATCAAGGTTTTAAGTGAAGCCATATGTTTTGATTTCCTCATCGAACCTTTTATTCCAGCTTCTGGATGCTTGCTTTAGTCCATAAATGGATCTTTGAAGCTTGCATACTTTCTCAGGATGTTTCAGACTCACAAAACCCTCAGGTTGCACCATATAAACATCTTCATTAAGGTGACCATTCAAGAAGGCGGTTTTGACATCCATTTGCCAAATCTCATAGTCATAGTACGCTGCTATGGCTATAAGAATCCTGATAGCTTTAACGTCAGCAACAGGCGAGAAGGTTTCTTCATAGTCAACCCCGTAGGTTTGAGTGTAACCTTTTGCTACTAGACGGGTTTTGTAGGTGTGTACATTTCCATCCATGTCGGTCTTCTTCTTGAAGATCCATTTGCGCCCAACAGTCTTGCCGTTCGGAGGAAGATCAACCAAGTTCCAGACTTGATTGTCTTTCATGGATTGCATTTCAGCATTCATAGCTTCAAGCCATTTATCGGATTCTGGATCCAACAATGCAACTTGATAGTTAGAGGGGCCACCATGATCCCCCAAATTTTGTTCCTCGACATCGATATAATAGCTATATCGTTTAGGTGCTTGAGGTGTCCTTGCGGATCTACGAATGGGAATTACATCATTTTGTGGTTCAACATCGGCATGTTAAGCCTCAACATGATGTTCGCTAGTGTTACGATGAGGTTGTGCATCTTCGTCTTGAATCTCGTCAAGGTCTACAGTGCTCCCACTAGCTTCTTGTAAAATGAGACTATTCTCAAGAAACTCAGCATACCAAGCAACAAATATTTTGTTTTCGGGTGGGTAGTAGAAATAGTAACCCATCGTATTCTTTGGGTATCCTACAAAGATACACTTGATAGATCTAGGCTCAAGTTTGTTTAGTGTGTCTCGTTTCACGAGAGCCTCACAACCCCAGACTTTCAAGTAAGACAGATTAGGGACTTTCCCGTGCCATATTTCATATGGTGTCTTATCAACCTTCTTGGTCGGAACCATATTGAGTATGCGACCAGCAGACTCTAGAGCACAACCCCAAAAGGACAATGGCAAAGTGGTTAGACTCATCATGGATCGAACCATGTCTAACAAAGTTCGATTTCTCCTTTCAGATACACCATTATGTTGTGGGGTGTATGGAGTAGTGAATTGTGAGACAATCCCACACTTAGTCAGATGGTCTAAAAACTCTCGACTCATGTACTCTCCTCCTCAATCAGATCGGAGAGCTTTAATAGTCTTGCCGAGTTGATTTTCTACTTCACTTTGAAAGGTTTTGAATGTTTCAAAGGCTTCATGTTTATGTTTAATCAAGTAAACATAACCATAGCGACTGAAATCATCAGTGAAAGTAATGAAGTACTTAGCACCTTCCCTAGACACAGTTCTAAATGGGCCACATACATCAGTATGTATGTGTCCAAGTAGATCTTTTGCTCTTTCACCTACATGGGAGAAAGGTTTTCTTGTCATCTTCCCAGATATGCAAGAGAGACATTTTTCAAATGACTCATCGTCGGTTGACTTTAGAAGCCCATCATGTTGCAGCTTCATAATGCGCTTCTTACTTATGTGGCAAAGACGGCAGTGCCATAGGTAAGTTGAGTCCAAATTTCTTTTGGATTTCTTAGGGCTACATGTATATAGAGAACTATCGTTTGTAACAAGATTATGCATGTCAATTTTATAAATATCATCACCAGGAATAGCATTAAAATAAAATATATTATCCTTAGAAACCGAAATACCATAATCCGTAAAAACATGAATAAAACAGTTTTTCTTCAAACGAGATAGCGAAACAATACCCCTAGTAATAGTAGGTGCATAATGACAATTGTCTAAAACAATAATCAATCCATTAGGGAGGATAAGATCAAAGTTCCCTATAGCTTCAACAGCTGCACGCATTCCATTGCCCACGTACAGGTCCAAAGCTCCTTTGTTTAGCTTTCTACTTCCCCTTAGTCCCTGCACATTGTTACAAATGTGAGTTCCACAACCGGTGTCACAAACCCAGGATTTACTAGGAAAAGCATAGAGTTCTATGGTGAAGATACTTGATGTGTTAGCCGAGGTAGCTTTGTTCTTCTTCAACTCTGGCAGGTAAGTAGGACAGTTCCTCCTCCAGTGGCCCACCACTCCATAGTGATGGCAGGTGTCGTCCTTTGCAGGGTGCTCCTTCTTAGCAGGTGGGGGGGGGGATCTTGGATTTGGGTTTAACATATTTACCCTTGCCTCGAACCTTGCCCAGTGCTTGCGGTTTAGGTTTCTGGATTTTACCTTGCCTGATTGCTAGAACAACAGGGGCTTTCTTGGGCATCCCTTGCTCTGCAAGCTTCAGCATAGCATGCAGTTCAGAGATTGTCTTCCCCATGCTATGCATGTTATAGTTCATAACAAACTTGGTATACTCCTTCGAGAGTGAGGTAAGAATCAAGCTCACTCCAAGAACTTGTGGCATGGGGTAACCAAGACGCTCCATTTGGTCAAGATAACCCTTCATCTTCAAGATGTAAGAGCTAACTGACTGGCCATCCTTTTGTTTACAAGCGTGGAATGCTTTAACTATTTCAAACAGTTCCTGCTCTGCTTGTTGTTGAAACATAGTTTTCAACTCTCGTAGCATTTCAAAAGCTGTGAGTTCCTCCAAGTTCTTTTGGATCTCAGGGGTCATGGTCACTAGCATAAGAGCAGCTACCTCTTGTTGTTCGTTAAACCTACGGGTGTAGGCTGCACGAATTGCAGTAGTAGCAGTGGCAGGAGGTGCCTAAGGTAAGGCCTCTTCCAGATGGATCAACTTATTTTCAGCTCTGAGGACAATCCTCAGATTTCGATACCAGTCGATAAAGTTGATACTTGTTAGTTTCTCTTTTTCAAGAACTGACCTGATAGTTGAGTTGCTTAAGGTTTGATTTGTTGTTGTCATCTACATACAAAGTTCAATATTAGTATTTTCAATAATTAATCCTTTTAAAAATTAGTTACCCAAGCTTTACATTTAAAACAATTAATTTTACGAAAAGGCTAAGATCCTTATTGAGGTTCTATCATCACATCAGTTGATCTGCTAGCACTGATAGATTCAATAGGTAGGTGACGTTCACCGATTGCATTACAAGTACAATTCTTAGATCCTTATGGGACCCATGGCATCTAGTGGCCGAGCAACTAGTGTCAAGCTGGCATGTTTAGTCCCATCCTTGCCTCGGGTCAAGGTCTCACCTGCTTAACTCGATTAAGTCATCCAATTTGAAATCATGTAAAAATAGATCTAGGTCTCACGCATAGACAATAATCACCTCGGGATTACATTCAACCTAGGTCTCACACATAGGCAAAAAGTAATGGCAAGTGATTTCAAGCGCATTGGACGGCATGACTTAAAATTGTGACGGGTATGAAATTTTGATAAAGCGTGTCAATAAAAAATAATGTACGAAAGAAGCATGCATTCTTCATTCGTAGCATAAGTTAAAAAAACAATTTTCAACTTAGAGTCTAATTTGTTTTATTTTATGTATGTTGAGATGTCCATTTAAAGACTAATATATTACCAACATGAGATATTAATTAGTTTGGACATTACATAAATTAAATAACCGATAAAACACTTTTAAGCGTTATTTATAAAACTTTAGTTTTAAGTTTCAAATCCAATTTAAACTTATGTTAACTAAATCTAAAGATTTAGTTTCTAAAGTGGTATGTGTTTAATTTTAGGTTTGAAATCCTAGACATAGATAAACAAAACAATATAGAAAATAAAACACACAACCAATATGTACAAAACCTCAACCGATGAAAATCCTATTCTTGATCTCGTGAGCCATCACGACGGACCAAGAGGGAAACTAAGGACGGGCAAACATAAACCCTTACTAGGATCCCACTTGCTCAAAGACCATCAAGAGCAAGTAGAATCCATATAAAAATTCGAACACCAAATCTGTCCGGAAAAACCCAGCAGCTTCGGGGCCCGAAAAGTCATGGAAGGAGTCTTCCCCAATTGAAGCATCCTTCTGCAAAATTGTGCCCCTATGTCTTATGTAACTTCAGCAACAAGAATCAGCGTAATCCGAGGTGCCAAACTCCGGGAAATCCATTTTTCGTGCCGGCTGTCCAGCAACTCCGAATTTTGCTTTTCGACTCCAACTTCACCGCCATTCTTTTCCGAGCAACAGTTACATTTTCTTGCTAAAATACATTTATCCTACTACTAAACTAAGGATAATAAATTGCCAAAAAAAATTACAATATTACAACCAAAGAAAAAACCGACAAACAAAGAAACAAGGCACACACATGGTCCAAGGTTTTCATCGGTTTTGCACATTAACATAACAATACAATATCATTAAGCGTGTTGGCTTGGTCCATGATAAAAAAAAATGCATGTTTTTACCATGGATCTAAAACACTTACAATAAGAAATAAAACAAGCCAACGAATTGAAGAAAAACTACAATAATAAATCTACGATTAGTATATGTAACTTGTGGCTTTAGGATCTTAAAAAAAAACATTTTTGAAGATCTCATGAGGGTCGAAATTTTCAGAAAATTCGAACCATAAAAAAAAATTATCCACTTTTACATATACCCCCTAATCATACGGAACATACGATGGCTCTGATACCACTGTTGATGATTGGTGCAAAAACACATAAATAAACATACATATAAACGCAGCGGAAAACAATCACCAAAAGGAATCAACGTATTGCCAATATGATTAAACGAATAAAACAAATAACGGTATACCTTTGTAGCGTGATTTTGTAGACAAAACAGATTCTCTTGTGCGGCCTTTTGAAACAAAGTATTCAATGGGAAATACCTCTAGAGAAGTCCACACTACACGTCCTTGATCACCACCGGATGCTAGTCCTCCTTAGTAACGGATCTTGAAGCCTCGATTAATCAAGAATCGAGCTTGAAGATGAAAACGAGAAAACCCTAGAAAGGTCTAGGGTGGGGGCCGATTTTAGGAGAGGGGAGGCTAGAATTAGGGTTAGCCTCATTAGGTTAATTAATCTCTATATATAAATAAACCCTAGAGCCCCGTGGGCCTTTAAATGAATTATCTACTAAATCTTTATGGGCCTAGGATTTAATTAAATATAATGGGCTAGCTATTAACTTTAATATAAATCCATTAAGTCAAATTTAATTACCCATTTGATTACCCCATGTTACTTAGGTTAATTATTTAATGTAAATACAATAATTACATTAAATTGGTATCTTAGTGTTAATGTGTGTGACCCTATAGGCTCACGAGTGTCTAGCCATATAATTATTTATTATGACACGAGCATATTCCAACAGTTACAGCATACTTATATGGATCACTAGATAGTGATATCTATATGAAAATCCCTGAAGGATTTAAAATGCCTGAAGCATTAAGTGCAAAACCCAAAGAAATGTATTCAATCAAATTACAAAGATCTTTATATGGGTTAAAGCAATCTGGACGCATGTGGTATAACCGTTTAAGCTATTACTTGAAAAGTAAAGGTTATACAAACAATCTTATTTGTCCATGCGTTTTTATTAAGAAAACAACATCTGGATACGTGATCATAGCCGTCTATGTTGATGATCTAAATATCATTGGGACAAATAGAGAAATCAGTGAAGTCCTCGTACTCTTGAAGGAAGAGTTTGAAATGAAAGATCTTGGAAAAACCAAATATTGTCTTGGTTTACAGATCGAGCATATGCACAACGGAATACTTGTGCATCAATCGAATTATGTTGAAAAGGTCTTAAAACGTTTCAATATGAATGAAGCAAATCCTTTATGGTGCGTTTGGTACGCAGTCAGGACAGGACAGGACAGAACGGAACAGAACGGAACAGAACAGAACAGCTGTTACACGTTTGGTAAAACATGATATGACGGAACAGGACAGGACATAACATAACAGAATGACCAATTTACCCCCAGTGAGTTGTTTAGTGTTTTTAACCAAATAACCCCCCATATATATATATATATAGAGAGAGAGAGAGGGAGAGGGAGGGAGAGAGTGAGAGTGACGTGAGATAAAGGGAGAGAGTGATAGGAGAGAGAAAGAGAGAGGAGAGAGAGAGAAAAAAAAGAAAGAGAAGAGAGAGAGATATGGAGGAGAGAGGAGAGAGAGAGTAGAGGGAGAGAGTGAGGAGAGAGAAAGGGAAAGAGTGAGAGGAGAGAGAAAGAGAGAGGAGAGAGAGAGAGAGAGAGAGAGAGAGAAAAAAAAAGAAAGAGAAGATAGAGAGATATGGAGGAGAGAGAGAGAGGAAATAGAGAGCAGAGGGAGAGGAGAGAGAGAGAACAGAGAGAGATGAAAGAGAGAGATGATAAAGAGAGGTGAGAGAGAGAGAGGAGAGAGAGATGATAAAGAAAGATGAGAGATAGGAGAGGGAGAGAGGAGAGAGAAGAGAGAGAGAGATGAGAGGGGAGAGAGAGAGAGAGAGAGAGAAGAGAGGGCGCCGACGGCGGTGGTGTTCGTGAGGAGGTCGTCGGTGCTGGCGGCGTGAGGGAGGGCGCCGGCGGTGGTGGCGGCGTGAGGGAGGGCGCCGGCGGCGGTGTTCGTGAGGAGGTCGCCGGCGGTGGCGGCGTGAGGAAGGGCGCCGGCGGCGGCGGTGTTCGTGAGGAGGTAGCCGGCGGTGGCGGCGTGAGGGAGCGCCGGCGGCGGCGGTGTTCCCCGAGGAGGTTGCCGGCGGCGGTGGTGGCGTGAGGGAGGGCGCCGGCGGCGGCGGTGTTCCCGAGGAGGTCGCCGGCGGCGGTGGCGGCGTGAGGGAGGGCGCCGGCGGCGGTGGTGGCGGCGTGAGGGAGGGCGCCGGCGGTGCTGGTTTTCGTGAGGAAGTCGCCGGCGGTGGTGGCGGCGTAAGGGGGTGCGCCGGCGGCGGTGGTGTTCGTGAGGAGGTCGCCGGGGTGGTGGTGGCGTGAGGGAGGAGAGGGTAAAAAGGGAACAATTTCCTTGTTCTAGTTAGCTCTAGGGGGTAAGGGGTGAACAAGGTTGTTCCACCTTTGTTCCACTTAATCCTTGTTCCACTTCCTTAAATTCACACCAAACATGGGACTAACCTGTTCTGTTCCACGCTGTTCCACCATGCTCCCCCTACCAAACGCACCCTTAAGCACTCCAATAGTTGTTAGATCACTCAATATTGACAACGATCCATTTCCTCCGTTCTTGGTCCGGAAGTGCCATACCTCAGTGCAATTGGAGTTCTTATGTATCTTACTAATTGTACTAGACTTGACATTTCTTTTGCAGTAAATTTGTTAGCAAGATTCAGTTCATCTCCGACAAAGAGACACTGGAATGGAATCAAACACATATTTCGATACCTTCGAGGAACTGTTGATTTAGGTCTATTTATTCTAACAATTCGAAAGAAGGTTTGGTTGGTTATACAGATGCAGGTTATTTGTTTGATCCTCATAAAGCTAGATCTCAAATTGGATACGTGTTCATGAACGGAGGTACTGCTATTTCATGGCGCTCTCAGAAGGAAACTCTTGTTGCCACGTCTTCAAATCATGCCGAAGTTATTGCACTTCATGAACCTAGTAGAGAATGTGTTTGGTTGAGGTCAATGACGCAACTCATTTTGACTTCATGCGGACTAGAGAAGAACAGGATTCCGACTTTGATCTATGAAGATAACGCCGCGCGTGTCACACAGATGAAAGAGATATATCAAAAGTGACAGGACAAAACACATACCTCCAAGGTTCTTCTCATACACTCAAGATCTTATAAAAGATAATCAGGTTGAAATAAAATATGTTTAATCAAGCAACAATGCAGCAGATCTTTTCACAAAGGCACTGCCTACTGCAACTTTCAGAAAACACGTTCACAATATCGGCATGCGACACGTGCACAACAAGTGACAATTCGTGGACGTCTATATCAGGGGGAGTCAACTACCAACTGCACTCTTTTTCCCTTAGCTAAAGTTTTTTCCCACTTGGTTTTTCTTTAGCAAGGTTTTTAACGAGGCAGCACTTTAAGGTTGGACTCCGATTTGAAATTGTCATCCAAGGGGGGGTGTTGTAATATTAATGTAAATAAAGAGTATTATAGTATTGTTCTTACTATGTAGTAAATAATAGATGGTATGGGTGTGGACGACATTTTCAACTCTAATGTCCAATCCACAACCAAGTTGTGAGTTAATCCCATACCCAAAACCATGCAGATGAATAGGGATTTATGGCATATAAATACTCTTTATGTAGAAGTAGAAATCACACCTTCAATATACTTACACAAGTGAATTAATCTTCTCCAAGTTCTACCTTTCTTTCTCCATAAATTTTTTAATCTATTATTAGTTAGTGATAATTAATTGCTAATTTATAACAATTCAAACATTTTTGAGAAGTCAAAATGTGTTTTCTATTTATATGGATTGTGCGCTTCCATTTTGATGTAAACAATGGTTAAAAAAAGATCCCATATCTTCCACTTTAATAAAACTTGAATGTTGAAAAAAAAAGACTAATTAAATCGTCAAGCAATCTCAAAAAAACCAAAAAGATGTAAAAAATTGGATTTTTATTGAAGTATATGATATTTATATACAACAAAATGAAACAAGATTGTCCCACTTCACTCTCATAGAACAAGGTGGAACGAATATTTTATCAATATAGTTTAAAAAATAAGAACTAGTTCTCTTTTAAAACATCAAACACGTCTTCATTTTTACAATTTATTCATTCTTTAAATTTTATTTATCGTGTTTTAGTTCATTACACTTTCATTTTAATGTCCTTAAAATATTATTTTTTATACCTTTTCTATATTTTTGTTATTTTCTGTGATTTATTAAATATTTTAATAAAAAAATAATATAAAAAGATATAAAATAAAAATGGGAAATTATAGAAACTTTTTATTAAAATTGGAAAAATAATATAGTGTCATTTTAATAGACTTGGCGAAATTTTTTCTAATAGTATATTTTTGTTACAAAAATATTTATTTTATTATAATTTAATAAATTACATAATTTAATCAAAAGATATAAAAGATATAAACAACTCATTAGGGTAAATTATCATTTTATCTGGTATGTCTTATCCAATTATCTTCACCAAACGCTGAAAACTGTTTAATTCCATTCTATTTTGGCATGTCCTATCATGTTCTATCTAACATGTCTGAATGTCAAACTCACTTTTATAATTGATCGATCTCCAAAAATGTTTCGATGTGGACGTAGCCAAAGTTGGGTGAACCACATTATGACATTATATCACAATCGATTATAATTTGATATTATATGCTTCAAATGAAGTCATAAATTCACTATGTACATTTTGGATTTGATCATATGCAAAGGTTGGGTATTTTTTTAGCCAATGAAGTTGGTTTCTACCAATAACACATGAATAACAAACTAAGAGAAGAGAAAACGACCAAATAACGTATAAAATCACATGCGATTTCACACTAAAGATCAATGTAAGGGTGTGCAGACATGGCCCGCAACCTTAGATCGCGGCCAAAGTTTAGTGATTCACATATGATTTTAGTAGAAAATTACAATGTGATTTAACTGTTTTTTTATTCTCTTATTTAGTAATTGTGCTTGTATGGACTCATCTCTCTCTCTCTCTCTCTCTATATATATATATATATATATATATAGGGTCAGGTTCAAGCGAAAACGTAAAAAAAAAAAACTAAAGAACACCATGGGAGCTCTCCATGTGGACGGTATGCACTAATGCATACTGGTAATTTATAACATGCAATTGTACACATGCACTAATGCAATGTAATTATAGAAACATTGGTGCATTGAAAAACAAACTCTTGTATGGATTAGTGCATACCATCCGGATGGAGGGCTCCCAGGGTGTTTTTTAGTTTTCTCTTTTTTTAGTGTTTTCCTTTGAACCTCCACCCCCCGCTCTCTACACACACACACACACACACACACACACACATATATATATATATATAACACCCATAATTCTGTAAAAAAACATCTAATTTAAAATTTTACGTAATACAATATAAAATAGTTCCTTCTAAAGGTCAATGCGTGATTACCTACAATTGCAATATAAGATTTAACACCAAGATTAAATAAAGTCTAGGTTAGGGACGAATGTTACTAAATTCCAATGACGGTCGCTATTTCCAAAATAAGGAAGACGTCCCCGAATGGCTAAATATTTCTCGTGCCTCTAACTAGCATTCAACTTCTTCTCCGTGATCGTAATACCATTCCCAACAAAGAACTAATGCACATGCCAAAAAATAAAAAGAGTTATGCTTAATGCCTAGTGAGTTCAAAAAAATTCATCTTTAATATAAAACGGTAAAATTGAAAGAATTCTATTTACATCAAAATTTCTCAAATGAAATGTATTTAATATAAAAGCGACATCTTTCCCAAAATCCATCATTCTCGTGATGAAAACTCGGTGATCAAAGCGGCCATTTTAACGTAAAACCATACCCAATACTCACCCAAAACGTGAATAAGTTTAATATTTAATACTGAAAACATGGATAAAACTCTATTATCAAAACACCTAAACACATGGATAACGTTCAATACTCAAAACCACAAATCATGGATAACACTTCATACTAAAAAAGTCACCAAAAAACATAGATAATACTCAATACCTAAAACAACATCTTTCGGTGATGGGGAGACTCGTTTCTATTGATTGTGGCGGAACACAATGTTGATCCAAACTCTCTCAGTGATTTGAAGATGACCTTTATACTTAATGAAAATACTTAGTTTTGTTCAGTTTCAGCGATCACCACCGAGTCTGTTTAGTGATCGCTGAACATGTATTGTAACATCCAATGAAGTCAGGTGTTCCCTAGAGACAAAACTCACACCAAAGGAACCTTCAACAATGTCGAAGAAGTAGCTGAAGATAGAGGCAGTCGGTTCGGATCTGAAGGGATTAAAAAGACTGTCTACATCAAAGTGTGAAATCTGATCAAGACTCAGTGATAGTTGAAGAGTCCTCAGCAATTCCTCACCATCAGTTATCAAATGAATCTTGCCCAACAAGATTAGTTTTTATCTTATCCTCAATTCACAAAAGGACAACTCTCATGTCTTACAACATAAAGGTACATGTAAGGAGTTACTTTATTGTCTCAAAACGTGCTTACCAAATTTATAAGTTCAACTGTTCATATGCGGCCAAAAGCATGCATCTCTAAAGTCAAAGGACAAGCCCTCCACTCAAAGGTTTCCATGTCGATTGTACCACCTGGCATGCATTCAATGCAGTGAGTATAAATAACTGAGAAGAGCCTTCTTCTCTACTACACGCCTTCTTCTATCTTCTAACTCTATTCTCTCTTATTCTATCTTCTTTGTGCATCTACTTAGTGATTCTCATAGATTGTTTAGATTAGGCTTTTACCTTATCTTATTCCGCAACAATCTATAAATTTTTGTATTGATTACTCAATATTAATAAATGATTTTAAAAGTGAAAACTTGTGTGTTTGTATCAACCTCCTTCTACAAACTGTTGTATACATATACACTCTTGTAGAACCCTTTTGGGACCAATAAAATAGTATTAGAGCAGTGTTTTATTTTATTTATTTATGAACCTTTTATTTGCTATTTTTTCCGATGGCTTTGCAAAACAAAATTTTCTTGACAATGGCTCTCTTGCCAAACCTCCTAGATTTAATTAGCAGGGACAAGGTCAGCGATTGAAAAAACCGTATGTCATTATTTCTTGAAGGTATGGATCCTGAGATACCATACTATATTGAAATGGACATATGATTCATTTACAATATCTACAACAGTTCCTTCTACTGCTACTACCGCTGCTATCCCTGAGAGGCAGATTCCAAATCTCCCTCACCAAGGCGATGAAGATAAGAAGAAAGTGGCTCTTGATGCAAAGGCTAGATCTATCATAGCCATGTCACTCCCTGACGAGATATATCATTATTTTATGAAACTTAGAACCTCAAAATCCATGTGGGACACACTTTGTCTTCAATATGAACGTACCAACAAGGTACAAGAATCAAGAAAGATTAATTGGGTGCGACAATATGAAAGTTTAATATGTGGCAAAAATGAATTTTTGTGTGAGGTACACAAACGAATTAATTGCTTACTTATTGACCTCATGACTGTTGGACGAGAATATTCCAACTCAGAGACTAACAAAGTGTTGATCCAAGCTCCTTAAGTGATTTGATGATGACCCTCTATACTTAGTGAAATTACTTATGTTTTAATTTCTGTTCACTTTTAGTGAGTCATCACTGCCTGCGCTCAGTTCTAAACATGAGTAGCCTTGAAGACAAAACCCACACCAAGGAACCTTCAACGATGTCAAAGAAGTAGCTGGAGATAAAGACATGTCAGTTCGTGTTCTGAAGCGGTTTTTAGTGATAACAAGACTGTCAACAACAAGTGTGGAATCTGAACAAGACTCAATGATACTTGAAGGATCCTCAGCGATAGTTCAATATCAGTGATAAAATGAATCTTGCTCAACAAGATTAGTTTTTGTCTTATTCTATGTGCACAAAGGACACCCCCAGATCTGTCGGGAAGGTACATGTACTAAGCTGCTTTATTTCTCCCGACGTGTTTACCAACCCTAAAAGGTCAACTGTTCTCATGCGGCCAAAATCCTGCATAACTTGAGGACAAATGACAAAGTCTCCAATAGAAGGTTGACACGTGGATCGTACCCTCTGACTTTCAATTAATGCAGTGGGTATAAATAAATGAAGAAATCATTTTCTTCATCATGCATGTATCCATATCTTTCTCTTCTTGAGTCCTCTCCTTTATGTTCTATTCTTCATGTGCATCTACTTTGTGATTCTTATATTGTGTAGAATAGGTTTTATTAACTTGTTCTTACTCTTTGTTTATGATCTATAAACATATTTAAAAGTAAAATTTGTGTTTGTATTCACCCCCCTTTTACAAATTGTGTGATATTTTTAACACTCTTGTAGATTCCTTTAGGACCAGCATCAAGTTTTTGGAATGTTTGCCAGAATCTTGGGACAGTTATATCATGTGTGTTACGATGCCCAAAGACATGACAACTCGTTCTCTTAGTGCTCTCTATGGGATTCTGCTCAATCGTGACCAATCTGGTCAACTGAAAAAGAATCTCATCAAATATTCAAAAGAGTCAAATCTGTAGCTTTGTTTAACGAGAATCCTTCAGTAGATACCCCCACACTCACTATCTCGGAGGTAGATCCATCTAACTCCGAGGACTTGATAGAAGTTGATCTTTCAGAGATTCACGAGTCACTAGATCTTCTAACTAATACTTTTATAAAATTCGTAAAGAAAAGTAACTTTCATAGGACTCATACACTAACCATCGTCGATAAGCCAAGATCAACCCTAGCCAATAAGTCTTCAACGACCTGCTTTAACTGTGAACGCACAGGACATTTTGCAAGTGAATGTCGGTCAAAGAAAGCTACAAAACCATCTTCCTCCTCATCCTCCTTCAAATCAAAAGATGACATACATCTGAAGTTGAAGGAGAAGTACAAGAAGATGAAAGACTACAAGAGAAAAGGCAAAAGGTCTTGTTGCTGAAGTGCATGACTGAGCAGATTCATCTGATGAATCCCTCTCACTTGAAGAAGATACGACCTATATCTGTCTAATGGAACAAACACACAAAGTAAACCATTCATCAGTCTTATCAAGTAGCACCCTAAGGTCACGATCTCGATGTTTAACTTATCTCAAGTTTCCATCACAATACCCCCAACTCCACACAAGTTCATCTTCAAAAGACCCCCGATGATTTGGTATCAACTCTACTTGGCCAAAGACTCAAAACAAGTGTCCCGATGAGCGAATCCTCATGAGTTTATCACCGTAATACCTAGGCTCATGAAGTTTGACCCCATAGGTGTCCTTCTCCGTAATTCCAAAATTCATCGATTCCAACCCTACACGGATTCCTATATGCAAATACCTACAATCTCGGAAACTCATAAGAGTTCCTCTCTGGAATACCGAGACTACCACATAACCTACTTAAATATTGATCTCTAAGTGAGAACATCAAAACTTTTTCACTTAACAAAATACCTGACTCACATGCCTAAGGATCTAATGCATTACAGTCTAAATTACATGACCCTTAATAAATGACCAATACACTCAAAACATGTAATTCTCAAATAAAGATACAATAAATGCAAATCATGCCCAAGCTTCATATTGAGCAATTTAACCGGACAAATGTCCCCAAAACTCAAATGGGCCAAAATCAAACTAATAACACCACACTTATTTGACTACTCAAGTAAACGTCAACATAAACAATAAAACACACGTGGCTCACATTTATGCAAACACATGCTCCAAAAGTATGATTGACTCAAAACCCCTTCCTTTGTTGAGATAGATCATTTTCTAAATAAAACCATAAAGTTTATACTCCCTACATGCCTCATAGAACAACCTTATGCATTTCTCAAACGATTTATAAAACCAAATACACTAAAAGTGCATTAATCATCAAATAATAACCATTTATACAATACATGATCAGAATAACATACTCTTATGATTAATTAATCAAAATGTCTAAAACCCCTAAATATGGGCATTCCACAAGCCTTATAAAATCAAAAGTAGCAAAGATGAAAATCTCATCAAATAATCAATACATTTGATAAACTTCAAAAAAACGTCTTAAGACTCAAAAATGGATATTTTTGGCATGTACATAGAACTACCTTGCAAGGTTTAAGTTAAAATTAGGTTCCAAACCCAAATCTTTAGCGTCCAAAGATGGAGACTTGAGATCCCTAAGCTAAACTTCCTGATCTATGGTGCAAAGCTTTAAATAACACTCTCTTGAACTTCCAAGCTCTAGTAAAACACCACCAAGAGCATAGAAAGGTTGAGGATGCAAAGTGACCAAACACTAGGTCAAAAAATGGTGGGTTAGAAGCTTAAGTCAAATCTCTAGGAACTTCCAAAATACCAAGAAACTTAATTTCTTTTAATATCCCATTGAAAGGCTTCAAAAAACGAAACTATAGCCTCCAAAATCGCTAAAATTGAAGAAGGAATGAAAAAGATATGATTAAATGAAGAAAACCCCCAAAACCCGGTTTTTATGCAGTTTAGGGGGTCTACACGATCTTTCTCGCGGCCTTGGTCGCATGGCAAACAGGTCGATCAGCACCCCAAAATAAGAGGTTGCGCGTCTTAGGCCGCGGGCCGTGTCACATCGTGCCACATGCTGACCGGCCCTAACCATTTTCCCTGTCGTTCTTCAATCGGTTTGCTGGCCGTTCATCGACCGTTTTCCCGGTAGTTCTCCAATTTTTTCCCATCCATTCTCGATCGTTTTTCCCAACTATTCTATAACCGGTTCCTGGAAATTACTGGTGTTACAATATATATATATATATATATATATATATATATAAACACACACATACATACCATCCTTTCACAATTTTCTTTATTTTCTTGATCCTCGTTTTGATTCACAATGATTAGTTTCGTTTATCATATGATCTATTGAAGTGTGTTTGATAAACTAGACATTACATAACATAACATAACATAACATAACATAACATGGATCACTGTTCTATGTTTGACAAAACTTTTATGTGGAACAGCCATGAACAAAGTTGAACAAACATGGAACAAGGTGGAACAAATCTATATCTTATTCATTCTTTAAATTTTATTTATTGTATTTTATGTTATTTAAAGTTTTATTTTACTGTTCTCAAAATATTATTTTGATCAATTTATCTAATTTAAAAAATATTAATAGTAAAAAATATTATAGAAAATGTATTAAATAAAAATCGGAAACTACATAAAGTTTTTATTTTGTTGTCATTTTATCGCTTCGACCAAAATTTTCCAATGATATATTTTAAATAATTAACTACATAATTAATCAGGTCTAAAATAAGTAAACAGTTTATTAGGGGTAAATACTAAACATCTGTTCTATCATGTGATGCTAACTTGTCTGGATACCACATGCATCCTTACGTATCACATATATATGATTCATTCTATGAATTTTTGTACATATCATTTATATATGATAACGTATGTGTGAGTATAAGTTGCGTATTATCACATGCAATAATAGAAGTCTGAATATAAATGACGTATTATCACACATGTGATAATATTTGCATCAGAAAAAAACTATAAATGTAAATATATATAATCATATATGATTAACAAAAATATCTATATTTATCACATATGATTCATACGATCATCGAACAAATTAATATCATATGTAATAAAAACTTAAAAATAAGTTGTTATAGATTTTTTTATGATGAAATCGGTATATCAAGGATTAACAAAAATCGATTTGGAAAACAAACTCAATCTCAATTTATTAGGGATTATCACCACGTTTACAAATAATAGTCTCTCCCTATCTCTCTCTCTCTCTCTCTCTCTCTCTTTCCCCCCCCCCCCACACACAGGTTTAAACGGATATAATTAGGCTTGTAAACGAACCTAATGAACACGGACAGGGGCTTGTTCGTATTCATTCATTTAACTTAGGGGCTGTTTGGTAGTTGCTGGATGGTATAGAGCTGAATGGTATAGAGGTCTGGATGGTATAGAGGCTCTGTATGATATAGTGCAGAATGAAAAATGGTTGTTTGGTAGCTGCTCTGAATAGACAGTCTGAATAAGAACAAATTACCATTTTAACCCTTTGTATTATATAATTGCATAGCATACCAATTTCTACCAGAATCAAAACAAATATTCCACAGATGGTAGCTAGAATACACATACACATACCAAACAAGTACTATATAATTGCATAAAATACTAATTTCAAGATGGCATTTTTTTTCACAGCAAAGAAAGGAGTTTTATTGCAACCAAGTAAACATACAAAATCCAAAATACAACATCAAACAACCAATATAAAAACCTGCAGTCATTTTTTTTGCACAGTAAAGAAAGGAGTTCTATTTCTATCTCTTCTATTCTCTGATGGCATTGATAATGGCAAACGGGATCTAATGGGAGAAATCATAAAACAAAAGAGGAATTGTGAAATCAAAACAGAAACATATAAAAAATCAAAACATCAGATGGGAGAAATCATAAAATAGAAGAAGAATCGTAAAATCAAAACAGAAACATAGAAAAAATCAAAACATCAGATGGGAGAAATTGACAGAAGAGGAGACATCGAACCATCAATGGGAGAAATCGATAGAAGAGAAGAAATCAGATGGAACAAATCGTGAAACCCTAGATTTTCAACATCGTCAGAATAGAAGAAATCAGACAGAAGAGAAGAAATAACAGATCGATTCAGTCGTGGGAGGAGTTGAGAAGAGTCACCGGAAGGAGAGTCGCCGGAAGGAGTGTCGTCGGCTGGCTATCGTGGGAGATCTGGGAACAAGAGGGTAGATGGGAGGCGTATGAGGATGAGGGTAATTTTGGAACAACCCAACCTCTGTATCATATTGTATGACTTTGGATGAGAAATCGTACAGAGGTGATTGTTACCATTCAGAGGTGGGTTTTTTCTTGCCAAACAGGTCACACCTCTGAATCGTGTAGAGGTTGCCTCTGTATGGCATGGTTCAGACCCAAACAAACAGCCCCTTAACTGAACAAATGAACAACATGAACGGTAAAAGTACATTTTTTTGTGTTCATATTCGTTCATTAAGAAAATGTTTGTTCGTGTTGTTTAAGTTTGTTTGTTAAGATGCTAAACAAACGTAAGCGAACGAACATAAACGAACAAACATTGTTGAACAAACATGTGTGGAATAGGATGGATCTCACAGATCTCACATTTTAGAGGGTTTTCAAATGATTAAGGCCTATATATATCAATTACAAACCAAGTCATTTAAACAAACTATACAAACTCCTCCCCACTAATCACATTATTTCATTTTTCCTCTTTTTTGTTACAAATATAATCCGAGAAGGGTATCTCTGACTTTCAATACTTTTTGTGTTTTTTTTTCTTTTCTAAATTATGCATGTTGCGATCGTGGGGATATTTTATATAAGATTTTTTTTTAATTTAAGCAGTTACCAACTTTCATGGGATAGCCATTATTTCCATTACTTTTATTTTGTTAATAGTTGCATATTGATGAAAATGGAAACTAGCATTTTTCGGGCGATACCTCCATTTTTTCCGACGATACCTCCATTTTTCCCTGCAAAAAATGTGTGATTTCATTGTTGAAATTAGCTGCATGATTCACAACGAAGTTAATGAAACTGGGTTGCATGATTCATAGCGGTGTTTATGAAACTGGGTATAATGGAAAGGAGAAAGATATAACGTAGAAGTATTGTATAATTTTTCAAATCATTTTAATACAAAAGGTATATATATAGATGGACTAGAGCTAATTTAGGAGCCAACTAAGGAGATATACATGGAATGATAAGAGTTAATTAAGGAGCTAACTAATGAGATATACATGGAATACTATAACAAACATTTCACGATGTAAATTATATGAATTTCCATAAATGTAGATAAAATAGAGAGACGGGCATATTATATCTTGATATGCCCCCGCAAGATGGACGATCCGGAGAGGAGACCAATCTTAGATGGTAGGTAATTAAATCGTGGTCGAGGGAGAAGCTTGGTGAGTGCATCTGCAAGTTGATCATCACCTGCAAGGCTGCAATATGTTGAACTCGAAGAGATCCTTGTTGAACTTTTTCTCTTACAAAGTGGAAATCTAAGGCGAGATGCTTCATTCTTGAGCGAAAACCTTGATTTGTTGAGTAAGAAGTTGCACTCAAGTTATCATAATAGATGGTGGGGGTTGTAGTGGACGTAAACCCAAGCTCATTAAGTAGTGATGTAAGCCACTGAACCTCGCTGGTCGTAGAGGCAACTACCCGAAATTAAGCTTTAGTAGAGATTCTTGCAAGAGTGTTTTGTCATTTGGAGCTCCATGAAATAGGATTATAACCAAGATAGACAATGTAGCCGGTGGTGCTTCAGAAATTATCTTTGTCCCCGGCCTAGTCGGTATCGGTAAAAGCATGGACTGTAAAGGGAGACTTGTGATGTAGAACAATGCCATGATTTAAGGTGCCATGTAAATATCTCAAGAGTCGTTTTAAGGCTGTCCAGTGGAGTGAAGTGGGAGCATGCTTAAACTAAGATAAGCGATTGACTGTAAAGGATATATCTGGCCTTGTTAAGGATAGATATTACAGGAATGCCCTTTTTTAGTGGGCTGATGATGAGCATAAAAGGCGGTAATGGGCTGATGGATTACAGTGGTCGGGAACTGTTGAGCAAGAGATATTTCATGGTTGATTAGCTTTTCATGTAGTTCATTAAATGATATTGAAGAGTCCCTTGCATGGATAACATCTAGTATGGGTTTATAAGCAGAATGATCTAACCCATTAAGAACGACATCTATGACATCTTCTTGGTCAAGTTTCTTTCCAAGGACTACAAGTTCATCCACCACAATCTTTATGTTCTGCATGTTGTCGGTGATGGTCTAATCGGAGGTTTTGGTGAGTTGTTTCAGTCGGTATTGCAGTTGTTTGATGTGTCCATGTGAGGGAGAGGCATATGTGCCGACTAAGGTTTGCCATGCCTCACGCGAAGAAGAAACATTGGTCATGATCGGGACAATCTGTAGGGATAAGCTGCCTACGATCGCTCCAAACAGAAGTCTATCTTACCGGAACCATTGTTGATAGTCCTTGTGGGGGCTGATCATACCATCTACTGCGATTGTCGGACTCGGTGCAGGGTGAGTCCCATCAATAAACCGGTAGAGATCGATGCCATGTAGTTGGTGGATGTCAGCTTCAATGTTGTTGGAAAGTTGACGATGGTGAGGTCCTTCAAGAGGGTGTTGGTGATGAGGGAAGAGTTTGTTTCACCAGTCATGATTGAGGATTGTTTTGGCGAGCTTGGTTAATTTCACAAGCTCTGATACTATATAAAGGATAGGAGAAAAAAGATGTAATGTAGAAGTATTGTATATTTTTTCAGATTGTTGGAATACAATAGGTATATATCGATGGACTAGAGCAAACTTAGGAACAAACTAAGGAGATATACATGGAATGATAGAGCTAATTAAGGAGCTAACTAAGGAGACATACATGGAATATATAACAGACATTTGACTATGTAAAGTATTTGAATTTGAATTTGAATAAATGTAGATAAAATAGAGAGATGGGCAGTTTATATCTTGATACTAGGTTGCATGACTCACGATGGCGTTCATGAAACTGGGTTGCATGATTCACGATGGCGTTCATCGACGGTGTTCATAAAAAAACGTTTGTACATCCATTCACGCTTAACCGTTTTACCATAGGCGGTTATGTACATTATCGACGACTTTCACCGACATCCATTCACGCTTAACCACTTTACCATTGACGACTTTGTACATCATCGCTGAAAAAATGTGTATCTTCTTTATCTTCAGATTGATTTCCTTTAATCTAAAACTGATTCAACGTAATTTCGAGTTTAAATCGGTAAAATTATTGCTGGATAACCTGGGAGAAATTAGAGGGAGTAAACCTGCAAATTGTATATCAAAACTACTATGCACATAATTACAATCAATTGAAAATAAATAAGAATCTGAAACTATTTATCATAATGCCACCGTATCATGTTGGGTCGTAGATCAAAATTTTGTATGATTTAGATTAGTTTGTATACTTTGTTTAAATGAGTTGGTTTGTAATTGAACCCCCCCCCCCCCCACACACACACACACATATATATATATAGGTGGATTTCAAATACAAACCAAGCAATTCGTACAATCCGTACAAACTCGATGGTTTCATTGTTTTATTGAATAAAACTGTTTAATGAAAGTGTTTAATATGATTAAATTGTTTCATATAATTCTTTTCTTGATGGAATTATTTCATATATTTTTGTTTCAATTTTATGAATATTGTTTCATATATTCTTGATTAATCAACCCTCATGTGATCTTGATGAAGTTTTTTCATATATTATTGACTAATTCAACCTTTATAATTAAAAAAAAGTGAAAAAAGTGAAAAATTATTGGTTGAATGGAGTTTGTACAGTTTGTACAAATTGTTTGGTTTGTAATGGATATCGCTCCTATATGCAATTGAAACCTCCCTATATATATATATATATATATATATACAGAGAGAGAGAGAGAGAGGAAAGTTCAAATATGAACTCAAATTTGGTTGTGAACGTGAGGATAAACGAGAGCGCGACACATGTCTGAATGTAGATTATTCAGACCGAATAATCAAAGAAATATTCAGACTGAATATAGTATTTATTAAGTCTGAATAATGTGTATTCAAACTGAATAAGCATTATTCAGACTAAATAAATAGTATATTTAGTCAGAATATTTCTTTGATTATTCAGTCTGAATATGACACGTGTCGCGCTCTCATTTGTCCTCACGTTCACAACCAAATTTGAGTTCTCATTTGAACCCGCCCCTATATATATATATATATTACTTCTAATAAATATGTAACAAATTGGACACGTGTTGCGCTCTAGTGAGCCGCTTTTAGTTTTTTTCCGCCTAGCTTTTAGTCTTTTCCCGCCTAAACATGTATCTAGGGGTGTTAACGAACCGAGCCGGGCTCAAAAAATTAATACTGGGCTCGAGCTCGATTAACTTTTCAATGTAGGGCTCGAGCTCAATGCTCGTTAATGAATTCGAATTCGCGATCGATTAACTCGTTTATCGGTTTGAGCTCGATATTTTTTATATTTTTATTGTATGATTAATAAATATATTAGCATGTTTGGCTCGAAAAAGGTGCATGCTAGAATGGCTCGACTCGGCTAGTCTTGACTCGAAAAACTGAATTGAGTTTTTGAATGAGCCGAGTCGAACATTAGTGGTATAAAGCTCGACTCGTTTAGTTGAACGAGTTCTTTTTTATGTTTGAGATCGACTCAAGCTCGAGAATTATTAAGCTCCAGCTTGAGATAAATGAGCTCGAGCTCGAGCAACTCGTTAAAAACTCGAATTGTTAACTCCCCTACATGTATCTAGACACAATTAGCAGTTCAATATGACTCATTTGATTGACAATAATTTGCTGTCGATTTTCCATTGATTTTTATATACCAGTTTAGTAGATAACCCGGTCACGTCAAAATGACATGACAAAAGAAAAAGAAAAACATAATATCCACATAGTTAAAAACTTCCACGCAGATCATGAAGCCTAAAAACGGATTGTAAACAATCGGTGGAACCAAAGCTTTTCAGCCGATTCACTCTCCCCCGATCTGGTCCCACCCACCCCGCTAGCTAATCGTCTTCCACAACCTCCAAGCTAATCGTCTTCCCCAACGTCCAAGCTAACTGCCTTCCCCAATCTGGAAGCTTGAACGACGCCGATGAACACCGAATGTTCCCCTCCGATGATCACCTTCCCGCTGCCCAAATCCACAACACGTCTTGAGTGGTCCCACCCACCCAGCTAGCTAATCGTCTTCCCCAAACTCCAAGATATCGTCTTCCCCGATCTGGAAGCTTGAACGACGCCGATGAACACCGAATGTGCCCCTCCGGTGATCTCCATCCCGTTGCCCAAATTCACAACACGTCTTGAGTTATTGAGCTTTCATCTTTATTTGGCCGGGGGTGTCTGAAACTCTCTATAGAGAGAGAAGACAAATGTATTTTCTTCCATTGCAGCAACATTTGTTTCATAATATTTGTCCATGGCAACTCTGCCGACGGTTTGTTTTAGTGTCAATCAAATTTTTTGATGAAATTTCTTCCACTTAATGTGTTTGTTTGATATATGGAGTAACAAATTGTTTGATGATACTTCTTCCACTTGATTGTGTTGCTTCAAAGATGAATGTGCGTTTTGCCGGAATTTTTGGCCGGAGAGGGCAAGGGAATGGGATGGGCTGATGGGATGATGTGTATAATGGCAACAAAAATAATTTAAGTTTAAATTTACTTTATAAAATTTTATTGGTCACCGACCTTTGATAAATCCATACCACCGCCGTTATTACTATTGCCTCCTCCTGGAGATAACAGAAGTGAATCTGAGAACAAAAACCAAGAAATCTTGAAACCTTCAGGAATCAAGTTTCCGTGATTGAAAGTTGAGTGGAATGAGAGCAAGTGGTGGTACAGAGAAACTACTTGGCTACATTTCAAATCGGGGGTTTGAAATCAAGCAATTGATGAAATTGAAAGTCCATTTGTGAAGAGACCTACAGATTGAAGGTGAATGGTTTACTCAGCCGTGGAAGAAGGTGAGATCAAAATTCGGACCATCAATCTCCCTCTCCGTCCCCTATGGACAACCGATGTCCTCTCCCTCCGATGAACCACCGATCTCCCTCTCCTTCCCGATGGACCACCGACCTCCCTCTCCCTCCGATGAACCTCCGATTTTCCTCTCCTTCCCCTATGGACCACCAACCTCTCTCTCCCTCCGATGAACCATAGATCTATTTCTCCTTCCTCGATGGACCACCGATCTCACTCTCCCTCCAATGAACCACCGATATCCCTCTCCTTCCCCCATGGACTATTGATCTCCTCTCCCTCCGATGTACATGTAAGATCACACACAAGTTGTCATTTCCCAATCTCACAAAGTTTCATGAAGGGTAAAAGAAGATGGAGAATGGTGTTCCTTACCTTCAGTTCTTTATACTCGACGAAGTAGAAAGTGGTAGAAGAAATCAAATACGCTCAATGATCGTACAAAATATGAATATGAAAACCAGATCCATTCGTCGGATGTGAGTAGAGACGATGAACAAATAGACTCAAAGATAACCAAATGAGTAAAAATAGATGGAGATGAAAAGACTATTTGCAGAGAAAGGATTGTAGAGCTAGCTGTAATACACTCCATGGCTAACCATGGGTTCTACTTAGAACAGTGATTTTATAGTTTAAAAATAATTGAATTCCTAAAACATGAAATTATAATCATAATAGGTTAAAAATTATGTTCTATCAAAAAATAGTTAAAAATGACTATATGTGTTTTTGTAAGTAATTTTTTTTGAAAACGTCAAACAATCATTTTTAGTCAGTATTTATTTTTATAGGGGTATAATGGTCATTTTTTGTTCAATTAGCACTTGATACAAAATAATTTGGTAAACAACAGTTTTCATTCAACACTTGTTTTAGTCAAACCTCTTATGACAGTCAGAACTCTTATTCCAATCAGTACTTACCCAAATTTTTTGGTAAACAACCCTTAGGAGCTGTTTGGTTCGCGGAATTCAATGGAATTTGATGTAATTGGAATGATAAATTCCTTTGACCAAATTCCTTAATGATGTTTGGTTTGCGAAATGAATTGATTGGATTCCATCGGATTCCACCGAATTCCACGATTGAGGGATTTGATCATTCCTTAGCATATGTGAAGGATTTTGAATTTCATTTTGTGGCAAATGTAAACTATCTATAATTTTCATTTAGAAAGACAAAAATAAAGTTAACCACCACCCTCTCCCAGCCCCACCCACCACCACCACCCTCTCCGGAAACATATCCGCCACCACCACCGGCGTCGCTACCACCACCACCACCCTCTCCGGCAACATATCCGCCACCACCACCACCACCACCGCTACCCCACCACCGCTACCGCCACCCTACCCACCATCACCACTATATTTTGTCGTCATAGTCGCCACCCACTCCCACCCCACCTACCCACCACCACACCACTAATGTCGTCGTCACAATTGTCATCCTCACCCCCGATAAACGCATATTTCTATTTTTTGACGAGATTCCATTCCAATTCCTATCAACCAAGCGCATGATCAAATTCCATCAAATTTCATCCCAATTCCTTTAAAGTCAAATTCCTTTAATGGATTCCAACTCCATCGAATTCCATTTTGCGAACCAAACACCTTCTTAAGATTTATCCGTTCTCTATTCAGCATCTCCGATGGGTTCTGTATTATTTATTTGAAATAGATTTTTATTTTTTTTATTTATATCCAATAGATTGTTTCTTTTAGAAACTTTAAAATAAATTATATTATTAAAATATTTTTTAATTATCATTTTAACGAAGAAATTTTATATAAAATAATAATAATAATAATCCAATCTCATTGATGTGATTAAATAAAATAATCATTTATCTTTTTCGACATAATGTTTTAAAAAAATTCTAAACTTAGATTTTTTTCATGTTTTCTCTATTTTAGAGAATATTATAGAAAACAAAAAAGTTGATTTTCTCTATTTTAGAGAACCTGCTGGAGATGCCTTTTTTATTTTAGAGTAGAGTTGGGAATGATTTGATTAAAAATATTTAACATAAATTAATGAGAATAAAAATAGAACAAACTTTGCTTTTATATAATATAATTAGTTCATTTCCGTACAAGCCACAACTTTTTATAGTAGGTTAAACAAGTAAGTATGAAAGGTTTTGGTGAGGATCAACTCAAGATCAAAAAAGGGGGCTTTTGGGCGAGTTGTTCCACCAGGGCGGGTTGTAAAGCGGTTGTACCCGCACTAAAAACCGCTTAAGGCTCTGATTGGGCAACTTTAAAGCGGGTTAACCCGCTTAGAAAGCCGCCTGAGCGGCTGTTTGACCCTGATACTCCTTAAAAACGAGATTCCAACCTTAAAACTCATATCTTCTTCATCTTAGCTCCGTTTTCGCCGACTTTTCTTCCTATGTTCTTGTTTTTGAGAGCACTTCAAGCCTAAATCAATGGAGCAAACTTAATGGAAGTTCCTAGAGTATCTTGGAGAGGTTTCACCTTCGTCTTCTCTATCTTTTCTTCACCATTGTTAACCAAGCTTTGGATTTTTCCCCAAATCAAGTTTGTAAGTTATTCTAACCCTTTTAAACTATATTTCTTTTCAAAACCTTTCTATTTGGTTTTCTAGTACTTTATTCTTGAAGCATCTTCCTTATTTTAGAGTTTTGACCGTTTTGGAGGATTTGAGGTTTTTGACTAGAGTTTTTATAAATCTAATTGTTGGGAGTTATTATTAGTGTATTTATGTTACTTATTAACTAGACAAGGTTTCTAGTGATGAATGCTTGCAGATCTGGACTCTTCTTCAAATGGAGCTTTTTGGGGGGTAAACCTAGATTTAGCTTAAATCTAGCAAGGTGAGTTCAATTTGTTTTATGAAAATGGTGTACATGCCAAAATGTATATTTTGAAGCATCAACATGTTTTATTTGTTATTCATCAAATGTGTGAGGGGTTTTGATATTATGCGTAGTATTTGGTATAAATGGTTTTATAAATCATGTAACATACTTATGTTTAGGTTCCTAGACATTTTGATAAATAAAAACTAAATATGAGTTGTTTAGATGTTTTGTTTTATAAATGAAGATTATTTGGTATTACGCATTTTTAGGAGTATTTAATTTATAAATCATTGGAAATACATGGTATTGCATTATTAGACATTTAGAAAATGTGTGAGTATGATTTCACTTGGGAAATGGTTTGTCTCCACCAACGATGATTATTTTGAAGTAAACATTTAAGTGTTGAGTTATTATGCTTTAACCCGGTTTTGACTAAAATGAGTCTTGGGGATAATTGTCCGAATTAAATTGTCATACATCGAGCTTTTGGGGTTATACGCAGTTATGACATGATTTTATGATATTTTACATACTTTAAGTGCGTTGGTCATTCATTTTGGAGTCATGTAAATTACATTGAGTTGCATTGGATCCATAGACATATAAGTCGATTTTAGAGATGTTGGTTGGGAATAGTTATTTCGACATTGTAGTTAGACACGGAGCTTATAGCACCGGAGGACTCAAACTATAGACCGTGGGTGGTTGATCTCGATGACTATGTGTCCCATGATATGTTAGACACGGAAGTTATAGCACCGGAGGACTCGAACTATAGACCGTGGATGGTTGATCTTGATGGCCAATCTACTTTGATTGAAGCTCGATAACGTTGAACATGGTTTACTTTGTATTACGCCATGGTCGACGGAAACAGGTCTCCCGCGTCACCGAAAGGTGTTGTTTTGGGTATAGTCTTATCCATTATTTTCGGTGACGTTTTTAGAGTATGAAGTATTATCCATGATTTATATTATTGGATCATTGAGACTTAATCGTATTTTGGTATTCGGAAAATGGAGCTTTGTCTATCATTTGGTATTTGGAGCATTTAAGCTCATTCACGTTTTGAGTGAGTACAGGGTATAGATTTCATATTTGAACGGGTATTTCTATTAAAGCTTTCATTTATACGGTATTTTGATTCAAAGCTTTTATCACGAAAATGATGAGTTTGGGAAAGATGTTGCTTTTATAATGAGAAATTATTATTTAATCAAGTAATATTTCGATTTCTACCGATTATAAATATGTTATAAACTTTTGAGCTCACTACGCGTTAAGCCTAACCTTTTTTCCTTTGTCGGCATGCGCATCAGACTCTCGTTGGGGTTGGTACTAGCGACACATATTGACTTGAGTGCTAGGGAGTAGCACGTTAAAGATCTAGCTATTTGGTGACGTTTTCCGCTTTCGGAGATAACGATTCTTTTGGATTTAGTAACACCCGACCATACTTACGTGTTAGTATAGGACTTGGCCTATCTTTTGTCGAGTTTTATATGGAATTGTTATTCGAGGAAATTCAAGTATTGATTTATAGGAAGAGATTTATCTTTCCATTGATGTAATATTGAAAATTTTAAATTAGTCGTTCTTTCTAAATTTGAGGGTGATACACTTGTGGTTTATCTTAAATAACATTTTTTATCCTTAAAATAAAATAATTATGGATTTGTTCCATGTGAAATAATTTTATAATGCCTTCTTGCTTTTACCATGATTTTGTTTGGTAAATTTCGATAAAGAATAAGGATAATTTTTTTTCTCGATTTTCTACTGATTTTGACCTCCAGAATTTTGACCTCCCGATTTTTCTCCCGAACTTAACCTCCCAATTTTGTAAGATAAGTTTCCTGACACTTTTAATTTTTTTAAATTATCCCGTGTAATACGCGGGATCCAACCTAGTGTGTGTGTGTGTGTGTGTATAACCAAATTTGAGTTCTCATTTGAACTTTCCTCTCTCTCTCTCTCTCTCTATATATATATATATAGGGGGCTCTTCATGGGAGATATAGTTTAATCATGATAACTATAAGATCTCATCTCATCCATTGAATAATAGATCAATGGTCCTGATTAAAATGAATTAAACTTTATGATGTTACCTAAAATAAAGTAAACTAATTGAATTAAATAAAATTAAAAGGGTAGCATAGTCAGTTGACATTCTATTTAAATCGTGATCTAAATTAGGCGGGTAGCTATAGTCATGGAATGTTACTAGAACAAAAATAATAAAAGTATTCTATCAAAATCAATTCAAATAAAAACTCGTCAGCTCTGCACATCACAAACCCTTTCGTATCCCTTTTCGTACGAAGATTCAGCATGGGTTTACGATAAATCCTAGCGATTTCGACTCTGTTTGTTGTGGTTCCGGTTTACTTTAGAAATTTGTATCAAGATAATGGAGGCAGGCGATGGAGGTATGTGATACATTGTGTTATTCTTGTACCATACATACTCATAAAGATGTATCATACATACTAATAAAAAATGTACCATGCATACTCATAAAAAATGTACCATACACGAATCATTTTACACGAATTAATAAAGATGCATCATACATACTCATAAAAATGTATCACGTCTATTCATATATATTTTACCTCCAGAAAACAACTTCACATATATTATATGCTGCTATAATCATTTGAAGGTTAAATGTTCATGGAAATCGTTGAAATGAATATGCGATTTGGTTTGATCTGGTTCTGTTAGAGACAATTTAGGAAAGAAATAATTTAATATTTATCTAATTTGAAACTGAAAAATTAATATTAAAATGATTAATTATTAAATTTGTAAATTTACAAAGTTATCCTTTTGTATTAATTATATATATTCATTAATTAAATTAATTTGATTGGTTGGGAATGGATCTCATAGTTATCATGATTTAGGGGGTTCTCATTTGATTAGGCCCCTATATATATATATATATATAATATATATATATATATATATAAAGAGAGAGAGAGGGGCTAGATCTTCTACACCTCGTCTAAAAGTTACACCCCGTGCCTTCCAATCTCAACCTTCCATTTCATATTTAGTTTCTTTTTATTTGCAACGGTAGTTTTGTCCATTCATATTTAATAAAATTTAAGAAATTTATATTAAAAAAAAGGAAACTGAATTTAAAAACCGTTTCATGATAAGAAAAAAGGTAGTTATCCCATTATTTTTTGGAATGGTTTAAAATTCAAAATTTAATTGTTAATCAATTAGTAAGTCTTCAATTTTTGACAAATCTGCATAATTGAAATTCAAAAAAAATCTGGAAATTCTGCATAATCGAATTCTGGAAAAACATATGAACATATGAACACCGTTGAAAAACATATGAACTTAGGTACGAAAAACGTTCGAAGACATATGAATACCTGAGATTAAATATGAATTCATGTATGAACTCAGAAAAGTATGAAAACATATGAAAACCGTTGAAAACAATATGAACTCAGGTATGAAAAACGTTGAAAACATATGAAAACCTGGGATTAAATATGAATTCATCTATGAACCCAGAAAAGTATGCAATTGTGACACACAAACAAACGTTGAAAACATATGAAAACGTTTGAAAAACATATGAAACCCGTTAAAAACAATATGAACTCAGGTATCAAAAACGTTGAAAACATATGAAAACTTGGGATTAAATATGAATTCATCTATGAACCCAGAAAAGTATGCAATTGTGACACACCAAACAAACGTTGAAAAACATATGAAACCCGTTGAAATCAATATGAACTCAGGTATGAAAAACGTTGAAAACATATGAAAATGAACTGGGATTAAATATGAATTCATCTATGAACCCAGAAAAGTATGCAATTGTGACACACCAAACAAACGTTGAAAAACATATGAAAACGTTTGGAAACATATGAAAACGTTTGAAAAACATAAGAAACCCGTTGAAAACAATATGAACTCAGGTATGAAAAACGTTGAAAACATATGAAAACCTGAGATTAAATATGAATTCATCTATGAACCCAGAAAAGTATGCAATTGTGACACACCAAACAAACGTTGAAAAACTTATGAAAACGTTTGAAAAACATATGAAACCCGTTGAAAACAATATGAACTCAGGTATGAAAAATGTTGAAAACATATGAAAACCTGGGATTAAATATGAATTCATGTATGAACCCAGAAAAGTATGCAATTGTGACACACCAGACAAACGTTGAAAAATCTCTTCTTCAACCTCCGGACCGGTGGCGCTACCTTCAACCGCTTCTCTTCTGATCCACTTATCTCCATCTCCGATTGATTCGAAACGAAATTAGACATCAGATTAAAACCGTTGCCGACCACCTTCGTCGATTGCTTAAGGATCTCCATCTTCGATTGACCACCACCTTCGTCGATTGCTTAAAGATCTTCATCTCCGATTGCTTAAGGATCTCCATATGAATCGCAAACGTATATCTTCCCGGTTAAAGTGAGCGTCAAATTAGGTAAAGATTTGAATCCTCTTTTTTGATTGCTTGCGTATAAAACGGGTTAGATATATGATTAATTTTAATATTTAAAAAAACAAATTGAAAATTCCATCCTTGCCCTTCTTTCTTATATTGCATACCGATCGTGCCATTTGATTTCCACCGAATTACAATTATGCCACCGTTTTATTTGAGACCGTCAGATTAAAAAATGTAGGGATGAGACTGGGAGGCACGGCGTGTAACTTTTAGACGGGGTGTACAAGATCCTCCCTATATATATGTATATATATATATATAGAGAGAGAGAGAGAGAGAGAGCGGTTATTATGCAATATTTTGCATTTCTACAACCCTTACAAGCAAAGCAGGGGCGTCCTTTTGATCGGTTGTAACTAACCTTAATTAAAAAAAGATCAGAAAATAAAGTAGAATAAAAATGGATGATGGGTAGATGGGTTGTATCGGTTGTATATATTTTTTACCCATCTTGATCGTTTCAAAATTAGATCAATGGTTTGGCAAGTTTAAAAATAAATTAAAAAGGAGGCATGTGAAATTTTGTATAAAACATAGGTGAACAGCGGTAAATGTGTAAATCAAACAAATTAGGAAAACATCAATGTTCCCTGGAATTACTCCATATGTAACAACAAATTAGGAAAACATGTCCCTCCACTTACCATTTGTGGACGGAAATAATACTAATTAACTTATTAGAAACTAACCTGGGAGCTTGAATTTGACAAATGTCACAACGGATCAAGGTAATGAGATGTTCATGATTCTTAAATGATGACATGTTAACACCAGAATATTCGTTCATAAGTTAGTTATTTAATTTTACACCCAAATGATTCATAGGTGAATGATTCATGCTGACATTAAGTGAATGTAAGTTATGTTCACAGGTGAGCAAATGGTTCAGATATTTTTATGTGGTGCATTATTAACATTAACTTCTTTCATATATCAAATCTCGAAATTAATTGTTCTTAGTGAACTACACTATTTAACAAATAAGGTAATTGTTCATAAGTGAACATTGTGAACTAAGTTATTTCATAAATGCACTTCATGAACTTAGTAATTGCCTCCTATAAACATATTACCATATTTATTTACTCTGTTTGTTCATTGTGAACTAAATAATTATTCACTAATGAACATTTTAAATCTACAAGTGTACTTGACTTCATTCTCAACAAGAAATTTCCCTTCATTTTTAGTAACACTTTCCATTTTTTGAAGCCTTTGCTCTTATTCACTTTGAAATTATAACAAAAATTTGAGATTTATATTTTCAAAAATAAAATTAGAGATTAAAAAAATAATCATAGAAATAAGAAAAAATCATAAAGATAACTTCCATTATTGTCCATCGTAACCGTCCATTAATTAAGAAAAAGGATAAATAAAATAATACCCTTATATTAAAAATCAACTTATTATTCAAATCAAAATGAAAAAAACGATTTGATTGGTTAAAATTGTTTAATATGGTTAACAGTTAACACCATTTAGATGGTTAACAAAAGATTAGGCCTATGTATAAAACGTAAATGGACATAAACAGATGTAAACGAATGAACATAAACGAACGGACGAGACCAATAGATGAACTTCCCGTCGAACAGTTTGCTGAACGTTTAGTTCGTTTACAGCTCTAACAACATTAACTAAATAAAAGAACATGAAAACGACAAAATTATATGCAAAATCACATATGACTTTACACTAATGGTCAATACAAAGGTGTGCCGAGGATGTGTCCCGCGATGTCAGGTTGACCAAAGTCGTGTGAATCACATGTGATGTCATCTTACGCATGATTTTACTGTAAAATCATATGTGATTCGACTGTTTTCTTATTTGGTTATCATTGTCGTATGAACCTAACTCTTTCTCTTTCTTTCTCTCTCTCTCTCTCTCTCTCTCTATATATATATATATATATATATATACACATTAAACAACTAGTAGGATAATATACACTAGAAGTGACATTTTTTAAATGCTTATTATACATCAACTAATATTTTGACATCCCTCTAATACCAACTACAAAGTACTAATGCCATTGAGATGGTCATAAATTAGTTTGGGTTCATCTTTGTGCGTTATTATACGTTCTAGTATTAAGTGGGTCGAACGCCATCCTATGAACCCGAATTTCTTTGGTCAGATTTCAGGGCTCCCATTCTCACCCGATACCTGATCGGGTTTTGGGCCCCGACCCGACCTATGCTCACCCCTACTTGTAGGTATATTAATTGTTGATTGGTAAAATGTAAAACATCTCTACTTATCACCACTACTAAAATGGAAGGTTTTCACCTACGACCATTTTCCTGGGAAATCCGTGGTTGAAGGGTGTTTCGTCACAAAACCGTCGCTAAATTTGTTGGTGGGTAAATCAAATCAATGACAGGTTACCTAGGAAATTCCTGGGTAATCCATTGGTATTTTCTTGAAAACATTGGATTTTACCGGAACCATTAGTGTTTCCTGGGTGATCTGTGGTAATCACCTAAGGAAATTTCCCTAGATGAATTTTTGTGGGTGAAAGTCATTTATTTTATAGTGAACATCTATTTGTTTGATTGATTCTTTTACCTCTAGAGTCAACTTTAACATTAATTTAAGTTTATTTAGGCTTGTGTCAACTTGGTTTAAACCCTCTAATTTTGTAATATGCACAACCCGGCTATAGAGAAAAACATCACCACATATAAGATTAAAAATCAAATTTAATTTTAGAGCACATATTGTATTGTTAAAAACATCGTCAAATGAAATGCTAAATACTTTTTAACTCTCAAATTATAAAAACCAATGATATTTTTTTTAACATTCTATATATCTCGATTGGGAGTAACGAAATTGCTCCTATAACTTAAATGCATCACGCTTACAGGTAAAACGGCTTACATAGTGGAGGCAATGTCTGAATCCACCTTGTAATTCTAATGTTATCAAAGTGACAGAAACGACAACCCTTCCTGGATCACCAACTTCATTTGCATAGTTAGAGTTAACTGTGCATTATAACTCCAACTCGATCCACTTTAACCAATTCATGTTTATGTCGAAACTGTAAAGTCTTGATCACGGCACCATATTTTTCCACTGCCGTTTTAAGGTGAAATTTCTTTCCATGTTATGTAGCGCGCAAATTTTTTGCATTGTGCTTCCTTGACGATATTGCTAAGTAGTAATTTTGCCAAATGAATCTATGAGATCCGAGAGTATGGTAAGTAAGAAATAAATTTATTTCTGCCAAATCGTCGCCCCTTTCCTTATTTTTTCGATAATAGAGTTGTTGCCATCATTGAGTTTGGAACCCTGAACAGACTGCCCGTGATAAGGCAGAACTTGGGCTAGACTTTGGTTGGGCAATGGTAAGTTGATTCTCATTTACGGTTTGACGTTTATTTCAACTGTCATGTTGAAGAAATAGTCACCCCGCTTGAGAACGACGAAAGTCGGGATGGTATAAGGCCATTTTTAAATGGAAAGTCTTGAAGACAATAACATCGAAAGGAGTAAAATAAAACCCAAAATAAAATCAAACAAAAACTTATATCAAAATCACGAATTAGAAAAACACAACCAATCTATTTATATACATTTTTAAAATGAAAAAATAGTTATTTATAAAAAATAAAAAAAAATATAGGGAAAAGACAAAAGTATAGGTAACCGTTGATTAGCGGTGACAATTCTCGACACGACACGAAACCCGACACGAACCCGGCACGAAAATAAATGGGTTAGGGTTGAATTTTTTGACACGCCAACCCGCCAAATAAACGGGTCGTGTTCGGGTTGACACGAACGGGTCGCGGGTTGACCCGCCAACCGCCAAAATTTATTAGAATACTAATAATATATACTTTATGTTTTATTTTAAAATCTAATTAATAGGGTTTATTTCATTGTCTTGTGTAAATTGTAATCCCGTCCGTCAAAACTCAACCCGCCAACACGAGCGTGTGCGGGTTAGGGTTGCGTGTCTCGACAAGATTAGCTAAACAGGTCGTGTCTGGGTTGACCCTCCCTGACTCGCCAACCCGCGACATGCCAACCCGAACACGACACGATTGCCACCCCTACCATTGAACAATTGAAGGTCATCATGCGGCAGTTCAAAGGTTTCAAAAAAGGAAAAATAAAACGATCCCATATTAGCCTAACCGGAAAGGACCGACCAATCCACCCTTAATCGGTCTTCTTGTAATGGGTTCTTTGGTCTAGGCCGGTCCGGTTTGCCATCTCTACCACATTTGTAAAAAAAACTAGCTATATAAATAAGTTAACACATGGGAGTAATCTAAAGATGCTTAAGAATCTATGTAGAATTTGAAAGAAAATACAAGCATGGAGAGACCATTAAACTCCATTTCATCGGCTATTCTCTTTCTTCAACCTATATTTCTTTTGTTAATGACGGATGTCAGGGCCAACTTGCATGCACCTCAAGTGATCCCAGTCCCTGAAGAACAGTCAGAAAAATCCTCTGTGGCCTTGCAGGACTCGAGTCGTTACCTTTAAGGAGAATCCCCATGTCTTATTATCAGTTGACCTAGCTCAGCCGGTTGACCCTAGGGGTGTAAATGATGTGAGTCGAGCTCGAGTATCAATATAATCGAATCGAACTTGATAGAGATTTCTCAAGCTCGAACTAGAGTTGAAAACTCACGAGTAGTTGAAAACTAAACTCGAACTCGATTGCAATTTTTCAAACTCGAGCTCGAACTCGTTTGAAGCTCGTATCAAGCTCAAACTCGAACTCGAATGAAGCTCAAACAAACTCAACTATTGAAAATTAATGAAATTTTAGGACTTTCTCTTATAATTTTTAAAAACTTAAAGGTGTTCTCTTAAATTTTATAAAACTAAAGAGATGCACCTGAAACTAAAAGACAAAGGTGTAAGCTCCATTCACCTCACTCTATATTTTTATAGCACCCTTCACCCTTCCTTTACTATCTTCCTTCCAATGTGGGACACTTAACTCACACTGCTATAGTTTTTTTTTGTCTTTTTTTTACTATGATTTTAATTTAAAAAAATTGATTAGTTTTTATATTTAAAAAATGCACTATTTTGTTCAAACATCTAAAAATACAAGACATTTTTATTATATTATATTATAAAACTAATTATTTATAAAAGAATCGATTATCTCACGAACTAATGGGAATAAAAATAAAAGAAATTGTTTGGTTTTATATAATATAATGAGATTTCCCCAGAAGCCCAAATTTCCATTTCTGATGAAATTATAGATTCCCATTTTCATTCCCTGTCATTTTCATTTTCATTTTCATTCCGATTTTCATTCCCTTGGCTGAACCAAATGCCCCTAGTGAGTTTTAATTTGACCTAACGCATAAGTAATTCAGTAATTTGCCCATCTTGTCTCCTCTCTCTGATTTTTATTCCATCTGTTTTGGTAGGAAAAAATATGCATTTTTGTCTAACTCAGTTCTATCGTGTCTCAGTCAAATGTCACACCAGCAAACCCAACAAGGTTGCTATTTTCTCAAATTTTGTTTTGGGTATAGGAGTACAAAAAGGGCAAAAAATTGTACCTTTGAACTTTATTATACTGTACACAATCAAATAAATGCAAGTCCTAAGTAGAAGGAGCCAGAAATAAACTTTACACAACATTCATCACCTTTTTCTGATAATTATTTCAGAGAAGACTTTTCACAATAAACAGCTGCTCTTCAATAATTACATCTTTGCACTTCTTGATGATGATTCTACAAAGCACTGCATTTATCCCAGGTGGAAAGTTGATAAGTTTTAGTTGTCAATTAGTATAATAAGTATGTATGCCATTAATTATTAAGACAGCCATTAAGCAATTGGAAATTAACTGAAGAACCTTTAGAGATATATACATTTTGATCTTTTGAAATCTAATGAGTTAATTTTGAACTTCAAAATCGAATGGGGTTCTATATGTTTAGTTAAATGAAGTGATAAGTGAAATAAAAGTCCAAATGCATCATTAAAGTATCATATTTTGAAATAAAAGTCCAAATGCATCTCTTCTTTGGAAGAAATTAATAATTTGTGGACTTTGGAAATCAGAACTCTACCATTTTTATAGAGTATTCAATGGATCACAAAAGAAAAACTCAGAGACAGATAACTGAAAAGCAACATGCCCACTTACAAATATACTTAATCGCGAATGTTACGTTTCCAAAAGCTAAAAATTGTCATCCCATTTGCCACTGCACCCACAAAACAAATAATCTCAAGATCAGCTGCTGGACCATGCAAAGGCTCAAATTGGAGCTAAATTACCAATAATTAGGGGTTGTTTGGCAGTTGCTGAATGGTTTGGTGCAGAATGATTAAGTGGTCGGAATGATTAAGAGGCTCTTACGATATAGTGCAAAATAAAATATAATTGGTTGATAATTGTTAAGGATGTAATTAGGGCTCTTAATGGTTAAGGGAAGTCCAGGATACAAAATGATTTAGAGGGTTTTGGAACCATTAAGTGGTAGACTTATTTTTTTGCCAAACAAGATTCACCTCTTAGCGATTCAGAGGCTGCCTCTTAATGGAACTGTTTGACTACAGTAACACAAGACTTCTGTGGCTACAAACTCTAGCAACTAATTGACTTTAAAGAGAAGGCAAAGGGGGGATTTGAACCCATTGATCTTGTTATCATATAGGAGATGGGACCTAAGTTACCGAATGTATATGATAATAGAGTCAGGTTCAGGGGAAAACCTCAAAAAAAAAACTGAAGAACACCTGGGGAGCCCTCCATTTGGACAGTATGCACAAATGCATACCGATAATTTGTAACATGCATTTGTGCATATGCGCTAATGCATACATAATATGCACCGTCCAGATAGAGGACTCCCAAGGTGTTCTTCAGTTTTTTTTTTTTTTGAGGTTTTCGCCTAAACCTCCCTTTATGGTAATAAAATAGCATGCGCTTGATGCCATACAGGAAAGCAGCTTGGATTTTTTTTTTTATAAAATCAATTATACCTTGAGAGTTGGTTCCCCTTTGTTAGTGTTAGAAGCCTGTTTTGCAGCTGCCTGCATCTGAGCTCGTGCAGCTCTACCTGCAGCAGATTGTGCATATTGTTCTTGTCTGCAAATTCAATCGACAAAAATATGGCACAAGTGTTATCAATGAGACACATTTAAGAAATGTAATCTTTTTATACAAAGGAACATTTAGGCATTTTAATGTAGCAGATAAGCTAAGTATTTCATGTTTAATATTGGTACTCCATCTGTACTAGAAAAAAAGAATTCCAGTTTACTTTGATAATTCGATCAATATTTTTCTAAATTAAAAAGCTATACACAAGTATTTGTGTTTTGTTACATCAAATGTTATTCATTCTTTGGTTTGTTTATAGTTTTTATTTCAATCTAGTATTTTCCAAACACTTTTATGCTGAAGATGGCTTTCGTTAGCCACATTTTCCTTCATTTTTTTGCAAGAAAAAGGCTGTTTGCAGGACTTGAACCCCTGTCCTTTTGCTAAAAAATGACCAACTGCAGAAATATCTCATTTGACAACTTCGATGGATTGTTTTTATTTGACACTTGAAAGTCACATACGGACTCTATCTGAGCGCTATCATTTTATAGCCTTAAGAGGAAGAATGTTGATGTAAACTTTGAAATGAAGTTCATACACATAATGGTGATTTACCACCAATATTATAGAAGGAAGAATGTTGATGTAAACTTTCAAAAGCATTTCACATTTTCGAGCAGCTAATAACAACTCAATCTTCAAGAAAGCAATTTTGAAAATCAATGTCCCAATTAGAGGCTGTTTGTTTGCCTTTTAACAGTTCCATTAAGAGGCAGCCTCTGAATCGTTAAGAGGTGAATCATGTTTGGCAAAAAATAAGTCCACCTCTTAATAGTTCCAAAACCCTCTTAATCATTTTGTATTCTAGACCTCCTTTAACCATTAAGAGCCCTAATTACATCCTGAACAATTACCAAACAATTATATTTCATTTTGCACTATATCATAAGAGCCTCTTAATCATTCTGCACCAAACCATTAAGTCAAAATGCCTTGGTGATTTACCACCAACATATCACTATATCGGTTTAGTTTGTGCTACAAAGTTCTATATGTTGAATTATATATATATATATCTATAGACCAATCTATCAAGTCTTACAGAACTTTTGAATCCCTTCTGTCTCTTTTAAATATCTGTAGAACCAGTATTTTTGCAAAACAAGGATTAAGCTATAAATTATCTCTAGAACACAAAGTCAAAAGGACTAATACTGGACTTCAAAATTGACATGAATAGCTTTAATTTTCGAGAACTGAAAAATGAACTGAATTACAAGTTTTATAAAGTTATCGAATTTTCAAAAACATTGAAGCAAGTTATAAATTCACAAGTTGCCTCCTTAACCGTAAACATCAAAGTAATCACTACTTCAATTTATTCTAGATAGTTTCTTCTGCTAACATCAAACTAGAAAACAGCCCTAGAGAAACAAACATGATTAATTGACGAAATTGCAATCGATCAAATGAAAACAGTTGAAACAAATAATTTGATTATATATAAATTGTAGTGAAGGAATAGGATTGATTATATTGAAATGAGAAAAATGAATTGCCTTTTCTCGGCGGCTTCAGCAGCTTTAGCTCGAGCTTCTTGAGAAGCCCTGCGTTCTTCCTCCAATCTCTCCTGTTTCGCTAACCCTCCACCGAAGCAATCCAAACAACCCATCTCTCTCTCTCTCTCTCTCTCTCTAAATCTCTCTCCGCAAAGAAAACGTCGCCTTTTTGCCGTCTCAATTTGGACGGGACTTATAAATAGGGGTCTGGCTGAACAAATATTTTAAGTTTCTTTCTAGTACCTTCATCTTTTATAAAATTTCATTTCACCCCTTGAAAGCTTTAAAACTTAAAAATTTGAACAAAAAGTTGATTACTGGTCTCACATAGACGGACCCTGCCTCCAAGGACATCAATGTGATAGACATTTTTTTAGCTGACTTAGCGGCTGCAGCTAGCAAGAAGTTTGGGATCAAATCCATGACCTGTTATATTTTTCAAAGTTTCCCCATCTCTTTACTTAGACATTTTTTTATCTGACTCAGCGGCTGCAGCTAGCAAAAAGTTTGGGATCAAACCCATGACCTGTTATATTTTTCAATAAAGTTTTCCCACATCTTTACTAACTGAAGAGGCTATAAATTAGAAATTTCATCCCTAAAGTTATTGACTTTTTCAATCATCATATTTTGCTATAATGTTGAAACAAATTACTATTATTCTAGAGTTATATAACATCATTAAAGATTGTGAAATATTTTGTACTTACAAATACCAACCAACGCAATTATTTAAAATGATATAATCATACCAAACGAACGCGATATATTTTACTTGTGACTGAGGTATAGGGGAGTGAGATTATGAAGATTTGATCTTTGCCGTATATAAATATTATATACTTAAAAAAACATATATGTTTCCATGTCATAGAAGGAAATTTAGGAGTCGCTTTCCGCAAAAACCGAGGTAAACATTGATACAATAAAATTCACGAAACTTAGGTTACCGTGTTAGGTTATCGGTCATCAAAGGATATAGTAAAATTCCGGTAAACACCATCATCTCTAACCACTAAGTGTCTCTTACTTGGTAAACGTTGATCAGCTAAAAGTCACCATCTTCGCTTATCGTATACGACACTCAGTCATCGAAAAGACACAATAAAGTTGGTAAAGACATTACCGAAAAAAAAACAATAAGAGGGTGTTTTGTTAGAGGTATAAAACAATAATGAATGAAAATGAAAATAAAAGAAACATTTTGGTATCATATAATATAATTGATTCATTCCTCCATAAGCCCAAATTTTCATTCCAGATTAAACTGAGTGGAATGAAATCCATTCTCATTTTCATTCCATGTCGTTTTCATTTTCATTCCCCAGCATGAACCAAACAACCTCTAAGTCTTTAGTTACTCGATAAGAAACAATAAATGTTTAGTAAACATTGATGTTTAAACGGTTATTTTTCTAATCATTTTGAGGAATATTTTAGATATAATTGATTACTAGTCGGGCATCTTTTTTAAATTATAAGTTAAGTTCAATGTTTTATTTATTTTGTATGAATGGGAGTAGTATATTACTCGAGGACCGATTTTCAAAATAATAAGTAAAAGAGGGGGTTTCGCTCAATTTAGTCAAGCTCAAAGGCCTTCCATGGTAAATATTACAATCCTGTTGTGGACCACAATGTCGTTGACTTATAACCAATGCAAAAGCTTCCTATCAAGAGAACTCCTAGAACTAGACAACGGTTTCTCCCTGTCCTGCGCATGAACCTTAATTTGTCGTCTACGGCTTCGACACCGCTGGTACCTTTCCGGCAGGCGATATATGGTTCCTGAATACAATTACAACAAGAACTGAACCTCGAGTTCCCATTGCCAGTGTACCCGTTGTGACTTGGGGTTTCTCTCTAAAGAAAATTTATGGATCGAAAATGTATTCGATATGATGAACCAAATTGAGTTAAGTTGAGTTTCAATTACGTTTAAATCAAGTTTCAAGATCTGTCAATCCGAATGGCGTTAAAGGGTTTTGTCGAGGTTCGTAGTATATTATCGAATTTGTATGTTTATAATCATTGCTGCCTTTGTACTGAAATTGTTAATCACGTAACAAAAAGTGGATTAGCATATTGAAATTTGAAACATTGTTGCCAACTTGAGAAATTAAATAGGAAATTAAGCATCATTGATCTTGCAACAAACGAATAAACTTATAGATATAACAAAAGAGGAATGTTGTGATATTATGCTTTGGAGTGTTGTAGACACTACTTATGTTACTCTTATTCATGATTATCCATCTCTCTCTTTCTCTCATGAAATCTTAAATTATGAGATAGTAAAATATTGCATCTTCAATGGTTTAATGAAGGAAGTAATTATTGAGTAGAGTGGTGTAATAGAATCATTGATAATAAAAATGGACAATAGTGTATTGGATTAGGTTGGGTTGGTGTTAGGTGGAAGTTTTTGGAGTATGTTAATTGTAAGTTTCTTCTCAAAATCTATCTAAACCACCACATAATTTTTCTAATTTGGTGCCAAGGACCCCATTGTGATCTCAGTATATGAATTCATTGAGGATACTATTCTCAGAACTTATTGCACTAAAATCATTGTAAAACTTGGTGTAAATATTAATTCCCTTTTAACTCATTTCATCATTTATAATATTCCAAATTTATAGGAAGTCTCAAATACATATTTGTTAAAGTTATGTTTGACAAACTAAATGATAAGTTAGCCGATGAACTGAATATGTTTGACAAAAACTAGCTGATAAACTAGATGAAAAATGTAAATGATACAAAAAAGACATGGAAAATTAGTCGATTTTAATATTTCATAGCATATTTAGAACAATTCACTAATGATATAATATGTTACATAATACAAACCAGATGGAAAAAAATTAAATAATAGAATATGTTAAGTAATAGATTTCAATTTGATTTATAATAATAATAATAATTATTATTATTATATATATATAGTATTAAAACAATTGGATTTGTTTAACCAAATACAAATTATATAAAATATCTACATTAAATGAAGATTTTAAATAACTACTACATATAATATAAATAAAACCAAAGTTGGTTAACCTTACACATCTTAGTTAATGAATAATTTCTAAAAATAAAAATAAAAATACATAAGACATTGTTTGGCAAATTAAAGTTAGCGTATTTTTTGAGTACATGTTTGGATGTACACAAACTGACTTATAAATTAACTTATAAGCCAACTTAATGTGGATATCTTCTAAAATTTGTATTTGATTATAAATTCAAAAAAAAGTTAGTATTATATATATATATAGGCAGAATTAAACGAGACCGGTATTTATTTAAAAGAACACATGAACGGACAAATCACGTGCAAAATCACATATTATTTTCCATTAAAGGTAAAAAAAAAAGTGTGCGGACGACTTGTGGCTGAGTCCTGAAGTCGCGGGGCAAATATCGGTTGAATCACATGTAATTTTGTACGTGATGTTAGTGTAAAATCACATATGATTTGCCCGTTCTCGTGCTCTTTTAAATAGATACCTTTTTTGTTTGATCCTGCTTCTATATATATATATATATATAGAGAGAGAGAGAGAGAGAGAGAGAGAGAAGAGAGAAAGAGAGGCTGGATCTTCTACAACCCACCTAAATGTTACAACCCATGCCTCCAAATCTCAGCCATCCATTTCATAATTCAATTTAATTTAATTTTTTTTATATATAAGGGTATAATAGTCTAATAAAATAATAAAATAATAAATAAAATTATATGCAAAATAAAAAGAAAATCATATTTTAGGAAGTTTCTTTTTAAACATGGTAGTTATCCCAATAATTAAGAAATTGATTCAAAATTCAAATTTTAAATATTAAGCAATATTAAATTCTTGAAAATTATGGTGGCTGCATAAATTATAATCCTACAAAAATCTTCAAACATGAATTCGGGTATGAACGATAAATAACATATGAAAAAACACATATCTTTGAAATCAGTGGACATATATCGGCATACATCAGAAACAACACATATCGTTGAAAAACATATGAAAAGCCTATGAAAAACTTTAAAAATATCTATGAAAACTTGGGTTTCCGAACTGAATGGTAATGTCTTTAAAAAAACCTATGAAAAACCCATAAATCTTTACTTTTAAAAACCAGAAATTTTGAAAAACATATGAAAAACCAAGAAATGATGAAGATGAACCCATAAATGATGAAGACGCGCAAACCCCAGAAATGATGAAGATGAACCCATTGCAATTGCATCACGAATAGAGAGGAAGAAAATCGATTGAGACCAAGATGAAATATCGATGAAGAAATCGACGTAGACCAAGACAAACAGATGAAACATATGAAACATAATTCGGAAGGCAGAAACATGAAGATGATTTCATATATGTAATCATCTTCAACCTCTATACAAGCCACCATCTTTAACCCAGTGTCGCTTACGCAAGGTTCATCTAAATCTTTCTGAAATATAGCCGTCGGAGATCGGAACGAAAAAATACAACTGATCTGAAATACAGCCGCCTAAAATATAACCGATCGGAACGAAAAATTGAAACCCTAGCCTCTTTGTGGTTGATTTGCAGCCATGGGTATCCCACGATTCAACTTTAGTGAAAGGTTTCTTCAAAATCTTGACTAAGATTGAATTCCTAAACCATTGCTCTTCAATTATATCACCTCCTATTTTTATGCCTAATTTTAGGAATGAAACTGCAGGCAGTTTATTATTTAAAAAACATATGTAATTGAATTTAAATATTATTTAATTCATAATTTAAAAACATATGACGAATTTACTTCTGTGTCCTTACTAGATATATTTCATACCCATCGCATCCTTAAAAATTGCATTTATTTACGAAAATGCCACCGCTGCTTCACAACTCTTAGATTAATTGATGGATGGCTGAGATTGGGAGGCATGGGTTGTCACATTTAAGTGGGTTGTCACATTTAAGTGAGTTGTAGAAGATCCTCCCTCCATATATATAGTGAAGCGACGGTGGCATTTTCGTAAATAAATGCAATTTTTAAGGATGCGATGGGTATGAAATATATCTAGCAAGGGCACAGAAGTAAATTCGTCATATGTTTTTAAATTATTAATTAAATAATATTTAAATTCAATTACATGTGTTTTTTAAATTATAAAACGCCCGCAGTTTCATTCCTAAAATTAGGCATACAAAATAGGAGGTGATATCATTGAAGAGCAAGGGTTTAGGAATTCAATCTTGGTCAAGATTTTGAAGAAACCTTTCACTAAAGTTAAATTGTGGGATACCCATGGCTGCGAATCATCTGGTTCATCTACAAAGACGTTAGGGTTTTGATTTTTCGTGCCGATCGGTTATATTTCAGGCGGCTGTATTTCAAATCGGTTATATTTTTTCGTTCCGATCAGTTAGGTTCTTCGTTCCGATCTCCGACGGCTATATTTCAGAAAGATTTGAATGAACTTTGCGTAAGCGACACTGGGTTGAAGATGGTGGCTTGCATAGAGGTTGAAGCTGATTACATATATGAAATCATCTTCATGTTTCTGCCTTCCGAATTTTGTTTCATATGTTTCATTTGTTTGTCTTGGTATCCATCGATTTCTTCATCGATATTTCATCTTGGTCTCAATCAATTTTCTTCCTCTCTATTCGTGATGCAATTGCAATAGGTTCATCTTCATCATTTATGGGGTTTGCGCGTCTTCATCATTTCTAGGTTCATCTTCATCATTTCTTGGTTTTTCATATGTTTTTATATGTTTTTCATATATTTTTCAAAATTTCTGGTTTTTTAAAGTAAAGATTTCTGGGTTTTTCATATGTTTTTTTAAAGACATTACCATTCAGTTCGGAAACCCAATTTTTCATAGGATTTTTAAAGTTTTTCATAGGTTTTTCAAAGATATGTGTTGTTTCTGATGTATACTGATGTATGTCCACTGATTATAAAGATGTGTGTGTTTTCATAGGTTTTTCATATGTTATTTATCGTTCATACCCGAATTCATGTTTGCAGATTTTTGCAGGATTATGATTTATGCAGTTACCATAATTTTCAAGAATTTGATATTGCTTAGTATTTAAAATTAGAATTTTAAATTAATTCCTTAATTGTTGGATAATTACCATGTTTAAAAAGAAACTGTCTAAAATATGATTTTTTATAATTTTACATATAATTTTTTTATTATTTTGATATTTGATTAGTCTATTATACCCTTATATATAATTTTTTTTTAAATTAAATTGTATTATGAAATGGATGGCTGAGATTGGGAGGTTGTAACATTTAGGTGGGTTGTAGAAGATCTAACCTCTCTCTCTCTCTCTCTCTCTCTATATATATATATATATATATAATAGAGGGAGCTTCAAGAGAAAACACTAAAAAGGAGAAAACTGAAGAACACCTTGAGAGTCCGCCATCTGGACGGTATTTTTTTTTCTATGCATCAATGCATATAAGTGATTGGAGCTCCTTTTCTCTATGCATTAATGCATAAATATGCATTAGTGCATATGCACAAATGAATGTTACCAGATGGCGGCCTCCCAGCCCCAGGGTGTTCTTCAGTTTTTTTTAGCGATTTCTCCTGAACCTCCCTCTCTCTCTCTCTCTATATATATATATATATATTTATAGAGAGAGAGAGAGAGAGAGAGAGAGAAAAGTTCAAATGCGAACTCAATTTTTTTTGTGAACGTGAGAACAAATGAGAGCGTGACACGTGTCAAAATAAGCAATATTCAGACTGAATATACAAAGGAATATTCAGTCTAGTATATATTCAGTCTGAATATACAAAAGAATATTCAGACTGAATATTCCTTTGTATATTCAGACTGAATATATACTATAATATCTCTTTGAATGGGACACGTATCGCACTGTCATTTGTCCTCACGTTCACAACCAAATTTGAGTTCTCATTTGAACCCGCCCTTATATATATATACACATCTTCAAATACAAATCAGTCAAATATTACAAACTATAAAAACTCGTACAAATCAATATAAAAAATATTTTTTTAATGATTTTTTTCATCATATGTTATGATTTAAGATATTATTACACATATGTTTGTTTCACTTTGTAAAAGTTTCACATGTATTTGTTTTCAGAAGTTGAAAGTTTCTCATATATTTTTTTATGAAAAAGTTATATATGTATTTGTTTCATAATGTAAAAGTTTCACATGTATTTTTTGCACAAGGTGATATAAACATATGTGTAATAATATCTTAAATCATAGCATTTGATGAAAAAAAAAATAATGAAGAAAATTATTTTTTATATTGATTTGTACGAGCTTGTATGGTTTGTAACATTTGACTGGTTTGTATTTTAAGACGTCTCTCTCTCTCTCTCTCTCTCTCTATATATATATATATATATATAAATGTGTGTGTATAGAGGCAAATTCAATCGAGAACATTATCTATTTAAAGGAACACGAGAACCAATAAATCATATATGATTTTACATTAACACACAAAAAAGGATTTTCACCACGGCTTCAGGTGCGCGTGGGTTTTTCCCACGTTAATGTAAAATCATTATATGATTTTGTTGTTTCTCGTGTTCTTTTAAATATATAGCATTCTCGTATGATCCTCATTCTATATGTATATATATATATATATAGTCAAATGTTATTTTGAAAAACGGTAAATATTTGAGAAGTAAATAAGTTATTCTAGCCCTTCATACGGTCAAGATCGAATTTTACTGTTCAATAATTGCGGCTTTGACGGGTCAAAAATTGTGGCTATGGGAAAAATAAAGAGGGTAGTTTCGTAACTTTTACAAATAGGTGACAAACGGGTTCATATATGAACTATATGTTCATATGTGAACTCGTGTAATTGGCATATGAACTATTTTAACCGATTCACATATGAATCCTATGTGATTCATATATAAACCACTGTGATTCACATATAAACTAACTACTTGATTCATATATGAACCCATGTGATTCACATCTGAACTAATTAACTGTTTCACATATGAACCTGTTAAATAGTTCATATATGAACATATGGTTTATCCGTTTGATGCCTAATTGTAAAAGTTACGAAATTATCCTTCTATCTTTCGCATACCCATGAGAGGAATTACGATGCTTAATTCACGGTCAAAACCGCAATTAAGTGTTGACTAGATGAAGGGCTAGGACCACTTCTTTACTTATAAAATATTTACCACTTCTCATTTGAACCTTTCCTATATATATATATATATATATATATATATACCAAAGGGCCTCTGGCCTAGCGGTACCGGGGTTTTGCAACATCCTCAAGGTCTCGGATTCGAGCCTTGAGAGTGATGGTTTCCCCTAAAATGGTGGAGGTATTATTCCTCACATGTGACGTGGCTCTGTGGAGGTGCGAGGGTTCGATCCCGCGCTGCCCCAGGTGTTGAAATTTAACTCGTTACTAACATAACCACTAACACTAACGCTGCCGTTCAAAAATATATATATATATATATATATATATATGTATAGGGAAGATTCCAAATACAAACCAAACAATTTGTACAAACCGTACAACCTCCATGATTTCATTGTTTTTTTGAATAGTTTTTCAGGAAAGTATTTAACATGATGAAATTGTTTTATATAATTCTTTTCTTCATGAAATTATTTCATATATTTTTGTTTCTATATGAAAATGAAATTGTTTCATGTATTTCTCATTTTGATGAATCTTGTTTCATATATTCTTGATTAATCAACCCTCATGTGTTCTTGATGAAATTTTTACACATATTATTGACTAATCAATCCTCATAATTAAAAAAATGATTGGTTGAATAGAGTTTGTACGGTTTGTACGAATTGATTGGTTTGTAATGGATATTTCCCCAACATATGGTTGGATTCTGATGAGAAGACAACTTATGGTGAGATGCGTAAGAAGGGATCTGGACCCTTGGATCAATCTGATTTGTAATGGATATTTCCCCAATATATATATATATATATATATATATGTGGTTGGATTCTGATGAGAAGACAAGTTATGGTGAGACGCGTAAGAAGGGATCTGGACCCTTGGATCAATCTAATTGAAGATCGACACTAATGAGACGCACTGGATCAAGTCTCATAAGGAGTATAATTCATGGTTGGGTGTGAGATTAAAAGTGATCAAGGGTTTATGTATCTTTTTATGCTTCTCACCTTAACTCTTTTTCTCACACGATCCCAACCCTATATATGTACATACTAGTAGTGTGCCTGTACAATGCACCAGGGAGAAGGACATGAAGTTTTGTTGTAAAAGGAAAATGAAAATCCCTTAGATGTATAGCTCGATTGGCAATTGGGTAAAACAACCTCACTCAAATATACAACAGGTTCAAGCTTGATCATTTCCCACACAACAACTCCAAAAACGGGCATAAATAAATTTGACCAAAGGCTATTGTAGACAATCCAATCAATCAACAGCAAAAATATCAAAATGATACAACACCGACGTTGGTCCCTAAGGAGTCTACAAGAGTTCAAAGATATAGAACAATTTGTAGAAGGAGGGGGGGGGGTTGAATACAAACACAAGTCTTTTTCTGTTTTTGAACGAGTTTATATTAAATAAACATATTTACAGTTACAAGCGAAATAAGAACAAGTTTCTAACCTATACTATTGTAACTTAAGAAAACACTAAGTTGATGCACAAGGAAAGAAAGAAATAGCAGCGGAGGTTTAGGGAAAGAAAGTAGCATGCATGAAGATGGAAAAGGGTTTCCCATCTATTTATACACGTTTGCATTTAATGCAAAGAAAAAAGGTATATGTCACGTGTCAAACATGTGGAGAATGTTTGTCATTTGGTTAATAAGATGGCCATACTTTTAGCCACCTATGAACAATACCAAATCAGATTTGATGGGGACATAAGAGACAATCCGTACGTCCTTTTCTGACAAGGTATGGAGGTTTTGACTTTTGTGCATCGAGGATAAGATTAATAATAATCTTGCTGAAAGCTTCACTTGATCGCTGAACCAGAGACTTCAAGGATGAAGTTACTAAGGTATCGCTGAGACTTTACAAGATTTCACACTTCTGATTTAGATGAGCTTCGCTATCACTAAACCGCTTCAGATCACTAGTTGTTCATCTCTATCTTCAGCTTGGCCTTCGACTGTCACTGAATGGACTTGTGGTGTGAATGTCATTCTTCAGATCTTCAGAGATGAGGTCAATGTTCATGATCTTCAGCGATCGCTGAGTGGCTATCAGCGTATGCTATCGCTAAATGTGAACAGTAACTCATCCATGAAATTTTCACTAAGTATAAAAGGAATCATATTCAAATCACTAAAAGGAGTTTGGATCAACAATCTCCCCCTATTTGATTATGATTAAACAACATAGGAAAATTGCTTGAAAGTTTAGTAAGAACCCACAACTTTTAAAGGAAAAATCTAAGTACTAAACTGATAGATCTTTTTGAGCTAATATACTAACTTTAATTGAGTCTCATTTATAAGGATACGAAATCACAATCTTTACAAGTGTAATAGCTAAAGTACATTCACTGATTAATTACAAAGTGTAATATCAGTGAGTATTATAAGATAATTATCGAAATAGAACTCATAAGTTCATTGTCCCATTTACTATTTTCAGGGATCTTTTTAGTACATAGATGGAGTAGAGTAATTCATTGAATTTCATTAATAAATAATCTGATGAATTACATGAAAAATGAAATTACAGTAATAGAGTAAAGTACAATACACGGAAAAATGTTACAAAGGAAAAGAAACTAAAGACTAGTCAGAGAGTTTCTCTTTTCTTCTTCGTAGCTCATTCTCATAAATCTTCTTCTGAATTTGTACAGGGTCAATATCATACCAGCAGTTGTAGTACATGATCTTGAGAAGTTTTGATGGAGCCTTTCTGACTTCTTTGTTTCTGAGAAACCTTAATAACCCATTATTATCAAGAAAGACCATACCTGCTTCAGGAAGCGTAATGATTTCATGCTCTATGAATTGACTGTCTTCAGGAAGAGAAGTGTTGAGCATTGAGACATCAGGGATCTCAAGATGACCAAGGATGCTTTCGTAGTAAAATTTGGTCTCATGTTCGTTTCTGAACGATGGACCTTCTTCAGCATCTAATTTTGATTTTCTTCTTCTGGTTTGCTCAGGGAGAGGAGGAACTTGGACGTACTGTGACATCCTTTCTAATAGCTGATCAATAAATCTTTCTACGACACCCTTGAAATTTGACTTTATTTTTGAATGGCATCTCTGATCTCCAGCCATTCAGAGTATCCGTATAACTTCAGAAACTAGGGTTCTTCTCGTTCACTCCGTGAATGCCTGTACATCGTTACATATATATTCAAACCCTTCTTTTTGGAAGTGTGTCCTTCGATAGTAGCACGAGTAATGGTTGCATCAGAAACCCGGTGTTTGAACCTTTTAGTACACCATTCCAGTTCATCGTTCCTTGGTTCCTAATTTTCTTTATTCAGAGCATCTAGAATTTTCTCTTGGGCTACAATCGGATTTACCTTCAGATTGTTCCTAGTAAGTTCTTTTTGTGCTAGAGCCTCAGCGACCTTTAAACTTTGTTCATTTTGCCGCTTGGCCGCTTTGTCTCTTAGCCTATCCTCTTTGATCATCTGTCGTGCGATACTTAGGTCTTCTTCAGTTTGCTTCATCTTTTCTGAGCTTCAAGGGCCTCTGCTCTTTCTTCTTTGGAGAGAAAAGAGAATTCATGAAACACCCTGATTGGTACTAGGGCTTCTAGCTCAGAGGTACGAAGATGAATTTTTACTCTGGCCGCTTCTAGATCTCTGATGAAGTTTATTCGTCTTTCTTCTTCTTCAGACTCCCTTATTATTTGCTTATTTACACGCCTTTGGACAAGGCCTTCTTCTTCTTCTTCTTCTTCAGATTCAGTATCAGATATATACAAGAACTGATCTTCAGAAGAAGGTTCCTTCAGGATTGGAGAACCCTTCGGGGGACAAGGATCACTGAGAGGAGAAGACGAGAGAGGTTCATCAGTGATGAAATTTTTTGGAGGAGTTTGAACTTCAAGAGGGAGGTTATAAGAGACGAGAGGAAGGCACACCTCAGTGATGAGCCCCCCCTCTAAATTTACAGGAGTAGAATCAAGATCTACGACTTCTTTATTTTTTTCTAAGGGATCAGATTTATCCTTTTTAGGATTTTGCCTGTCCCCCAAAGGGCTTTTAAATACGGCTCCCCCTGATGGTGTCATTCTTGATCTGTTAACAGTCCAGAAGTCATCATCATCATTATTATTCTTGAGGGAATAATAAGGGATGTGTTAAGGTTCATCGTCGTCTTCATCTTCTTTCTCTTCATCATCATCATCATCATCATCATCATCACCTGCTTCAGGGATGGGTTTTTGTTGATGAGGTTGTGGAGATGGCTGGTTTCCTGAGGAAGATCCGTGCCAATAAGCTGATTAGCGAGCTCTTGGGCGAATTTCTCCCCCTCTTTGTTATTCACTGGTAAGGTGTGCACCCAGAATGTAACACCGAGATTACTAATCCAACACTTACCGAACCAACATTAAATTAATTCAGTTTCAAAAACCTCAAAATACGGGATAACAATTTACAACCCATAATACATAATTTAAGGCTTAACAATTTTATAACAAACCATGACATAATCATCGGGGACATGTCTACCCGGAAAGTTCAAACTATATACAACCCAAAAGCATAACATATACTATACCAAAAGTAGGCTTCACATGTCAATTCCCAAATCGATCACCCAACCTTGTTCTTACATTTGCCAACTTGCCCTGAAAAGTTGAAAACACTAAAAGGGAAGCTATAAAGCTTAGTGAATTCATATGGAAATATGTGGTTTCAATGTGATTAATGAACGTACATACTAGAAACGGAAAATGACTCGAAAGAAAGTTCGTATAACGATACAACAACTTATTTATAGCATACAATGTCATATATAGCAATGTACTTTCAATGTGGGAATCACAAAGGAATTTTCAATATAGAATGACATCAATACAATCAAAAACATACTCAATATCATGCAAAGTCAAATATCAATTAACTTCATACACAAACATAAGACTTGACACTGAATCCGCCCTCCGTCTCCTGGATTGTGCCAAAATCCTATACTCACCCCCTGACTCCCACTGGGCAATGAGTACGGCAGCCCCTCCGATTGTCTCACCCGAATCCATGGGATGTCGACAATCGGCGCCCTAAACATACCACAAGAGCATACAAGCAATAATATATTTTCAGTGGATACTCAAGAATTAACATGAATCATGGATGAAATAGAAAGCACACAAACATCCATAATCACAAAGTACACGCATAAAAACTCACAGTGTTGCTTAATTTATTCGATGGATCCAAACCGAAAGCCTCAATCCAACTCCGAGTTTCCAAAGTAAAAATACTTGTCACAAGCTCCCAATGTGCTTTATATAACCCCTGGAGTACACATACCAAGTATCATAAGAAAATATAACCATTTACTCCATCTAATCTCTTTACAATAAGACAATTACACTTTAAAATCTCATGTACAACTTTGTTTTCAAGCATTGATTTACCCTACAAAACCTCAGAATCACAGAGTAGTGTTCAAATACAATTTGTAGCACTCTTTCTTATCTTTCCAATGCCGCTAACCTCATATTTTTGTGATTTTTCTATGATTTTATAAGAATTTTGTAAACAGAGCTGCAACATGACTTTCAAACTCGAAAAAAACTATATTTCACAATTTCAAGATAAATCTCAATCCACCTTGTACCAAATTCATATATTAGTCTTATATGACCATAACTTATACAAAATCATCATGAATCCACCATTAATTTACCAAGCATCCACCTATTTCATCATTTTACAATGTTGACTATCAAAAGTCAAACTTTCTCAAACTAAACTTGTATAAACATCTATTTCTTGGAAGTTAATCAAGATTTCTACAATATTTGTCATCTATCCTACATAATATCAAGATTTCAACACATAATCCTCAGTATGCAACCCTAATTTCAAAGTTTGAAGAACTCAATAAAAACATATAATCAAGAATGGAGATATACCTTTGAAATCTTCAATAAACATCAAGAATGCATCAAGTCAAGCTTTGATATTTCAAGAATTGAGTGTGGTTGGGCTTAAGTGTGTGTAAATCGCACCTTGAGTGTGTGTAATGTTTCTGGAACTGATTTGGGGTGAAAGTGAGCTTATTTTCGCATTTTTACCCATTAAAACCGAGTTGGGTCGGATTTGACCCCATTTTGACCCATTTGACCATCAAACACTAAAAATGTCATAACTTTTCGCTCGGACCTCCGTTTTCGATGAGGTTTTCGCCTACGCGTCCGTAATAAGATATTCTATAACTTCCAATGAAGAAAATTCCAGAAAAGATCTCCCAAGAAGAGCAGTTTTTATATTTGTACGCGTTATGCTTTCCTTTGCAATTTTGTCGTTTTTTTATTTTGGGCTCGGAATCTCGTAAAACTTTTCCGACACCTCCAACAACTCCTAATAGGTCTAAAACTTAGTTCCAAAGCTTAACATCCCATAAAACACCCATCGTTTGAGTTTTGTGCGCGTGAGATATCGAAATAGCAACGTACTTTGTAAAATGTGGATAAAATGCAATCTACACGACTTATTCGACTTCCGACACTTCTAACACTTCATATTAACTTATTCAAAGGTGTTCCAACCATTACATCACCATTTAGATCATTCGCTCAAGTTACCTACCCAATTTCCAATTAAGCAATGCACTTTGTATTTTGAACCCTCACATCATCTAATTAAGTCATTTATGAGGTATTAGAACCAACCTTACCTTCTACATCTCATTCCAACTATGAGTTCAACTTATAACTCACTAGAACACTTAGCATTTTAGCATAATTAACACATAAAGCATGCTTTAACATATAATGCATATTTAGAATTACAAGGTAAGCATATTTAGGAGAGTGGATGTTACAAAGAGGGTGTGCACATTGGAATCGAGAGGAGAGAGACTCACAACCTAAGAAGTTTGAGTTTGAGCAATCAAACCCAATTGAGATCTGTCCGAATCGGAGAATGAAGGGACTTTTGCTGATAGATCCTGAACAAGGCGCATAATTTCAGCTTGCGTCTTCTGTATTTCAGCAAGTACCTTGTCTTGACGATCAGCTCTTTCAGCGAGACCTTTTATTGCCTGCTCATTGGCAGCCTTGTCATCTCTCACTGTTTGAAGATCAGTGGAGAGATTGCTGATAGTAGCCTTCATGCCAAGGACCCAACCACCTGCTTGAAGATTTTCTTCGAAGTTATCATCAGTGTGTCTGCCTGGTGCCTTGTGATCGCACATTCATTCACTAGATGATCAATCGCTGGGAATGAAGGAGGAGGCAGAGTGATCTGGGGCACATCCATAGGGATAGAAGGAAATTTGGGGAAAACGCTCTCCTTCTTTACACCCTTGAGATCAGCAGTTTTAGGTACCTTAGATGAAGTGGGCGTGCTGATCGGAGTAGTGGTGGAGGTGACGCCAGTTGCTGAAGTAAATAGAGGTACAGTGACATCTGTTGATAACAAAGAAAGGCGAGCCAAAAAGAGCTTAGGGTTAGCAGAAAAAAGCAGGTAGGTAAAGTGTTTACACATGGGTGCCTTGAGAGTATCTAAAGGATTACTCTCACGGATGATACATGCTACGGTAGTGTCCTGAGGATCACTGACCTATTTCTAAGAATGCTTAAGAGAAACATTTTCAGGTCATGTGCACGTTGCTTTCCAGAGATCAGATTGTCGAAAGAAAACTGATGTCTGAATAGCACGTTGCCCAATCTCATCTGGAATGGGGATAACCATACCTGAATCATGGATTGATGTGAGGATCAAGGAAGAAGAGATAGAAGATGATAAGAAAGCAGTGCAAGTGATACCTGATACAGCCTCAGCATGGCTGACTATTACAGTTTCAGGGACCGAGGTCACTAAAAAAGGAGGTAGAGCTGATGAAGCGGCAACAGAACCAGAAGTTGTTGTCATGGCTGTAGGGATGGATGAAGTTGTAGATGAGGTAGGTAGAATGCCGAAATTAGATAAAGTGTTGGACTGAGTGGCACTCTTCTTGAATTTCTTGGAGGCCGTCTAATAGGCGATGGACTTCTTATGTCCATCAGTTGGTTGCTTTCGCTTACCGGGGGAGGAGGTGCCTTAGTTAGTCACTGATGGGATTTTCAGTGACGTGGGCACTGCATCTACCAGAGAGGTAGGGACGGAGGATTCAACAGTAGCACCCTGAATGATCTGCACCATGTATGGAGTATAAGGAGCATCTCCTTCTTTCTCATCTATTTCGAAGGCCTTCTTCCCAATCTGAGAGAAAGATTGATTTCCCTCAGAGGGGTATCCCTCATAGATAGTTGCTAAGAGAATAGCATCAAATTTGGGAAAAGCAATAACTTTGTCCCTTTTCTGGGCCTTAACTCTGTTGAACAATTCGCTGAATATATAATCAGTGAAGTTAAGCTTCTGGCCAGTAAAGAGAGCGACCGCCATCTCTTGGGAAGGCTTGCTTGTCTGATCCTGCGAGCCGAACTTTAAGCTTAAGCACTGAATAACATGCGTCCATATGTATTGTCATCTCGCTGGCATTCGCTTCTTTTCCACCTTAATGATGGACTTGGTTATCTGCTTCGTTTCCTTGTCAACTGGCCATACGTAGCCAGTGACGTCCATGAATGCCTGAATTTCTTTAGTAGTTGGAGGATCAACCCATCGCTCATTTCTATCCTTAGTTGGAAGTCAGAGAGCAGTCCTTATCACTCCAGCACTGATAGCTACAGTTCCAAGAGCAGCGTTGAACTGAATAGCAGGGAGCTTCCCACCCTTATCAGTGGTGACGGTAGTGTTATGGACGGTATGTCAGAATTGCTGAAGATGTGCAGTTATCCCAACGGGTATGTGGACGAAGGCATACTTCAACGGGCATTGCTTGATAAAGTGAACACCATCCTTCAAGTAAGCACGTTCAGAGGGAATGTCAGTCAGAGCAACATAGTTGCTTGGTTTAACCAGAGCTTGTTCAGGGGGAAAGCTAGCTTCCGGTGCAACAATGAAGTTTGTGACCGGAATAACTTTTTTTTAGAGAGAAGGACGTTGCTTGGAGTTGCCATTTCTGTTTCAAAAATAGGCACACCAAATAGAAAAATCATGGCTTAATACAAAAATGTATAAACCAGAGTGATTTTTGGTACAAAGGATACCAAATAAAGAATGTAAATAAAACAAGTGTTTTGATGAACAAAGTCAAAATACTTGTTATTTGGCCGATTTAAAAAAAAATGTTTCAAATATTTTTAAACAAGTAGACCAAATTTTCGTGATTTTGGTAAAGAAAATATACCATAAACAAGTATTAGAAAGTTTAGAAGAGAATTTTGGAACTAACTGGCTAAAAGGTCTTATGTTCTAAGAAGAAGAGTGCTTAGAACAAGTTTTTGAGTTTTTGGTTTTAATCCAGAATTAAAGATAAAATCTTTATAATAGGACGTTATAGAAGATTTTAGGATGAAGTAAGCAACATTCTAGTTGTTTTTAGAAAAGAAAAGGGTTAGACCAAACCTTGAGAGTAAAAGACTGGAGAAAAACGCACAAGTGCGTATTCTTGGCGTTCTTGAGAAACTTTGAAGACTTGAGTGCTTTTCTTTCTTTTTGAGAGTTTGAGCGCGTGAAGAGTAAAATGAAAAAGATTTCACTTTATATAGAAGGAGAAATGAGACAGACGGAGATGAAGACAAAACGACGGTTTTAGCTTTTTAAGAAAAGGTAATAGTGACCTACTACACGTCCCTAGGGTTTGATTGGATAGGAGACGTTGAGGGTTCTGATGTGTCCTTTTTGAAAAATAAAACGATTTTCATTAAACTAATGTTAATCATTATCTTTAAATTCCTTCTATCATCAAGAACAAATGTATTCTCAGTGATGGGTTTTCTTTTTAGGATTCATTCCCTGAATTGGAAGACATTCAGAGAGTGTCAGAGATTCGAGGTCATACTTGAGTGATATCTTTTTAGAGTTCAGCGAATGACTAGAGATTTTGAAATTCATTTATAATCACTGAAAGTGTTAATTATTGAAGAAGTTTTTCTTCCATGTTTAACATTCCTAGTTCGATGATTAGCATATTAAATCTTGATTCTTCAAGAGGTTTTCTAAAAAGATCAGCGAGCTGGAATTCAATGGAAATAAAATGAAGTTCAACTTCACCATTCATAACGTGATCTCAGATAAAATGATATCTGATTTCGATATGTTTGGTCTTAGAGTGAAGTACAGGTTGTTTGCAATTGTAATAGCACTGGTGCTGTCACAATATATAGGAATTTTTGATAGCTGAACATCATAATCAGCGAGCTGATTTCTCATCCAAAGAATTTGAGCACGACAACTCCCTGCTGCAACATATTCAGCTTCAGTAGTTGATGTGGACACTAAATTTTGCTTTTTACTAGTCCCACTGATCAACTTTCCACCAATAAGCTGACACCCACAAGTGGTGCTCTTTTTATCAATTTTGCATCCTGCAAAATCACTATCTGAATAACCTATTAGATCGAACCCCGAGTCTCAGGGAAACCAGAGACCAAGATTAGGAGTCCCTTTCAGATACCTGAAGATTCGCTTTACAACGGTAAGATGGGATTCTTTAGGTTCAGATTGATATTGTTAGTCCCCAAAGAGAGATGGCTAACTAAGAGAGGGTTTTGTAGAAGGGGGGGTTGAATATAAAACACACAAAATATACTATTTTTAAATTTTTTAATATAAATATTAAAAATTTACACACAGATAGTTTGATGCGGAAAAGAACAGGCAGACTATTCTATCAAACTAAACACACAGATAACAGTAATTAACTATTACACTAAGCAAGTTAAAACAATACTGTTATAGCACACAGCTTTGCCACAGTCAAACAAATAATCACTCTGAAGATTTGTTGAAAGCGTGAGATTTCTGGGAAGGACTTCATCTCCTTTTATAGTGTCCATGCATGGGATGCAAGTGGACAGCTGTCAAGGTTTCATTAGCTGGAAGATTATCTGCTGGATAAAGGAAGAGACCACTTCCTTTGTACTAGAATAATGGATGAACCATTCCTTGTAGCACGTAATGTCAGATAACTTTATCTTCTTTTCTTCATGCTCTGTGAAGTCCCATCAAGCCTTTTAGCTAAAAGACAAATATTCCTTTTATAAGAATAAAAGAGAATGTCTTTATTTAAGGCTTGGTGCCCAAGTTCTTGCTGGCTCACGTGTCTTGCAATTGATGTGAGTCAAGAACTTATCTCTTTGAAATTGCTAAGTGATACATCTCACTATGTATCACATCGGTGGATACCTTATAAGGCTGGAGTTGATAAGTGTACACTTTGCTTGATAACTTCTTCTTTCACTAAGTGACAAAAGTGTATACCCTTGTGAGTTGATATCACAGCCTTAGAAAATATACCTGCAATTTCGGTGACCAAGATTATAGTGTCGGTGACCATGACATAAAAACTTGATGACCTCATCTTTTTTTTTGATGTCCTTAGTACTTTTGATGACTTTTGAGTGTACCATCGGTGACCCACTATATTGGTGACCCAAACTTGACTTGGCAAAATGGTCTGAATATTGAAGTTGGTTGATATATCCAAAATTCCACTTTTTGATGTACAACCCCTTGATTGAATAGTCTTTGACTCTTCAATACTTGAAGCATATTTCAGACCTTCAAAAGAACCTGTAAAAATTCATTCATATAAAGGAAGGTGGTTCATCACCAAATCATCGGTGACCCAACAGATATCTAGCACATAAACTAGTGGCATACATGATATCGGGCCTACTAGCAGTTAGATAAAGTAAGGATCCTATCATTCCGTTATATGCAGTGACTTTAATAGGTTTACCATCAGGGTCCTTATTTAAAGTCAAAGAAGGGGCCATAAGAGTTTTCATTGAAGAACTATGAGTTAAATCAAATTTCTGCAGCATATCTTTAAAATATTTACTTTGAAAAATGAAAATGTCTTTTTCAGATTGTTTTACTTGAAGACCAAAAAAATATGTTAGTTCACCCATCATACTCATTTTATATTCCTTTTTCATGCGCCTGACAAAACGAGTGCAAAATTTAGGATTCGTGGAACCAAAGATAATGTCATCTACATATATCTGAGCAAGAATGATATGTCCCTTACGTTTTCTAAGAAAAAGGGTTTGATCAATCTTACCACGAACAAACTTTTCAGCGAGAAGATATTTAGAGAGAGTGTTATACCGTGCACGGGGAGCTTGTTTCAACCCGTAGAGTGCCTTATCTAGTTTATAAACATAACTTGGATGTCTTGCATCAGCGAAGCCAGGAGGTTATTCAACATAGACTTCTTCCTTCAACTTGCCGTTCAAGAAGACACTTTTGACGTCCATCTGATAGACTTTGAAATTTTTGTGGGCAGCAAAGGCTAGGAACAATCTGATTGCTTCCAATCTTGCTACAGGGGAAAAAGTTTCATCATAGGCTATCCCTTCTTCTTGTCTGTATCCCTGAGCAACAAGTCGAGCCTTGTTGCAAGTTACAATGCCGTTTTCGTCTAACTTGGTACGAAACACCCATTTGGTGCCTATAACGGTTTTGTGAGAGGGTCTGGGAACAGGCTTCCAATCTTTGTTTCTATGAAATTCAGAGAGTTCTTCTTGCATGGCAATGATCCAATCTGGATCAAGGATAGCTTCATTGATCTTCTTAGGTTCAATAACAAAAATAAAGTTTACATAGAGACATATGTTAGCCATACTTCTTCTTATCTGAACACCTGCACAGGGATTACCAATCATTTGATGGATGGGATGATTTTGGGTCCATCTTTCAGCTGGTAGCTGAGGATGTGGATCAACTGAAGATTCAGCGGCCTATTCAGGAGTTGATGAAGATTGTTCAGCGTGTCGTTCTTCATTTTCTCTAATTGCCTCAGGGCGAGGTTCGGAGGGAATTTCATTTCCCAGGGAGGAAGAAGATGCTTGATTATTCACTGAAGAATTACCAATAGAGGGACTGGATGGAGAAATATGATTTAATGGAGTAACATTCATCCCTGATGATGAACTGCTACTATTCAGCGATGTGGGGATAAGAACAGGACCATCATTATCATTATTTTCAGTGACATGAGGTGTACTGAAATAAGATTCAGGTTCCCCGTAATGAGATTTCATCCAGTTATTCAATTCTTCTTTTTCTTCGGGGATGGGAGCAGAACTTGAAGGTCTAGATTCATCAAAGTTGACGTTGAAGGTTTCTTCTACATGTTGTCTTCGTTTGTTGAAGACTCTGAATGCCTTGGATACAGAGGAGTACCAAAGAAATACACCCTCATCATCTTTGGGATCGAGTTTTCCTAAATGATCTCTGTCATTCAGGATGTAACAATTACATCCGAAGATATGCAAATGTTTTATTGAGGGGGTCTTCTCATGAAATAATTCATAAGCAGTTTTCTTGAATCTTTTTATAATCAGAGATCGATTCTGAGTGTAACAGGCAGTATTAACTGCTTCAGCCCAGAATTGAGTTGGAAGATGAGATTCGCTGAGCATTGAGCGAGCGTCTTCGATAATAGTTCAGTTTCTTCTCTCAGCAACACCATTTTGCTGAGGGGTCCTTACTGAAGAAAAATTGTGAGTGATGCCTTTTTTCTTCAAAGAAATTAACCAAGGTATTGTTTTTGAATTCAGTACCATGATCACCTCTTATGAAACGAACTGGAACATTGTTCAACAACTCAATCTTCTTGATGAAAGAAATTATTTCATCAGGGGTATCACTCTTAGATCGGAGAAAGAACACCCATGTATATCTGGAATATTCATCTACAATTAGAAGAGTATATTTCTTCCCTGATATGGATTGGACATTGACAGGTCCAAAAAGATCCATATGGAATAAGTGAAGGGGAGTGGTTATTGAGGATACTTACTTAGATCTGAAAGTGGCCCTTGTCAGCTTACCTTTTTCACACGCTGAGCAAAGAGATTCCTTTGCAAAGCCATGTTTAGGTAGACCTCTGACAAGTTCCTTTCTTGATAAGTCATTTATCATTTTGAAGTTAAGGTGAGAGAGTCTCTTATGCCAAAGCCAGTTGATATCAGAGGAGGTTCTTGATAGAAAGCACACATTGTCAGAGTGAGTGTTGTCCATATTAATGACATATACGTTCTCTGATCTTTTTCCTTTTAAAGCAAGCATGTCATTTTTATCAGTGACCGTATACCTAGTCTTTGTGAACAAAACTTTAAAATCTTTATCACATAGTTGACTAACGCTCAATAAATTGTGTTTTAGTCCTTCAACATATGCAACTCGAGAGAAGGAAGTTGCTCCATTGGATAGAATGCCATAACCTCTGGTGTATCCTTTGCCATTTCCACCAAAGGTCACTGATGGACCATTTTCCTCCTTATATTTAGTGAGCAGAGATTTTCTGCCTGTCATGTGTCTTGAGCATCCGTTATCTAGATACCAGATACCTTTAGCACTCAGCAAAAATAAGCGGATCAATTTTCATAGGTACCCATATCACTATGGGTCCTGCATTGTTAGTAGAATTAACAGGAGAACTAGAAGAGGTACTAGCTGTAACTTTATCCTTTGTGGTTTGTCCCGACTTAGTTGTTTTACCAACTTTGACAGTTTTACCCTTCGCTGATTTCTCAGCTTGGATTATTTTCTTTCCATGGGATAATTTTTCAGCTTTAGTGGCATTTAGACATTTGCTAGGAACGTGGGTAGTCTCACCATAGTGATAGCACTTCCTATATTTGAAGATAGGTTTTGAACTAGAAGTATGCTGAGTGGAGGTCACATTTTCAGGACTGGGTCCAAGAATTTCTTTTTCCATAGACCTGGGAGGAACTATTGGTTTCTCAGGCTTAGATGGAGTTAAGTCAATCTTAACCCGAGGAGTTGGTCTCTGAGAAAAATCAGGGACGTTCTTCTTGGATTTAGAGGGTTGACTTGCTGAAGGAAAAGAAGGATTTTTCTTCAGCGAAAGGAGTTTCTTGTTCTTTGGAACTTGACTAACGAGTATGTTTTTAGTCGCTTTCCCTGAATCCATGGGAATAGGTTCAGAAGGTCTTGTCTCCGAGGTTGAAGCACTCTGAGACGAGGGGTCAGGGATAGAAGAAACAAACATTCCAAATTTCAGTATGGAACGGTCAGTGTCAGTTTCTTCTTGGTTATAAGAATATCCAAGACCATTCTAGACTTTAGCAGGGATCTGAGCATTTATGATCTCATGTATTTTATCAGAAGATTTACACCATCCTTCAATGGTGGCTTTCTCAGCCTTAAGATTAGTGATGGCTTTTTCGCGCTCAGGGATAGCTTGTTGTCTTTCAACGCATATAGCTTGATTTACATAAACTTGATTTTTAAAGTCTTCTTCGATTTTAGTAAGTTCCTTAATTCGAAGGTGGCACTTTTTAGGCTGTTCGGTTAATTCTACATTTATTTGTTCAGCTTTGGTTTTACCATTTAGATCCTGTAAAAATCAACAGTGAGAGAGTCGAAGGCCGTTAAGCTATTAGATCCAGAGATAGAGGAAATTTCAGGGATAGGTACCTGAGTTGAGGGACTTTCTATAGAAGCAGTTTCATAGGCTTCTTCAGCTTCTTCAATTCGTGGCATAAGACATATGAGAGTTGCGTCTTCTTCATCTGATTCAGATTCATCAGTGGAATTTGTCCAATCGTCTTCCTGATCCCAATCTGCCTCTTCAGTGACAAAGCCTTTTTCTTTTCGCTGGGTATTTCTCAGATACTGATATTTCTCTTTTAACTTAGAATAATTTTCCTTTTTAGATTTATTAGAGATCTGAGAGGTAGTGGGAACATGCACCTTCTTGGATCGGCATTCACTTGCAAAGTGTCCTTTGCGCTGACAGTTGAAGCAAATAGCTGATGCTTTATCAGCAGGTGTCTTTGACTTTTCAGAGTCAGGGGCAACAGAAAACCTTTTGAAGTTACTTTTTCTGGCAAACTTCCTAAAGTTGTTAGAAAGAAGAGCTAGAGTATTATCAAAGTCAAATAATTCAACATTAGTGAATTCTTCTAAGTTAGATGAATCTAACTCAGTGATAGAGGTAATAGAAGAAGATACAATTTTAGAGGGTTCTATCTCTGAAGACACTAAAGCCAAAGAAGTATTTTTGGTAGATTTAGAGTCTCTGATGAGATTCCTTTTTAAGGCCTGAGATTGCTCATGATTGAGCAGGATCCCGTACAATTCACTTAGAGTAAGAATTTCAGTGTTTTTGGAAAGATTAAGACATGTAGTAAATATGCCCCACTGTTCAGGAAGAGATTCCATGAACTTGGTTAGTACTTCTGAGTTAGAGTACTCCCGATTAACTGACTTAAGATCTATGATCACGCAGTTAAATATTTGGTGGATTTGAGAGACAATTTCGTTCTTATTGAACATGAAACTTTCATATCGTCTCACCAGATTTATTCGGTGAGTGATCTGAACTTCATTTGTTCCTTCATATTGAACACATAAAGTGTTCCACATGGATTTCGAAGTCCTCATTTTCATGACTGAATGGTATACGTCATCTGGAAGAGACATAACAATAATGGACCTAGCCTTAGAATCAATGGCTAGTTCCTTCTTATCTTCCTCACTCCATTGATTTGGAGTTTTGGGAATTTGTCTCTCAGGTATAGCAGGAGAAGTAATAGTAGCAGGAACAGAAGGAGTAATAAGCATTGGAACAAATGGTCCATTTTCAACATAGTATGGGATTTTTGGATCTGTCTCTTCAAGAAAGAAAGTCGTCCTTTCCTTCCATATAGTGAAGTTATCTTTGCTAAATCTAGGAGGTTTAGTTAAGGAACCATTGTCAATGTAGTTTTCATTTGTATTAGCCATTTTAAAACATTTTGAAGAGAAGTTTTAAAAAAAACAGGAAAGCAACAAACACTGCTCTGATACCACTTGTTGGTCCCTAAGGAGTCTACAAGAGTTCAAAGATATAGAACAGTTTGTAGAAGAGGGGGGGGGGGTTTGAATACAAACACAAGTCTTTTTCAGTTTTTAAATGAGTTTATATTAAATAAACAAATTTATAGTTATAAGCGGAATAAGAACAAGTTTCAAACCTATTCTATTGTAACTTAAGAAAACACTAAGTTGATGCACAAGGAAAGAAAGAAATAGCAGCAGAGGAATAGGGAAAGAAAGTAGCATGCATGAAGATGGAAAAAGGTTTCCCATCTATTTATACACGTTTGCATTTAATACAAAGCAAAAAGGTATATGTCACGTGTCAAACATGTGGAGAATGTTTGTCCTTGGTTAATGGGATGACCATACTTTTAGCCATCTATGAACAATACCAAATCAGATTTGATGGGGACATAAGAGACAATTCGTACGTCCTTTTCTAGACAAGGTATGGAGGTTTTGACTTTTCTGCATCAAGGATAAGATCAACAATAATCTTGTGGAAGCTTCACTTGATCGCTGAACCAGAGACTTCAAGGATGAAGTCGCTAAGGTATCGATGTGGCTTTACAAGATTTTACACTTCTGATTTAGATGAGCTTCGCTATCAATGAACCGCTTCATATCACTAGCTGTTTATCTATATCTTCAGCTTGGCTTCGACTGTCAGTGAATGGACTTGTGGTGTAAATGTAGTTCTTCAGATCTTCAGAGATGAGGTTAATGTTCCTGATCTTCAGCGATCGCTGAGTGGCTATCAGCGTATGCTATCGCTGAATGTGAACAATAACTCATCCATGGAATTTTCACTAAGTATAAAAATGAATCATATTCAAATCACTGAAAGGAGTCTGGATTAACAACCGACTTTGAACCTACAACCAAATTAGAACAAAACCATATATGACTCTAGAAAACCAAAAGAGTCATCAGTTGTTGTCATTCCCCATATGCCACATCATAATCCAGTCAATAACCAAACTGAAACCGAAAACTAACCTGAAATCAGCATAAGTCCACTCTGAAAACCTAATGATCTGATAGTAGACTAGAAGCTCTCCTTATAGCAGTTTGCTGGTGCAATGTACCTTGTAAGCCAGGTGAGAGGTTTTATTGTAAATGGAAAATAAAAATTAATGTATTTTTAGAAAAAAAAAAGTTATATATGAAGTAAATAGATGATAAAATGTAAAATGTAAAATTAAACTTAACACCTAGATCTTGATTTGATAAATTCAATGATATTCACTCCATCTCAAGCTATGTATAGCAACGATTGATGTATGATCCGTATCTATTCAAAATACTTATCTGTAACTGATAAAGAATCAATTATATATAGCTATGAAGTAGAAAATGTTACAACTAAATCTGTCCTAAAAAAATGGAGTTTTAATGCATAATACTATAACATAATACTCTATTTACTTAGGCGGCGTTTGGTTTGCAGAATGAAGTTGGATGGAATGGAATCTGTCAAAGAAATTTGACTTTGAAGGAATTCGAATGGAATGTTGTTAGATTTGACTACCTGTTTGGTTGGCAGAATTGGAATGGAATCTGTTGAATCTGTCTGTTTGGTTCACATAATATAACTTTGGAATTGAAATGAAATTTCGGTAAATGACTAAAATACCCTTTTTATCAAATTTATTTTTTCTAAAAATAAAATTACTTCAATAAAATAATTATTATTTACTTCAATTTTTTTAACACTAAAAATACTTTGATAAAATAGACTTTCTTAATTTATACCATAATTTTTTACAGCAATAAAACAATATATAAACTAGTAAAAAAAAAACAAAAAAGCAGTAAAAAAACTTTCAAAAAAACAGCAGTAAAAAAACTTTCAAAAAACAGCAGTAAAAAACTGCATAAAACCAGTAAAAAAGCTGCAGTAAAAAATTGCATAAAACAGCAATAAAAAAGCAAAAACCAGTAAAAAAAACTGCAAAAATAGCAGCTGTTTGATGGAAAAAAAAGTGCCGGCTTGTTTATGATATTAGGGCACGACATATCTTTGTAAAGTGGTATATCAGATGAGGGGTATAATGGGTTTTATGAAAATTCAAAATTCTTTTCCATCAAAATCCTATCTATTTGTTAAGGAATGGTAAAATCCATCAATTATGGAATCGAAAGAAATTGGACAATTCCATTCCTGAAAAAGAGCAAACCAAACAATGGAATTAAATATGGTCAAAGGAATTCACATTCCAATTTCACCAGATTTCATTTCATTCCACCGAACCAAACGCAATCCTTACTCTACTATTTTTGGTGTAGTGTACATACTTTTTATTATCTTATCAAAAACTATAATTTGCATCATAATTTTAATGATGATCTCATGAGAACCACACATTTTCATTTATGAATTTTATATTGAGATACCTTCAATCCAACCCAAATAGGGAGTCCTTATTGATATCTTAAGTACCCAAATCGTAAGTCAAAAAACCACCCACCAATTGGTAAAGCTAGCCTCGAAGGAGTTAGTACTTTTGGTGGATATATATTTGGTTACCATCATCCATCTATGTTTCAAAGTTTATGTTACATTTGTATTAAAGTCCATTTATGTTTTGTCTCCTTTTAAGATTTGGCACATCAGTTTTCCTTTCATATTTTTTCTTCTATAACATTTTTCCATTTAGTTAAAACTCACCAAATCATACGTTTTTTTTATGTGTGTTTGATTTTATTTTTGCTTGGTTACCCACAGTAATGGATGGTATCTAATCATGGTATATCTTTTTAGTTAGTAGAAAGATGAAACATATTTTCCAATAAGTAGGTAAACTTGTTCCCCATCGCATCCAACCATATGAAAGTAGGATAAAATGGATGGTGTCCTTCACTTAAAGGCTATATAATAATGTCATCTAACCCTTAATTTTATATTTATTAAGTTTTAAAAAATTTATAATAAAAGACTCAAACACGAAACTTCACATACGAAAAGTACAAAACTAACAAAAAACAAGGAACTAACCAATGATCATTTTGTGAAAAATATTTATATTTTCGTCTTTTATAATCAAATTGTGCCATCAGTTGAAATACCTTTAGGTCTGCAGCTGATTAGATACCGAAGAAATTCTTTCAAAAGATTAAAAATAACTTGAGCATGTATACTTGTAGCCGAAGTATTTAAAGGAAAATGACGTCTGATGAGTACACACTGCCACAAAATTAGTTTTGTAGGACACCTGGATTGTGTTAGCTAGTGTCACATTAATTTTTTTTAGAACTTAGGTTAATAGGACGCTTTTAAACGTTTTAATAAGATTTTAGGAAGTTTTTAAAATAAACACTATAAGAAAAATGACTTTCATCCACAAAAAATCACCTAGGAAAAATTCCGTGGGTGATTACCACGGATCACCCAGGAGATACTAATGGTTTCGGTAAAATCCAATGTTTCCAAGAAAATACCAACGGATCACCCTGGAATTTCTTGGGTGATCCCTCACTGATTTGATTACCCACCAACATTTTAACTACCAATTTTTGTGACAGTTTTGTGACGAATCACCTTTTAGCAATGAATTTCCCAGGAAAATTTTTCGTAGGAGAAAACCTTAATTCCATTTTAGTAGTGAAAGTATTCTACTATCTAATTTATAGGACAGTTTTGAGAACGGTCATATAAACTCATCTTTTTATAGGACATTTATAGTTAATACAATACTTTATTTTAAAAACTTTTGAAAACTTATTAAAACAACTAAAATGGTTCTATAAACTTATTGTAAAATTTTTAGTTAGAACGATTTTTGGTTTGATCCTATAAACTTAAGTCATATAAATAATTTTTAGAACACTTCTGCATTTTATACTATAAAATCAATATTGTTGTAGTGATCGGTCCATGCGGATAGTGAATTTCTAATTAGAACACTTCTACACTTCCACACGTCTTAATCTTGTTCCACTAATAAAATTAAAATAGATCAGAGTTTAATTTTATTTTAAATTTATTCATTTTACTCTCTCTCTCTCTCTCTCTCTCTCTCTCTCTCTCTCTCTCTCTCTCTCTCTCTCTCTCTCTCTCTCTCTCTCTCTCTCTCTCTGTGTGTTATATGATAGATGGACAAATAAAACATTAAAATTTAGAACACATATTGATTTTTATCATCATAATCAGTTGCTTTTTCATTAGGAATAAATGCTAGATTGTTGTTGATTAATTAAATCTGGTGAAAATTGGTAAAATATTGCTCTTAAATAGACCTTGAACATTTTATGATGATCCTGGATTAATTATTCTTTCAAAGTGTTTTTTTTTTCCGCTCCTTTCTCACTTTAACACAAAGCGCAACTAATGCATGTAATAATTTACATGTCAATGAAATTGAATGCACTGATGCACGAAATAGATAAACATCTAACACAATATAAAGAGTTACAAGACAACAGTAGGGGGCGTTTGGTTCGCAGAATGTTTTTGGTTGGAATGGTATTTGTCAAACGAATTTGATTTTGAAGAAATTGGAATGAAGTGTTATCATCATGTTCGATCACCTGTTTGGTTGACATAAATTGGAGTGGGATGTTATCAGGTTTGACTACATGTTGGTTCGCGTAACGTAGTTTTGGAATTGAAATGAAATATTGGCAAATAACCAAAGTACCATTTTTGGATAATTTGAATTCGAAAGCCAACTACTGTGGTTCAGATCAGTGTGGTCGGTGGTGGTTGATGGTGGTTCAAATTGATGGTGGTCATTGGTGGTTCATATTGATGGTGATCGGCGGTTCATATTGGTGGTGGTCGACGATGGTTTGATCAGCGGTGCTTGGTGGTGGTTCCGATCAGCGGGTGGTCGGTGGTGGTTGAAGGTGGTTCAAATCGGTAGTGGTTGGCGGCGTTCGACGATGGTCGGCGATGGTTGACGGTGGTTCAAACCAACAGTAGTCGGCGGTGGTTTAAATTGGTGGTCGGTGGCATTAGTCGACGGTGGTTCCAATCAGAGGTGGTTCCGATAGGCGTTAAGTTGGTGGTGGTTCAGATCAGCGGTGGTCGGTGGTGGTTCAGATGGACGGTGGTTCAGGTCGGTGATGGTTGGCGGTGGTTCATATCGATGACGGTTCGGATCGGCGGTGGTCGACCGTGGTTCAGATCGGTGGTGGTCAACGGTGGTTCAATCGGTGGTCGTCGTCGGTGTTGACGGTGGTTTAGATTGGTGGTGGTCAACGATGGTTCATATAAGTAGGGACGATGAAGATAATTTTGTCCTTTTGAGAATATGGGATGGATTGGAATTGAATTGCTTCTCAATTGTGATAGAATGATCAAACCCATGGATAATGGAATGTTTGGAATTCAACTCCGTTCCATAGGTAAACCAAACACATTAATGGAATTTGGTCGGTGGAATTGATCATTCCAATTCCGTCGAAATTCTGGGAACCAAATGCCCCCTAAGATTTGTGAAACCTAAATAGAAAGAAAACCACAGATGATGGTACCAATTGAGAAAATTCCACTAATAGAATATTTAGATAACCATACTATAAGACAAAAGTCATAACTATGGAGTTTGTATTTGGAGAGAATAGATATAACACGGGAGATAAGAACTTTTGAAGTCCTATATCGGCTAAGTTTATGATCAAAATTTATTCTCGATATATATTTGAATCTCTATTATCTCATAAATGGCTCTTTACAAAAGTAAATTTTTAATAAGGTTTCATATACTATTACAATAACATATGTTCAAAAGCTTATTCTATTTTGATGAACGAACTAGAGAAAGAGAAAGGAAAGAAAAATTTGTAAATCTTAAGCTGTATGGATGGCAAAATCTCCCACAAAAGGAGTTCTCGGAAATTGCCTGAAGCCTTGTAAAGAACCCTTTAGGATTATGAAATATGAAGAACCTCCAAATGAACCTAATAGACCACCTTTTAACACACGAATTATAGGACCAAAAAATAAAGCGTCCTATCTAAAGGCGTTGTAATATGTTTATAGGACGCTTTTGGACACCGCAACAAGTTTATTAAGACACTTTTAATAAATAAATAAAAAAACGTCGCATTAGCTATTTATAGGACACAATTTGAAAAACTGTCATATAAATACAAGTGTCCTATAAAAAGATGGGTTTATAGGACACTTTCTCAAAAGAGTCCTATAAACTAGTTATTGATGGGTGACATCTTATAAACCAAATTTTGTTGTAGTGACTATAAAGAAAAACACAACTAATTGTAAACCAGTCACATGGCCAAAAGTTTAAAGATTCGCAAACTTCATACAATCATATTACAATATCACTTGGAACTTAGAACACTTCAAAATACAAACATTATAAATTAAAATGAACACCAAACATACAGTACTTATACAGATTCATGGGAGAAAACAAGCATATATGTTGCCAAGTAGCCATATATCACTACTACTGGTTTATTCTTCAAGTTGTTTTATTCGTTTATCTTATTAAATACATGCAGACATTTATGAACTTCCCTCTTAAACCCTTTATATAACCGAACATGCAAATCATCTATTGACTAGTGTTATGGGCATCCATTTCCTTGGTAAGATCCAAAACATAGTCCATGAAAGAAGTAGGATATGGTACACTTGTATTCAGCTTCTCAAACTCAATGGTCCAAATAGCCAACTGCCCATCACCCTTTGGTTCAATGTGAAATATGATCTTGAAGGACTTGTATAAGCCTTCCACAAGATCTCCTTCAACTACATTCTGCACTAGCTTATGATTTGTCTCATCAACTTCTTCAATTATCACCTTTACGGTTCCCTTTTTTCCATCTTTATTCCATGAAAAAGAAACAAATATTGTTCATGAATAGTTTAATTTATTTAAGATATATAATTTCAATCGGATCAATTAAACAGAATAGAGGAAACTATGGTTGGACAAGAGAACGATTACATACCTAGGGTATAGTCCCAACTGGCGACGGAACCAACTAATCCTTGTTGACCATCAAGGATATTACAATCATGAACCTTTTCTGGGGAAATCGAAGCGATATCTTTTGGTCTGTGCCTAATGAGATCATGGAACATGTCTCCATGCGAAATGATGTCTACGTACATGATCAACTTTCCAGTTAGAGCCATCTCTCTTGTCTCTTGATCCCTAAAAGGTTATATTTTAAGAGATTCGAAAATCACCTCTTTGTTGGATAGAACTAATTCGAATATGCAAATATATAAGAAAGTTTTGGCCTTTATATAGAAACATTCATGACAAACAAATTATTAAAAGAGTTGATTTGTTTTGAATTACATAGGGTCATAGTTGAAATAATGAGATGAAAACGATAAATATATATAATTATATTTATTTCAGTCATACCATTACAAAACCCACGCTTTACTAACATATATAGTTACTTATTTAATATAACAAGAATTAAATATGAGCGTTATGTAAAGTAATTACACATTTTCTTCTCTTATATCCCATGTCGGACAATTATACATTTATACCCACATTTAAAGACTACTTTTAACAAATTCTTTATGTATTTTCCATCGACATACTTAGGTATATGTTGTTAAAATGCATCAAAAGTTTATTTACATATATATATATATATATGATAGATTCATATATAGAGAGACGTTCAAATGTCTAAAAGGACGTGGACTACTTCGTTAACGCAACAAAGGTCGTTGGAAAATTTGCATGCTATGTGGTCGGTCAAGGCATCATGTTTGTATCACATGTGATTACATATGGGACTTGGAACTTTTTACCTAGTAATTTGACTGTCTTCTCGTTAATTTAAACCGGTATATATATGTATGTATGTATGTATATATATATATATATAGAGAGAGAGAGAGATGAAAGTTCAAATGCGAACTCAAATTTTGTTGTGAATGTGAGGACAAATGAGAACGCGATACGTGTCTGAATGTAAATTATTCAGACCGAATAATCAAACAAATATTCAGACTTTATAAAGTATTTATTCAATCTGAATAATACTTATTCAGTCTGAATAAGCATTATTCACACTGAATAAAAATTATATTCAGTTCTGAATATTTTTTTAATTATTCAGTGTGAATTTGACACGTATTGCGCTCTCATTTGTCCTCACGTTCACAACCAAATTTGAGTTCTCATTTAAACCCGATCCTATATATATACACACAAACAAACATACAATGGTGTGTTTATTGACAATGTTATTTTGATGTGGTGTTCTATTGACGATCATATATTTTTTAGGCATGGCATGGGATATATTACCCTATGGAAGTGTTAGTCGTATATATATAATTATGAGTATAGCGGCTAGCTATAAATGGAAGTTTCATATATTATCTTTTTATTTGAACCCTATATATATATATATATATATATATATATATATATATATATATATATATATATATATAAAAGTTCAAATGCAAACTCAAATTTAATTGTGAATGTAAATATAAATGAAAGTGTGACACATCATATACGAAAGTGTTAGTCGTATTTTAATAGTATGTATAATTATGAGTATAGCGGCTAGCTATAAATGGAAGTTTCATATATATTATCTTTTTATTTGAAACCCATGTATATATACACAGTGGCGGATCCAGGATTTTTATCTACCGGGGTCCCATTAAAATAACTAAAGGCGTGTAAAGTCACCCGACGTGTTTCGGAAAATTTTTAAAGTTTTTTAGTTGATTTCAAGACATTTTCTTATTGTTTTTATCGATTTTGAAGGATTTTCTTAATATTTTTATCGATTTCGAAAGATTTTTTTGGGTTTTTTATTGATTTCAAGAGAGTTTTTCAGTGTTTTTGTCAATCGCCGGTAAGATGGGGTCCCTTGAATTTTTTCACTGGAGGAATCAAGCCTAAATACAGTATTTTTAATATTTTTTAGCCTATAATTTTTTTTACATTTCACTGGGGGGATGGGACCCCCCTTTTCTAAGCTAGATCCGCCCCTGTATATACATATATATATATATATACATATATATATACATATATATATATATATGGGCGGGTTCAAATGAGAACTCAATTTTTGTAAACGTGAGGACAAATGAGAATGCGACACGTGTCGAATAATCAAAGAAATATTCAGACTAAATAAAACCGAATATAGTGTTTATTCAGTCTGAATAATCCCTATTGCGACTGAATAAACATTATATTCAGTTTTATTTGGTCTGAATATTTCTTTGATTATTCAGTCTGAATAATCTACATTCAGACACGTGTCGTGCTCTCATTTGTTCTCACGTTCACAACCAAACTTGATTTCGCATTTGAACTTTCCTCTATATACATATATATACACATATATATATATAGAGAGAGAGGACAATATTTGGTTGTTAACGTAAGGACAAATGAGAGCCCTTATAGATATATATACACACACACACACACACTATAATAAAATTGGGTTTATAGGACGCCGTCAATAAAGAAGCGTCCTAATAGAACGCTTTATAGAACATATATTACAGGACCAAAAAATAAAGCGTCATATCTAAATGTGTTGTAATAAGTTTATAGGATGTTTTTTAGCATCGTAACAAGTTTATTAGGACACTTTTATAAAAAAGTGTCATATTATAAAGTGTCCTATAAAAAGATGGGTTTATTGAAAACTTTCTCAAAGGGGTCCCATAAACTAGCTAATGCGACGTTTTTTTATTTATCAAAACTGTGCTAATAAACTTGTTACGACGCCCAAAAATGTCCTATAAACTTATTATAACGCCTTTAGATATTACGCTTTATTTTTTTGGTCCTATAATATGTGTCCTATAAAATGGTCTAGGATGTTTTTTTATTGGTGGTGTCCTATAAACCCAATTTTGTTGTATTGATATAATACTGAATCAGGGAAGCAAACGACCTTTGTCACGACCAAGGTGTCATCGGCCATGTCATCCACACACCGTGAGGTCTCTTCACATTACTAACACATGTGATAAGGGTGTGTTTGATGTGATAATGTAATCCATTACATATGATACTGAATCAGACATGTAGATGATCTTTGGCGCGACCTAGGTCGCATGGAAAGTCGCCTGCACACCATCAAGCCTCCACACGTGTATTATCACATGTGATATAAATGTTATCGTAAAACAAAGGTGTTCTCATTTAAACTTTCACCTATATATATATATATAATTTTACCTATTAATGAAACATAACATCAACATCGAGTCATCAATTATTAATTAATAACCCAAAATGCATTTCCAATCTTGCTACCATCATTCAATAATTGACAAGCCGAATGTCAAAAGAAAGATTTCGTTATTAGATGTACTAAGATTAAATCATTGTTCGAAAAGGCTCGTCCAACAGCCATTATGCCGCGTCTTGAGCAATGCTCGTCGCAACAGCAGCTATGATGCAAGACTTGTGTTTCACGCCACGTTATGTTTCAGGCACGCCATGACATGATGCACGATTTTTGTAACACAATATTTGATTTTATATATATCTTTTTAATGTTTTATTTGTTAGTTTTTAATATATAACAAAATTTAAATTGTTCATTTATCATTTATTCATTGATTAACAGTACAAAATACATATTTATGTATATAAAATCATATATGATATAGAGATTTGCCGTCATAAGTCACACATTGAAAAACGCTTTGACCTTGTCTTGGCTTTCAAGGCTTGAGACTTGGCTTTGCCGCCCCACTACGCCATGTCTCATACTATTTGGAACCTTGGATTAAATGCATTATCTGGGACGTTGCTATGTATATTCATAAAGTTGACTTTCATGATCAATCTCTTTGGTTCAGATTGTTGTACACATTCTTTTCAAGATCTAAACCACATTTGGATAAAGTTACTTTATCTCTTTATCAATTAAGCTATCCGTTAAAGACTTGTTGTTATCTAGTATAACAAAAAATATGATAAAACGTAGGTGGGTTATCTATTGCTATAATTATAGTGGGGCTTATAGTATCCTATAATCGTTTTTTTCAATATGACAATAAATATGAATTATACAAAGTGATTACACATTTTCTTTTCTTCCTACGGGGGACAATTATACCCACATTTAAAAAATGCTTTTAACAAAAAATATATGAATTTCCCAACATGTTTAGGCCTGTGTGTTGTCAAATTGCATCAAAAAGTTTGTTTTCAACTTCAGGTCATTCGATTCATAGACAGTTAGACACAACAAAAACAAATGACTTTTCTATAAAAATTATTTAGCAAAATTTTCATCAACGATGATTTATGGATCATTTAGAAAATACCATAGTTCCGTAGAATCTGATGTTTTGCTAGAAAATATCAATTGATTATCTGGAGAATCTCTGAATAATTTGTCACTGATTTTAAATTACCCACCAATAATTTACTCGCCAACTTTTGTGATGTTTTTATAACAAATTACTTTTAGCAACAAATTTCCCAGACAAAAGTATTTTCTTTTGTAAGTGAGATTCCTCTCTTCTGGTCTTTTTATACATATTTCTTATGGATGTATAATCTAGCTGAATACACTATTATTCAAATGAATATATTCATTTTTGCATTGAAATTAATTAAAAGAAACTAACACAAAGATCTAAGATAGGTATAGATCAAGTAAAATGCATGATGTCCGAATGAGGGTACTTGGATCTTAATTAGAGTACATGTGGGTATCACAATATCATCATCACCCAATACTTTGTCAAACGTCGAGAGTTACTACAAAATAAATTGACTTTTACCCACAAAAATCATTCGGAGAAATTGCCGTCTGTAATCTCCCACAGATCACTCACAAAATACCAATAGTTCAGTAAAACCAAATGTTTTTGGAGAAAATACCAATGGATTACACAGAGAATCCTTGGGTAATCTGTTACTAATTTGAATTACCCATCTATAATTTACCTACCAATTTTTGTGACGGATTTGTTAGAAATCACCCTTTAGCAACAAATTTCATAGGAAAAATTCCGTAGAAAAAAGTGTTTTGTTTAGTAGTGAGTATATAATCGTCAAAAGAACATAGTATCAAAGAAATTAATTGTTCAAGAAATTGCCTTCTTATAATTGCAGGTTTATAAAGAGTCAATAAAAAAATGATTACCAAAGATGCACAACCCAAAAGACACCGTCAATCTTACCACCATCATCCAAGTCCCAAAAGTGTTATCAATAAACGGGAAGAACATGAAGAACAAAACCAAAGAAAGTCATATCGTTCTCATAATGAGATGTACAAGCCATTTTTAAAATCCATGTATAAACTCTTTAATCATTTGAGCGTACAACTGGATCTTGCTAGAAATAGGCATCGGTGAGAAAAAAAATCATTAGTTTTTGTGAGGGCGATCACCTTCACACAATATAATACTACATTCACATATATTTGGTGAAGGTTATATTTTAGACAAATCTCAATAAAAACGACATTTTTCACAGGAACCAAATCCTATGTGTGTGTATATGTTTATATATATACACACACACTAGACACACACATGTATAAGGACCAATTCAAATAATATAAGATAATAGATATATCGTGAAAACATTAAATCGAATTTTGACTTCGAGGTCAAGAACCATTCGAGTACTTGGGATACTTGTTAATGCCAGAAATTGGTTTATAGAAAATTAACTTAAGATGTAGTTTGGAACTTAATCAACCAAAAAATGTACCCTTCGATAAACTAGATAATCAAAAATAAATGAAATGACACAAGGAATAAGTGACGCGGAAAACCTCTTTCAAGAGTAAAAACCGTGGACAAGGTTGTAAAACTCGCTAGGCGGTACCTAGGCGGCCGACCCCCTTGTAGCGAGTACTCGGCCTAGGCGGGGAGTACTCGGGGAGTACTCGGATTATATAAAATATAAAATTATACATATATATTATATATAGCATGTTCATAAATTATAAATAACCAAATATAAAAATAATTTATCATAGATAGTACCCAAAATATATGTTTTAAAACACCAACAATTGTTTGAAAATGCAAATACTTCAAATAAAAAGTTCATATTTAGATTGATGGTCCGTCGTCGTCTTGTCCATATTGTTCAATGTCAATGATTAGAACACCATCCGACTCGTATTCAACTTCATTTTCCTCATTTGCTTCTTCTTCACTCTCCGACAAGAACTCTTCATCCAAAAGTTCTCTCGATCTAGCACTTCTTCGAGGTCTTAAAACATCATCCGCACCCATGGCTTCAGAAACCGTCTCCCAAGGTAGTCTCGACTCAACTTCACCCATGGTTTTTCACGTTCTGACTTCTGAGATAAAACTAAAAGGGAGCTGTTGGTTGGTTTTTAAAACAAAAAAACAAAAAGTTAACAATTTTGGTCCTTTATGTGTCAAATTTGAAAATTTTAACCCTTTGACCGAGTTGGGCCGAGTTGGACCGCCTAGCCCGCCTAGACCGCCTAATCTCCCGAGTTGGCCGAGGACCGCCTAGTTGGCCCGATTTGGCCGAACTCCCCTCGGCTGGGTGCCGAGGACCGAGTACTCCCCGAGTACTCGGCCGCCTAGCCCGAGTTTTACAACACTGACCGTGGACGATGATTAGATCGTAGATGCACTAGGGGTTTCATCAAATAGAGGCATCATCCTCAGGAACAGTAGTCGTAAGTAAAGATCTAAAACGTAAGTAAAAACAAAGTAATCGTAAGTAAATTGTTGTTGTCGTTGCGAGATATAGTGCTGTGGTGAGTTGTCGTTGCGAGATATAGTGCTGTCGTGAGTGTTTGAGAGTTTAAAGAGGATTTCTGGTGAATTGCCTGTGTATGAATTTGTGTAGATTCAATGTCCCTTTTCGTGTAATTCATCGGTCGATTTATGTACTGGCTGTTGTTTTAATTTGCTATTAATAGCCAACGATCATAATGGTTAAGATCATTAATTGACTTTAATTATTGGTCGTCAGTTATGGCTTCTTCGTTTAATGCTTATATCCTGCATTAAATATACTAAGAAACAGTTTTTCGTCAGTTTAATTGTTAGTCGTAAGTTACCTGATGGGTGTCGTTGGTCACAAGTCATGAGTCGTGAAACAGATCGTATGACTGGTCGGTTGAAAGTGACGATTGATTATTCATTTGTCTTTGCAATTTGTGATTCGTACTTTTCATTCTTTTCTGGTCGTAAGGTCTAAATTGTTGGTCGCAAGATGCCTGTCGTTAAATTCTAAATGTATTTTTTCCCAAATAGTACTTGAGTTGAATTCTAAGAAGTATTAGCAAGATATATAGTGATTCTGAGAAGATCATATATTTGATAATTAGTGATTGATGATTTATAAGGTTTGATAAAATTCACCACACCTTGTGGATGCTACATTATTGAGTATTTAAAATACAAAGATACACAAAATTAGAAAAATATATTTACAATCAATGACTATCCTAATTTATAGTCTAGATAAGATATTTACCTTTTATTATGAGATATATCCTTAATGCCCCCCTTCAAGCAAATTGGCGGGGGTCCAACTTGTAACTTTGACGGGTGTTGAACCCCACAAATAATAATAATAAATTCCTATTTTCTACAAATTATAACATAGATTGTAACAGTGGTAAGCAGGGTCGAATCCACAGGGATTGGCCGCGAATGAGAATTAATTTCTACGGTTTATGTAAAAGAGGGGGGGGGGGGTGGATAGATGATTGTTGGGTCACCGATGATTTGGTGATGAATCACCTTCCTTTTTATGAATGAACTTTTACAGGTTCTTTTGAAGGTCTGAAATATGCTTCAAGTATTGAAGAGTCAAAAGTTATTCAATCAAGGGTTGTACATCAAAAAGTGGAATTTTGGATGTATCAACCAACTTCAATATTCAGATCATGTTGCCAAGTCAAGACCAATATAGTGGGTCACCGATGGTACACTCAAAAGTCATCTAAAGTACTAAGGACATCAAATAAGATGAGGTCATCAAGTTTGATGTCATGGTCACCGACACTATAATCTTGGTCACCGAAATTGCAGGTATATTTTCTAAGGCTGTGATATCAAGTCACAAGTTCAAGGGTGTACACTTTTGTCATTTAGTGAAAGATGAAGTTTATCAAGCAAAGTGTGCACTTATCAATTCCAGCTTTACAAGGTATCCACCGACGTGATACATAGTGTGATGTATCACTTAGCAATTTCAGAGAGATAAGTTCTTGACTCACATCAATTGCAAGACACGTGAGCCAGCAAGAACTTGGGCATCAAGCTTTAAATAAAGACATTCTCTTTTATTCTTATAAAAGGAATATTTGTCCTTTAGCTAAAAGGTTTGATGGGACTTCACAGAGCATGAAAAAAAGAAGATAAAGTTATCTGACATTACGTGCTACAAGGAATGGTTCATCCATTATTCTAGTACAAAGGAAGTGGTCTCTTCCTTTGTCCAGCAGATAATCTTCCAGCTAATGAAACCTTGACAGCTGTCCACTTGCATCCCATGCTTGGGCACTACAAAAGGAGATGAAGTCCTCCCCAGAAATCTCACGCTTTCAACAAATCTTCAGAGTGATTATTTGTGTGACTGTGGCAAAGCTGTGTGCTATAACAATATTGAATTAACTTCCTTAGTGTATAAGTTAATTACTGTTATCTGTGTGTTTAGTTTGATAGAATAGTGTGCCTGTTCTTTTCCGCATCAAACTATCTGTGTGTAAATTTTTAATATTTATATTAAAAAATTTAAAAAGAGTATATTCTGTGTGTTTTATATTAAACCCCCCCTTCTACAAAACCCTCTCTTAGTTAGCCATCTCTCCTACTAACAAGTGGTATCAGAGCAGTTGGTTTAATTCAATAAACCAGATCTGTGATGGCTACTACCTCAAATGTTGATGGTACCTTGCAGACCTCTTCCAGTAATACATATGATTTAGGATCTTTGGCTAAACCCCCAAGGTTCAACCCAAATAACTTTGGGTTATGGAAAAATCGCATGTTATTATTCTTGGAAGGGATCGATTGCAGGTATCCCAACATTCTCAGTGAGGGACCTATTGTTCCTAAAATATGGGTTCGCTTTGGCCCTCAAAAGGACGCCGAAGGAAAGGACATAGAGTCAGATGACGAAAGAAGTGAGAAAACTGGTAGATCATCAAACCTTCTAACAAATTTAGTGAAGATGATAAACGCCTAGTTGCTTTAGACACTAAAGTCAAATCTGCTCTTGCTGTATCCCTTCCTGATGAAGTGTATCACTCTCTTCTTAACCTTCCCACTGCTAAAGAAATGTGGGATACTTTGAGTGTCTTATATGAAGGCACCAAAGAAGTAAAGAAATCTAACAGGATCTGTCTTGTTAGAAAGTATGAACTCTTCTCCAATGAAAAAGGAGAATCTCTTTCTACCTACTTTAATCGCTTTAACTGTCTTCTCAATGATCTCAAAGTTCTTGGACGAGTTTATGATAATGAAGAAGTTCTCTGCAAGTTCATGGACTGTCTCCCAGACTTCTGGGAAACTATCTGTACTTGCATCAAGCAAACCAAGGACTTAGAAATAATGCCTTTAACTGCTCTCTATGGAACTCTTCTTCACTATGAACAAACTAAGAACCAGAGAAAATCTCTTATAAAGGATATCAAATCCTCTTGTATTGCTTTGATAGGTGATTCAAAATCTTCTTCTTCTATTCCTAGAATCACCTATCCTTCTTCTGATTCTGAAAAGGATATTAAGGAAGACTCTTCTCATCTGTCAGATGCATACTATAGTGCTGCTGATGATGAAGGAGAAGAATCAGCCATTGACATACTTTCTGATAGTATGGCAATGCTTGCTGGAAACCTTAAGAATAAAAGATTTTCTTCAAACCGCTCCAAATTTAATAGAAAACCTTTTTCTCAAAAATCCTCTTCTGATAAAGCAAATGAAGAATGCTTCAATTGTGGAAAGAAAGGTCATTTTGCTTCTGAATGCAGATCAAAAGCTTCCTCTTCTGTCAAACCTTCTTCTTGTTATGGCCATGACTTCTCAAAATCAGCTTCTAGGAAGCATGAAGAGAGAAATAGCCAATCCTCTAAAGAAAATTCTGAATCAAAAGAAACCTCCAGGCATAAGAAGTACAAAGCCAAATACAAGAGAGAAAAAGAGAGAAACCAAAGTAAAAATAAAACTTTGGTTGCTGAGGCTCATTGCTGGGAGGATGAGCAAACCTCTAAGAGTGAGAGTGAGTATGTCACTAAATGCCTCATGGCCAAAATCGATGAGCTGGAAGACATGGAGAAGTTACTCTACACTACCCTTGTATCTGCTGAGGGATCCGCTTCAGGAACAAAACCTCAGGTACGTCCTTTTACTTTTCTCTCTGATGATCAAAAGGCTGATGCCTTTGATTCTTTAACTGTTGACTTCTGTGACTTAAAGATTCAAAAGAAAAAGGCTGATATGCACATAAAATGTCTAAATGATCAACTTCTCTTTTGTTTTTCAAAACTAAAAGATTTTGACAAAATGAAAACTGATCTGGAAAACCTACGGTACTTAAATGACAGTCTTTCTGAGGAAAAATCAAAAATCTCTTCCACTCTTGAAAAAGAACAAGAGGTTCTGTCTAAATGGACTAAATCCTCTAAGAATCTTGAAAGGATCCTTCAAGATCAAATCACTAGCAAGGATAAGTCTGGCCTTGGTTATGGAAAAGATGTTTCTCAACCTTTTGACCTTCCACTTCCTTCTTCTGAGTGTCAAGGTTTTCCTGCTGGTTTCCTTTCCGATGACGATGATGATCTCTTCGGTTACTCATCTGAGGATTCTACCTCCGTTCACTCTATAGATCTACTTGATATGCTCAAAGTAGAATCTGGTTCTAAGAAGTTTGGAGTCTTTGTTAAAGCTAAAAAAATCTCTTCTGAGTCTTCAAAAGTTTCAACTCTTCCAAGCTCCTCTTCTTCTCCCAAACCTATCCAAAGACTTTTAAACTCCTTAAGTCTGCATGAGTCAAGGTACTCCCAAGAGCAACCATCTGGTGTTGCTGAGTATCCCTCTCCAAAAAGATTTTCTCCTCAAAAGAAAAATTTATCTAAATCAAAATTTTCATCTAAAAGGAAATCTCAAATAGTTACTGATTTTATTCCTCGGTCAGTGAACTTGAAGAAATCAAGAAATCCTGGTAAAGGTATCCTTGGACCAAGACCAGGTGTTGGACACCCCTCTTCTTCTCAGTCGTCAACCTCTGTCCAAAGTTTTGATGATAGGGATTTTAAAAAGGCATTTTCTTTAAAGAAGTGCTATAATTGTGGCAACACTCTTCATCTTGCTAAAAATTGCCCAAAAGATTTGGATCTTTGCAAAACTAAAATGCCTTCTAATCCCAAAGGACCCACCTCAAAATGGGTACCAAAAGTCACATATGGTACTTGGATAGTGGGTGTTCAAGACACATGACCGGAAACAAACTTCTTCTCTCTAACTTCTCAAAAGAAAAGGGACCCACTGTTTCCTTTGGAGGAAATGGAAAAGGGGTCACCAAAGGATATGGTACCATTTCAAATGGAACCATCACTTTCTCCAGAGTAGCTCATGTTGAAGGGCTAATGTATAATCTTCTAAGCATCAGCCAAATATGTGATTTGGGCTATAAGGTCATGTTCCAGCTATGTGTGTGCTTGGTCTTTGATGTACAGAACAAGATTGTACTAGCAGGAACCCGACTGAATGATGTGTACATAATCAACATGAAGGAAAGTGCAATAGGAGAAGCTGTATGTCTCCTCTCTCAAGAACTAGCCAAACAAAGTTGGCCGTGGCATAAAAGGTTCTCTCATCTAAACTTTAAAACCTTGAACAAACTCTCCAACAAAGAACTGGTTGTTGGAATGCCAAAAATAGTTTTTGAAAAAGAAAAGCTGTGTGGAGCATGTGAAAAAGGAAAACTCACCAGAACTTCCTTTAAAACAAAACAATGCTCTTCTATCTCTCAACCTCTTCAAATGCTTCACATGGATCTGTGCGGTCCAGTAAGCACACCCAGTCTGGGTGGTAAAAAGTATATGCTAGTAATCGTTGACGAATTCTCTAGATATACTTGGGTGTTCTTTCTGAAACACAAGAGTGATGCTGCTGAAGAAATCATCAGGTTTACAAGAAAGATTGAAAATTTGAATGGTAAACTGGTGAAGTCCTTCAGAAGTGATAATGGCACATAATTCAAGAATGCTACTCTGGAAGATTTCTTTGACCTAAAAGGAATTTCTCAGAACTTTTCTGCCGTACGCACTCCTCAGCAAAATGGTGTTGTTGAGAGAAAGAATAGAACACTATGTGAAGCTGCAAGATCTATGCTGAGTGAATCCAAGTTGCCAACCTATTTTTGCGCAGAAGCAGTTAACACTGCATGCTTTACTCAAACTAGGTCTATCATAGTCAAAAGGCATGACAAGACTCCTTATGAAGTTTTCCATGGTAGAAAACCTGCAGTTGACTTCTTCCATGTGTTTGGCTGTGCATGTCACATGCTAAATGATAGGGAACAACTTGGAAAGTTTGATCCGAAGTCTGATGATGGACTTTTCATGGGCTACTCTCTCTCCTCAAGATCCTTCAGAATTTTCAACCTAAGAAGACAATGCATAGATGAATCCATGCATGTGAAGTTTGATGAATTTGAAACTTCTTCATTATCTTGTGATGAAGAAAAATTAAACCTATGGATAAATTCATGTGTTGGTGAAATTCCATCCTCCTCTCAACCCAATCCTCCAGATAGCAACTCCTCTCAGCCTCCCATAAACACCACCTTACCTTCAGAACCTTCTCTTTCTTCTCCATCTCCTGAAACTAACTCTACAGAAGACCTTACCCACCAAAACACCATATCGCCCCCAAACCTACCTTCACCATCTCAAATTCCCACCTCATCCTCTTCTCTACCTCCCTCCTTACCTCCTGCACTAAAGTGGACCATGGATCATCCAATAGATCAAATCATAGGTGATCCACAAGTTGGTGTAAAAACCAGAAGAGGCATAAGCAATCTATGCTTATATGTCAACTTTGTTTCCATTGTTGAGCCTAAGCTGATAAATGAAGCCCTAGCTGATCCTAGCTGGGTAATTGCCATGAAAGAAGAACTCTCACAATTTGAGAGAAACAAAGTCTGGAAGTTAGTTCCTCGTCCATCCATCAAAACTATTATTGGAACAAAATGGGTGTTTCGAAACAAGATGGACGAAGAAGGAACTGTCATAAGGAACAAAGCAAGGCTGGTTGCTCAAGGATATCGGCAAGAGGAAGGAATTGATTATGATGAAACTTTTGCTCCTGTTGCCAGATTGGAAGCTATCCGAATATTTCTTGCCTATGCAGCCTACAAGAATTTTCGGGTATTCCAAATGGATGTCGAAAGTGCCTTCCTGAATGGTGAATTAGCTGAAGAAGTGTATGTGAAGCAACCTCCTGGGTTTGAAGATCCAGTCCATCCATATCATGTGTATAGGCTGGATAAAGCTCTGTATGGACTGAAGCAAGCTCCTCGTGCCTGGTATGACACTCTCTCAGAATATCTACTTAGAAATAAGTATATACGAGGCAAGGTTGACAACACTCTCTTCTTCAAGAAATCACAAGGTAATATCATTCTTGTTCAAATCTATGTTGATGATATTATTTTTGGAGCCACCGATGAATCCTTGTGTGATGAGTTTAGCTCCCTCATGCAAAAAGAGTATGAAATGAGCATGATGGGGGAGTTAACTTTCTTTCTTGGTTTGCAAGTAAAACAATCTCCAGAAGGTATTTTCATAAATCAGAGTAAATACATTAAAGATCTTCTGAAAAAGTTTCAATTTGATACTTGCGCTACCATGAAAACTCCTATGGCTCCTCCTCTTAGACTCTTTTCTGATCCTGATGGCATTTCTGTTAATATCACAAATTATAGAGCCATGATAGGATCCCTTCTTTATCTAACTACATGTAGACCTGACATTATGTTTGCTACTTGTCTGTGTGCCCGATACCAAGCAAATCCTAAAGAATCACATTTGGCTGCTGTGAAAAGGATTTTTCGGTATCTGAAAGGTACCATAAATCTGGGTCTTTGGTATCCCAAAGACTCAGGTTTCGATCTCATCGGGTACTCTGATTCTGATTTTGCAGGTCCAAAAATAGACAGAAAGAGTACAGCTGGAAGTTGTCAGTTACTTGGTGGAAAGCTTGTGAGCTGGTCAAGTAAGAAACAACATTCGGTGTCTACATCTACTGCTGAAGCAGAGTACGTGGCTGCTGGAAGTTGTTGTGCACAGATATTGTGGATGAAAAATTAGTTGTGTGATTATAATCAAATTTTCTCAAAAATCCCAATAATGTGTGACAACTCAAGTGCAATAGCCATTGCCAACAATCCAGTGCTTCATTCAAGATCCAAGCACATTGATATCAGGTATCACTTTATAAGAGATCATGTCTCTAAAGGTGATGTGGAGCTTCATTTCATTCCCACCGATTATCAATTAGCTGATCTGTTCACAAAGCCCCTGGATGAAGCAAGGTTCAAATTCCTCATTGGTGAATTAGGTATGATAAATATAGACTAATATATATTTTATATTTATATAAATATATATTTTATATATATATTCGATATATATATATTATATACATTTATATTCTTATAACTTATATATTATATATGTTATATATATATAAATAAATAAAAAATTAATAATAATAAAATATATATATATAATGTCGGTGACTTAGTCACCGACGCGGTTCTCTCTCTCTCTTCCTATTCCCTCTCATAAAACCCTAACCCTAAAACCATACATATCCACCAACACCCACTTTGCCACCATCCACCGACGTCAAGAGCCACCGACGGCGTTCCTCTTCTCGTGCCTCCGACGCCGACGACCACCGTTGCCACATCGAACCACCGACGCCGACGCCTTGATTGCGTCACCTTCCGACGTCTTGGTTACGTCACTTTCCGACATCGATCTAGCCACCAAAGTTGTGTCACTTACCGACATTTCACTTTCCGACGAACCCCATCCACCGTCGATTGCACCCACCGACGTTTACCATATTTCGAAGCCACCGACGTCGATCTCTCAAACCACCCACCGACGCTCACCCTTTGTGTCTCTAACCACCGATGTTGTCCGTCTCCTAAGCCACCGACGTCATCAACTGACCTCATTCACTGACGTCGGTTACCCCTGTCTCTCAGGTCACCGACGTTTACCAATCCACCAACTTTCTTCTACTCACCGAGGTAACCGTTACAACCCTTCACATTCTTAAACCTTAAAGATAACTCTTAGATTCTTTGTTCTTATCCCTAATGACATCATCAATGTCAGTACATGCGCCGAATTCAACCCTAAAAACCCTTAGAATTCTGACTTTTCAATCACCAAAAGTAATCATTATTTTTGAAAGTTGAAATTTCCCTCCCATATAACTTCCTTCCTCACTACTTCACCACTTTTCTCGCACCCATCTTCTTCTTCACAAAAGCAAAAGCTTCAAACCTGCAACTTCATTACCTTTGGATCTTTATCCTTCCCTGCATGCAACTATTATGGACGTATCGGAACTGATAATACTCATCCTGAGTATAATGATGTATGCTGGTTTCTTCAGAGGTGTCCTCTACAATATGCACTCACTGCAAAACCTAAGATGAGTAAGTTTTTCTTGGAAATTTTTGGCTTTCTTGTACATTTGATGCTTCCACAGATCAAATCCTTGCATCTGTTCTTACCAATGAAGAACATGATGTGGTTTTTGATGTTGAGGATGTTCGAAGCATCCTAAGGCTTCCTGCTTATGATTCATATGAGACATTTCCTTTGGGAAATGAACACCAAATGGTGGTTGCTGCTTTGAACTACTTGGAAGAAAAGAAGGGATCAAAGTCAAAGGGTCCAGGTACTTTACTGCGCAAGAATATGGGAAACATATGGAACTTTCTTTTTGCTCATCTGATTCTGTGCCTGAGCAAGAAGACAGGTGGCCCGGATCAGTCACCTTCCCAAGTGACAGAATTGGCACATGCTCTAATATTTCAAAGGAGGATAGACTTTGCAAGCTATTTCTTCATTGAAATGATCTCCTCATTCTCTACCATCCGACGTCCTCAGGTACCATTTCAACGACTTTTATCTCTTATTATTCATGCAAAGTTGGCAGAAAAACTGGAGAAAAGAGATGACATCATATATGATCTCCCTCTTCATCAAGTGGGAAATCAAATTATGAAAAAGGCTGTCTTAGCATCAGACAACCCTCTCCGACCATCTATGGTTGAGTTTGCAAGGAATGCAACTCTATCTTGGGGAGAAAATGAGCCCCGTCTGCAAAGGACCTCAGGTATGTCTTCTACTCCTTCTGCACCTAGAGTAACTGATGTGCCCAAATCTCGCAAGAGATCCAAAGCGTCGGGCACATCTACCTCCGCACCCACCGATGCTACGAAGCCAAAAGAACCTTTGGCTTCTACCCAAGCATCTAAGTCCCAAAAGCGGAGACACTCCAAAAGCCCCCCAAAGACTTCCTCAAAGAAGTCTAAGGGTACCCAAAGGGTCTCACCTCACAAGCCACCTACTAACTCCCAAAAGTTAGTAAGTGTTGAAAAGATTCCTACCCGACCCAAGGACCAGTTAACCCAACCTAGCTCCTCCATGCCCTCCCAAAAGGACATGGTTGTAAAAAGGGACATCCCTATTATTGCTTCATCAACTTTCTCTTTAGTTGATGAAGAAGACTTGGACTCTCCCATCCAAGCTGCCTCTTCTCCACCCCGTGAGCTCTCACAGCTCCCCTTCCTTATTCCACATGAGAGTGCATCACAACCAGGTGCATTTGATGGAACATCCCATTTCTCTGACCCCATCAGAAACCGACATCGCACCTTTATCAAGTACGTCTCCCGTACATGAAAAGGTTGTGGAGGAACCCATTACTGAGGAATCCCCTTGTAGACACTCTTCTCCACGTGTCTCCCCCACATCTCCTAAATCCCCCCAAGTAAACCTACAGGTTTGGTGGATTATTCTTCCAGTGATAATGATGATGCTGATCAACCACCAAAGCCTCAACCTTCAGCTCCCATGACTTCCAAACAGGGAGATGATCTTCTCACAGCTTTTACAAACTTTACCAGTAATACTTTACGCAGGGTGGAAGCTCTAGAAGATCATGCTGCTAAGGAAAAGGAAAGAATGGATTCCCTTTCCTCATCTCTTAGATCTAACATTGAGGAGTTGTCGGTGAGTCACCCAACTCTAATGACATGTTTAGATCTCCTACACTTGGACATCCTTGATCTTCAGCAAGGGTTTTCTTCAAGTCAGGCATCTATGCTTTCTTCTATACAGGAACTTCGGAGTTCATCTTCAAGTCAAGTCACAGATATTTCTTCTCTCATTGCCAATCAACAGGCAATTATGGACTCTCTTCTCAGTCTTCACACCAAAGTTGATAAAGTTCCAACCTCTGCTCCAACGGTTGAACTAGATATTGGTGATTCATTCTTCCAGGACACTGATAGATTTGTCCTTCAAAGAGTTGAGAAGAAAATTGGTGCTCTCTGCTCTGATATAGAAAAGATCAAGACTTTTCTCTCTTCAGTGGGTTTCAAGGGTTCAACCACTGAGGGGGAGAAAAATAAGAAGACCAATGCTACCACATCCACAGCCGTCGACGCCGCCACTGCCCCTGCCCCTGCAGCCGCCGACATCGGTCCATCCACTGATGGTGGTATGGCCACGGTCACCGACGTGACCCACCTGGTCACCGAGGTGACTCCTCACGTGGTCTCCACTATCTCTGTTCCTTTGGTCACCAAGTTACCTGAAGCAGCTGTTGAGGGGGAGAGTATCAGTGCTCAACCCCTTGAAACTGAAGAAGAAAAGAAGAGAAAAGAAAAAGCCAAAGGAAAGAAGCCTCTTTCCTTTGAAGAACAGAAGGAAGAGAAAAAGAAAAGGAAGAGGATGAGAGATCCTCGACGTATACTACGAGACTTGACCGCCCAAAGACTCACCGATCCTCTTGGGGTAATTCTCTCTGAGGCTGAAAGAGAAGAAGCCATCAGGGCTCAGCTTGAATTTGATCAGACCAATGTACTCAAGCTAGCTCATGATGAAGCTATTCATGCACAGGTAGCCGATGCTCTTCAAGCTCAGAAAGATGAGCTTGAGAATATAAAGAAAAAATCTGAAGCTGCAAAGATGCTTGAAGAAGCAAAGAAAACAAAGGAAGTTGAATGGTTTAAAAGAAGGCTGAAGAATAGAAAGGATGACTCAAAAATCATTGGTGCTACCATCCATCCTCCAACAAAGAATTCTCCCAAACTTCTTGTCACAATTAAAAGAGCCGACTCACTCTTAAAAGTTTATGAATTAGAATGGCTTGAAGTTCTTGGGATAACTGAATGGTTGGAAGTTGGAAATTGTGTCTCAAAGAGTAGAGGAAAGTACAAGGAGCATGTACTAAATACACTTAGAAAATTTTTCATCAAAATGGTGAAAATTCAGAAGGAGCACAATATTTTGGTAACAACTATTGAAGCACAACAAATGTACTTTATCCAGCGAGGGCTTTCGGGAGAAATGATCAATCCTCCCAAATCTAAAAAGAAGGGACATTTTGTTATGCTTCATGAACGTGGCATCAAGATTGATGCTTCAGGTATAAATATTTCTATTCCCACTCCTATTGCTTATCCAGAGCAAACCATGGTGACTGAGCCTGAACTTGGAGTGTTCTTTGAGGATATCTATGGCAGCATAGGTTTCTTCAGAGCCTCTGACATTCCAAGGGCTCACAACTCCTTTTTGTCTGCTATTCTTGGAGTGCCTCCTATTGAAGACCATGGCATCACAAGAATGATCTTGGATGAACTAAAAAGAAGAGAACCCTCCTCAGATCCTTGATCCTACAGGCATAGTATAGTGTGAACTTTATTAATCATGTACTTTGATCAATCTATGTGTTGATTAATAAAAGTTCATACTTTTCTTTCATCTCATTTCTTGTTTATATATTTACATATTTTGCACATAGTTAAACTTATACTTATTCTTTCATTCAGTTTATACTCTTATACATACTCAGTTAAAAAAAAAAAAATCAAAAAAAAAATCAAAAAAAAAAAATCTGAGTCAAAAGAACCCAAAAGAAAAATAGAAAGGGTCAAAAAGAATTCTTTTCTAACTTACAGGTATCATCATCAAATAGGGGGAGATTGTTGGGTCACCGATGATTTGGTGATGAATCACCTTCCTTTTTATGAATGAACTTTTACAGGTTCTTTTGAAGGTCTGAAATATGCTTCCAGTATTGAAGAGTCAAAGGCTATTCAATCAAGGGTTGTACATCAAAAAGTGGAATTTTGGATGTATCAACCAACTTCAATATTCAGATCATGTTGCCAAGTCAAGACCAATATAGTGGGTCACCGATGGTACACTCAAAAGTCATCTAAAGTACTAAGGACATCAAATAAGATGAGGTCATCAAGTTTGATGTCATGGTCACCGACACTATAATCTTGGTCACCGAAATTGCAGGTATATTTTCTAAGGCTGTGATATCAAGTCACAAGTTCAAGGGTGTACACTTTTGTCATTTAGTGAAAGATGAAGTTTATCAAGCAAAGTGTACACTTATCAATTCCATCCTTACAAGGTATCCACCGATGTGATACATAGTGTGATGTATCACTTAGCAATTTCAGAGAGATAAGTTCTTGACTCACATCAATTGCAAGACACGTGAGCCAGCAAGAACTTGGGCATCAAGCTTTAAATAAAGACATTCTCTTTTATTCTTATAAAAGGAATATTTGTCCTTTAGTTAAATGGTTTGATGGGACTTCACAGAGCATGAAGAAAAGAAGATAAAGTTATCTGACATTACGTGCTACAAAGAATGGTTCATCCATTATTCTAGTACAAAGGAAGTGGTCTGTTCCTTTGTCCAGCAAATAATCTTCCAGCTAATGAAACCTTGATGTACCGTCCACTTGCATCCCATGCTTGGGCACTATAAAAGGAGATGAAGTCCTCCCCAGAAATCTCACGCTTTCAACAAATCTTCAGAGTGATTATTTGTGTGACTGTGGCAAAGCTGTGTACTATAACAGTATTGAATTAACTTTCTTAGTGTATAAGTTAATTACTATTATCCGTGTGTTTAGTTTGATAGAATAGTGTGCCTGTTCTTTTCCGCATCAAACTATCTGTGTGTAAATTTTTAATATTTATATTAAAAAATTTAAAAAGAGTATATTCTGTGTGTTTTATATTCAACCCCCCCTTCTACAAAACCCTCTCTTAGTTAGCCATCTCTCCTTGTGGACTAACAATGATAACAAACTAAACATATAAAATTAAAACGAATAACAAATAATTAAAAACTAGCAATGAGTGTAAATAGGATTGTGTATCATAAACTTGTTCATAAAAATAATATTCTCATTTAATTCCATAATGGTTATAAGCATTGATACGCACCGATACTCTGTTTGTCCGTAAGATTAAACTAGAATGAGACGCTCAATAATAGCTCCTGATTTAGCTAATTAAGTCAAGTTACGAACATAGACTTGACTGCCAATTACATTAGATTTAGACGAACGTCATTCCTAGCCAATAACCGGACGCTGACCATTTAGACTAGATTAAGCAAACTTACAATACTAAAATTAATCAGACGCCCAATCAATTGTAGTATTGTTTACTAAAATAGAATTGAAAACAATTATGGATTCAGAATCTATTTAGCATTTCAAAATTAGGTTAAACGATTTAACGGTACCAACTTGAATTGATTTACCTAACTATGATAAACAATGAAATCGAATAATATGAAAGTTTCACAAGTTTCAAGACAATCCAAATCAAATGTTTACAAACTAATAGCTTGAAAAGAAAATATTAACTAAGAAATCAAAGTTGAACCTAATTTAAAATACCTAATTGATAAGGAAAACACCAACGATTTCTTCTCCAAAATCGTATCCTTCTCTCCTCTTCAATTTCTGATGCGATCCCCCAAAAAGACGGTTCCATTGATTTTTTCTTTTGGGCCGTTTAGATGAATTGCAACTCTTCTTTTCTTTCTTTTCTTCTGGGCCGTTTAGATGAACTGGGCTTGGCCTATATATTCCTCTTAAAATGGGTTTGGCACATGCATATTCTTTTCTTTCTCCTTTTTCTTTGATGTTGCTTCCATGAAGCGTGCAAAGCATATTAAGAAAAAGACTTTGTTATTTTCTCGTTTAAATGATTTCAAATAATTAAAAACTAACTTATATTAATTATTAGGTAATTTGATATCGAAATGTATAAAAAACATCACTTATCAACCACCCTCGCACTTAAATCATTGTTCATCCTCGGCAATGACTTAAGTTATCACATAGTTACAAAAACGAATTAAATGAGAACGTCAACACGTATAGGGAATACCCGATCAAAATAACACAAGCTAATCTCAAGAAGTCTCATGGATAGGAAGATTAAAATAACACTCTCAATTCACTCTTGGGTTAAGGTATATCGTTCAAATCGTCATTGCACCAGTACATACCAACCATAAGCTCGAAAAGTCTCTCACTCCCCACTACTTGAATAAAATACATGCAAATAAATCAAAAGGGCTTTTATGGGTGTAATGTAAAACAAGGCTTTGAGTAAGGTATGGATTATTTGGAAAAAGATGGTTAAAGACTTTATACTAATGGGAAACCCGGTTTATTCGACCATGAAAATTTCATTAAGGACTATTCACATCAATCTTTAAAGCGCATTCCTTTTTGGATGATGGGGAATATAGATGAAACGTGTATATTCAACATTATCATTATTTCCATCATCTATTTTATTTTGTTTATTGACGACATATTTTTCTCATATATATATATTTTTTTATTTTTTATTTATTATTTATTTTTTTCTTTCTTGATATTTTTCTATATTTTTTTTCTTTCCAACATATAATCTCTACTATCAAGCATAAAGGGATAGCGGTATCACTCCATTGGTGCTTTGTCGGGTGAGTTGTGTTTGGATTGGTCCATGATGTGGGTGACAAATGAAATAGATTAAGACTCAAAATGGTGTGCAAAAGAGTAATTATAACATAAAGGGTAGGCTTAAGACTAATGGTTTAACATAAAAATGGGCATGATGCATGTAAATATCATGTAATATTAAAGAGAGACAAGTCAAATTCTAGAGATACATAACTAGGCATGACGCAATTACACAATAAATGAATTTTAGACTAAAATTATATGTTTAGTCAAATAAGCTCAAAGTCTCACGGTGCTAAAAGCTTAGTTCAAGAGATTAGCCAAAGTCTAATTTTGACCGGTATGCTACCACTAATCTACTCTAAGTGTTATCAATCAAACTCACTCATGCTACACATGCATCCAATCTCATCATCATCAACAATTTAAGCATTAAAAATATGCTAACACTTTGCCAGACAAACAATAATCCACAATTAAGCACAAAATTTTGCAAAAAAAATAAAATAAAAAATTTACCTCTAAAAATATTTAACTACCCAAATCATGCATATATAAACCCACCCCCACACTTAGTTTATACATTGTCCTCAATGTGTGCAATATGTAAAGGACAATCAAAGCAATAAAAGAATGAAAAGGGAAACAATAAACCCCCCTGATTGACGAGCGGTCCTCCAACGTATGAGCAATCGGGTGAGTGCATCCATTTAAGCTCCATATTGAGGGATGGAATCCTGAAAAGATAGATAGGAGCTTAGACGACGAAAGGGAAACTAAGAAAGGAAATAAACAACTAAAAAAATGCAGAAATTTAAAAACCCATGGGTTGCCTCCCATGTAGCGTCTTTCTTTTACGTCTTTGGCTAGACGCCTTCTGTACACTATCCGGTATCCAAAAGATCTATGCCTACATGTTTCTTCTTTACATATTGGGGTGGCTTGAAGTTCGTCCGGATTTCAAATATGGAGCTTTTGGATTGTGGCGATACTTTTCTTTGTAGGTCGGCAAAGGCATTGTGATCTAGGTTCACCTTCTTATCTTCAACCATTGGTTCTTCAAGTGTCGTGAAGGTTTCCCAGATATCTACACGCTCCTCCTCTTCCTCCTCTTTGATAAGATCAATTATCGTCGTAACAAAGGAAGAGGAGTCACCACCATCCGATTATGATATTCAACGTCTTCTCCCTTGGTGTACTTACGACCACTTATTCATCCTCTTCTTCTTCTTCTTCTTCTTCGATTAAGGTCTCTTATCGACCAATCCTAGCTCGTCATCTTGAGTTCCCTACCGACTTTGAGAGGATATGTACTCACTGATTTGGTTCTCTAAACTCTGAAATTGAGCCCTTGCCTCTTGCTGGAACTTGAATGCTTCCTGTTAAAACGGTAGCACTCTGGTTATCACAAAGGAGAGTAGGCTGGTCAGGTGGTAAAACATGAAGCTCACGAAGCAGATGATTAACCCAAACAATTTATGCTGTAGTGTTGGCCATTGCACGATATTCGAATTCATAGCTAGAGCGAGAGACGGTCGGCTGTTTCTTTGCAACCCAAGAAATAAGATTTCCACCAAGAAAGATGGAGTATCCATAAGTGGACCGTCAAGTCTCAAGACAACGAGCCCAATCCGCGTCCGAGTAACCAAGGATAGAGGATGCTGGTGAGTGAGAAAATGAGAGGCCGAAAGAAATCATCCCTTTGACATAATGGAGTATTCGTTTTTCTCATATATATATATTTTTTTATTTTTTATTTATTATTTATTTTTTTCTTTCTTGATATTTTTCTATATTTTTTTTCTTTCCAACATATAATCTCTACTATCAAGCATAAAGGGATAGCGGTATCACTCCATTGGTGCTTTGTCGGGTGAGTTGTGTTTGGATTGGTCCATGATGTGGGTGACAAATGAAATAGATTAAGACTCAAAATGGTGTGCAAAAGAGTAATTATAACATAAAGGGTAGGCTTAAGACTAATGGTTTAACATAAAAATGGGCATGATGCATGTAAATATCATGTAATATTAAAGAAAGACAAGTCAAATTCTAGAGATACATAACTAGGCATGACGCAATCACACAATAAATGAATTTTAGACTAAAATTATATGTTTAGTCAAATAAGCTCAAAGTCTCACGGTGCTAAAAGCTTAGTTCAAGAGATTAGCCAAAGTCTAATTTTGACCGGTATGCTACCACTAATCTACTCTAAGTGTTATCAATCAAACTCACTCATGCTACACATGCATCCAATCTCATCATCATCAACAATTTAAGCATTAAAAATATGCTAACACTTTGCCAGACAAACAATAATCCACAATTAAGCACAAAATTTTGCAAAAAAAATAAAATAAAAAATTTACCTCTAAAAATATTTAACTACCCAAATCATGCATATATAAACCCACCCCCACACTTAGTTTATACATTGTCCTCAATGTGTGCAATATGTAAAGGACAATCAAAGCAATAAAAGAATGAAAAGGAAAACAATAAACCCCCCTGATTGACGAGCGGTCCTCCAACGTATGAGCAATCGGGTGAGTGCATCCATTTAAGCTCCATATTGAGGGATGGAATCCTGAAAAGATAGATAGGAGCTTAGACGACGAAAGGGAAACTAAGAAAGGAAATAAACAACTAAAAAAATGCAGAAATTTAAAAACCCATGGGTTGCCTCCCATGTAGCGTCTTTCTTTTACGTCTTTGGCTAGACGCCTTCTGTACACTATCCGGTATCCAAAAGATCTATGCCTACATGTTTCTTCTTTACATATTAGGGTGGCTTGAAGTTCGTCCGGATTTCAAATATGGAGCTTTTGGATTGTGGCGATACTTTTCTTTGTAGGTCGGCAAAGGCATTGTGATCTAGGTTCACCTTCTTATCTTCAACCATTGGTTCTTCAAGTTTCGTGAAGGTTTCCCAGATATCTACACGCTCCTCCTCTTCCTCCTCTTTGATAAGATTAATTATCGTCGTAACAAAGGAAGAGGAGTCACCACCATCCGATTATGATATTCAACGTCTTCTCCCTTGGTGTACTTACGACCACTTATTCATCCTCTTCTTCTTCTTCTTCTTCGATTAAGGTCTCTTATCAACCAATCCTAGCTCGTCATCTTGAGTTCCCTACCGACTTTGAGAGGATATGTACTCACTGATTTGGTTCTCTAAACTCTGAAATTGAGCCCTTGCCTCTTGCTGGAACTTGAATGCTTCCTGTTAAAACGGTAGCACTCTGGTTATCACAAAGGAGAGTAGGCTGGTCAGGTGGTAAAACATGAAGCTCACGAAGCAGATGATTAACCCAAACAATTTCTGCTGTAGTGTTGGCCATTGCACGATATTCGAATTCATAGCTAGAGCGAGAGACGGTCGGCTGTTTCTTTGCAACCCAAGAAATAAGATTTCCACCAAGAAAGATGGAGTATCCATAAGTGGACTGTCAAGTCTCAAGACAACGAGCCCAATCCGCGTCCGAGTAACCAAGGATAGAGGATGCTGGTGAGTGAGAAAATGAGAGGCCGAAAGAAATCATCCCTTTGACATAATGGAGTATTCGTTTGACAACATGTAGAAATTGACTCACTTGATTGACAACATAGGATAAATCGAGACGTGTAATGGTAACATATTGGCGTGTACCAACAAGGGAATGGTAGGTGGTAGGATCCGCAAAGGGCGTACTGGAGCTCATAAGGTAATCGGTGGTGGAGAGAGGAGTAGCTACGGGTTTGGAATCCAACAAACTAGCCCGAACAAGAACGTCATGGGTATATTTGGCTTGACTTAAGAATAAACCACCACTATAATAAGTGACCTCAAGACCAAGAAAGTAACTAAGAGGCCCCAAATCTTTAATTACAAATTCTTGGATGAGACGTGCGATGAAGCGTTTTTTCATATCAGGACGATTGCCGGTAAGAATGATATCATCGACGTAGACCAAGAGATACAAAGTACACGAGCCCAAATGATACACAAACAGAGAGGGATCGACACGCTACAAACGAAACCCAATATAGTGAGAAAAGAAATGAGGCGTTGATTACATGCTCGCGGGGCTTCCTTGAGACCATATAATGCCTTCTTTAGTTGACAAACGTCACTGGGAAAGTGTAGATCAATAAAACCTAGTGGCTGCTCCATAAACACGATTTCAGTTAGACGGCCATTGAGGAAGGCATTCTTGACATCTAGTTGATGGAGAGACCATTTATGAAGAACAACTAGTGAAAGAACAGCTAGTGAAAGAACAATTCGAACAGTGGAAGCCTTTACAACGGGATTGAAGGTGAGGGAGTATTCCAAATTCGGGATTTGAGTGAACCCTTGAGCAACTAAGCGAGCCTTCAGTCGTTTGATAGAAACAACAGAGTGGTACTGTAACACCCCAAATCTGCAGCGGAAACGGGATCTTCAAACAATGTAATGTAACTCTAATAAATCCTCCATTAAATCCAAAAAAGACTTACATAAAAAAACGCCTCAAAAGATAAAAGCCTAAACCTTTATAGAACTTCAAATCCACAAGATTATTATAATTTGGAACAGAGATTAGAACTTCTAAATCAACAAATTTCAAATGATTATCTCTCTTCACGAAACCCTTATTTCCCTTTAGCTAAATACCTGCCGGAAGAAAAACACAGCGTGAGCCAAATACCCAGTACGGATTGAGATTACAAAATAAGCAAGACATAATGTAATTAAAAAAGATCAAATCCAAAAGAGATGGAAAAATTAAAGTTTCAAATTTCTTCGTTACAAAATCACCACCAAACTCCAGAATAGTCAAGAATTATAGGCTAAAACAACGAGGGGTTAGTTCATAATACCGAGCTTCCTACACGGAGCAAAATCATATCATAGGATCCAAACAAATCATAATACACTGGATTCGCGACTCCAAGTGTATCCAAAATCAGTGGCATGTATGGCACTACATTGCACACCGATAACAAAGCTCCAAAGTCCTAGGGCCCACCCATACGCCTCCTGAATATAATCACCCATCACACTATGGCCAGCTCTTATCAGAGCACACAAAAGTCGGAAGGAGACGCCGTGGACAAATCACACCGCCACGGATAGTGTCACGCCACTGGCGCCACAATGGCATGCCTGTAGTACCCCTACAGGTGGTTAACTCGGTTTTTCCTATTCTCCAAACTATCTATCAAAGAGGGTTCTAAGTATGCATGGATGAATATAGAACCAACCTCAACTCCAAGTATATTCACCATGCATCAAGATCCTAACAAATCGGAAAGTCAAAAACGTTTCTCTCACATAGCCACAAATCAAAGAAAATATCTCATTTATCAAAGTTTGACAAACAACGAATATGTTTCGAAGATCGAATTTTTAATTATCAACCAACAAGGAATTGAGACAAATGATTCACAATAAATATCACAATATAACAACTATAACTGAGTAGAGTATCGCTGAAAGAAGTACGGAGATCCGTACCTGACATGATATTCGACAATAGTAAAGCCGCTAAAATACTTGGCATCAACTAAAAGTCTTCACCAACGCCTAATATCCCAAGATTATATAAACATATTTAATTATAACCGGAATAATAGAACGATAATCCCTTATTAATTACTGTGACATAACTTAAACCCAACCTATGATCAAAACTAAAAAAAAAATACTTAATACCCAAAAACGCTATTTTAATCTTTAGGAATTTTCAAATTATAAATCCATTTATAAAAACCTTTTAACCAAATTATAAAGGTTGTTTAAAGAAGAGGAAGTATAAATATTGTTCTTTGAAATCATTTAGATTAAACACAATAAAATCCTTAAATTGAGATTAGAACTATTAAATATTCATAATATAATCGTCGTGGATCTTTTTGTAAAATATTTTTAGAAGCAGGGACCAAGGCTGTCAAAAACAGAAACTCTTTCAAATCCGAATTCAAAAAAATATTTTGATAACAGGGGCTGGACTGCAGTTATAAAATTTTTGGGGTCAAAGCTGTCTAAGTAACATTCTTTTACTGTAGGGGGGAAAAGTAAAACATCTCTCGTAAATAGAGGGCTAAACCGTCAATAGTTAAAACCTTTGGTCAAAAACAACATCTTCTTCCACCGTAAAAGATCCAAAACCAATTTTTTTATACATGTATATATATTTAAAAAAAACTGATTTCTATAAATCTGGAAATCATATTTACAAATGTTTTATATCAAATACTAACAATTTAATGCTTTAATTGAGGTGAAACAATATATATTATAATCTTCAAAATTAGGTTAGACCCAACTAAAAAAAACGTAAAAAAAAAAACTTACCATGCGATCCAAAAAACTCAAAAGAACAAGGAAATAAAAGATTAATATATAGAGAGATTGAAGTTGAAACTTACCTAAAATAATCATGGTCCAAATCTTGATCATCAAACTCAAGGTTGAACCGAATTTATGATTTAAAGAAGCTACCAGTTTTAAGAATTGGTTTGATTAAATCTATAAAAACTTTATATTTATAAGTCAATTCCAACAAAAGATAATTATGAACCTTGAATTTGATTTAGGTTTAATCATGTGGTTTATTTATAAGATAAATATACAGTATTCTGGTTTATCAAAAAGATTTGAAACAGTAAGATAGGTTTCTTTAGTAAATCCAAATCCAATATTAAAGGTTTTATTTTATATATATATATATATATATATATATATATATATTTAAACAATTTAGATTTTTTTATTTACCAATAACAAAAACAACTTACATTATCATTATCATTAAAATAATTTACTAACTACGGATATTACAGGTACTTTGTGCGAAAGACCCATTTGGAGCCAACAACATTGGATGACTTCGGGCTGGGAACGAGAGTCCAAGTGTTGTTGGTCTGAAGAGCTGTCATTTCTTCTTTCATAGAAGCAAACAATTTTGGGGTCCTTAGCGGCTGTTTTAAAACCACGTGGTTCTTTGGCAGCGAACATGGAGAAATGAAGTGAATTTTGTTTGAGTTGAGCAAGATCGTCTGTATGGCGCTTTTTGAAGATATTGGCACGAGACCGAGTGGTCTTAGGATGATTGGAGGAGGTTGGGGCGCCAGAGGTGGAGCCACGGATACGTGTACGTGACTGCGGCAGTGGGTAGCGGGTTGGTCTCGGTTGGGGGTGAGGGTGGCGACACAGAGGCAGCCGTGTTATCAGACTACTGTGGAGTGGACTGGACAATCGTTTGTTTCTCCGTGGGTTTGGAGCAAAGCGGACAATGGGCCGTCGCAACATATGTGGGCTACATTGCGGGAGGAGACGGGCCATTAGTAAAAGGCGGGTGGCTTTGTTGGGCCTGATTCGGGCCAAGAAGTGAGAGCTCGGTGAAGCTAGAAAATACCAAAGAGGCAAGATCAACTGTTGGTAATTTTCTAGTAAAGGGAAAATTAATCTCATCGAATTGAGCATGTGGAGATGTGTAAATCCGTGAGGTGGTCAAGTCTAGACACCGATATCCCTTTTATTTGGTATTATAGCCAATGAATACACATGATAAGCTTCACGGGGCTAACTTGTGTGGAGAGTAATCCCGCAGATACGGAAATACCCGCCAACCAAACACTCGAAGAGTGTCTTAATTTGGCGTTGATCCAAATAGTAACTCGAAGGGATTTTTCTGTTAGAGGACTTTGGATGGTAACCTGTTAATGATGTAAGTGGTTGATGAAAAAGCATCCACCCAGAGAGATGCAGGAGCATGAACATTAAAGAGCATGGTAATATGACGATGCCTTCGTTCAGCATGCCATTTTTTGTAGTGTGTAAGGGCTTAAGATTTGATGATGTGTGCCATTCGAAAGGAAAAAGTTTCGAACCCGGTGATTAAGAAATTCCGTATCACCATCACTCTGAAAGGTTTTGAGTTTACAACCAAACTGAGTTTGAACAAAACTTAAGAAAGTCGAGATAACTCCAAACACATAGGATTTTTGACGTAAGGGATAAAACCACGTGAATCATGATAAATCATCAATAACGATAATATAGTAAAGATAGCCGTTTGTTGAAGTAACAGGAGAAGGACCCATAAGTCACAATGAATTAAGTCGAAAACATGCAAAGAGCGTTTTAAATTAATATCAAATGGTAGACGTTTACTCTTAGAGAAATGACAAGAAGAACAAAGTTGTGGCTTAGGTAATAAAGAAGTAACAGACAAACGACCAGTTTTTACTAAAAAAAAATAACATCAAAAGAGACATGTCCTGAACAATTGTGCCAAACTTCAAAGGAAGCCTTCAGCTGGTTTGAAGAAAGAGTCACTAAAAACGCTTGTTGGTCGTGCTCAAGAATGTAGAGATCACGATCAACTCGTCCCCGATCTAGAATTGCCTTGGAGAGACGATGTTGAATAAGAAAAAAAGTTTCGGAAAAGAAAACATCAATAGGTTGATCTTGTGTTAAGTTACTAGAGAGTACATTTTTTGTAAGATAGGAACAACAAGGACATCAACAAGATTCATATTTTTACGAAGACACGAATTACCGATGTAAGAGATAGGAAGAGTATTACCATTGCCAACGGTGACATGGTCCTTGCTGGAATATGGTTTGGAAGTGTCAAGAGTGGATGAAGATGGCGTCATGTGGGTTGTTGCTCCTGTATCAACATACCAATCCGAAGAGTTGTTGGTACATGACATTGGGAATGGAAGGCGGTGGCAAGGTTGGCGTCGATGGAAGGATATCGTGCAGCAAAGGAGGAAAGATCCAGACACTGAGTTACATAGTGACCATCCTTGCGACATAATTGACAATGGGGTGGTCGATGACCACGACTACGTCCACCAGAATAGCCACCATAAGTGTTTGAGGAACGACCATGATCGTATGTATGAGAACTGTGACGAGAAGCATAGGTAGATGCACGACTTTGATCGAAAGTAAAGGCACCTTGTGTTACAGCGGGACCATGCATGGATTTGAGAAAAAGAGCATGTGCTTTTGCTTGAGAGAGTAAGTTACGGAAGATAGGACGAGGCTTATTTGCACGCTGAGCCATGGAGAAGATCTCAAAGGAGGGGCCAAGACCACATAAGAACCATTGAGATTTATCGAGGTCTTCAACTGGACGACCAATTACAACAAGTTGATCACAGAAGAATTTAAATTTGCGGCCATAGTCAGAGATGGATAGATTACCTTTTTGAAGATGACGCAAGGAGTCACATTGGGTCTGGATGTGTTCAACAGAATCATGACTGTAGGAATTTTCAAGGGCAAGCTAAACATCACGAGCAGTCTTGAGAGTTGAGACCGAAAGTTTCGGCCATGACTTCTTCCGAAAGAGAGGATTGAAGAAGGATAAGGGCGCACTGATCGTTTTCATGCCAGGAAAGGTGAACGGGATTCAGGATAGCCTTGGCGTCGACTTCAATGGTGGCGGGAGACAATAAAGAGATGCCATCAATTTGTCCAGCAAGCTTTTGATAGGAACGAAGCGGCAGGATCTGATTTTGCCATAGGAGGTAATTGGAAGATGAAAGTTTAATAGTTAACATGTGTAAGAGTGTAGAGAGAGGGAGCGAGAGATCATCATCGGCAGCCATAGGAAGAGGAGGAAGACGGCAAGATTAGGGTTTTAGGATCAAATTAGACTGATACCATGTAAGGTTTAATAAAAGTCACCACATCTTGTGAAGGCTATATTATTAAGTATTTATAATACAAAAAAAAACACAAAATTAGGAAAAGATATTTACAATCAATGACTATCCTAATTTATAGCCTAGATAATATATTTACCTTTTATTATGAGATATATTCTTAGTATGATTGTAACCCTTTTGAATTGTTGATTTTTTTTTGAACATCTAATTGTTGAAATTTTTATTTTTAAGGATCCATGACGGGATGCATTTTGAGAATTGTGAAATTGTTGAAAATAGGATAACCGACCCTATGTGGAGTGTATTGGTTCCTAGATGGAACGTTCTGCCAATAACAAAGGTGATTTATTAAGAAAGTTTGTACATTCTTTGGGGTTAGTGTGTCTTGTGATAGTTTAAAATACAGATTCAGGGTTGTGTTGGACAAGACCAAAGTTGTTAGGAATTTCGTTAAGGAAAGGACGATAAATCTATTATAATATTGATTATTGGAGAATTTTAATGGGTGTAGACCATTAATTGATTTTTTTTAATCTAGGAGACTTTGAATTAGTCGAGGGTAAAATGTCGACGTAGTAGTGACAGTGGATGATCTATTTAGAAATGTTTATTTAGGTTATTTTACCACATGGGTTTAAGTCGACATAGTAGTTGGTACTCTAACTGACATGCGTATGACTGATTTTAGCGGGATCAACTATTAGGAAAATTGTCGGAGTGTGGAATGCAAGGGAGAAAGCAATTCATAGTTTGGTAGAGGTTGTTAGAATTTTTTTAGAGTAAATTCACTTTAGGAAACATTTGTGGAAGAGTAGTTGAGGTCATAGGCTACTATCAAAGTAATATGATCATCTTAGGTTGGGAGGCAACCGGGATCATATTGTTGGAAATTGCTCCCACGTGGTCCGATGTTCATCTCTAGTGGGGTGTAACATGCCAAAGTCGGTAATGGGTTTTGATGTTGATCATCGTGGGATTGTTATGGCAGTTTGACAAGATGGTAAATTAGTCCTAGATTGATGTCGAGTTATGTAGACACACTCCTTTAGAAGAGGATTCAAGTGATAGATGAAACTGAGAGTAATTGAAGTTACATTCTTAGATCGTCATCCTCTTTATGAATCGTAGATGACGAGTCGTCAGTTGGACACATGTCCTGAATTGTTTGGTCATTTTCGAGGATTAAATCATTTATAAAGTTGGGAGAATTGCAACACCCTGTTTTTAGAGAAATTAATCATGTTGGGTGTAAGGTGTTTTATGATGACACAAACGATGTTTTACGAAGTTTGGGTGCATTTTTTCATTTACGCAAAATTGGGTGGTCAAATTATTATAAATGAAAGTTACTTACATATTTGGGGTAACCCCCACCCAAACGTCCTATACTTCATCTTCTAAGTTATTCAAAGAGTCAAGGGAGGGAAATCCGTTTTCTTGCAATAACGAATTGAGTTGAGAATCAAGGAAGAAAAATGTTGGTGTTGGTGGATGGAAAAACTTGCCTGAAGATTAAATCTCAAAACCACCATTGAAACATCCATTTGAGCTCTACCAAGGTAAAAGTCTAAAACTTAGTTTTTCTTCTTCTTGGTAAAATCTTCTATTCCTAGTGTTGGGATCTCAATGTTAGAGCTACATAGGTTGTATTGTATCTATTTTGAACAGATATAAGTTTGAAGAAACATTTTCTTCCTTCAAAAGAGATTTTCACGTTTTTGGGGCTTCAATCTTCATTTGGTTATTGTCAAATTTCATAAAAATGGTAATAAATTGCTCGTAGATCAGTTTGAGGCGTGTAATATGTCTCCTGAACCAATGAGATGTCCTCTACAAAGTGTATGTTTTGAGGAAGAATTGGGTCCGATTTTAATTATGTCCAAAATCGAGTTTAATAGAAAAGCTCTATTTTATGATGGGATTAGGTAAACAATCTTCAAATATTCGTATACAATTGGTTTAAAACCCGTTGGAGATGATTCTCGATGAGTTGGAAAGGTCAAATTGTTGTCTACATATTTTTTTAGAGTCATTTCATTGATTTTGAGATTACACAATTTATTTTGGCAGCAAGAAGATTGCGTAAATTGGATGAAAACTAGGTTTAATATAAATTAGCAATGTGATTTCAAGTTTCTTTGTGAAAACTATGTACATGCCAAAAATGTTCATTTGATGTATTGAAGTGTTTTTATTGATGTTTATCGAATTTGTTGATTACTTAATGAAATTTTATCTTTGGGTATATTTGATTTTATAAATCTTGTAGAACAATTATATTTGAAAATTTTAGACATTTGGACAAATAAATCATAAAATGTGGTATTTTTGATGATTTATGGTATAAATGAAGACTATTCGACGTTAATGCGTTTTTAGTGTATTTGGTTACACTAAGCGGTTAAATAAGTATGGAGTATTTTGGGTTGATCTTGGCTCATTTGAGTTTTGAAGACATTTGTATAGTTTAATTTATTATATGTCGAGCCTTCAACATGATTTGCACTTTTATTTAAGAATATTATTGTTTGAATGCGTTGGTCATTAATTTGGAGTAATGTAATTTAGACTGTAATACATTAGATCCATAGATATAAGAGTTAGTCGCGTTTAGTAAGTGAGGAGTCTTGATGTTCTTACTTTGTGACCCATGCTCGCAAAGGCATTCTGGTCGTCTCGGTATTGCGAAGGTGAATCCTTATGAGTCAGACTCCGAGACCGTGAGTATTGTTGGTTTGATGCTTTAACCCTTATGTATGAGCGTTAAATGTTTCGTGATATCAAGTAGGAAGTTTTAAGGTTCTGATAGATGTGTAGAAGTTTACATTTTAGCACCCATTTAGGACCTTTTATTCCTTCATTTTACATCTTCCCAATCTTTTATTGAGTCTTTCTATTCTTATTTTATGGTTTTAAACTTATTGGAGCTAGGATGTAGGAAGTGTCATGTTTTATGTATTTGGGAATAAGATGCTAACAAAAGGTGTTGCTACAACATGTATTAATGTGGCATTCCACAACAGCCTGGATATCGACATAATCGACTCAATCTTGGAAGATATTTTGAAACTCACATGTTAGAGGAGGGATTTTTCAAGTACTAATGGCAAATGATGTATGAGAGAAGATGCCATTGGAGATGCCTTTTTTATGTACTTAAGCATCTTTACTTTTTTTTTAGTTGACTTGTAATTGGGTAATACCCATTGTGATAATAATCTTTATGTACTTTTAAGCTTCTTTTGATTCCCCTTGCTACTATATATCTTGTGGTAATCTCTTTTGTTAAGGACATGCGATCAAGAACATAGCTTCTTCTAATTTTTAGGTCATCACTACTTTTAAATTTAATTTAAAGTTTTTAATACTTATCTATTATTCTTCAGTTTTTTTAGATTGCTACAACAACGGTTACAACTTTCCGCTTACAATTTTGCATCTTTACATTTCTACTCATTAAATTCATGCACCTCTACATTTTTGTCCATTTACATTTCTTGCACATTTATGTTTAAGTAATTTACATTTAAGTTATTTACATTTATGTCATTTATATTTATGTCATTTACGTTTTAGTACTTCAATTCCATCCTTTTGGCTAAACACCCTTGGTGTGGGTATAAGTGAAGGTTGGGAGATTAAGTCAAGTGTTTGTACATAGTTGCTTTTTCAATAACAATTTACTTCACTATTCACTTTAGAGGTTAACATTTCATTGAGTAATCTTTGACAAACTAACACGTGTTATTTTACTAAAATAAATTGTACTTATATTTAAGGCAACACAAATGTCATTGCCAATCGTGTTATAGAGGTTATAAAGAGCCACTACAACCTTTTGGGTTTCAACACTCTATGGAGAGAAATGCAAGATCTATACTATCTTGGATTTATACATCACCATGTGTACTGCAAGCATATGGTCTAGTCTGTACTTTTTCGGAAGGTCGTTCAATCCAGTAGTGTTGTAGAAAGCTATTGTTGTGATAATATTCATGTAAAGCTTCAACAATAGTCTAATGCGCTTTGTTTACTGAAATTCCAACATGATCTTTCACTCATACAACCTTAATTTATATTATATTCATGTATTTGGTTACCAACTCTCTTACAAGAATATTCCTTCCATGATTGCCTCAGTTCGGATTGTTCACTGCAACTCGGGAACATGAAGTTCCCTACGTCTTTGGTTCTAAGTCTCTACTCGGAAAGTCAGGTGAAGGAAGGTAATTTTTTCCCTCTTGAAATCTCATTTTAAAGTTGATTTTGCCGACTATTTTACATTTTAAGTCCTCGAGGAGCGATAGTTGGTATCTCTTACCATTATTACTTGCTTTAGACGATACTTGTAAGTGTTGGTCCCTAAGGATTCTACAAGAGTGTACAGATTTCATACAGTTTGTAGAAGTGGGGATGAATACAAACACAAACTTTTTAATTTAAATGAGTTTGTTTATAATAAACAATTTTACAAATTGTCACGGAAAAAAGAACAAGTAATGAAACTTATTCTAGACAATCTAAGAATCACAAAGTTGATGCACAAGAAAAAGAGAGAACATGAAGTAGAGGTTTAAGAGGAGAGATGGATGTATAAAAATGAAGAATGTTTTCTTCATCTATTTATACCCAATGCATTAAATGCAAGTTAGAAGGTACACTCCACATGACAAGCATCTATTGGAGAGCTTGTCCTTTCTCCATAGTGTCAGCAGGCTTTTGACCGCATATGAACAGTTGACCTTAGTGTTGGTATGCACGTGGGGAGCAATAAAGAAACATAGTACTTATACCATCCTGACAGGGTCTAGAGTTGTCTTTTTGTGCACATAGTATAAGATCAAAAGTTAATCGTGTTGAGCATGATTCATTTGAACACTGATGCTAAGGCTTAACTGAAGAGTCTTCAGTCATCACTGAATCATGTCAGATTTCACACTTGTAGTAGATGGACTTGTCATCATTGACGACCTCTTAAGATCACGAATGTCAGTCTCTATCTTCAACTAATTCTTCGATCTCGCTGAAGGTTTCGCTAGTGTGAGTTTTATCCTCAGGTTCAGAGACTGTTCAGGTAATGTTTCAGCGATCACTGAGCAAAGTCCGTAATAGATTCACTAAGACACGACAATAACTAAAACCTAAGGTTTTCGCTAAGTACAAAGGGTCCTCATCAAATCAATAATCTCCCTATATTTGATAATGAAAAATCAACAAAATTAGAAGTTGATGTGGACACTTAATTTTGCTTCTTACTTGTCCAACTGACCAAATTTCCACCTAGATGTTGACAACCTTTAATGGTGATCTTTCTGACAATCTTGAAACCTGCAAAATCACTATCTAAATAATTAATTAGATCGAACCCTGTTCCGTTGGGATACCAAAGTCTCAGATTAGGAGTTCCCTTCATATATGTAAAAACATTTCTTTACAACGTTCAGATGGGATTCGTAAGATTCAGATTGATATTGTACACACAAGCATGTTGAGTACATGATATCCGGACGGCTAGCTGTGAGATACAACAAAGAGCCTATCATTCCTCTATAAGAAGTAACATTGAAAGGTTTCCCAATTGGGTCTTTGTTCAGTGTTCGAGGAGGTGCCATTGGAGTCTTTATTGAAGAACTTTGGTACCTTGGCTTATGAGTATTCTTTTTACCGATTGTTTAATCTGAAAACCAAGAAAATATGTTAGGTCACTCATCATATTCATCTTGTATTCTTGTTTCATACATTTAAAGAATCGAGTACAAAGCTTAGGATTAGTTGATACAAATATAATGTCATCAACATATATCTGAACAAAAAGAATATCACCTGTCTATTTCTTGAGAAAGAGGGTCCGATCAATCTTTCCTCCTCAAATGTCTCATCAAGAATAAATTTTGAAAGGGTATCATACCAGGTGCGAGGAGCCTATTTTAACCCATAGAGAGCCTTGTCCCGTTTATAGACATAACCTAGATGCTTAGGGTTTGTGGACCCCGTAGGCTGCTTAATATAGACGTCTTCATGAAGTTTGCCATTCATAAAGGCATTTTTCACATCCATTTAAAAGACTTTAAAGTCTTTGTGAGCAACATAGGATAGGAAAAGTCGAATAACTTCTAGCCTGGCCACAAGAGCAAATGTTTCATCATAGTCGATGCCTTCTTCCTGTCTATATTCCTGACCAACAAGTCTAGCCTTGTTGCGGGTGAAAGTGCCATGCTCATCTAACTTGTTATGATACACCCATTTGGTGCCAATAACAGTTTTGTTAGATGGACGAGGGACAAGGTTCTAGACCTTGTTTCTCTCAAACGCATTCAACTCTTCTTGCATAGCTGACCTACTTTGGATCCCTGATTGCTTCATCGATTACCTTTGTTTCCATTACAGAAATGAAATTTACGAAGAGATAGATATTATCTACACCATGTCGTGTCTGAATAGATGTACTTGTATCACCAATGATTTGATCGATGGGATGATCCATTGTCCATCGCTGAGTAGGAGGTTGAGGAGATGTATCAACAATTATTTCATCAATGGTTTGTTCAAGAACAAAGGAAGATGCTTCAGCAATAGATTCTTCAGCATTCCTCAATGTTCCTGTAGGAGATCCTCAAGGGCTGTTATTCACTGAAACTTGCTTAGCGTTTGATACTTGATCATTTGTTGAAGGATCGATATTCAGTGATTCATAAGCAAGGATGTGATTAATAGGAGTGACTAAAATTCCTGAAGAGGACACATTAATACTGTTAATCACACTTGGGATGATATGAGGTTCATCTTCAGCAGTTGGTTGTTCAACATTATGTTGAGGACTGAAGAAAGATGGTGGTTGCCCATAGTGAGACCTCATCCAATTACAGCTCATCATCATCATCATCATCATCATCATCATCATCAATGGGAGTAGAGTTTGCTGAACGGGATTCACTAAAAGTGACGTTGATGGTTTTCTCAACAACTTGTGTTCGTTTGTTGAAGACTTTAAAGGCTTTAGATAAAGAGGAATATCCAAGAAATAAGACATCATTAGCTTTGGGATCGAACTTTCCAAGTTGGTCTTAGCATTCAGAATATCGCATTTGTACCTTAAAAATATAAAGAAAACTGAGAGTGGGCTTTCTTCCATGGAAGAGTTCATAAGATATTTTCTTGAATCTCCTACTATCCGTGAACAATTCTGAGTGAAGCATGCAGTGTTGATAGCTTCAGCCCAAAATTGAGTTTGTAGTTGGGATTCGCTGAGCATTGAATGATCAACTTTGATGATCGTTCTATTTCTTCTTTCAGCAACACCGTTTTGCTGAGGAGTTTGAACTACTGAGAAATTATGAGAAATTCCCTTGCTTTTAAAGAAGTTGACCATAGTATTGTTTTTGAATTCAGTGCCATGATCACTTCTCATTGAGCGAATAGTGAGACTGTCCAGGAATTCCATTTTATTTTATAAAGAGATGATTTCCTTTGGAGTATCGCTCTTGGATCTGAGGAAAAAAAAAATACCCTTCCCAAGTATACGTAAAATCCTCATCAATAAGGACAAGTGTATACTTTTTTCCAGCTATGGATTGGACAATAACAGGTCAAAATAGATCCATATGGAGTAGATGAAGAGGAGTTGTCACTAAAGACACTTGCTTGGATTTGAAACTTTTTTTGGTCAGCTTTCCTTTTTCACACGCTGAGCAAAGAGATTCCTTTGCAAAAGTGTGTTGTTAAAGGCTAGTGACAAGCTCTGTTCTTGATAAATCATTTATCATCCTGAAGTTAAGATGAGAGAGAAAAAAAGTATTTTCAGATTGAGAGTATCCATGTTGATAACATAAACATTTTCCAAACATGTACCAGTCAGAGAAAGTTTATTATCCTTGTTGGTGACTACATGCTTTTTCTTTGAGAATGTGACAGTGAAGTCTTTGTCACAGAGTTAACTGATGCTGAGAAGCTTATGCTTCAGTCCTTCAACATAAGTAACTGTTGGTCCCAAAGGAGTCTACAAGAGTTCAATGGATATAGAAATAGTTTGTAGAGGGGGGGGGGGTTTGAATACAAAGAGATAGATGTTTTCGTTTTTAAATAACTTTATATTAAATAAACAAATTTACAGTTATAAGTGGAATTAGAACAAGTTAAATAACCTATTCTATTGTAACTTAAGAAACACACAGATTTGATGCACAAGAAATTAGAAAGAAAAGAAGCAGAGGTTCAAGTAGAGAAAGTAGCATGCATGAGGATGAAGAAGATATCTTCATCCTATTTATACCCGTTTGCAAGACAAAAGGTACTTTGCCACGTGTCAAAAGGTATTTATAGGAAGCTTGTCCTTTGTCCAAAAAAGCAGCCATGCTTTGGCCGAATATGAACAGTACCATATCAGATTTGATGGGGACATAAGTGACAAGCCGTATGTCCTTTTATGACATAGTATAAGGTTATGACTTTTGTGCATCGAGGATAAGATCAACTTTAATCTTGTTTGAAGTCTTCATTTGATCGCTGAACTTGAAACTTCAAGGATGAACTTTCGAAGTATCGCTCAGACTTAACAAGACTTCACACTGATTTAGATAATCCTTGCTATCACTGAACCGCATCAGATCACTAGCTGATTATCTCTTTATTCAGCTTGGTCTTCGACTTTCGCTGAATGTTCTTCTTGTGTGATAGCTGATCTTCAGGTCTTCAGAGATAGACTAAAGGTTCCTGAGATTTCAGCGATCGCTGATGGCAATCAGCATATGCTATCGCTGATGGCAATCAGCATATGCTATCGCTGAAATGAACTTGAGTCTATAAATGGGATTTTCACTGAGTATAAAGGAATCATATTCAAATCACTGAGAGGAGTTATGATCAACAATCTCCCCCTATTTGATTATGATTAAGCAATAAAATAAAATTGCTTGAAGAGATTTGTATGGACTTAAAATTTCTAAGTAAAAGTTTTAAGAACTAATCTGTGAGATCTTATTCAGCTATTCTATTTGAACTATTGAGTTTCATTTATAAGGTTATGAAATCTCAAGTTACAAGTAAAGGCTTTAAGTACATTCACTGATTTAATTTTCAGAGAGAAAAAAATCAGTGAGTTAAATTTGTAAGAAATAATAGAACTCTTATGTTCATTGTCCCATTTACTGTTTTAAGGGATCTTTTCAGTACACAAGTGGAGTAGAGTACGTCATTTGAATTTCATTATCAACAATCTGAAGAATTACAGGGAAAAAATGAAATTACAAATATAAAGTAAAAGTACATTACACTGAAGTATTATTACAAAGAAAATGAAAAAGCTAATCAGAGATTCGCTCATGTCTTCTTTGTAATTCCTTTTCATAGATCATCTTCTGCCTATTCATCAGAGGGGAGTCTGACCAACAGTAGTGATGCATGATCTTGATGAAAGCTGAAGGAGCCTTGCTGACTTCTGAGTTTCTGAAAAGTCCTAAGACCCCTTCATTATCCAAATAAACTATAACTGGTTCAGGGAGTGTGATGATTTCACTTTCTTCATAGCGTCGGTCTTGAGGGAGCGAAGAGTTCAGCATTGAGACATCAGGGATTTCCAGGTGGCCAAGAATGCTTTCATAGTTGAACTTGGTTTCATGCTCATTCTTCGAAGAGGGACCACCTGCAGACTTTCTTCTCTTTGAAGTTTCAGAGAGAGGAGGGATTTGAACTAGTTGAGACATTCTCTGCAAGAGTTGATCCAGTGCTTTTTCTACCACGTCTTTGAATTTTGATTTGGAACCCTGAATGGCATCTCAGATTTCTAGCCATTCAGAGTATCCAAAGAACTTTAAGAACTTTGCTTCTTCTTTTTCACATCTCGTTTGTCTGTACATTCGTACGTAAACCTTCAGACCATATCTTTTGGAATATCGTCCTTCAATAGTCGCACGAACGATTTTGGAGTCAGACCTTCGATAGTTGAATCTTTCAGAGCACCAGCGCAATTCTTCTTTTCTGTGATGGGTTTCTTCTTCAGAGATAGCACTTAGAATCTTCTCTTGAGCAAAAATTGGATCTACCTTGATGTTCTCTCTGACTAGTTCCTTCTGCGCCAGAGCTTCAACAAGTTGTTTGCTTTTCTCGTTCATCTTTCTTTGTGCTTCTTCTGTGGGAGAGTCTTCCCTGAGACTCTTCCTTGCGAGTTCGAGATCGTTTTGACTCTGCCTCATCTTCTCATCCCTGAGTCTCTGTGCTTCCAGAGCTTGAGCTCTCTCTTCCTTTGATAGAAAATAAAATTCATCCACCATACTGATGGGTACAGGATTTTCAGGTTCAGTGAAGGGCTTCTTTATTCTCTTTGCTTCAAGCTCCTTTAAAATATTTATTCGCCTTTGTTCTTCCTCAGGCTCGCTTATTGGAGGTCTCTGTGTGCGCCGTCTTGGAATAAGGCCTTCTTCATCTTCAGAGTCAGAGTCGGTTATATACATAAACTGATCTTCAGATGAAGGTTCCTTCCATAAAGTAGAGTCCTTTGGGGGACTAGACTCACTGAGAACGGGAGAAGGTGAGAGAGCTTTGTCAGAGCCAAAATTTGGAGGAGGGAAGTATGGATATGTAGGGGGTTCAGAAGCTGGAGAGTTAAAAGTAACAAGGGGAAGGGTTACTTCTACAGTGGTCTCCCCCTCAGAGATAGGAATGGTGGCATTAAGATCCACCACTTGCTTTCCTTTGCCTGATTGGCTGGACGGCTCCTGAGAAGGAGTGTGTCCGTCCCCCAAAGGCTCTTGAGTAGTTGATCTCAGGCATGAAGTTGCTTGGTCGACTTCTCTTGAAGTGCTCTAGGGCACCTTGAGGGATGTCATCATCATCATCATCATCATCATCATCATCATCAATCCCCTTATAGATGGGAATTGTTTCATCCTCTTCATCATCATCATCATCATCATCATCATCTTCTTCTTCCTCATTGTCTTCATCATCAGCGACGACTGAGGGTTCTTGCTGACGGATGTAGGGAGATATCGGTGTGCCTGGCATGCGGTCATTGTCCTGACCGATTATCTCATCAGGGATCTCCTTTGCACATCTCTCCCCCTTGATGTTGTCAACGGGGAGGACGTGCACTGCTATGGTCTTGACATTGGCCTGAGCGAGTTAGAGTGCAGGGACTGATTCGTTAGAACATCGCCCAGGGTCTTCCTGTCATCAGAGGTGAAGGAGGGGCCATCATCAGACATTCTGGTAAGCTTCTCCATAATATCATCTTGAGTCTTTTGAATAGACTCGAGCACTACTCCTAGGGCTTTGACGACAGAGGCAACCGCATTGATGGTCTGAGAGTTGGCCAAGGTATCAGCCTTGAGGCTCTGGATGTCGACGAATATATTGTTCAGAGTGCTGAAGATTATCCACCCTAGCCTTGGTTTGAGCGCACTCATTGACAAGAAAGTCAATGGCAGGGAAGGTAGGGTGTGGAAGAGTGATTTTCGGAATCTCCACTGAAAAGGGAGGAAGCTTGGCAGCTGTCTTCTCCTGTTTGACCCTTAGTGCGTCTTCAGGGGTCATTGGGCACTGGGCACCCTTTGCTTTGCTTCTTGGAGAAGCAAGCTGAGTGGAGATGGTGGTTGTTGACGTCTGTGGGGCCGTACCTGATGACAACATAGACAGAGCAGCAAAGAAGAGCTCTAGGTTAGAAAAAGGATGATCCAAAGACATGTTATGTAACCTAAGAATATCGTGAGGATTACACTTAGGTGCAGCAAGTGCAACGGCAATGTTCTGAGGATCATTTTCCTGTGTCTGAGCATGCCTGTGAGAGGTATGCTGAGGCCCTATGTTACTGGCTCTCCAAAGTTCAGATTGTCGAAACAAAGCTGAAGTTTGAATAGCGTGCATTTCAATATTCTGAATCACGTATTGATGTGAGGACCAAAGAAGAAGGGGTAGAAGAAGAAGAGAAGGCAGTGATAGTATGACCTGGTGCAGCTTCAGCGAAGCTGACTCTAATACCTTCAGTGACCGGAGTCGCTGAAAGTGGGGGTAGCGCTGAAGAAGCGACAACAGACTCAAATGCCTTTGTCGTAGCAGAGGTTGACAGAGACGTTGGTAGTACGCCGGAAGCAGAGAGGCCAGTCTTTTGAGAGAGTGCCTTCTTGGCTTTCTTTGTAGGGGGTTTTCGGGCGATGGTCTTTTTGTGACCATCGGTTGGTTCCTTTCTCTTGGGGGGAATGGTTGTGCCGGGGACACTCACTGATGGGTTTGGCAGTGAGGTAGGCACAGGAGCAGCGGCTGCTATAAGTTGCAGCATGTAAGTAGTGTAGGGGGCATCATTTGGACGAGTCTCTATCTCCAGAGATTTCTTCCCTACCAAAGAGAAGCTTTGGTTTGCGATAGTGGGGGTACTCCTCCTTGAAAGCAAACTCCAAGATAGTAGAGAAAAATCTTGGATAAGGAATGAATTGATTCCTCTTCGCTGCATTTACCCTGTTGTACATGTCGTTGAAAATGTAGTCAGCGTAGTTCAGCTTGTACCCTGTACAGAGAGCAAATCCGATGTCTAGGAAATGCTTGCTCGCCTGGTCATGAGAACCAGTCTTGGAGCTCAGGCATTGAATGACCTGAGTGAAGATGTATTGCCATCGAGCAGGGAGCCGCTTCTTTTCCATCTTAGAACCTACCGTCTTGTGCTCAGGGTTCTCCCAGACGTAACCGATTGAGTCCAAGAAGGAGTCAATCTGCTCGACTGTGGGCTCAGGGCCCCAACATTCTGTCTTCAGCTTGGAGGGAAGGCGGAGAGCATGCCTTAGGAAGCCGGCAGTGAAGGAGAAATATCCCAGAGAGGGGATAGAGAAGCCAATTGCAGGGATCTCCTTGCCTTTGTCCGTAGTGACAGTAGTACACTGAGCAGAGTACCAGAGAGCCTGTAGGTGTGCAGTGATACCTACAGGGTTGTGTACAAAGGCGTACATCAGAGGACACGCTTTGATGAAGGTAGCTCCATCATTGAAATAGGCTTTGTCAGTTGGAATGTCGACTAGTGCCAGGTAGTTGCAGGCCTAGAAAGTAGCCTGTTCCATGCTGAAATTGCTTGCAGGGGCCTTCTCGATCATGTTGGTGCTTGATGATGCCATTTCTGTTTCAAAGATTGGAACACCAAAGAGGAAAATCATGGTTTTATACAAGAGTAATAAACCAGAGCAGGTTTTGGTACAAGAATTACCAAAATGTGTAGAAGAAAAACAAGTATTTTGATGAACAAAGACCAAAACACTTGTGTTTTTAACACAAAATAGACTAGTTTTACTAGTTTTTTTTTTGAAAAACTTGTTGATCAAGAAAGTACCAATAGTTTGGTCTTCTGTTCTAAGTTTGAACCCAGAACAGGTTTTGGTACAAAAAGCTTTGGATCTTTTTAACTCATTAGTTAATTTTTTTTAAAAGATGGTAAATTTATTTGTTAAACAGAATCATAAGAAGAGATGAAAAGAAGGTTTCGGCATCGTGGTTTACACACAGGAGGAAAAGAGGGTTAGAACAAACCTTGAAAGTGAATACTGATAAGAAAAACGCACAAGTGCGCGTTCTTGGTGTTCTTGAAGATTGCTTGAAGGTCGAGAGAAGGTTCTTGCTTTTTAGAGTAATATGAGCGCGTAAAGAAGGAAATGAAAAATAATTTGAATTCAATAGCAAGAGGAGAGAGAAACGGATAAATAAACGACGGTTTCAGCTTTTAGAAAAAGAAATGACGACCTGCGCACGTCCCTAGAAAAGAGTAGAAAGGAAACGTCGTGGTCCGTCGTGTGTCAGATAAAGGTCTGACGTGTCCTTTTCTTATTTGAAAAGAAAATATTTGATTATCATTTAATAAATAAATGTTAATCATTATCCTTATATCCTCATCAATGGACAATAAACTATTGTTACTGATGGGTTTTTGTTTTTAAAACATACTCTCTGAAAAGAAATATTCAGAGATTGGAGATAAGAAGTCATACCTGAGAGATGTCAAGTATCACTGAATCAGAGTTCAGGGAAGGGAGAAGTTATTCAACATTTAACATACCAAGCTCACTAATGAGTAGATTAAATCTAGTTTCATCAAGAGGCTTTGTGAATAGATCAGCGAGCTGATATTCAGTTGGCACGAAATGAAGTTCTACTTCACCGTTCATCACATGATCTCTGATAAAGTGATATCGAATCTCAATGTGCTTGGTTTTAGAGTGAAGAGCCAGATTGTTTGCAATTGCAATAGCACTTGTACTATCACAATATATTGGGATCTTAGAAAGACTTAGCTCATAATCCCTGAGTTGATTTCTCATCCAAAGGATTTAAGCACAACAGCTACCAGCGGCAACGTATTCAGCTTCAGCGGTGGAGGTGGACACAAAGTTTTGCTTTTTATTAGTCCAACTAACCATATTACCACCCAATAGCTGACACCCACCGGTGGTGCTATTTCTGTCAATTTTGCAACCTGTAAAATCACTATCAGATTATCCGATTCAATCGAACCCTGAGCCTTTGGGATACCAAAGACCCAGATTAGGAGTTCCTTTCAGGTATCTGAAGATTCGCTTTACAGCGATGAGGTGAGATTCCTTGTGTTTGGCTTGATATCTAGCACATAGACAGGTAGAGTACATGATATCGGGTCGGCTCGCTGTAAGATACAGCAGAGATCCGATCATCCCACGATAGGCAGTGACATTGACAGGTTTCTATCAGAGTTCTTGTTCAACGTCAGAGGAGGTGCCATGGGAGTCTTCATCGCTGAGCATTGATTCATATCAAATTTGTTCAGCATGTCCTTAACATATTTACTTTGGCAAATAAAGATACCTTTGTCTGATTGCTTAATCTGCAAACCTAGAAAATATGTTAGTTCACCCATCATACTCATCTTATATTCTTTTTTCATTCGATTTGCAAAACAAGTACAGAGTTTGAGTCTTGTGGAACCAAATATAATATCATCGACATAAATTTGGGCAAGAATAGTATGACCGTTATGTTCTCTTAAAAAAGAGTTTGATCAATTTTTCCACGAGTAAATTTTTCTTTAAGGAGAAATTTAGAGAGGGTGTCATACCAAGCTCTAGGAGCCTGTTTTAACCCATAGATAGCCTTTTTAAGTTTGAAAACGTGACCAGGGTGACTAGGGTCAGCGAAACCAGGAGGTTGTTCAACATAAACTTCCTCGTTGAGTTTTCCATTTAAAAAAGCACTTTTAACATCCGTTTGAAAAACTTTGAAGTCTTTATGGGCAGCATAAGCTAAGAAGAGTCTTATGGCTTCTAGTCTAGCTACAGGAGCAAAGGTCTCATCATAGTCAATTCCTTCTTCCTGTCTGTAACCCTGAGCAACAAGTCTAGCCGTATTGCGAATTACAGTGCCATTTTCATCTAGCTTATTTCTAAAGACCCATTTGGTTCCTATTACTGTTTTTCCAGATGGACGAGAGACAAGGTTCCAAACGTTGTTTATTTGAAATTCAGAGAGTTCTTCTTGCATGGCAGAGACCCAACTAGGATCAGAGATAGCTTGATCGATCTTTTTAGGTTCAGAGAGGGAAATGATATTTACATAAAGACAGATATTACCTGAACCTCTACGAGTTTTGATGCCTGCATTAGGATCACCAATAATCTGATTTATTGGATGACTTGCAGTCCATCGCTGAGCGGGAGGTTGAGGAGATTGATCTACAATAGATTCAACAACTTCTTCTCTTTCAGGAATACTAGTTGTTGGTTCAGCAACAGGGACTTCATCATTTAAGATCAATTCTGGAGATGAGGATGAAGCTTGGTTGTTCACTGAAGAGTTTCCTTGTGAGGTATCAGATGGATGAATCTGATTAAGAGGAGTGACATTGATTCCTGAGGATGAATCAGTATTCGCAATAGGGAAATCAGGGAGACAATCATCATTCATTTCAGCATTTGGTTGACTGCTGAAATAAGTTTCAGGTTCTCCATAATGAGATCTCGTCCATTCATTTAGCTCCTCATCTTCTTCAGGGATAGGAGCAAAGTTGATTGGACGTGATTCGTCAAAGTTGACGTGCATAGATTCTTCAACATGTTGTCTTCTCTTGTTGAAGATTCTGAAGGATTTAGACACTGAAGAGTATCCAAAAAAAATCCCATCATCAACTTTAGGATCAAACTTTCCTAAATGATCTTTGTCATTTAGAATATAACATTTACACCCAAAGATGTGTAAATATTTCAGAGAGGATTTTCTTCCATGAAAAAGTTCATAGGGGGTTTTCTTGAATCGCTTAACAATCAGAGATCGATTCTGAGTAAATCATGCTGTGTTCACTTCTTCGGACCAGAATTGAGTAGGAAGATGCGATTCGCTGAGCATTGAGCGAGCTGCCTCAATGATCGTTCGGTTTCTTCTTTTAGCAACACCGTTTTGCTGAGGGGTTCTCACTGAAGAGAAGTTGTGAGAGATTCCTTTTTCTTCAAAGAAGTTAATCAGGGTGCTGTTTTTGAATTCAGTACCATGATCACTTCTCATGAAACGAACAACTAGGTTGTTCAGAACTTCCATTCTTTTGATGAAAGAGATAATTACATCAGGTGTATCACTTTTGGAACGAAGAAAAAATACCCAAGTATATCTGGAATATTCATCAACTATCACAAGAGTGTACTTCTTTCCAGACAGAGATTGGACATTAACAGGTCCAAATAAATCCATATGGAGTAATTGAAGAGGAGAGGTCACTGAAGAAACTTGTTTAGATCTGAAAGAGGCTTTGGTCAGTTTTTCTTTTTCACACGCTGAGCAAATAGATTCGTTTGCAAATGTGTGTTTTGGAAGATCCCTGACAAGGTCTTTTTGAGACAATTCATTAATCATCTTAAAGTTTAGATGAGAGAGCCGTTTATGCCACAACCAGTTTATATCAGATGACGCTCTGGATATGAAGCACATGTTCTCAGAGTGAGAGCTATTCATATTAATGACATAAACGTTTTCAACTCTTTTGCCTGTTAAGGCAAGTTTGTCATTACTATCAGTGACAACACATCTATTTTTCAGAAATAGAACTTTGAAGTCTTTGTCACAAAGCTGACTAACACTTAAAAGATTGTGCTTTAGCCCTTCAACATAAGCAACCCGACTGAAGGAAGTTGCTCCGTTGGATAGAATTCCGTAGCCTTTAGTGTATCCTTTGCCATTTGCACCAAAGGTCACTGAGGGACCAGCTTCTTCTTTGTTGTCAGAGAGCAGAGATTTTCTCTGACTGTCATGTGCCTTGAGCATCCGCTATCTAGATACCAGATACCTTTAGCACTCTTCATACAACAAAAGGATTAATTTTTCATAGGTACCCATATTACTATGGGTCCTGCTGAGTTAGTGGAAGGAGTGGAGGAGGAACTACTCGCTGACGAATTTTCCTCAGCGGATATCTTCACCTTGGGAGTTTTAACACTCTTGGAGGATTTCGCTTTTGCTGGTTTATCAGCTTGAGCTACTTTCTTTCCATGGGCCAATTTTTCAGCTTTTGTAGCATTAGGACATTTGCTTGCAATGTGGGTATTTTCACCACAATGATAACATTTCCTATATTTAAAAACAGGCTTGGAAGAGATAAGAGAAAAAGGAGCATTCTTAGGAACAGGACCAAGAATTCCTTTGTCAGCTGTCCTTGGAGGTATGAAAACCTTTTCAGGGACAGGAGAGGGGTCAATCTTTATTCTAGGAGTTGATCTCTGAATGGATCTAGGGATCTTCTTCCTAGATTTAGGATGACTCGCCAAAGGAGCAGAGGAATTTAGTGTCTGTTTCTGAATGTTCTTATTCTTAGGAATAAACAACTTCTCAGAGGATTGAGGTTTAGGTAAAGAGGGATCAGGGATAGAAGAGACAAACATTCCAAATTTTAACATGGAACGGTCATTCTCTGATTCTTCTTTACTTGGGTTATAGCCTAACCCGCTTTTCACTTTTAGAGGGATCTGAGCATTGATGATTTCATTGACTTTGTCAAAAGCTTTACACCATCCTTCGATGGTAGCTTTTTCAGCCTTGAGATCAGCAATAGCTTTTTCTCTCAGTGATAGCTTGTTGCTTTTCGATGCTTATAGTTTGATTTACGAATATCTGATCTTTATAGTTCTCTTCAATTTTTGTTAATTCTTTTATCTTAAGGTGACAATTCTTTAATTGTTCAGAGAGATGTATATTTATTTGTTCAGCTTTTATCTTACCATTTAAAGCGTTATAAAAATCAACCGACATAGCATCAAAAACAAACAAACTATTACTTTCAGTTAAGGAAGACGTAGAGGGAATAGGTACCTGAGTTGAAAGGGACTCAGAGGAAGATGTCTCAGAGACTTCTTCAGCTTCTTCGATTCTTGCCATCAGACATAGGAAGGCAAGATCTTCTTCATCTGAGCCTGACTCATCAGATGACTTAGCCCAGTCATCTTCGTCATCCCAGTCTACTTCTTCAGCAATCAGACCTTTGCCTTTTTGCTTGCTTTTCTTCAGATCTCTGCATTTGCTTTTGAGTTTATAGTATTTATCTTTCTTTTCAGAGTTCTGGGAAGGTGTGGGAGCTGCTACTTTCTTTGATCTGCACTCATTGGCGAAGTGACCTCTTCGCTGACAGTTAAAGCATATTGAGGAGGCTTTATCAATGGTTGCAGTCTTTGACTTCTCAGAGTCAGAAAGAGCAGAAGGCTTTCGAAAGTTACTCTTTCTAGCAAATCTTTTAAAGTTATTGGTTAAGAGAGCTAGAGAATTATAAAACTTAGAGATGTCAGCATCAGTGAGTTCTTCTGAATAAGCTTGAGCTAATTCAGTGATTGAAGTGATGGAAGAAGAGACTTGTTTTGAAGATTCGGCCTCTGAACTTACTAGTGCCAAAGAATTACTTTTGACACCTTTAAGTTCATTGATGAGGTTTTTCCTTAAAATCTGAGATTGTTCTTCATTAAGAAGCATGCCATATAAGGCGCTCAGAGATAGAGTTTCAAGATTCTTTGACAGTTTTAAACATGTAGTGTACACTCCCCATTGCTCAGGAAGTGCCTCCATGAATTTTGTCAGGATTTCAACGTTTGAATATTCTCTGTTGACTGTTTTTATGTCAACCAACAGACAATTAAATCTTTGGTGAATTTGAGAGAGAGATTCACCTTTAGAGTGCATAAAGCTTTCGTATTGTCTTACTAAGTTTATGCATCTAGTGACTTGAACTTCACTAGTTCCTTCATATTGGATACAAAGAGTATCCCATACGGCCTTAGAGGTTCTCATCTTCATCACGGAATGATATACTTCATCTGGTAAAGACATGGCTATAATAGATCTAGCCTTAGCATCTATAGCTACTTCCTTTTTGTCATCATCACTCCATCGATCTGGAGTTTTGATAATTCGTCTTTCAGGGATTGCCGCTGTGTTACCAACAGCAGGAACAACAGGTAAGAGAGTTGTAGGAACAAATGGTCAATTCTCCATATAGTAGGGGATCTTAGGATCTGACCCTTCTAGGAATAGAGTCATTCTTTCCTTCCACAATGGGAAATTATCACGGCTAAACCTAGGTGGTTTGGCTAAAGATCCATTGTCGATATAGTTTGTATTCGTGTTTGTCATTTTAAAATATCTTTTTAAGAAATAGGTATTTTAAAGATTTAAGAAAGAAAACACTACTCTGATACCACTTCTTGGTCCCAAAGGAGTCTACAAGAGTTCAATGGATATAGAAACAGTTTGTAGAAGGGGGGGGGGGGTTGAATACAAACAGATAGATTTTTTCGTTTTTAAATAAGTTTATATTAAATAAACAAATTTACAGTTACAAGCGGAATTAGAACAAGTTAAATAACCTATTCTATTTTAACTTACAAGCGGATTTGATGCACAAGAAATTAGAAAGAAAAGAAGCAGAGGTTCAAGGAGAGAAAGTAGCATGCATGAGGATGAAGAAGATATCTTCATCCTATTTATACCCGTTTGCAAGACAAAAGTTATTTTGCCACGTGTCAAACTTTTATAGGAAGCTTGTCCTTTGTCTAAAAAAGCAGCCATGCTTTGGCCGAATATGAACAGTACCATATCAGATTTGATGGGGACATAAGAGACAAGTCGTACGTCCTTTTCTAACATAGTATAAGGTTTTGACTTTTGTACATCGAGGATAAGATCAACTTTAATCTTGTTTGAAGTCTTCACTTGATCGCTGAACTTGAAACTTGAAGGATGAACTTTCAAAGTATCACTGAGACTTCACAAGACTTCACACTGATTTAGATAATCCTTGTCTTGGGTCACCGATGATTTGTTGATGAACCTTCTCTATCATTTGATTGATCTTTTACAGGTTCTTTTGAAGATCTGAAATATGCTTCAAGTATTGGAAAATCAAAGACTATCCAATCAAGGGTTGTACATCAAGATGTGGAATTTTTGATGTATCAACTAACATTAATATTCAGATCACTTGCCGAAATCACCAGCGTAGATTGGTCACCGACCTGACAGATTGGGTCATCAGACAGGTCACCGACCTAACTGTTTGGGTCACCGATCTTGGATGAAGGTCACCGAAGTGACAGATAAGGTCACCGATGGTATGCATTGGGTAACCGATGAATTGGTCACCGATTCATGCAGAGGGTCACCAATGATGTGTACATGGTCACCGAAATTTGCAGTTGCCTTTACTTGAGGTTGTGATAACATGTCACCAATATAAGAATGTACACTTGCCAACACTTAGTGAAAAATGAAGATCACCAAGCAATGTGTAAACTTATCAATTCCAACCTTACAAGCCACTAACCGATGTGATACATGGTTCCATATATCACTTAGCAATTTTCAGAGATAACTTCTTGGCTCACAATAAATGCAAGATACGTGGGCAGTAAAAACTTGGGAAGCAAACCTTAAATAAAGACATTCTCTTTTATTATTATAAAAGGGATGTTTGTCTTTTAGCTAAAAGGTTGGATGGGACTTCACAGAGCATGAAGAAAAGAAGATAAAGTTATCTGACATTGCGTGCTACAAAGAATGGTTCATTCATTATCCTAGTACAGAGGGAGTGGCCTCTTCCTTTGTTCGTCAGATATACTTTCAGCTAATGAATCCTTGACAGCTGCACACATGCATCCCATGCATGGGCACTATAAAAGGAGATGAAGTCCTTCCCATAAATCTCACGCTTTCAACAAATCGTCTGTGTGTTCATTTGTTGGATTCGGCAATCCTGTGTGTTCTAACAGTGTTAGATTAACTTCCTTAGTATACAAGTTAATTACTGTTAAATTAACTTCCTTAGTGTATAAGTTAATTTCATGTGTTTAAATTTGTTAGAATAGTGTGTCTGTTCTTTTCCGCAACAAACTTCTGTGTGTAAATTTTTAATATTTATATTAAATTTTTTAAAAAGAGTATATTCTGTGTGTTTGTATTCAACCCCCCCCCCCTTCTACAAACTCTCTTTTAGATAGCCATCTCAATAAACCAGATCTGTGATGGCTACTAATCCTTCAAATGTTGATGGTGCTTTGCAGACCTCCTCCAGTAGTACATATGATTTAGGATCCTTGGCCAAACCTCCAAGGTTCAACCCAAGTAACTTTGGCTTATGGAAAAATCGTATGCTACTATTCTTGGAAGGGATCGATTGCAGGTATCCTAACATTCTCAGTGAGGGACCTATTGTTCCTAAAATATGGGCTCGCTTTGGCCCGTAAAAAGACGCTGAAGGAAAAGATATAGAGTCAGGTGATGAAAGGAGTGATAAAACTGGCAGATATATCATCAAAGCTTCAAACAAATTTAGTGAAGATGATAAACGCCTAGTTGCTCTAGACACTAAAGTCAAATCTGCTCTTGCTGTATCTCTTCCTGATGAAGTCTATCATTCTCTTCTAAACCTCTCCACTGCAAAAGAAATGTGAGACACTTTGAGTATCTTATATGAAGGTACTAAAGAAGTTAAGAAATCCAACAAGATCTGTCTTGTTAGAAAGTATGAACTATTCTCCCATGAAAAAGGAGAACCCCTCTGCATCTACTTTAATCGCTTTAACTGTCTGTTAAATGATCTCAAGGTTTTTGGAAAAGTGTATGATAACGAAGAGGTTCTCTGCAAGTTTATGGATTGCCTCCCAGACTTTTGGGAAACCATATGTACTTGCATTAAGCAAACCAAGGACTTACAAATAATGCCTTTAACTGCTCTCTATGGAACTTTTCTCCATTATGAACAAACCAAGAACCAGAGAAAATCTCTTATAAAAGATATCAAGTCTTCTTCTGTTGCTTTAATAGGTGATTCAAAATCTTCTTCTTGTGTTCCTAGAATCACCTATCCTTCTTCTGAATCTGAAAACGATATTAAAGAAGATTCATCTCACCTATCAGATGCGTACTATAATGCTGCTGATGATGAGGGAGAAGAATCAGCCATTGACATACTTTCTAATAGTGTGGCAATGATCGCTGAAAACCTTAAGGATAAAAGATTTTCTTCAAACCGCTCTAAAATTCATAGAAAACCTTTTTCTCAAAAACCCTCTTCTGACAAAGCAAATGAAGAATGCTTCAATTGTGGAAAGAAGGGTCACTTTGCTTCTGAGTGCAGATCCAAAGCTTCCTCTAATCTCAAATCTTCTTCTTCTTATGGCCATGACTTCTCCAAGTCAGCTTCTAGGAAGTCTGAAGAGAGAAATAGCCAATTTTCTAAGGAAAATCCTGAATCAAAAGAAACCTCTAGATATAAGAAATACAAAGCTAAATATAAGAGGGAAAAAGAAAGGAACCAAAGTAAAGGTAAAACTTTGGTTGCTGAGACTCATTGCTGGGAAGATGAGCAAACTTCTGAAAGTGAGAGTGAATATGTCACAAAGTGCCTCATGGTCAAAATTGATGAGTTGGAAGACATGGAAAAGTCACTCTACACTGCTCTCGTCTCTGCTGAGGGATCTGCTTCAGGAACAAAGCCCAAGGTACATCCCTTTACCTCTCTCTCTGATGATCAAAAGGTTGATGCCTTTGATTCTTTAACTATTGACTTTTGCAATTTAAAGGATCAAAAGAAAAAGGATGACATGCACATTAAATGTTTAAATGATCAACTTCTATCCTGCTTTTCTAAACTCAAGGACTTTGACAAAATGAAAGCTGATCTAGAAAACCTAAGGTTTTTAAATGACAGCCTTTCTGAAGAGAAAACAAAGATCTCCAATACTCTTGAAAAGGAACAGGAGGTTCTTTCTAAATGGACTAAATCTTCTAAAAATCTAGAAAATATTCTTCTAGATCAAATCTCTTGTAAGGACAAGTCTGAACTTGGATATGGAAAAGATGATCCTCAACCTTCTGACCTTCCACTTCCATCATCTGAGTGTCAAGGCTTTCCTGCTGGTTTCTTCTCCGATGACGATGATGATCTTTTAGATTACTCATCTGAGGATTCCACTTCTGTCCAATTAATAGATTTGTTAGACATGCTAAAAGTAGAGTCCAATGCCAAAACGTTTGGAGTCTTTGTTAAAGCTAAAGAATCCTCTCCTGAGTCTTCAAAAGTTTCAACTCTTCCAAACTCTTCTTCTTCTCCCAAACCTATCCAAAGACTTTTAAACTCTCTACTCCATAAGTCATCAAATGTTCCTGAGTACCCTACTCCATAAAGATTTTCTCCTCAAAAGAAAATTTTTTCTAAATCAAATTTTTCATCTAAAAGGAAATCTCAAATAGTTACTGATTTTATTCCTCGATCAGTGAACTTGAAGAAATCAAGAAATCCTGGTAAAGGCATTCTTGGGCCAAGACCAGGTGTCGGTCACCCCTCCTCTTCTTAGTCATCATCTTCTGTTCAAAGTTTTAATTATATGGATTTCCAAAAGGCCTTTAATATAAAGAAATGCTACAATTGTGGCAACACTCTCCATCTTGCTAAAAACTGCCCAAAAGATCTTCATATCCGTAAAAATAAAATGTCTTCTAATCCCAAAAGACCCATCTCAAAATGGGTACCAAAAGTCTAAATTTGTTTTTGGGTGCAGGTACCAAACAAAGATCATATATGGTACATGGACAGCGGTTGTTCAAGGCACATGACCGGAAACAAACTTCTTCTCTCTAACTTCTCAAAAGAAAAGGGACCCACTGTTTTCTTTGGAGGGAATGGAAAAGGGGTCACCAAAGGATATGGTACCATATCAAATGGAACCATCACTTTCTCTAAAGTAGCTCATGTTGAGGGGCTAATGTACAATCTTCTGAGCATCAGCCAAATATGTGATTTGGGTTATAAGGTCATGTTTCAACTGTGTGTGTGCTTGGTCTTTGATATGCAGAATAAGATTGTACTGGCAGGAACCCGATTGAACGATGTATACATAATCAACATGAAGGAAAGTGCTATTGGAGAAGCTGTGTGTCTCCTCTCTCAAGAACTAGCCAAACAAAGTTGGCTATGACATAAAAGGTTCTCTCATCTAAACTATAAAACCTTGAACAAACTTTCCAACAAAGAGCTGGTTGTTGGAATGCCAAAAATAGTTTTTGAGAAAGAAAAGCTGCGTGGAGCATGTGAAAAAGGAAAACTCACCAGAACTTCCTTTAAAACAAAACAATGCTCATCTATCTCTCAACCTCTTCAAATGCTTCACATGGATCTGTGTAGTCCAGTAAGCACACCTAGTCTAGGTGGTAAAAAGTATATGCTAGTAATCGTCGATGAATTCTCTAGATATACTTGGGTGTTCTTTCTAAAACACAAAAGTGATGCTGCTGAAGAAATCATCAGGTTTACAAGAAAGATTGAAAATTTGATGCAAAGTCAGATGATGGAATTTTAATGGGCTACCCTCTCTCCTCAAGAGCATTCAGAATCTACAACCTGAGAAGACAATGCATAGATGAATCTATGCATGTGAAGTTTGATGAGTTTGAAACATCTTCATTATCTTGTAATGAAGAAGAACTAAATCTTTGGATAAACTCATGTGTTGGTGAAATTCCATCTTCCTCTCAACCAAATCCTTCAAGTCAACAAGATAACAACTCTTCTCAGCCTCCCATAAACACTACCTTATCTCCAGAACCCTCTCTTTCTTCTCCACCTCCTGAAACTATCTCTACAGGAGACCTTACCCACCTTAACACCATATCTCCTACTAACCTACCCTCACCATCTCAAGTTCCTACCTCATCTTCTTCTTCTCTACCTCCTCCCTTGCCTTCTGCACTAAAGTGGACCATGGATCATCCAATAGATCAAATCATAGGTGATCCTCAAGTTGGTGTAAAAACAAGGAGAGGCATAAGCAACCTATGCTTATATGTCAACTTGTTTATATTGTTGAGCCTAAGCTGATAAATGAAGCCCTAGCTAATCCTAGCTGGGTAATTGCCATGCAAGAAAAACTCTCACAATTTGAGAGAAATAAAGTCTGGAAGTTAGTTCCTCGTCCATCCAACAAAACTATTATTGGAACAAAGTGGGTGTTCCAAAACAAGATGGATGAAGAAGGAACTGTCATAAGGAATAAAGCAAGGTTGGTTGCTCAAGGATATTGGCAAGAGGAAGGAATTGATTATGATGAAACTTTTGCTCCTGTTGCCAGGTTGGAAGCTATCCTAATATTTCTTCCCCATGCAGCTTACAAGAATTTTCGGGTATTCCAAATGGATGTCAAAAGTGCCTTCCTGAATGGTGAGCTAGCTGAAGAAGTGTATGTGAAGCAACCACCTGGGTTTGAAGATACAGTCCATCCATATCATGTGTATCGACTAGATAAAGCTCTGTATGGACTGAAGCAAGCTCCTCGTGCCTGGTATGATACTCTCTCAGACTATCTTCTTAAAAATGATTATATACGAGGCAAAGTTGACAACACTCTCTTCTTCAAGAAATCACAAGGTAATATCATTCTTGTTCAAATTTATGTTGATGATATTATTTTTGGAGCCACCGATGAATCCTTGTGTGGTGAGTTTAGCTCCCTCATGCAAAAAGAGTATGAAATGAGCATGATGGGGGAGTTAACTTTCTTTCTTGGTTTGCAAGTAAAACAGTCTTCAGAAGGTATTTTCATTAATAAAAGTAAATACATTAAAGACCTTCTGAAAAAGTTTCAACTTGATACTTGTTCTACCATGAAAACTCCTATGGCTCCTCATCTTAGACTTTATTCTGATCCTGATGGTGTCTCTGTTAATATCATGAATAGAGGCATGATAGGATCTCTTCTCTATCTTAGTGCAAGTAGACCTGATATAATTTTTGCTACTTGTCTATGTGCTCGATACCAAGTAAATCCTAAAGAATCACATCTAGCTGCTGTGAAAAGGATTTTTCGGTATCTGAAGGGTACCATAAATCCTAAAGACTCAGGTTTCGATCTCATCGGGTACTCTGATTCTGATTTTGCAGGCTCAAAAATAGACAGAAAAAGTACAACTGGAAACTGTCAATTACTTGGTAAAAAGCTTGTGAGTTGGTCATGTAAGAAACAACATTCGGTGTCTACTTCTACAGCTGAAGCAGAATATGTGGCTGCTGGAAGTTGTTGTGCACAGATATTGTGGATGAAAAATCAGCTGTGTGATTATAATCAGATTTTCTCAAAGATCCCAATACTGTGTGACAACTCAAGTGCAATAGCCATAACCAACAATCCGGTGCTTCATTCAAGATCAAAGCACATTGATATCAGGTATCACTTTATAAGAGATCATGTCTCTAAAGGTGATTTGGAACTTCACTTTATTCCCACTGAGTATCAATTAGCTGATCTGTTCACAAAGCCCCTTGATAAAGCAAGGTTCAAGTTCCTCATCGGTGAATTAGGTATGATAAATATAGACTAATATATTAGATATAATATATATATATATATTTATATATATGTATATTTATATATATTATATGTATATATATTATATACATTTATGTATGTTATATATATATATATATTATAATATTTATATATATATAAATAAATAAATAAATTAAAAAAAAATTAATAATAATAATAAAATAATATATATATATATACATAAGGTCGGTGACTCACTCACCGACGTCTTCTCTCTCTCTCTCTCTCTATAAACCCTAATCTACCCTCTCTCTCTCTCTCTTTATATAAACCTTTCACCGATAAAACCCTAACCCTAAACCAGTCACCATAGCCACCGACGTCATCCACCGACGTCATCCACCTCTCATCCACTCATCGAAAATAGCAACCAGCCACCGTCTCCCACCCACCGACGTCGCCGACGTCTCACTATCATCCCAGCTCCGACCTCTCTCACACACACTCATCCACCGAGGTCGTCCACAAAGGCCATCCACCGATGTTCTCCATCTAACCACCGACAATCGCACACCTCGAACCCACCGACGACGCAACCACCGACGCCTTCGTAACCATTTCTCTCACCCACCGACGCCGTCGCTCTCTCTCTCATCCACCGATGTATGCATCCACCGACGGTGTACCACTCACCGACGTCACCTATTAAACCCTTCACATTCCTTATCCTTTAAAAGATAACCCTTAGATTACCATTCTTGGTGACTAAGATTCGTTGAACTTATCCCTAATGCAATCATCAACGTCATTAGTGTTAGAAAGCATGCGCCGAATTCAACCCTAAAATCCCTTAGAATTCTGACCTTTCAATCACCTCAGGTCATCATTGTTTTTGAAAGTTGAAATTTCTATCCTATATAACCGTTTCCCCCCATTTCCTTTTACCTTCTTTCACCTTCTTCTTCTCCATATTTCTCTCAAGAATAAACCTGCAACTTTCAAGAATATCCATGGCATCTTCCACCATTTCTCCATCAAACTCTTCCAAAGCTTCTGAAGAACAAACCCTCACCTTTGGATCACTCTCCTTCCCTGCATGCAACTACTTCGGTAGAATTGGAACAGACAAAGCTCACCCAAAATACAATGATGTATGTTGGTTTCTTCAAAGGTGCCCTCTTTAGTATGCTCTAACTGCAAAACCCAAGATGAGTAAGTTTCTTCTGGGTAACTTCTGGCTTACCTGCATATTTGATGCCTCGGATCAAATAATGGCATCTGTCCTAAGTGATGATGAACCTGACGTGCTCTTCGATGTTGAAGACGTACGTACCATTCTTCACTATCCCTCTTATGACTCATATGAGACTTTTCCACTTGAGAACGAACACCAAAAGGTGGTGACAGTTCTAAACTATATTGAAGAAAAGAGGGGTCCAAAATCCAAGGGTCCTGGTACACTGCTAAGAAAGAATGTGGGAAGCATTTGGAACTTCTTCTTTGCCCACCTTATTCTTTGCTTGAGCAAGAAGACAGGAGGTCCGGATCAAGCACCATCTCAGATCACCGAGCTGGCTCATGCTTTGTTTTTTCAGAGGAGGATAGGCTTTGCAGCTTATTTCTTCAATGAAACGATCTCCTCCTTCTCTACATAATGGCGACCTCAGGTACCATTTTAGCGTCTTTTCTCCCTTATTATAAATGCCAAGCTTACTGATAAACTTGAGAAAACGAATGATATTGAATATGATCTCCCTCTTCATCAAGTTGGCAACCAAATTATGAAAAAGGGAGTCTTGGCCACTGACAACCCTCTTAGAACTTCTATGATTGAGTTTGCAAGAAATGCAACTCTTGCTTGGGGAGAAAATGAACCTAGACTTCGGAGACCTTCAGTCACCGAAGCCACCCCTTCTGTCCCTCGAGTCACCGATGTGCCTAAATCTTGAAAGAGATCCAAAGCGTCGGGCACATCTACCTCCGCACCCACCGATGCCACGAAGCCAAAAGCACCTTTGGCTTCTACCCAGGCATCAAAACCCCAAAAGCGGAGAAACTCGAAAAGCCCCCCAAGGACTTCCTCAAAGAAGTCCAAGGGTACCCAAAGGGTCACAACACATAAGCCATCAACCGACTCCCAAAAGTCAGTGGGTGTTGAAAATATCCTCACTAGACCCAAGGAACACTCAACCCTTCCCAGCTCCTCCGTGCCCTCCCAATAGGACACGGTTGTACATAGGGATACACCCACTAGGCCTTCATCAACTTTTTCATTAGTTGATGAAGATGACTTGGAGTCTCCCATCCAAGGCGTCTCTTCACCACCCTTTGAGCTCTCACAGCTCTTCTTCCAAACTCCACATGAGAGTGCATCACAACCAGGTGCACTTGATGGAGCATCCCACTTTACTGATTTCTTATTTCCCGACACTACACCTTGGCCAAGTACGTCTCCCGTACATGACAAGGCTGTTGAGGAACCCATTCTTGAGGAATCCTCTCATCGACACTCTCTTAAACGTGTCTCCCCCACATCTCCTCACTCTCCGAGGTCCCCCCCCCAATTAAACCTACAGGTTTGGTGGATTACTCTTCTAGTGATGATGATGATGATCAGCCACCTAAGCCCCAACCTGCTGCTCCCATGACTTCTCAACAGGGAGATGATCTTATCAAAGCTTTCACCAATTTTTCTCAAGATAGTATTCGAAGGGTTGATGTTTTGGAAGATCATGCAAATAAGGAGATGGAAAGAATGGTCTCTCTTTCTACTACTCTTAGATCAAGCATTGAAGAGTTGTCGGTGAGTCACCCAACTCTTATGACATGCTTGGATCTCTTGCACTTAGATGTCCTTGATCTTCAGCAAGATTTTCTCTCAAGTCAAGCTTCAGTGACCTCCTCCATCCAAGAACTTCGCAATGCCTCTAACAAACAAGCCACCGACATTGCATCCATCCTTTTTAACCAACAGGCAATTTTGGAGTCTCTTGCCTCTCTTCACTCAAAAATTGAAAAGGTCCCAACTTCTCCTCCAACAGTTGAACTTGATGTTGGTGACACTTTCTTTAAAGATAAAGATCGGTTCGCACTTCAAAGGGTAGAGAAGAAAATGGGTGGTTTATGCTCTGATGTTGCAAGGATAAAGAGTTTTCTTTCTTCAGTGCGTTTCAAGGGTTCAACCACATGAGGGGGAGAAATTAGATAAAGTAGAAGTCACAGCCACCGATGCTGTAGCAACAGCCATTGATGTTGCAGCCACAGCCACCGATGCTCCAGCAACAGCCACCGATGTTGCAGCCACAGCCACCGATGCTGCAGCAACAGCCATCGATGCTGCAGCCACAGCCACCGATGCTGCAGCAACAGCCACCGATTCCGTCATTGCAGCCACCGATGTTATGGTCACAGCCACCGATACCACGGTCACCGACGTGACCCCTCCTTTGGTCACCGACGTGACTCCTCACGTGGTCACCAAGTTGGCTGATGCAATTATTGAGGGGGAGAGTATCAGTGCTCGATCCCTTGAAGAGACTGAAGAAGAAAAAGAGAGGAAAAGACTTGAAAAAGCTAAAGGAAAGAAGCCTCTTTCTCAAGATGAAGAGCGTGAAGAGCAAAAGAAGAAGAAAAGATTCAGAGGCCCTGCAGCAGATTCTCTTCGACTACAGCCTGCCCTTTCACTCACCGACCCCCTTGGAGTTATTCTTACTGAAGCTGAAAGGGAGGAAGCACTAAGGGCTCAACTTGAGTACGATCAGACAAATGTACTCAAGTTAGCTCAAGATGAAGCTACTCATGCCATGGTCGCAGATGCTCTTCAAGCTCAGAAAGATGAGCTTGAGAACATAAAGAAAAATTCTGAAGCTGTGAAGACTGTTGCAGAAGCCAAGAAAACCAAGGAGGTTGATTGGTTCAAGAGGAGGCTGAAAAATCGAAAGGATAATTTTAAGATCATCGGTGCCACCATTCACCCTCCAACCAAAATTTCTCCTAAGTTGCTTATCATAATAAAAAGGGTTGACTCACTTAACAAGACTTATGAGATAGAATGGTTGGAGGTCTTGGCGATTACAGAATGGATGGAAATTGGCAATCATGTGTCCAAAATTAAGAGCAAGTACAAAGATTTTGTACTTGATACACGCCGAATTTTTTTCATCAAAATCGTTAAAATTCAAAGGGAACATGATATTGCGGTTACAAGGCTAGAAGGAAAGCAGATGTATCCCATCCAGCAAGGCCTCACTGGAGAAATTATTCCTGCCCCAAGGAATAAGAAAAAGGGGCACTTTTCCATGCTTCATGAGAGAAACATCAAGATAGATGCTTCGGGTATAAATCTCTCCATTCCAATTCCAGCCGCATACCCGGAGCAAACTATGATAACTGAACCTGAATTTGGGGTGTTCTTTGAAGACATCTTTGGAAACATAGGTTTCTTCAGAGCTTCTGACATTCCAAGGGCTCACAACTCCTTCCTCTCTACTATTCTAGGAGTGCCTCTAGTTGAAGACCATGGAATCACAAGGCTTATCTTGGATGAGCTAAAAAGAAGAGAACACACTCCTTAAATATTCTACATATAGTATGAACTTTATTAATCATGTGCTCTGTGTGTTGATTAATAAAAGTTCATACTTTTCTTCATCCCAATTCTTGTTCATACCATTATTTTTTTCTTTGCACATACACATACTTATATTTATATTTATATTTATAATGTATACTCAGTTAAAAAAAATTTGAGTCAAAAGAACCCAAAAGAAAAATAGAAAGGGTCAAAAGTGTTTCTTTCTAACATACAGGTATCATCATCAAATAGGGGGAGATTGTTGGGTCACCGATGATTTGGTGATGAACCTTCTCTATCATTTGGTTGATCTTTTGCAGGTTCTTTTGAAGATCTGAAATATGCTTCAAGTATTGGAAAATCAAAGACTATCCAATCAAAGGTTGTACATCAATATGTGGAATTTTTGATGTATCAACTAACATTAATATTCAGATCACTTGCCGAAATCACCAGTGTAGATTGGTCACCGACCTGACAGATTGGGTCATCAGACAGGACACCGACCTGACTGTTTGGGTCACCGATCTTGGATGAAGGTCACCGAAGTGACATATAAGGTCACCGATGGTATGCATTGGGTAACCGATGAATTGGGTCACCGATTCATGCATAGGGTCACCGATGATGTGTACATGGTCACCGAAAATTGCGGTTGCCTTTACTTGAGGTTGTGATAACAAGTCGCCAATATAAGGATGTACGCTTGCCAACACTAAGTGAAAAATGAAGATCACCAAGCAATGTGTACACTTATCAATTCCAACCTTACAAAGCACTAACCGATGTGATACATGGTTCCATATATCCCTTAGCAATTTTCAGAGATAAGTTCTTGACTCACAATAAATGCAAGATGCGTGGGCAGCAAGAACTTGGGAAGCAAACCTTAAATAAAGACATTCTCTTTTATTCTTATAAAAGTGATGTTTGTCTTTTAGCTAAAAGGTTTGATGGGACTTCACAGAGCATGAAGAAAAGAAGATAAAGTTATCTGACATTGCATGCTACAAAGAATGGTTCATTCATTATCCTAGTACAAAGGGAGTCGCCTCTTCCTTTGTCCATCAGATATACTTCCAGCTAATGAATCCTTTACAGCTGTCCACATGCATCCCATGCATGGGCACTATAAAAGGAGATGAAGTCTTTCCCATAAATCTCACGCTTTCAACAAATCTTCTGTGTGTTCATTTGTTGGATTCGGCAATCCTGTGTGTTCTAACAATGTTAGATTAACTTCCTTAGTGTACAAGTTAATTACTGTTAAATTAACTTTCTTAGTGTATAAGTTAATTTCATGTGTTTAAGTTTGTTAGAATAGTGTGTCTGTTCTTTTCCGCAACAAATTTCTGTGTGTAAATTTTTAATATTTATATTAAAAAATTTAAAAAGAGTATATTTTGTGTGTTTGTATTCAACCCCCCCCCCCCCCTTCTACAAACTCTCTTTTAGTTAGCCATCTCTAAACAGGGACTAACACCTTGCTATCACTGAACCGCTTTAGATCACTAGCTGATTATCTCTTTCTTCAGCTTGGTCTTCGACTTTCGTTGAATGTTCTTCTGGTGTGATAGCTGATCTTCAGGTCTTCAGAGATAGACTTAAGGTTCCTGAGATTTCAGCGATCGCTGATGGCAATCAGCGTATGTTATCGCTGAAATGAACTTGAGTCTATAAATGAGATTTTCATTGAGTATAAAGGAATCATATTCAAATCACTGAGAGGAGTTATGATCAACAGTAACACGTTAGAACGTGATTACTCCGTTGGTCAGTTGACCAAAACCTTTGGTGTATCCTTTTCCATTTCCACTAAAGGTCACTAAACGACTTTTCACTTCCTTATATTAAGATAGTAGGGACTTGGTTCCTGTCATATGTCTAGAGCATCCACTATCAAGATACCAGATACATTTGACATCCTGCATAAGATAAAGGAATTGATTTTTCATAGGTACCCACTTTACAATGGGTCCTTCTATGTTAGTGGAAATACCATGTAAGACTTCCTTCACATTCGCTTAAGAATTAGCTTCACTGGATTTCACCTTAACTGATTTTTCAAGTTTGGCTACTTTCTTTCCATAGGCTATCTTCTCAGCCTTAGTAGTTGTAGGTTACTTGCTTGGAAGTGAGTTGTTTCCTATAGCATTTCCTATAGCTGAAAGAAGCTTTAGTACTGAAATCATAGGTATTAGAAAGTCTTAGGTGAGCAGGGTCAAGTTCAAGAATTCTTGTCTCCTTAGATCTAGGAAGAACAACTAGTTTCTCAAGTTTGGATGGAGTGAGATTATTCAGTTTGGGAGATTTCTTGGCCTTAGGAGTATGAATGACGGACCTGCCTTTATCCACACTCTTTGAACCAATAAGAATAGGTTCAGAAGGTTTTGACTCAGATGTGGAAGAAAACTGAGTCATGGTGTCAAGCATAGAAGAGATAAACCTTCCAAACTTCAGTATGGAATGGTCTCTGAAAGGTTCTTCAAGATCTGAATAATATCCCAGACCACTCTTTATTTTAATAGGGATCTGAGCATTGATGATCTCATTGGATTTTATTGAGGCTTTGCACCATCGTTCAATGGTAGCCTTTTCAGCCTTCAGTTTAGAGATGGCCTTTTTGTGCTCAGATATAGCTTTCTGTTTCTCAATGTTGATTGTGTGATTTACAAAAACTTGGTATTTAAGATCTTCTTCGATCTTAGTTATTTCTTTGATTTTCAGATGGCAAATTTTTTGCTGGTCTTGTAAATCTGAGTTAAATTGTTCAACTTTAGTTTTACCATTTAGAGCATTGCATAGGTCAACAGTCAGCGTGTCGAGAGCTGACATGATATCATTCAATGATTAGGTAGAATCTTTTAGACTTGATACCATCCTAACAAGGTTTGGGGTTGTCCTTTTGTTCATATAGGATAAGATCAAAACATAATCTTGTTGAGCATGATTCATTTGATCCTTGATGTTGAGGCTTAACTAAAGAGTCTTTTGGCATCACTGAATCATGTCAGATTTCACACTTGTAGTAGATGGACTTGTTATCACTGAAGGCCGCATCAGATCACGAACTGTCATTCTCTATCTTCGGCTAATTCCTCAGCCTCATTGAAGGTTTCATTAGCGTGAGTTTTTTCTTCAAGGTTAGAGACTGTTTAGGTAATGTTTCAGCGATAACTGGTCACAGTCAGTAATGGATTCCCTGAGATGGAACAGAAACTAAAACCTAAGGTTTTCACTAAGTACAAAAGGTTATCATTAAATCACTAAAGGAGTCTGGATCAACTCTGAGCCATGTATACTTGCATGATTTACATGTTACTATAGCCTTTTGGGGTTATATTTCCTCGATACCAGGTTCCTATCTTGAATGTTGCCTAGTGAGTAAGCACTACACCCTAAATGAGAACCTTGAGATTGGAACTCTACTAGAGATTGAATGGGCACTAAGATCAGGTATCCTTGAGGTGAAGCCCAGTGGGGTATGTGCACTAAAGGTACTATGACCTTGAGGTTACGCTCGGTAAGTGGTGTGCACTAAAGACATTGGGGACTAGAGGTGACAAATAATATAGTGTGCACTAAAGTCAATGATCTAAGGTGTAGTTCTAACATTGATACATGGCATACTTTTGTGTTCCCACCATGTCCAATGGAGACAACTCTCCCCGGTCACAGAAAGGTGTTCATTTTGGATGTAGAGTTTATCCATATTTTCGATGACATTTTGAGTATGAATTGTTATCCATGATTTATAGTTTTGTGTACTGAACCTTATCCATGTTTTTGGATGTGTTGGCTAGTGGAGTTTTCATGTTTTCAATACTTGAATATTAAACCTCGTTCACGTTTTGGGTGAGTATTTGTGTTTTGGTCTCAAATTAAATGAGTGGTTTGGTTAATGAGGTTTCTTCATGGAAATTGTTAGTTTTGTGAAAGATGTCGCTTTTTACGTGTAATACATTTCATTTTGGAAATTGTGATTTAAATAGGTAGTCTTTCAGTTTACCGTTTTATAATTATGATGAAAACGACTTGAACTCAGTAGGCGTTAAACATAACCTTTTTTATTTGTTGTCATGTGCATCAAGTCCTCGTTGGGGAATATTACTAGTGACACTGTGATGAGACGAGTGCTAGTGAGAGGCACAAGGAGGAATTAGCTATTCGGGAACGTTTTTAGTACTTTGGAGATTGCGACTTTATGGAGTGTTACTAACACCCGACCCTAACCTACACTTGTTGTAAGATTTAGGTTGAACTTTTATTGGCGTTAAACCTTAGTTTGCTATTTAAGTAATAAAATCTTGAGCGTTAAAAGGGAATTTAATCCTTAATTGATGTATTATAACAATTTGAAATTAGTTGTTATTTTCCAGATTTGAGGGTGTTACAGGTCGTAGTAGAAATGTTAATGTCACTGAGGAGCAAACGGTCATTGGTGCAAGACGTGTGAAAAAAAGGTTGCTTGTATAAGATCTTTCTGTGAAACAAACCACCCGAGTTTTCATAGTCCAACAATTCAGTGGCGTGTATGAAGTAGAACATACATTTGATTCCAACGAATGCGAGGAGGGGTAGAAAGTGAAGTTTGCATCTCAAATGCTAAGAGGCCCATCTCTTAAATGGTGGAAAGTCACTAACTCCACCTTTGGAGCTATTATTATCCCATTTCTAACATGGGATATATTTAAGAAGAAAGTTATGTTAGAATATTTTGACGAGCGAGCTATCGACCGAATAGAAGACAAATTCTAGGCTCTCAAGTACGGGAGCATATCTGTTAGAGAATATTTCAGACTCTTCGCTGAGAATCTTGATCTAGTGTGGCATGTGCCCTATGTGAGAAAGAGAAGGTAAAGGCCTACCTTAAAGCTTGTCAGCTGACATGATGGTCGTGGTCCGAAATGCTAAGTCATTTACCCTCCGTGAAGCAATTGAGGATGCACAACTCATGAAGAACATTTATGCGCAAAAGAAAGAAGGTATGTCTTTGACTGGAGAGAACAAAGGGTGAGAAGGAAATTCCGAATCCTTCAAGAAACCGAGATAATTCAATCAAAACCATGGAGTCGACTCTATGCGTGAGACTAGTGGTTCCCCAAACGTCGAAGTATGAATTTTGTACTTTCCACACAGGGACTGAGCCTTGTTATTAGTGTGGCAAGTCCAATCATGTGTTTACGGATTGCTCGGTTAAGGGTCTAGTAGGCTTTCGGTGCAAGCATCCGGGTTGTTTCAGAAACGACTGCCCAAAGTTGAAGACTGGAATTAGCCAAAGAAAGAAAGAGAACCCTCTGAAGGTTCAAGGGAGAGCCTCTCAGATGTCAGCGGATGAGGCTAAGGCGTTGGTGAATGTGGTATCTTGTACGTTCCTAGTTGATTTTGTACCCATTCGTATCTTATTTGAATCGAGTGCAAATGATTCTTTCGTATCGGATTCTCTTGAAAAAGCATGTCTATTCCTATTAGCATGTTAGAATATTCCTTGATTGTAAAGATAGAAACGCTAGCCAAGCTATCATTCGAGAAGTTCTTAAAATTTGTGTTTGGTTATAAAGGGAAAATAATGTTCGGTTAATTCTTACTGATGCCTATCGGTTTCTTTGATTGGTTGGTGGAAAACCAAGTCGAAATATTATGTTCCAAAAAGTTAATTCGCATTCCTTTGTCGAGCGGCGACGCAGTGCTTGTCTACGGAGAGAGAAGAAAAGAGGATCTCGTGGTTATCTCCATGGAAAAGGCACATAAGTGCTTAATTGAAGAATGTTTCTCTTACTTAGCATATGTGTTGGATGCCAAGTTGGATAAGAAGAAGCTTGAATATGTAAGAGTCGTTCGCAACTTATCTAACGTGTTTCCCGATGACATGTCTAGTTTACCACCCGATCGGCAAGTGGAATTTAGAATTGATCTTGTTTCGGGGGACGCTCCAATTTCTAGACACCCTTACCATTTGGTACCGTCTGAAATGCAAGAGATGAGGTCACAACTGCAAGATCTTTTAGAAAAGGATTTCGTAAGGCCGAGCTTGTCGCCCTGGGGAGCTCCGATCCTGTTTATAAAGAATAAGGATGGCACTATGAGAATGTGCATCGATTATCGAGGGCTTAATAAAGCAACTATGAAGAACAAACTTTTATTTCCTAAGATCGATGATCTATTGATCAACATCAAGGAGTGGGTTGTTTCTCAAAAATTGACCTTCGTACGGGGTATCATCAAGTGAAGGTGAAGGAGGATTATGCAGCAAAGACGGATTTTAGAACTCGGTGCAGTCATTACGAATTCTTAGTAATGCCATTTAGTTTGGCGAACGAACTGAGAATGTTCATGGATTTGGTGAACCATATGTGTCTGCCCTCCCTTGACAAGTCGTTAATCTTATTTATTGATGATATACCCATTACTCTAAGAATGAGTCAAATCATGAGCCACACCTTCGGGAAGACCTAGAAGTATTGAGAATGGAGAAGTTGTATGAAACATTTTCCAAGTACGACTTTTGGTTGGAAGAAGTCCAATTCTTGGGTGATGTGGTCGACCATGATGGAGTGAAATTCGACCCATCTACAATCGAAGCGATGATGAATTCAAATCCACCCAAGAGTTTGTCTGAAATTTGAAGCTTCTTGGGTTTGCGGCTACTATTGTAAATTCATTCATTACTTCTCCAAAACAGTTTCTTCTTTGACAGCCTTGACTCGGAAGAATGTGAAGTTTGCTTGTGTGAAGCTCCAATTTTATTGTTGCCAAAAGGGTCCGAAGACTTTGTGGTGTATATTAATATGTCGAAGACGGATTTAGGTTGTGTCTTGATAAAATGAGGCAAAGTAATCGCCTATGCGTCGAGACAACTCAAGGATCATGAGAAAAATTATCCTACCCATGACTAGGAGTTGGCGGAGGTGGTGTTCACTCTAAAATAATGGCCCAATTACCTTTACTGTACTAAGTGCACACTTTTTACCGACCACAAGCGTTTGAAATATGTCATTGACCAAAAGAATTTGAATATTAGGCAATGGTTATGACTAGAGTTTCTTATAGACTATGATTGTGAACCGCTCTACCACCCAGGTAAAGCGAATGTGGTGGTGGACAGATTGAGTCGAAAAGAGTATGGTACTGAAACACGAGTCGTGCTACCAAGTATCAACTTAGCGTTTGGCCTGATCGAGTGAATTAAGGTGTCTCAGGTGGAAGCTCTTATGAAAGAGAACCTCAATAATGAGTTGATGGTGAAGCAACATTTACTCTTGACCAAAGACATCTGTAGGTTGAAACTATTCTGAGGTTGTATTTTGCTTCCTAAGATTAGGGGGTAACTGAGAATTGTTTCTAGAAGACGCGTACAAATCCAAATATTTAATCCATCCGGTTAGCACCAAGATGTATAGAGACTTGAAATTGACGTATTGGTTGCACGTTATGAAGTTAGGCGTGGCAAATTACGTGGAGAGGTGCATGACGTATTTACAAGTGAAAGCGGGGCACCAACGACCATACATGAGTCTTCAATCCTTGGAGATACCGGAATGGAAATGGAAACACATCACTACGGATTTCATGACCAAATTGCCGAAAACTTTAAGGGGGGTTAAGATGCGATATGGGTAGTAGTGGATCGTTTGACAAAAGTGCTCATTTCTTAGCAATGCGAGAAACCTTGTCTATGGATAAGTTTGTGAAGTTGTATATAGATGAAGTTTTCTTGAGGCATGGAGTACCCTTATCAATTATATTCGATCGAGACAGCCAATTCACTTCAAACCGGCTGTCAAAGTGAAAGAACCAATCAATCTCTCGAGGATAATTGGGGCTCTCACCTACCTCTCATGGAGTTTTCCTACAACAATAGTTACCATTCCAGTATTCGAATGACAACGTTTGAAGCTTTGTATGGGAGGAAATGTAGGACACCCGTGTGTTGACTCGAATCTGGTGAGAAACAATTTGTCGGTTCTAAGATTTTCCAACAAACGAATGATAAAATGAAGAGTATACGTGAGTGACTGAAGGGGGCTCAAAATTGTCAAAAGATTTACACCTACAAGAAGAGAAGGCCAATAGAGTTCCAAGTGGGTGATCGTGCTATTTTGAAGGTGTCCTCTTAGAAATGTATCATTTGTTTTGGGAAACATAGGAAGCTCAGTCCTTGTTTTTTTGAACCATTCAAAATCTTGAGTAGAGTGGGGCTCCAAGCCTACAAACTGGAGTTGCCACCCGAGATGGTCGGAATTTACAACACCTTTCATGTGGGTTATCCACACAAGTGTTTGGCAGAAGAAGAAAATGTGATTACTCTCTCGGAGATTCGTGTAGATGAGAATAACCATTGTGTTGAATAGTCGTAAGCAATTCTTAAAAGAATGTCTAAGATATTGCACCATAAAGAGATCATTATGGTCAAATTTCAATGGACACATAACCGAGGCTCTAACATCATGTGGGAAAGGAAAGAGTATATGAAGAAGAATTACCCTCACCTTTCTGGTTAATCTGAGATGTCGAGGACGAAATCGATTTCAAGGTTCGGAGGATTGTAACACCGAATATTTAGTTAACTTGAAACGATCAGAATTTATCTGCATTTCCTTTCCCAGTGTATTAAAATTGTCTCTCCTTGAGCAATTTATGTGTAGAATGTTTAATGAGTTTAAAAGCCTCGGAAAATGAGTTGTGGGGAAGGAAACAACAGGGAATGTGAGTATTGTGCGACTAAAGTCGCATCAAAGCCGCTTTAGGCATTGTTGGTGCCCGGCTAGTAGACCTCAGGCGACCCTGATGTGGCCAAACCCGTCGGGGAGTCTCTTTAGGAACTATTTGTGTTGAATTGAAAGTCGCACGAGCGACTTTGGTGTAACTAAACCCACATCAAAGTCTCGGAAGTGAACTATGGTAATTAAGCCAATTTTTCCTAGGGTTTCGTCTCATTTACCTCACATTTCTTCTCTCTCTGTTCATTTAAACCTCAAAGAAAACCCTAAGTTTGAATTGTTTATTCAAGGAGAATAAAAGTCACTTCCAAGCTGAGATTCAAGAAGTAATGGTTAAGATTCAAGATCTACTCAACTTCTTCTCTATTTTGCTAGGTTTTAGGTTTTCTACAAAACCTAACTTGTGACTTGTGATTTCATCCTATACTTTTACTAAACCATGTACATGTCAAAATGTTGTATTTTAGTTCCTTTTAAAGCTAATGTTTCAAGTATTTTGATGATTTTGGATTAACTAGGCCAAATTTGGGAAGTTGGGGATTTCATGCCTCTTGATAAAACAAGTGTTGGGAGTAGTTTGAAATCCATGGGAGATGGTTATTTCAAAGTATTGATGAGTTTTAGAACCTAAACATACATTATATCACTGGAGGAGTCAAACTACAGACCATGGGTGGTTGAACTTGATGACTATGTGACCGTGCCAATCTATTTCTAGCAAAAGAGCATATCTTAGTTCATTGGGGGACTTGAACTACAGACCATGAGTGGTTTAACTCGATGACCAATATTCCATAAAATAGAACCTCTTTAACATTGAAATGTGGCTTACTTTTGTGTCACGTCAATGTCAATGGTAAATCAGGTATCCCCCGTCATCTTATAATGTTTTACGCCTTCCAAAGGTAAATATGATTTTATTATGTAAATGGACTTGTCTTAAAGCTATGTTTCCAATTTTAATATTTTGTATTTTTATTTAATAATTGTTTGTTCCCACTTGGGGTTAAGTCTAAGATTTGTTCTTAAATGACATGTATATCATGCTCCCTTAGCGGTGGGGCTCCTAAAGCCTGAGTGGAGTTGTACGTGCCGGTAGAGGCATTTTCGGGATACAAACTTTTGGATGTCATTTGTGGAGTTAATATTAACAACATCCGATTTGTAATCTTGATCTAGAATCAATTTAGATTAGTAGATTGTCAACTAATGTCCGTTAACTTTGTAAACTATCATAATAGTTCCCCTTTTATTGGTGATTATATTTGATCTAGTCTTAGTCCTTTTTGATCCAACACATTTAAATTGCCTCATCTTTTAAGGTTGTCATAATATGTATGTATCAGGGATGGACCCAAAAAGATTTCAAGTGATTAAACCGTTTAACTATAAAAAAATTGTCAAGATATATTTTCCACAAAATTATAATTGGTCTATTAGTTAATTCATTGATTTTCATATATGAAATCTTAAGTTCAAGTCTTTTATTGTGTATTGTCAAGATATATTTTTTTGATCATTAGCAATAAATAAATATTATTATTTTCAAATTAAGTTTAAATATTTGTAAATTCAAAATAAGTTTCCATGGAGATTAGCAGCCATTTTTAAAATATGAAAATTAAATATGCGATTACGTGAAAGAATGAAAAATATGTGGATGACGAAATGGAGAGGGATGGAAATAATACATTTATATAGAGGTCCCTTTACTATCATTAATTAACAAATCTTGACCAAATCAAAGTCACATGATAGCCACCCATGTGTTGTTAGGGAAATTTACACTCGCCTCCTTTGATTTTTAATATTTTACGATAATAGGACGATAGTTTTAAACAAAGACTGGAAAACCCCTGCTTTTGAATTTAGCTGGTCAACACGTTCTGATGATTGTTTGATTGTCAAAAGCTAACACACTTTCCAACACCACTTTTTCCAAAAAATGGGTTTAGTGTTTTTCTTTTTAATTAAATGTTTTCGAAAAGAAATTCCCCGACTTTTAATTAATGGAAAATTAAAAACTAGATTTAATCTTTAAAAAAACTATACATAACTCCAAAAACTCTTTTAATCTCGTAGTTTACGGTACAGATGTTAAATATATTATTTGGATAAAAAGTTGATTAGCAACAATTGTAACCAGGTTTTAAACGGAACCTGCTTTTCAAGGACACCATGTAAATTGTAAGGCGACATTTTAACACTCATTTAGCGGAAGAGCCTATGATCGAACCTAAGACCTGTTATATATTTAGGCAAAATCTCCCTACTACTTTGTCAACTGAGCTACACGTCAAATACGATATTAAATATATTATTAAAATACATAATAGATTTAATATACAATAAATTTTCAAATAAATAGTATTTAAAATGATAATATAATTAAATTTATTGTTGGCAATAATAAAAAATAATATTTTTAAAAAGTTTTTTATATTGTAAGATTTTTTATAATGAAAGATTATGATGGAATCGGAATGTTGAATTTCATAGATCAAATTCATTTTCCTCGTTTGTGTCATTTTTTTTATGAAAGACATCTTCGGATTACATTGAATTCCACAACTAAAGAAAGTGGACATTTCTTGGCAATAGGATGGTATTTTGATGGATATGAATGTTCTAATTTCATAATCCTAAATTTGTCTCTTAACCATATTATGATGAAATAGTCGCACACCTCCTTCTCTATATGAACCACCGTCGACCACCACCGATATGAACCACCGCCGACCACCGTCTATCTGAACCACCACCAATTGGAACCACTGCCGACCTAAACCAATCTACACCACCGTCGACCTAAACCAATCTGAATCACCGTCGATCTAAACCACCACCATCTAAACCACCGTCAACAACCACCGATCTAAACCATCGTCGACCTGAACTACCGTCAAGCACCGCCATCTGAACCACCATCGATCCGAACCACCGTCGATTACAACCATCTAGAACCACCACCGATGTGAACCAAACAGACAAATTCCAGTTTCTTTAACATATTACATTCTAATTCTACCAACCAAACATGTGGTCAAACCTGACAACATTCAATTCCAATTGCTTCAAAGTCATATTTTTTGACAGATTCCATTTCATCCAAAAATATTCTGCGAACCAAATGCCAGCTAATAGATTCCTCAAAATAAACAATCAAAATAATATATATATATATATATATATATATATATAGGGAGAGGTTCAAATGAGAATTTTGCTATTTAAAGGAACACCCTTATGACCATATATGATGCGGGTCCCACACAATATAAAATCATATCTGATTCAATGGTGGGCCTCATTGAATCGGATATGATTTTATATTGTGTGGGACCCACATCATATGTGGTCCTAAATATGTTCCTTTATTTCTTTAAATAAAGGATGTTTACTTATGATCCCTCCCATATATATATAATTTTAAAACTTACTTTGTTTAAAAATTACAAAACAGTAGTTATATCAACTTATTTCACATATATAATAAAATATTGGTTTGAATATAATGAAAAGTATTTTTCCTATCATGTTATCGTTTTAGGCATCCTCCAAATTTTAATAATTTCACATTTTTTCAAAATGTTAACTTTCTATTTTAGAGAATATGTTAACAATACTCTTAATTTCTCTCTATATTTGTTTATTTTAATTTTTTTTTAAATCTTGAAGGTTGGACTTTGTGTATCGTGGACTCGTGGTGGATGGAAAGAGTGTGTAACATAAACATCCAAATATTCGAAGGTGAGAATAAAAAGGGTATTTTTGTACGCTTTAGATAAGTTTGAAAGGTCAAGAGTTTGGAGAAAATGTTTAATAGGTAAGTGGCTTGTTGCAAGGCGTGTGGCCAAATGGGGGTTAGAAGTAAAGTGTACTGAAGAAGAGTGGGAACCATATTAGTGATGGTCCGGATTTTTCATTTGGACTTGACATTCTGAGAAGAGATAAATAGGCATGAGAAACGAAAAGATAAACCACTTTGCTTACAAACAAATTCCCAAAATTAACAATTATCGAATTGTTTCACATTATCAAATTGGGTTGTTTTAATATTCCGTTCAAATTGAGTCCGGATGAAAGAGTGAAACGATTTGAACGTAGAAAACACTTGTGATTTACTTGCCAATGGAGAAGTCCACAACGCGAGAAATCATCTAATAAGAGAAATTAATACCGATGACATGCGTAACTAACAATAGGAGATGTCCATACATCACTATATATAATATCAAATGGCATAGTTGTGAATTTATTAGAGGAGAGAAATGGTAAATTTATTTGTTTCCCAAGATAACAAGAAGCACAAGAAAAATAACTAGGAGAGTAAGAACATTCGAAACATTAATTTTTCCTAAGAACTTAAAAACTAGACGCCCCCAGATGACTTAAACGTTGGTGCTTCAAGGTGGATGATAAAACAATAAAAGAGGAAGGTGAACGATCTTGAAAAGAATGAATGTTGTGGACATGATATATATCTCCATGACTCTCACATCTCATTAGATCTGTTCGAAAATCCTTCACAAAAAAACCAAACGGGTCAAACTCCACAAAAACTAAATTATCATGTGTACATTTCCTGACGTAGATTAGATTTTTGACGATTTTTGGAACATGAAGAAGATTTTATAAGGTGAGTGGTTGATTGGGTTGTAGAAGCGTGATTTATCCATAACCATGAATCAAATAGAACCACCATTACCAACAATTATATTATTAGGTATGCTTAAATGAGAATAAGACGTGAGAATACATGATGTTACTGTCATGTGAGAGGTAGCCCATGTCTCCTAGTGAGAATGTTAAGGTAGACCTCAAGCAGAAATCCTCTATTCAAAGGGACTTTGATTAGTTGAAGTTAAAATATTGATGCGGTAGTGGTCTATTAAAAACTGTTTATGCAAGATTCCTTTACCACTTAGGTAACTTCAACATTGTAGAGTTTAATTTGATTCGTAGGGAGTTTGTTTGGTTATAGCCATATGAGCTTTTTGCGAAGATTATAGAAAGGTTGAATGTAAGGAAAAACAACATCTCAGTTTGATTGAGGTTGTTAGAAAATTTAAGAGTAAATTCATTTTGAGCATCAATTGTAGAGTTGAGCCATTGAGGTTGTAAGTCATCCTCGAGGTAGTATGAGTCACCTAAGGTTGGGCGGCAACCGAGCTCTTATCGTTATAAATTGATTAATTAGGCTATGATGCTCATCTCGATATCAAGGTGATGCATCACATTTTGAAGTTCAGCTAGTAATGGTTCGCTATAAGAAACAAAGTGGCAATTTTCGGTAGGGAGTAATCAGGTCGTACTTGAGGTCTTCGTCATAGGATTCTTATCCTCTTTGAGAGGAGTTGTCGACAATCCATCTATCAGAGCTGTGTTTTGGGTTGAGAAAATATTTTGAGAATCGACTAATCCCATTTGAGTGGAACTTTTGAGTGTGTGAACGGTGCTAGATTTCGAGGACGAAATCTTCTTTAAGGTTGGGAGAAATGTAACACTCGGAAAATTTTGTCATTTCCTACCTTTATATTCCGTTTGATATTTTGACTTTAAAACTCATCTTTTATTGGTTACATCGTTAGAAGATGTTATGGTGTGAATTTTATGCCAAGATGCAAGGAAACGGTGTTCTGGAAGTCAAATTGAGGTCAAAGCGGGTTTTGATGCTTTAGGGTATGTTTGAAGAATTTTTGGACAAGGGCGACTTTCCATGCAAGTTAAAGTGCTTTAGGGTCTGTTTGTAGAATCGCCTCATCAACAATGAATCAAATATAGACTCGCGAGAATCTCTGAGTGTTCAGGCATTGAATCACTATTAGATTGAGATTGGATTTTCGAACAAGGGCGACTTTCCATGCGGGTAAAAGTGCTTGAAACCCCGCTTTAGTTCCCAGATCAGCTTTTAAGCTGATTTTTCAAGGGTTTCTTTCATTTTATTATATCTTCTTCATCTCTCATGAATTTGAGGCGATTTTGGATGCCCTAGGTTCGTTCCTGGAAGCTCATTTAGAGGATATCAAGGAGGATTAAGATACCATGGAGGATTCAATAGTATATTCTATAGAGGTAACATCTTTTTTTTTCTTCCCCTAAAAGCTAGGTTCTGTGTGTTTTTCATTTTCTTCCATATTTGTCTTAGGTTCTTGGTTCCTTTAGGTGGAAAATATTCTTTGGGAGATTGTGGATCGAAGATTTGAAATACCTACTTGTAGATCTCAAGTTTCTTCAAAAGAAGCTCAAGATTGGGGTAAAACCTAGATTTAACCTAAATCTTGTAAGGTGAGTTCAAATTTCTTTATGAAAACTATGTACATGCCAAAAATATTCATTTTGAAGTATTAACATGTTTACTTGTTATTTATCAACTGTGTTGGTATTTGGTGAGGTTTACATATTTGGTATAAATGGTTTTATAAATAATGTAAAATGCATATACTTGGGTTTTTGGACATCTTGAAATATAAAGCATGTGTGTGGGTTGATTTGATGATTTATATCATAAATGGAAGTTATTTGGTGTTAATTCATTTCGGTGTATTTGTTTTGTAAACTATTGGAAAATAGACATTATTGCATTATGAGGGGTTTTGGAAATATGTGAGCATCATTTCATTTAGAAAATGGTTTGTCTTAATTAAATATGTTGTTTTTGAGAAATCACTTAAGTGTTGAGTTATTAAGATTTTGCTTGGTTTTGGCTAAAAAGAGTCTTGGGGACATTTGTCCGATTTAAATTATTATATGTCGAGCTTTTGGATTACATGCAGTTACGGCACAATTATATGATATATACTTTGAGTGCATTGGTCATTCATTTTGGAGTCATGTAATTTAGGCTGAGTTGCATTAGATCCATAGGCACTTGAGTCAGTCACTTGGTTATTGAAAGACTTTCGAGTCCCTCGTTTAGTGGCCACACGCCGTTTGGGTTTTGGTAGTCGGTATTATAGAGATGAACCTATATGGAGGATGCCTCTAGAACCATGGGTATTGCAGAGATGAACCCATGTGGGTGATGCCTCTGGGACCCTTGGTATTGCAATCAGGAACTCGTAGGAGTATGCCATCGGGACCCATGTTTAGAGGTTGGTGTCTCTCATAGTACACCTTGGTATTTTAGGGATAACCCATGTCGGGTCGGGCCCCAGTGCCATTAGGATTTGGTGCGAGTCTATGGCATCTAAGTAGGCATGGGATCGGGGTGTTACGGAGATGAATCCATATGGGTCAGGCTCTGGGACTTTAGGTATTGCGGTCGGTACTCGATAAGGGGTCAGACACCGAGACAGTGATCGTAGGGCGCTACTGCTACTCGATAATGTTGAAAATATGGTTTTACCTTGTATTACGCCATTGTCGACGGAAACAGGTCTCCGCCGTCACCGAAACAGGGAGTATTACCCGTAAGTTATGCCAAAACAACACCTTTTGGTATTACCCATAAATTATGCCAAAACAACACCTTTCGGTATTACCCATAAATTATAATATTGAATTATTGAGACTTAACCAGGTTTTGGTGTTTTTGGATTAGCCTTATCCGAGTTGGTATTTGTGCATTAAACCTTGTTCATGTTTCAAGTAAGTTTTGGATGTTGGGTTCATATTTGAATGAGTATTTCGATTTAAAGCTTTCATCAGTAATGGTATTCGATTAAAAGTTTTTATCACGGAAATGGTGATTTTGGGAAAAATGTTGCTTTTATAATGAAGTCATTGCATGTGAGAAATTATTATTTAATTAAGTAGTCTTTCGATTTCTACCATTTATAGGTAAGTTATAAACTCTTGAACTCACTAGGCGTTAAGCCTAACCTTTTTTATTTGTCGGCATGTGCATCAGGTCCTCGTTGAGGTTGGTGCTAGAAACACGCGTTGACTTGAGCGTTAGGGAGTGGCACGATAAGGATTTAGCTATTTGGTGACTTCTTCCACATTTGTAGATAACGACTCTTATTGGGTTTAGTAACATCAACCTTGTCCTAGTCTTTGTGCAAGCCTTGTGTTCGCATTTTAAGTAATGACTTATAGAGAGAGATTTATTCTTTAATTGTTGTATTATTGGAAACTTTAATTTAGTCGCTCTTATCAGATTTGAGGGTGTTACAGATCTGACATATATTTTAAATAGCTCATCCCACGTGGCGTAGTGGACGTTCTCTATTTCGAGAATGATGGAGATATGGTTTTTTATATTTGATGCCATAAGGGCAGGATGAGGAGTTGACATGGAGGTTAAAGGGAGGAATACTCTAGGATCAGTTATTGATCTAATACCATGAAAGAGAATAATCCGTGATATTTCTCATCAACCAAAGGGAACTGTAAATATAATATACAACATAATCAACTCCTATAATTATGGAGATCTTAACTACCAATAATACCTTATTCTAACTGATACAAAATCACAATTATCTATTTTAACATTGTTATTTAATATAACGAATAATAATTGATACAACAAAGTTTTAAAATTACCTACTTTATACCATATTAATCAATACCTTGTTGATTTTGTAATATTTGATAATATGGATATCCATTTACAAAAGGATTACGACGAACATATGATTAACTTGCCCTAGCGGAGCGGTCATTGCTTGCACAAGGAACCATATTAGCTCCATCATTCCATTATTGTGTCGGCAGGCCTGAGCGAGCGAGGTGGGCTTATATTAGATGGAGGTGCTACGAACATCTGTGTCGGCTGACGCATCGGGTAACCATGCATTCCTCTCGGGTTAGGCTCTCATGCATCCGGGCACGTCATCATGATGTTACGAGATCAACATGTTACGGGTATAGTGGATACAAAATATAAAATTTGGAAACTTCTTTGTTAAATTTATTGCCAAAGTTTTTTTTTTCATTTCAACAATAAATTAATTTTTTTTGTATTTTAATTCATTTTCTTTTTTAGTTGTTTTTTCCTTAGTTCCAAAACCATATCTAAAAATTAAGGGTGTTCAAAATACTGTATAACCCGTCTGCACCAAACCAAACCGTGCAATTTAGAAGGTTTACAGTGTACGATTTAAGGTTTATCTTTTGTAAAGATTATAAAATACTCAAATTGTGGTTCAGACCACACTAAAAACGTTTTTTTTTCTTATTGGACAAACTATATCAGGTCAGGTCTATGGATGGATCCAGATCTACAGGCCGGCCGGCCCCGGCCGATAAGCATAGAGAATCTATACTTGAGCGTTCAACTGGGCCCTTGACAGGATAGGCGAGGAATCACTCTTAATCTTTGTTATTGGGGCCTACAACTTCTCCAAGCCAACTAGCATCCTTTTTCACTGCGCATTTCTCGAGCTTGATACTATTAATAGTTAATTTCATAGCTAATAACATTTATTTTGATTGGCCATATTTTAATTCAACTTTTCTGTTTTTTTAATATAATTTTAATTAATAATTAAAATATTATACTAATCTATGTATTATCTGTCTACAATTCAATTATGTATTTAACCATGTTAATACATGTTACTTCAAAAAAACCATGTTAATACCATTCTAAATAATATTTTTATGCCATGTTTTTTGTGAAATTTACATAAACATTATATGTTTACTGTTAATTCAAGCCATTAATGATGTTACAAGTTACAACAATACCATCAATTATATATTATTATGACTGATTTACATAAATACAAATGAGTAGTTTATTTGACATAGAAATTAGAATTTTACACCCATCATATTTTATTAGGGTTTTGGTATATAATTAGTAATATTACCAAAATATGAAGGGGGTAGAGTGTAGTTTTCTATCTTTGTTGGATAAGTACTAAAATATTCCAAGTTAGCATTTGTTTTTCAGTCTCAGAAGGTTCAACAAAACTTCTCCCTCAAATCCTAAAAGTCAAAACTTTCACCTTTGACTATTCCAGCACTTGGATTTAGTCTTCAAGAAAGACCCTTCATATACATTAACACATCTCTCTCACCATTTTTATACCCATATTATTGTCACAAACACACACATTCCACATAACTTAAAAATCTCACAAATCAACACATTCTGTAACAACAATAACAAGAAGAAGAAGAAAGTATGGCTTTCATTTGTGGTTCTTTCCACAGCCAAGATCAAGAAGATGCTTATGAAGTTCTTTGGCCATTTCCTTCCACATCTCCAAAAAAACCACAAAAAAGACGACACATTTTTGGCAGCCGAAGAAGCAAAAACGACACAAACCCGTATGCGGATCGTGGGCTTGACAAGTTTGAGGCGCTTTTGGCCGATCTCGATCACAAAAGACAGAAGATTTTAACTCAGAAAGGATCAGAAGATGTCTCCATGGTTAAGTTCGTTTATAGAAGCCCCAATGAAGAAGTCAAACCGATCGTTATTAAGTTAAGACAACAAAGAAAACACGATAAAACAAGTTTGTCATTGCAGACTCCAGAATCGAAACATGAAAAAGATGTTGCTTTTGTTCTAGATAAAAATGGTGGGAATGAAACCGAAGAAGAGAAAAGAGCGAAACCCGCATTGGTTGATGATAAGTGTAAGAAGGTGATTGAGAAGATTAAGTGTGATGAATGGGGAAGAAAGGTTAGAGAATGGTGGAAACCTTCTTGTTATTTGCCGTTATTTGTGATCTTAATCTTGGTTTTATTGATGTTTTGTGGACGATCTTTTGCGATATTATGCACTTCTCTTGGATGGTATCTAGTACCCGTAATTAATGAGACGTTACATATTCAAAGTAGTCGAAGAAGATCACGAAGAAAGGTCAACAACAAACAGATGAAACGATAAGCAAAAACGAAGATTCAATCTCTCATTCTTTGATTTTAATGATGACCCAAATTATTAACAACTTCCTTTTTTTGGTTTGTTTTTATATGGGGTTTTTGTTCATATTTTTTTTTTATAGATTTTGTTTGTTTTAGTGGCGTGTCTGCCTATGTATAATTTTTTTCCCTTTATTTGTTTGTTTGTTTTTCATGTAGAATTAGATATGTCGAGCTTGATTGAAAGTTCAATCGCTGGTTGTTTGTATCTTTTGACAAATTTCATAAATGTAAATTAATGATGACATTTTTAAGAGCTCGTGTTAATTTCATTTACTATATTATAAATAGTGAATTAATTTGTTGTGTATTTTCTTATTTTTTGCACTAATAATATTGTTATCTTCTAAAAAAATTTATAAACTATGGACAGAATTTATTTTAATCAACAATTATCTAATAAAGACATATTTTTATAGTAAGAATACAAGTTTTCGTGTTGCATACATATACTTAATTAAAGAATAGCTAGATAGTTTATGATAACTTTGAAATCCAATTTAATTCAATTAATTTATTATATTTATTTTATTAATCGCAGGGGCGGATCTAGCTTAGAAGGGGGGGGGGGTCCCATCCCCCCAGTAATATGTAAAAAAAAAAAATTATAGACTAAAAAATATCAAAAATACTGTATTTAGGCTTGATTCCCCCCAGTGAAAAAATTCAAGGGACCCCATCTTACCGGCGATTGACAAAAACCCTGAAAGACTCTCTTGAAATCAATAAAAAACCAAAAAAATCTTTCGAAATCGATAAAAAAATACTAAGAAAATCCTTCAAAATCGACAAAAATAATAAGAAAATGTCTTGAAATCAACTAAAAAACTTTAAAAAATTTCCGAAACACGTCGGGTGACTTTACACGCCTTTAGTCTATTTTAATGGGACCCCGGTGAATAAAAATCTTGGATCCGTTACTGATAATACGTATGTGGATATTAGTAATCTATCTTATTATAATTAATTTTTTTTTCTTTTGATGTTTATCAAAAGAAATACTAAGTTTCCTTAATTGTTTTCCACAAATTTAATTGTTTAAATATGGCTTAAAAATCAATCAAATGAAGAATTCTTTGTTTTCTTCCAAAGTCATGAAAGGAAGCTCACGATCCATTATCGCCGTTCAAGAGAGAGTTTCATACACAATCCTATGTTTCAAGAATTTCTTTTTCCTTTCTCCTAACTCACACATTCAGGTACAAAGACTTTACCATTGGATTCGTATTTAGGATGTTTTTTATTTCTCCCAACGCGGTTTTCTGTTTCGGTAGTTCTGTTAACTCGTTGAATACAAAGATGATATCCTCTTATTCTTCCATCAACCATTGGCATATAAATGAACGTAAATCAACGAAGCACTGGAGGCCGATGCTTAAGGAGATTGCAGAGGACCGCGTCCACGACAATGCTTAAGGAGATCTAAGAAGAAATGCTAAGCCAGATGGAAGAACTTGATCTAACTTCTATGAAAGCGGTTGAGCAAATGCTTGTTATCTTTGATACCACATGTACCACAATGTTACCCCTATTAAGGTAGTACAATGAACCATATATTTGAGATATCATATTATACCATTTAATAGGGAGATCACAACGTAAACAAACAGGGTACGTTTTACATTTACATACATAGTTGTGTGATTAACTCATATCAAAGGTACCACAACGTCACCCCTATTAAGGTAACACAGTAAACCACATATTTAGGATACCACATTGTAGCACATTATATGGATGTCACAATGTCCCATATATGAGGTATCATATTCAAGAAAAAAAATCTAAAACCCTTAAAAACCCATGGTGTGGTTCATTATGAAATCAAGAAAAAAAATATGATACCTGGTTCTTCGTATTCCTCCATTTTGCACAATCTTTATCACTTCTAGGGGTTTTTTTTATATTATAAGTTATCATTTGCTTAGGGTTTATATTCGAACTAAACTAGAGTAAAATCCTAGTTTGAAATTGTTTGATTATGTTGGAATGATCGGATAATTAGCATTGATAGGCTGACGTGATTTCGGAGCATGTCTAAAATGGATAATCATGAATCATAATGTATAATGACCTTTGTACCCTTATTAACTAGCATTAAATCTTGATTGAGCGTTCATTTTGGGTTTTGTTAATAAATTATTGTTTTTAATCTTAACCATTGATTATTAAAATGTGTGGTTAAGATTGGATCTCACTGTTATCACAAACAATTGAATTCTCCCTTGAATGACCCCCTATATATATACATACACACATATACTAGTCTGTTTTCATTAGACCCGTCAGACCATATTTTTACACTTAAAACTTTAGAGAAAAACATTGTGAAGGTAAAAAAAATCCGAACCTTCGCAACGAAAACACCCACCTCCATAGTGTTTTGTTGGTGAAGTTTCAAGTGTAAAAATGTGATTTCACTGGTCTCAAAAAAATAGTCTACTCTCACATGATCGTAAGTCATATATATATATAGGGGATGGATCATACGAAAACCACCTCTCTTTAAAAGAACAAATGAACTCCCTTTAGAACCACATATGATGTGGATCTCACACAATAAAAAAAGGGAATTTAATTAAAATTGACATTTTAGAAAATGGACTTACCAAAATGACCAATATCTTTTTTGTTTTACCAAAATGACCACAATACATGCGAAATGGCTCTCGATACACACCTCAGATCGAGTGGATTGGTCAAAGGGCCAAAACGACGTCTCGTTTTGGCCAAAATTCCTCCGCCACATACTGAATACCTCCGCCACATGGCGGAGGGGCCCAAAACGACGTCGTTTTGGGCCGTTTTTGCGTATGCCTTGGACCGTATCAACGTACCTCCGCCTCGCCGTATAAATACCTCCGCCACATGGCGGAGGGGACCCAAAACGACGTCGTTTTGGGCCCTTTTTTTGCCTGGAAACCCTACTTTGTAAGAGAATATAACAGGTTACCTACTTTGTTTTTTTCACTGATAAATTCCACAATTGCCTGATAAATATCCTGATAAATACCCTACAATTGCATGATAAATTCCCCTTACACTAGTAGTTTTAAAGATCAAGAGCAAGATTTCAAATTATATTTTTTTTGGCACATTGTTATACATTACGTTCGAAAAAATACGCTTCAAGACATTGAATTTTGCAATTTTCAGAAATGGCCAACGTTCGTCAAGTAAGTTTTTCTGTTCTACGATTTATTGCTTAAAACTACTAATATGTATTGAAAAAATATGTTTTAAAATATTATTCTTAAAACGTTTGTCAAAAATTTATTGCTTAAAACTACTAATATATATTATTTGCTTAAAACGTTCGTCAAATATTTTTCTGTTGTACGATTTATTGAACTGTTTTTTTCACTGTTGTACGATTTAAAAATGTTCTATAAAAATAATTCCAACTTTTACCGTATTTTTAAAAGTTATAAAAATAAAAAACTAAATGGTAGAATTTTAAAAAAAATTATATAACGAGACTTTGTAAAGAAACTTAACCAAAACGTTAACCCTAACTAAGTTAACAGAACTAACGGAAAAAAGCACTAAAATTGTAATAAATCTTAACGGAAGTATATATAAACTGTCTATATGTGTTACAATGTAGGAGGATTTTACGTACTCGTCATTGGCGTTCAAAAGTCGTCTTACCATGATAAAAGATATTAGGACGGTTTTGAGCTTCGATGATGGCAAAACAATTTGCGTTCAGGCGTACACCTTTCGGTCCATGGTTGGACCTTGCCATCACTGCCCACGATCCGTTGTTAGTCAACATGTTTCTGCAGATGGAGGTTTCTGCTACAAACTCAGAACCCGACGAACTATATTTTGACGTGTTTGGGCACTCATTATGTTTCGGGCGACGGGAGTTCTGCCTTATTACAGGACTCTGTTTCGGACCCACATCCTCCCTTTCTTCCATTCCAACACAAAGTTTCGTTAGTAGGGTATTTACCGATGAGGACCCAAAAACCTTAAAGACTTCAACTGTTTATGACCGGATGATGATGAATTACATGAGTGACCTACCACAAGACGATGTTATTTGTGTGTGCTTAGTGGTAATGGTGGAACTTGTATTCATGGGGCGTGAGCTAAGACAGTTTGTTAGCCAGACAGTTCTTAGGGCAGTCGAGGACTTACAACTATTTTTCAATTATCCGTGTGGTGAACATATATGGGGCCATACTTTCAAACAAATGCATAAGGCTTACAGCAGATGAGTGAAAAAAAATGATCCGTCAGCATGGACGATGTCTGGGTTTACATACGCTTTCAAGGTTAGACAAGTAGTATAAATGATTTTTTAATAACAATTGGTTTCCTAATTTGAACGGTATGTAAATGTTTTTGGTGTGTAACTCTAGATTTGGATCTTGGAGATGTTTCATGTCGCCCTCCACCATTTCCATAAGCAAAATGACAGGTATCCTAGAGGACTTTCCTGGAGTCGGACTACTACTACTAAGATGTTCGATAGGTCGATTTGCCTTCAGTTCTTCAAGTCAGTTGGTGGGGTAAGTTATTTGACTATCTTTCGAATTTGATAGGAAAACAATAATCACTCAATGTATTGATTTTGTTAACATATTTAGCAGATGTCGGGCCCATCCTCGCTACTTACCAGTACTTCTGCGGAGGAGCAGATGGAGTGGTATATAGAAAGTTGTCCCCATTTCCGTCCTAAGTCTCGCGACCAATATCAAGACAAGTGGGACGAGCTGGCGGAACTCCAGACCAAGACCGATTCCAACACCCGACGCCTTAATGAGCTTGTGCTGTCTTTCGGCGCACATCAGGTCACTGTTGAACAAACAATTTACCGTCCTCTATATTTACACCATGTATTGATACTACCGTACATGGTTTTGCTAGATGTCTGACGTCCCTGCACCGACGACTTACTTCAATCAGTTTGTGGTGGAAAATACTTACTTCGATCAGTTTTGTGATACCAAGGCGGTCGCACGAGATGCCGACCTCGTCGTACGAGATGCCGACCTCGTCGTACGAGATGGCTAGGTCGTCTTGCGTCATACGGCCTACGTACATGCAAGATGTAAGTTCCTTTTTGTTGTCGTTTAAATGCTAGTGTGAAGAATAGCAACTAAAATTTTACCTTTCGCGGTCTAACAGTTTGGGTCGTCGGGCTACGTACCACATATGATGTCTCGTTCTGCGTTCGACACCGTCGGACAGTCTGTAAGTTGTCTTTGTGTTATAATAATGGTATCTAGGAAATATGTTACTTATTTTGTTCCAATGACAATATCCAGGGCAACACGGCTTATACTGATTACGACAGTTTAGGACAGGTCATCCGCCAGCCAAATTCGGTACCCGAGCTTGGGCATTCAACGACGTATTGGGCACTACGATTACCCCTCAGTCCCATTATAGTTCCCCGGTTTCGAGTCCATGCGGTGTTTTAATTAGCGAAGAACATTTCCGTACACCGGAAAGTGAGTCGGAGGCACCAATGGATGAATCGGAAGACCAACCACCAGAGGTCCCGGCGCTGCGCCCAGGACTCCGGGAGCGGTGGGCTTCAAAGGTAACAATGAATCCTTGGAGTAAGCAACGACCAAGCACACCGGTCGCTGGAAAAAGAAAGTCACAAACAAAGCGAAACAGTAAGACCTTGGCTTCTTCAACCAATAGAGAAGTCGTCACCGGCCTAATGGTATTTGCTAAAGTTCAAAATGATGACATTCCTGAACTTTGTCTGCCGTTCTTCCCTCATATTCCCGTTGAGAAGGAATTTTGGAGAGTACTGTTGGGTTTGGATCTAGATGGAACGGGCAATCTACAGGATCAAGTTAGGATTTAATTTTTTTGTTTCACTAAAGTGCCTTGTCTAGTTAGATAGAGTAGATTAGTAACTAACAATGTTCGTGTTGTTTATAGCACATTGACAACTGGGCGAAGAAGGTTGTCGCCACCCGAAGTAATACAGCAAGGTGGACCGTCATGATTACTCAATTCTCCGGTTTTATGCTCCGGTATAAGGGTGGGGAAGATTCAGTAGTTGGAATGTGCGATGGAACAGAGCCAGACGCACGTCCATGGCATTTAACGGACATGGTACGTTAATTGTTTTTAAAGATTTTATTTAACCTATTTCTTACTAACAATATGTGGGTGACTATTATATTCCAGGTATACATTCCTATTTGCGTAGAAGAGAGCCGTCATTGGGTACTCGGGGTGTTGGATCTTCCTATGGAGATGGTTGTATACGACAGCCTCCACAGCTCCTCCTTGCTACAACGAACCCTGGTGGAACTTATGAAGATATTTGCTGAGCGGCTGAAAAAGTTATTGAAAAAGATTAAATATCGGGGTAACAAATCTTTCAGTTGGAAACACGATGATCGCGCATCACAACAGTCTGGACGCTATGGAGATTGCGGTGTATGGGTTTTTAAAAACATGGAGTCGTTGGTGGCCGGGGAAATCATTCCAACCTATGCTCCAAATGAGGCAGCGGAAGCGGCAATGTTGTTTCGCTTAAAGATGGCGGAGGTATTTTATGCGCATGCACAAATTTGACCTTAGTATTTTATTCGCGTGCACAAAAATCAGTGTAGTATTTTGTAATGCAATATGAAAAATTTTAACGCGATATCCAGGAAGATTTAACCATCCGGTCGGGAATGCCTCATCCGTTAGTCTACCATCTTTATCAAATACAAGGACCAAATGTGTAAGATTTAAGGTGTAAGCCATTTATCGATAATGATTTATATATAATACGTTAAATTAGTAAATAAAATTAATGTTTATATAATTAAATATAAAGCCATGTGAGCCATTTATCGACAAAAAAATGAATGTTTATATAATTATATATAATATGTTTTGCCATCATTCTTGACATAGTGTAGGAGCCTAACATATTCGATTAACGGGAAAAAAATGCAATATTAGTCTCATTTCGAAGTGAGTTTCGAGACTATTTTAATGATGTAATTTGTTAAAATATAAACGTCATTTGTAGACGTATGTTAATTGATATACGTTTATGTATGTTAATGTGATAAGGGTGTGAAACGGAAAATTAAAAAGTAAAGTACCTAAAGTAATTTATTAACTAACTGTAGGGGTAAAAACCGTAAAATATAAATTTAAAACGTTTTTCTCGTATGATTCTTCAAAAAACAAGTGGACGAATATATCTATATATTGATATATGTTGAAGGTTCAATATGCATAAACGCCTATCTCTCTATCTCTCAATTATAAACAGCTTTATTTGTTAGAATAATCTGAAAAAATGAGTTCCGGTGACGCTAAAGTTAACTTTTTTTTACCTTTGGTGGTGAATGGGTGCAAGTTAATAACGGGTGGGATTATGTTAATTCTTCAAAGCATGGTGTTAAGTTCCCAGCAAACGTCACACATCGCAAGTTCCTAGCGTATGCAAAAAAACACGCTGGAATCGACAGTTCCATTGTTGGTGACACCAAGTTAGTATTCCTGAACGATGGTACAATGACTCCAATATGTGACGATGAAGATGTTTATGCTTTCTTGGACCTTGTCGGGCGGTCATATACATCGCCGTCTGTTGTAGTGTATGTCGATTCTTCGATGTATGACGAAGGTCTTGATGAAGGAGATGACACGGATGATCAACCCATCCCTGAAACTCAAATGCAACCCTTGTCCGAAAATATGCCGGAGACGCAAGAAGATCCAGAAGAAGAAGTCGATGACGTTGATGAACCACAGATTGCTGGGTTTGCTGCCGACGAAGCATATGTTTTTTATTCAGTTGGTCTATCTACTGACGATGATGTACCAGAGACGGATGAAGCTACGAACGATGAAGAAACAGGTACTGGTTACCCTAATAATACATCGTATGGTGGCATAAATGATTATCATGATATGGCCTCTCCGATTCCAACAACAGAGACCTATATAGAAACTGTCCAACCGGTACCTTACAATCGTAGTCGACGAATATCTGAAGGTCAGATATTCGATACAAAGAAGCAAATGATTGAGAAGTTGGGGATAAAATTAATAGAAGAGCACTTCCAGTTTAAAACGAAGAAATCATCCAAAACCCGATACGAAGTTGTATGCCAAATAGAAGGTTGCACATGGCGTATGACTGCAAGTAGTGTTGGTGAACTGGGAGGTTTATTTTTTGTAAAAAAATTGGTAGACCAACACACTTGCTCTAGTACCCAACTAAATACTACCCACCGGCAAGCAAACAAGAATATTTTGGCTAACATGCTAAAAGAAAAATATGGTGATGCTAGTCGTCAACTTCGGCCAAAGGACATCGTGGCCGAGATGTACCTACAATACGGGATTATTCTTACATACCACCAAGCTTGGCGTGCCAGGTGCCAGGCACTACTATTGGTGAGGGGCACGCATGCCGAATCCTTTTAACGACTCCCTATGTATTTACATAATTTGGCGCTACAAAATCCAGGTACATACAAAAATAAGGACGGACTCAAGTGGGCGTTTTGAGTTGTGCTTCGTTGCCCTTGGTTGCGCGGTACGTATAGGAATATCTTATTTGTTTACCTATTAAATAATAACATTATAAAAAATAACAAGAAATACCTACATTCTTTGCAGATTCGAAACATTTTGTGTAACTTGCGACCTGTCCTTATTATAGACGCCGCTCATTTAAAGGGACCGTACTTGGGTACAATGTTCTTGGCAGTAGCCAATGACGGGAATAATAACATTGTTCCAATTGCTTTCGGAGTAGGCAAGTCTGAGACGACTGAGGAGTGGCCTTGGTTTTTGTACAGGTTGAGAGATTGTATAGGAGCACCGGAGGGGTTGGTGTTTATGTCCGAAAGGACTGCTGCCATAAGCGCCGCTATTAGCACCGTGTTTCCCAGTAACGCTCATGCACTATGTTGTCGACATTTGGAGATGAACACGAAAGGCGCTGACAAGCGTATTAAAATATACAAGTCAACATACTAGAAAGCATGTAGAGCGTACACGGAGGTGGAGTTCGACAGACACATGAATGCACTACGATTTCAAGTACAAGAAGCAGCTCGAGTTATGGACACAGCTGGTAAGGAGAGGTGGTCGAACGCCCATTTTCCTGGTATACGGTATGATATTATGACATCAAATAGTGCAGAGTCGGTGAATGCAGTCTCTCATTTTGCACGTAGATTACCGATTGTCGCACTTGTAGAGTTCTTCCGAGATTTTCAACAACAGTGGTATCTAGTTCGACGGGAAAAGGGAGGTTGATAAACTATGAACTTAGATATAATTATTTTTTTAATGTGTATTTTATAAAATGAATGTAACACAAGTTTCACATATTTGTAGATCAAATGCAAAACCCACTCACACCAAAGGCGGAAGAGATCATTTATAAAAGAGCGGGAACGTCTATGGCATGGAGGGTACGCGGTCTTGGACATGACAAGTTCGAGGTAGGGCGAGATCGTAACTACGCAGTAGTCGATATGTTAAACGGTAACTGTACATGTCTTGAATGGGATAAATCTGGGTTACCTTGTGGTCATGCCATTGTTGCTGCAAGACATAAGGGCCATGCAGATTGTAGCTATCTGGCTTGGAATTATTTTAGATCCGAAACCTATCGATTAACATATCAAGAGACGATAATGCCAGCTGGACCCTCTCTATCGTGAGTCTTTCTAGACGCCCCCCTTATGCCGTGTTATCCACCGTTAATAACTAAGAAACGTGCCGGAAGACCAAGTAACAACGATCGGCGTCCATCTCAGGATGAAGGTTCCATTAATAGAAGATGTGGACGGTGTGGAGCAGCAGGACATACTCAAGGGCAATGTTCAATTCCAGCCCCATCAAGCATGCCTAGGAGTAGAGGTTCAATCAGTCAACCATTTAATAGCTATGACCTAAACAATGATTTCCCATGATGTTAAGTAAAGTAGTGGTCATTTTTCCGACGACTGTATATATATTAAATCAGTTCAATCCGTTTGTTAAGTGTCATTAAGACGTCTGTATTAAATAAAATACAATGTTCAATTTATTATATATATATATATATATATATTTTATTTTTATATTGTTATATAATTAAATATACATAACCCGGAACCTTCCTTCGTTCCGCTGTTGTGTGTTATGAGAGGATGAAGAACATCCAGCAACCGATCTTTTACGGTTTCCATCCATTTTTAAAAAATAGATTAAACGAGATATTTTTATTTGGATGAGGATTGTTCAACTAGTACATTGAGTATGGGTTTGTGGATGAGATCTATATAGGTAATAAATTAAAAGACATTAAGTAGTATCAGTAGGTTTCTGAAGTTTTCACGGTTGAGTGCTGTTTGAAATGGTGATGGTCAAAATATTCCTTACAAATTGAGTTAATCACGAGTGTACAAATTGAGTTATTCACGGGTGCAGGTACAAAGATTCCATTTAAAAGTGGACAACTAAGGCCAAAAAACCCTAAATCCTCCGCCACGTCACCTAAACATACGCCACGTCAGCATTTGCTCCGCCACACCTCCGCCACATCACCTAATCCTCCGCTACGTGGACTAAACCTCCGCCACGTGGTCTAAACCTCCGCCAAACCTCCGCCAAAAAACCCTAAATCATCCGCCACGTGCACTAAACCTCCGCCAAACCTCCGCCAAATTACCCTAATCCTCCGCCACGTCAGTGAAACCTCCGCCCCACCCTTTAAACCTCCGCCTACCCTTAAATTCGACCGGTTTAACATTTTGGGTCCCCGTGCTTCCGATATTAATTTTTTAACGAATAAATCCCAATTTTTTTCCTCTTTGAACAAAATCATAAACAAAAAATATATAATTTCTCTCACCGACAACAAAGTATGAAAAACCAATTTAATAGAGAAAAAAATATATAATTTCTCTCACCGAAAATAAACTAATACATTATATTTTATTTTAGTAATAAAGTAGAAGGACCAAAATCGTAGTAAATGGTAAACCATAGAGACCAAAATTGTAGTCTAGTCTTTTGTATAAGAAGACTTCTTTCTAATACAAATGCATCAATATATTCATTATTCCAACCACAGGTTTATTTCTTATTGTAGTCACATGGCTGGGAACGCATCCTCTTCCAACCCCCCCTCTTCACAGATAATGCCTGAGAGAATGAAACGATCGGTACAAAAAGCAATGGCGGAGATCGAAGAAATATCCGAGAAGTGGAAAAAATTGCTGAGAAAGAAGGAAAAACTACTTCAAAGGATTGAAGCGGATAATGCAGATATAACAAGGCTGCAGAGGGAAATCAAAGACAAGGAACATCGAATTAACAACGACAACATAGAAGCCGACAAGATTGTAAGAGAGTTCGCGATGCTTCAAGCGCTGGTAAACGAGAAACATAGTTGGATCGAGCAATGTAACGTACTCTATCCTTAATTGGTGTAACCGAGTATAGGTTTCGTATTTCGGAGTTTCATGTTAAACTTTGCTTTATAATAAAAGGGTATGATTTATTATAACATAAATAAACTCATATAACTTTAGTGAACATTTATTGAAGTACCTGAATTCCGGGGACTAAATGTGACGATATATCAAAGTTCAGGTGCTAGCAGGTATTATTTTAAAAAGTTAGCCACTATAAATAAATGGTCCTTGAGAAGTTACAACACACAAATTTTCAATCTACCATTTCATTCCTTTGTAACACTTCATAAATTTAGCTAATCTTCAAGAAACCATGTCCAGAAACAGCCGATCTGGCAAGAAGAACTCAGCTTCCAACGCTGGAAGTTCTCGATCTGCACAGAAACAACCCTTACGACAATTGAATGAAGGAATGTATTGGCGTTCATGGACTGTGCCCGCAACAGAAGAGGAGTGGGCCATGCACGGGAGATTTAAGGCATCGGTTAACAAGGTTTTTAAACCCTGACCCAAACCCTCCGTCATCACAGGTAATGCCGGGGAAATTGAAGGCATCGGTTAACGAGGCGAACCGGGAGATCATAGCGCTTGGGGAGAAATGGAATAAGAACAGGGAAATACAACTTCAAAAAGAGGCGGTGATTAACGAAAGTAAAGCAGAGCTTGCAGTCTTAGAGCAAACAATTAGTACCGAGGAGATGTTGGTAAAGGAAATAAAAGAAGAATACGACGTTCTTGAGGACAAGATCAACGAAAAGGCTCGGTGGATCATACAATGCCAAGACATCTATCCTCACTAAATGTGTGAATGTTGAATGTTTGTTTAAGATGTTTGAACTGTAAAATATTCCATTGTTTAAGATATTTTTTTAAGATGTTTGCACTATCCTTAATATATCAATTTATTGTTTAGCAAACAATAACGTTAACTGGTGTATATTTTTCACAATTTAATTCTCAAATAATTACATAATTTGGACCTTTGTGTAACTTTTCTCATAAGACGTAAAAACATTAATTATGATGAATAATTAATTCCTGTGTAAATTTCATATAAATTTTTATAAATGATAACATACTGTTTTTAATTTTTAACAAATATTCCCATATGCTACGGTTTTTAACAAACGAGACTAATCTAGCCCGGCAGGCGTTATCACGAAAGTTGTATTAGAGAACTTCATGCGCCACAGTCAGATGGAAATTGATTTGGGTGACCGTGTGATTTTGTATCACCGGTCACACCGTCACCCAAATCAATTTTCATATGCCTGTGACACAAGAAGTTCTCTAATAGGACTTTCGTGATAACTCCCGGTATAATAGCTCTGCCGGGCTAGCTATCCAGAAAGTCCCATTAGAGAATTTCATGTGCCACGGTCAATCTGGAAATTGATTTGGGTGACCGTGCGACCGTGTGATTTTGAATCACCGGTCACACCGTCACCCAAATCAATTTCCATATGACCGTGGCACACGAAATTCTCTAATAGAACTTTCGTGATAACGCTCGCTATAATAGCTCTCTCGGGCTAGCTATTCCGAAATAGAAAATTTCATGTGCCATAGTCAGATAAATATTGATTTAGGTGACCGTGTGATTTTGAATCACCGGTCACACCGTCACCCAAATCAATTTCCATATGACCATGGCACACGAAATTTTTTAATCGTATTTTCGGAATATCTATCGCTATAATAGCTCTGTCGGGCTAGCTATTCCGAAATTCGGATTAGAAAATTTCATGTGTCACGGTCAATCTGGAAATTGATTTGGGTGACCGTGCAACCGTGTGATTTTGAATCACCGGTCATACCGTCACCCAAATCACTTTTCATATGATCGTGGCACACGAAATTTTCTAATCCGAATTTCGGATTAGCCATATGGGAATATTTTATTTAAAAAAAATGTTATGAAGTTTTTTAAAAATCCATATGAAGTTTTCCCAAAAATAAAAAACAACTCCTAAACATGATTACAAAAGGTTAAAAAATATAAAAAATGTCCTACGACAAACGCATATCCCACAATACAGCCGCCATATTATGACGGGTTTCCAAAGGCGTTTGGGTCATTGTTAAGTGAGATGGTATCTTCTCATTTGCCAACAACCAAATCATTTGACACGCCAAAGGACCCGAATCGGCTTTCCAGGTGCTTTGGGGTACGTTGTCCGCCCAGACAATTGAAATGGCCCCCGCACTTTCAGCTCGGCTTCTTTCCCCAATCCTTATTAAAAAATTAGTAAGACGGGGTAAAAAACCACCCATCAACTGACTCACTGCCCTATCATAGGTATCGGTCGGGTCAGATTTATATACTGTGACCTCTATTGCAGAAAAATTCAACTCCGCGACCAGCCAATGTTCCTTCTTGACACAGATTGGCATTATTACCTTGGAATAAAAGGCGTTAGAAACCAATATATTTGAATCCTATTAATTAATAAATAAACAAATGTTATCTTAGTTTGTATACCGAGCTGATCATACTCCATGTGGGCCATCCGTCATCTACCATACTACCGTCGGCCTTTTTAATATCTTGGCGACGGACACCATTATCGCATAGGCGCTGAAGGAAGTCGACATTCATAATAGTCCACCTACATGGATCGCCGCGACCTGATTGCACCATTCTGCCCCACGCATCTACATGCTATTGTTAAAACAATAAATATTAGACATGAACTATGTATTATAACCACATTGGTAATTTAAACTACAAAACTAACCGAGGTTAACAAGAGCCCTTCTCCATGCATTCCAAGCAATGCAAGCCACCATTACGGAGACAGATCCAAATCTGGTAACATCGATATCCTGGTTGTTTGTGGTAACCCTGTCGTCCTTAATGTTCTAAGGATGTCGATCTCATCAGTATTGGTGTGTACTGGTCGCTATTCATGGGCTCTACCTCTATCGCGCGTTGAAGGAGTGGTAGCCGGTAGTCCTGTAAAAGGTGGACGGCCGTGTGGGCCAGGACGAACTACACGGTGCGGCCTGCCCTGTCTCTCCGAAGGAAGTGGAATTTGATCCGGAGTCTGATACATGTCGGTACCATGCTGCATGGATGGGCCAGGCATACCGTACGACATGGATGGGCCAAGCATACCGTACGAACTGGATAGCCAGGCATACCGCTCGAACTGGATGGGCCACCCATATCATGAGTCATGGATGGGCCACCCATACCATACGACATGAATGGTGGAGGCATATACGAGCTAGACAGAGGAGCCTTCTGGTAGGTGGGCTGCGTAATGTAATCGATATATTGTCAATCTAAGGAGTTACATACAAAGAGCATAAATGTAATGCTTAAGTTACCGTATGAGAGTACTGTGGTGGCATGGAAAATGGTACACCGCTGGAGTAACCTGGCGTGTACTCCGAATCCAGCAAATCAAGGAAGCTGGGTTCCCGGTGTTGTGTCTGTACTGGTGGCTGCGGTGGCTGTGGTGGCATCTACGACGAAAATAAAATGGTTACCCAAATATTATATATATTGTTATACGTTTGTGAATTTAATATGATTACATGGTACATATGATTATTAAAAGTGCTTGCCTGTCTCTAGAAATGATCATCATGTGCCGCCATATAACGATCCATTGGGGCAGCCGATGAACAGAAGTAAGGTACGGCTGCAACCCATCCAGGGATACTTGATGTAGCCTCTGAACGCGCTCAAGCTACGACAACCTCTGATCATACGGGAAATCCGACTGAGGATGCCGATCACCGGGTGGATGAAATCCCTGGCTGGTAGCGTGATGCCCCTCACTATGGTGTGAATGGTGTGAATGGTGTGAATGGTGAGAATGGTGATCGTCCTCGTCATCATTCACACCGCCTAAATTCTGGTGGTCCTCCCCACCCCTAAAAAAACTAAAGCTATGTACATACCAATCTGATGTACTCTCCAAAGGATCTGACACCAACCTGGGAAGTGGTCGCCTAGTCTCCTAAGATATTTAAAAAAAAATATGTTACAATAACAAAAATGTGGACAAAATTATCAATTGTAAACCATATTTAAAAAACATACCGATGACACATCAATAATCTCCCTGACTTGATTGAGTTTTACCATTCTTGGCACCCGGGTCCAACGAACTACCCTCGGGTACACATTATTGTTTGTAGTGTAGTATAAGGCGGAGTCTGGAAACATTTCTAAAATCCAGATTTGGCAATTAAATAGTCAACAATTAGTAAATGACAATTATTAAATACGAAAAAATAGTAAAATGTTTAAATATTTAAATGATAAAAATTTAAATAACCTTCAACGCATATAAGAACCCATGAACCGTCAGTTTTTTGCTCCCCGCTGTCCGTTTTCCTGTATGTAGACAGTTATACATTTGTCCTATCGTATAACGCCAAATAAAACTCCCCCATGGATAACTGTTCCAAAACTCCAAGTTATCTATCGCCTTGATCACCAGATCAGAAACTCTCACATTGTTCCGGTGGCCAAGAAAAAACATTTCAACCACCAGAATCAAATACACCCGCACTGCATCGATGTCATCCAAATCGTCATTTGCAGTACCAATGAGATTATACTTTTGCAGCACCAGATCAACCTTAGGTGTGCCATCACCAAACATCCTGCTAAAGAAACCATCACTATCAGCAGGATGGTTCGGAGCCCTTCCAAACAGAAGCCCTGTAACTAGACAGAAATCCTCACGAGCAAAACACAGCGTATGAGGGCCGATCTGGAAATACATCTCATCGGTCGTACCATGAGCGGGGAAGGTCTGCCTCTCAAAAAATGTGTAAAGTAACACAGGATCGGCAGAAGTATCAGAGAGATCCAACCATCTACCAAAACAGGTTTCCCTAAATATGGCCGACCTATTATTTGATAATTTACTCTTAATCTCTACCATGAGGGATACCTTTGCCCTCACATTCAACGAAGCTACACTGTAGTCGGCCTGCATAAATATTTTTCAAATTCAGTGTCAATTATAGTCCTTTTTAATTGACTACTACGATAAAAATTATTTAAGTTTTGATTCTTTGTTTGAAACTTTCAATTTTTGTTTCCAATTTTTTTTTTTGGGTTAAACAAATATAAACAACTCATTTTAAATCTTGATGATTTATTTAATTGAAATTAATGTTTAATAACTTAATCATTAAAAATACTAAAGTTTAATGTTTTTTCATTCAAAAAATTAGTTTTAAGACTTAATTATTGAAAATATGATTGTTCGTTGTGTATTTTTTCCCTAATAACAAAGTGTTTCAAAAATCTGTTTATGTAAAGTTTGTTCATTTAAAAAAATTAATGTTTAACAAGGTAATCATTCAAAAGGTTGCAATAATAAAAATTAGTGTTATAATATATAAAGTTCAACTTAAACTTTCCGTTAACTATTTTACAAATTTGGTCCTTTTTCCGTTAGTTCTGTTAACTCAGTTACGGTTGAATTTTCCGTTGACTTTTTTACAAATTTAGTCTTTTTCCGTTAGTTCTGTTAACTCAGTTACCGTTAAATTTTCCGTTAACGTTTTTACAAATTTGGTCCTTTTTCCGTTAGTTCTGTTAACTCCGTTACGCTTAAATTTTCCGTTAAATTTTTCACAAATTTGGTCCTTTTTCTGTTAGTTCTGTTAACTCAGTTAGGGTTAAATTTTCCGTTATTTTTTTTCCAAATTTGGTCCGTTTTCCGTTAGTTCTGTTATCTCCATTACCGTTAAATTTTCCGTTAACTTTTTTACAAATTTGGTCCTTTTTCCGTTAGTTCTGTTATCTCCGTTACGGTTAAATTTTCCGTTATCTTTTTAACATATTTGGTCCTTTTGCCGTTAGTTCTTTTTACTCCGTTACGGTTAAATTTTCCGTTAAGTTTTTTACAATTTGCTCCTTTTTTCGTTAGTTCGTGTAACTACGTTACGGTTATATTTTCTGTTAACTTTTTTACAAATTTGGTCCTTTATAATTTAGTTCGAGTAACTCAGACAGTTAAGTTTTTTACAAATTTGCTCCTTTTTCCGTTAGGCTTAACGTAATAAACATTATTTTTATATAAATTTATTTCCATTTTTCGTTAGCAATTTACAACAACCCTATAACTTACTACAAACATACAAACGATAAAATGACGTATAACATACAACAATTAAAATTTCTATTATTTCTAAATATTTTTTTAACAAACGGTTACTAAAACTATAATTATTTACACAAGTCTTTATTAAACTATTTACAATCTTTATATAAAAATGCATTACACGTGTTATAAATAATTTATATTTATATTGTAATGGACAAATATAACAATTTCTTCGTTTCAAATCACACGTGGTGATCCTAAAAATGAACAAACATAATAATCATATACATGTAAATTGCAACCATTTAAATAAAGTACGGGTTTTGAACTAACCATTTGGTAAACGTCTTGAGTTATTTTAGATGAGAAGCACGTGGTGGTTGACTCTTTCTTGGTTACGTAAGCAAGATCTTAAAATATTGAAGTGGTCCCAATTTTTTGTGTGTAAGCAAAAATAAGGCAAGAACAAAGTAAGAAGATGAGGAGAAGACAATGGAAGCAATTACAGCCGTGTGGGGTGGGGGTGGGGGCGGTTGTGGTATAAAGGGCTTTTAGGGTTCGGTGGATTAGGGTTTCTAGGCAAAAAAAGGGCCTAAAACGACGTCGTTTTGGGTCCCCCTCCGCCATGTGGCGGAGGTATTTATACGGCGAGGCGGAGGTACTTTGATACGGTCCAGGGCATACGCAAAAACGGCCCAAAACGACGTCGTTTTGGGCCCCTCCGCCATGTGGCGGAGGTATTCAGTATGTGGCGGAGGAATTTTGGCCAAAACGACGTCGTTTTGGCCCTTTGACAAATCCACTCGATCTGAGGTGTGTATCGAGAGCCATTCGCATGTATTCTGGTCATTTTGGTAAAACAAAAAAGATATTGGTCATCTTGGTAAGTCCATTTTTTAAAATGTCCATTTTAATTAAATTACCTAAAAAAATCATATTTGATTCAATTTGGCCCACCGTTGAATCAGATATGATTTTTTATTGTGTGGGACCCGCATTATATGTGGTTCTAAGAGTGTTCCTTTAAATATGCAAAGTTCTCATTTGAACCTTCCTCTCTCTCTCTCTCTCTCTCTCTCTATATATATATATATATAGTCAGTTTCAGCGGAAAACACCAAAATAAAAACTTAATGACACCCTGAGAGCCCTCTATCTGGACGGTATACAAAAATATCTACTAGTAAGTTGTAATATGCATTTATGCATATGTACTAATGCATATACATATATATATATATATGCACTGGTGCATAAAAAACAACTTTAATCGCTTATATGCATTTGTGCATACCATTCGGATGGAGGGCTCCCAGTCCCAGGGCGTTCTTTAGTTTTCTTTTGTTTAGCGTTTTTTCCTGAACCTCCATATATATATATATGTATATATATATATATATATAGTTAGGTCACCGATGATTTGGTTATGACCCCTCAATTTCTTCCTTAGAATATATATCTTGTATTTTAGGTTCTTTGAAGAAGTCTGGCTTTTCTCATCAAGTTCAGCGAATCGAAGACTGACTGATACAAAGGAAACATATCAACATTGTGGAAATGAAGATATGATCGCCGATCCTAATCCAGACTTAGCCGCCGAATCAGAAGCAAATGTCACCGAATTTGAAGCTCACATCGGCGACTAGCCGATACACAGGCACTAGCCGACACATTCTTCATGTATTCGGCTAGTGATCCTATGTGAGATTTTCGGGGACATTTATGGAGATACTCCTTAGTCACAATAAATACAAGAGTGTGTGCATCAAGTCTTAAATTCAAACATTCTCCTTAAATCTCATAAAAGAGTTGTTTGTCTTTTTGCAAAAAGACTTGATGTGACTACTGAAGACATAGAGAAAAGGTAAACAGTGGCATGTCCTTTCTTGTACTATGAGGAATGGAAACTGCATTTATTTAGTACATAAAGAAATGGCACCACCTTTTGTCCATTAAATATACTGCAAGCAAATGGTATTGTGACAAGTGTCCCCATGCATTAAATACATGGGCACTATAAAAGGAGAACAAGGGATTCCATTTAAGTTACGCTTTCAACAAGCTATCTTCTAAGTGCTTAAGTTGATTCAGCAAGTGTCAAATAGTTTAAAAATAACTTTCTTTGTGTTTAGTTATTTTTCTGTCAACTAAGTGTTTTCTAGGTGTTTAGATTGTTAGAATAGATTTTATCGGTTCTTTCCGCAACAATCTATTTTCTATATGTAAGTTCTTAATATTTCAATATTAAAGAATTTAAAAAGTGAAAAACTGTGTGTATTTGTATTTAACCCCCTTCTACAAATCTTTTACTTAACAACCATTATCTTGTTAGGGACCAACATATATATATATGGAGAGGTTCAAATGAGAAAATTGTAAATTTAAAAGAACAAAGGAACACCTTGTGGACCACATATGATGTGAGTCTCACATAATATTAAATTATATCTGATTCCATGGTGGGACCTATCGAATCAGATATAATTTAATATTATGTGGAACCCACATCATATGTGGTCCATAAAGTGTTCATGTGTTCCTTTAAATCATGGGTTGTATGATCCCTCCCCTATATATATATATATACTAGTCATGACCCGCTCGATGCTACGGGAGACATGAACGTGAACGATTTTGAATTTTTGATCTCCATGATCACATTATCAATCATACTTCACCGGTGATAGAGAATTATAGAAAGAGAAAGAGAGTTATAGAAAGACTAAAAGGTAACATTAATTATGTTTGAAATCTTGTATAACATATGGATATTAAGATTGTTATAAACCAAATTCTGTTAGGTGGTATTTTGCTTACCTTTATCTTCAAAGTTATCCAATTTTTCTTCTGATACATCTATTCGACTTTTTAATTATCTCAAACCATCATGTTTTTTCCAATTGTATCACAGTCTATTGAGAATAACTTGATCAAAATAGTATTCAAATTTGCACATGTATGAATAAAATTAACAATTAAAGCTTGCACACATTTAAAGTTGTTCTGATTGTGAAATTTACATCTAAATTATAAAACTAACAATTAAAGCTTGTCGGATAGATCGTAGTTTTCCCTTCACAAACTTAAATAATTCCAAATATTGCTGCAAGGAAATAACAAAACTTTTACAAAGACACTAAATTTCATCCTAGAACGTAGAAATACAGTACTTTTAGAATGTAGACGTCATTTCTTTGAAAGAATTTCACTTCTTAATACCTTTAAAAGAAAACTACATCAAACTGTACACAAATATCAAATAAATCCAAAAATAGCAAATGAATCCAAAATTACGTGGAGTAGATTACAGAATCATCATAGCAAATTCCTTGGATGATTTTATATAGCAACCAAGACCAACTCCCTTTTTACGCTTGCTACTTCTAATTGCACGTTATCCCATGTTTAAAGGAAAAGAAAATAAAGCTGGTAAAGAAAGTTCCCCTGTGATGCATGCCCCGGATCATAATGCAAATGGCTCCAACTCAAACAACCTAGGAGCATATAGAACCCAGAGTATATCAAGGTTTTATCATCAAACCTAGTCCAAAAAAGTAGCAGCAACCGTTAATTAACAAGCCAAAAATAAAAATAAATCAACAACCCATGACATAAATCATAATGAAAACCACTGTATCTATTGAGAAAGAAAAACAAACGTGTGATAATCCTCCTGTACATGAAAACATAAAACAGATTCACATTCCTTCTGACCGATGGCATTAAGCTCTACTGAAGTCCATCGAAGTTAGCAGTTTTAACACGTCTACCATGTACAACAAAAAGTTATACCAAAACAAAACCTCTACACCATATTTGTAACATAATTACTTGCATCCATAGGCACATGAAAGAAAAGGGAAATTGCCCATTCAAGTTGAAGCTGTTGGAATTAATGTTTTTTAATCACAAGGTCTCTGTAAAAATTAATATTAGAAAGTAGTTTGTAATTATCTAAAATAAAAGGGTTGCTGTGTAAATATTAATAATTGACAGTTGTAGATAACTGTCAAATAGCAAACCTCTTAATGAAACGTTGTGACCTTTTCAAGGCACCGTTTCATTCCCTATAAAAACTCATGTATATCTCTTTTTTAATTAATCGATCAGTATTTCCATATGCTCTCTGTTTCCTTGTTTCTCTCTGTCAAAACCACACGCACACATCATACAAAAGATGGTGAAAACGTTCAGTAGACTGGATCGATTTCCAGACTTGAAGAACACAAGGGATTGTACGAATTCAATTGGGAACATCAGAAGGGTGAATCGATTCTATGGATTATCAGATAACGAAGGAACTGATCCTCTCAATTGGTATCAGAGCATCAGGGGGATGCCAAGGGGCTGTGATCTCACGAGTCGAAGTTTCAAGAAACGAAGTTACAGAAGTGATTTCTGGAATCAGCGACAGAAGGAAGTATTGCAAGGCCTGAACAATATGAACATACAGGAACCCAATTCCTTTGCTCTCAAAAATTCGACAAGAATGAAACGATCGAGATGTTACATATGTTGTGTACGAGAGCATGCTTATTGGAATTGCCCAAATAAGGATCGTGTGAGAGAATGGATGAAGGAAAGCATGTGATCGATGGGATTCAAGAAACTGCAGGGAACAATCAAAGTGACATCATTGTTCCAACTTCAATATGGCACGTTATTGGCTCTGATGGAAGAGGATGGAACGAAATCTGGTACGTTTCTGATGAACACCGAAGACATATGACACCGAATTTGGAAGTGTTTTACAAATTCAGACGTGATTCATGTTGTTCGAGCGGCACCAGTCAAAGCGGGTTAGACGTTCAAGGTGTCGGTGAAATAACGGTACAAACGGAGTCCCACAAGTTTGTGATACCGGGAGCGTTCAATGTACCGAATATAAGTCTAAACATCTTAAGCCTGTGTCAGTTAATCCAACAAGGATTTGAAGTCACTGTTAAAGATTCTAAGTGCATCTTAAGGAGTATGTTTGATACGACCAGCAGTGAAGGAATCAACAGTTCAGACAGTGGCAAAAGGAGTAAGTCGGGCAGCGAAAGTAGTTCGAAAGGAGTTAGCGACACACACGTTGAAGAACAACAAAGTTTGGATCTTGATAAAGAGAAAGCCATACGAACCATGATGCGTTATTATGACTCTTTGTACTTTAAGGACACGATTATTGAAGAAGGAATGGAGAATAATCAAGCACCATCAAAAATTGATTTTGATAGTTTGATGATTTTTCTCTACATGGTCAACGAACAAGAAATCATTGAAGAATGCAAAGGTTTACTCAAGGAACACTTTGAGAAGTTAGTGAAGTGGTTCTACAAAGACTACATGCATTGTGAAGAAAGACCAATACCTGTGAAGATAGGTAGTACTGAAATATGCCTATTAGACCTTTATCTTATGGTAAAAGGCATGGGAGGACATGCTCGTGTGACTATCAAGAACAAATGGATTGAAGTAGCCTATGCAATGGGGTTTCCAAGGGAGTATGCAGATGGTTTGAAGGAGTGTTATGGAACACACTTAAGTCTCTTAGCGTCTTACTACGAAGTGGCCAAGGATTATTCTAGTGATAAAGTTGTACTAAAGGAAGCGGAGTGCGGGGGTACAAGTGGGATAAAGGCAGAAAGTTTGCCGGAGGAAGAGACTGCACCAGATTGCATGGAAACAAAGGCAAGGCACATGTGGGAGCACGTTAAAGAAAAAGGCTTGAAAGGCATGGTAGAATTTGATGACGGAGAAAACCTGATTATTTCCTTTGAAGAAGACGCCGAAGTAGTGATGGTGAAAGGGAAACGGATCAAGGCTTAAGTGATGAAGACAACGACATAAAGATCATCTAAGTTTGTGATTTAAACATTAAGGGGGAGAAGTTGGAATTAATGTTTATTAATCACAAGGTCTCTGTTAAAATTAATATTAGATAGTAGTTTGTAATCATCTAAAATAAAAGGGTTGCTGTGTAAATATTAATAATTGACAGTTGTAGATAACTGTCAAATAGGAAACCTCTTAATGAAACGTTGTGACCTTTTCAAGGCACCGTTTCATTCCCTATAAAAACTCATGTATATCTTTTTTTTAATTAATCGATCAGTATTTCCATATATGCTCTCTGTTTCCTTGTTTCTCTCTGTCAAAACCACACGCACACATCATACAAAAGATGGTGAAAACGTCCAATAGACTTGATCGATTTCCAGACTTGAAGAACACAAGGGATTGTACGAATTCAATTGGAAACATCAGAAGGGTGAATCGATTCTATGGATTATCAGATAACGAAGGAACTGATCCTCTCAGAAGCATCAATAACTTTAGTCACATGCATGACAGAAAAACTTACTCTCTAATGAAATTAATTATAAACAGACATATCCAATTCAAGTTTGTGCACGAAGATGGCTAATAAACCGCATTATTCGATATACTATTAAAACAAAAAAATAATGTAGATATAATAAATAGTTTGCTTAAAAAATTTGGTAACCTTGTTGAGATTGGTATGATAACAAAGAGAGATGCAAAATAGTCGGCTCGCATAGCTGGTTGGATATTCAGGTTAATAAAAAAAACTATAAGTCTTGTGGCCATGGACGTTCACCTGCGATTAGTCCGTGCGTGTAAGCTAGCCCTGAAACCATGAAACCCGGGGGATTGGTCGGTGTGCGTAAACTAGCCCTCAAACCACGGTTACCAAAAAATAAAGAACATTAACTTTGAAGAAGAGGTTTTAGAATCACGGTAAGAGGGAACATTGAGCTTAACATGAAATGGGGAAACTTCAGGAAAATTTCAGTCTTTAAAAATATATAGCAACCTATACCTGATCGATTTATTATGTTTCTTTCTTCCAATAGCATGCCCATGAGATGCGTTCATTGTTCGAAGCATCGTATTTGGACCCGAGTGTCCCAACCGGTCATCCCATAACATATCAGTGCTCTTATAAATCAGCGTCCGACGACTTATTAGATTGCTTTCATTATTTTGGATCATGGTAACATACAAAGCACTTGAAAGACATCTCACCTTCTCCAATATACACTATTGGTCGTATTGATTGGAGGTAATGTATATGTATTCTATACCATTTTTTCTTACAGTTTTAATGTGAAACTTGTTTTCTCGAATATCTTTAAAACTCAACAAGGTAGGACTGAACCTTGGAGAATTAATATAAGGCGTATTGAATGGTTAAGATAGTACTGTTTGACAACATCAATTTGGATTTACCAAAGCCTTCAACAAGGGTCGACGAGCAGAAATTGTTGTCAGTGAGGTTACTTTAGGCGTAAAGTTGATAAAATAACTTTTTTTTAAATAGTGTGTGTAGCACCACTATAAACCAGACAATCAACTACCCCACAATGCAGGCCTAAAAGTAACAAATAATTTAAATTAGGTCACACTAAAATATATATATATATATATATATATATATCGAGGAAAAACTATATAGAGAAACAAAACGATAATCTTAAAGAGATATTCAATATCCAAATGGAAAACATTATCCAAATGGAGAAAAATCCAGGAGCTAAATAACAAATTAGTTATTATAAAATAAACTAACATATCTTTATTATTCCATTTGAGCCACAAAATCAGCGGTCTCAATAAATTTATTCCCATTCTCTTCGACAACATTTGTTTCGGCTTTTCTTCCCTTATGAAAGTTTTAAAGTTCTTGGGAAGTAGCCTTACAAGTCTGTTGCATATGATCATAACCACCACATTTGTAGCACGGAGTTTTATTATTAGCATCATCTCTTGCTTTGGAACGACTATCCCTATTGTGGTTGTTCCTAGAACAAGATTGCCTGGGGGCGACAAGTCGTTGGCATAGATGAATTTCCGAACCTCGCTTGGCATGGCGAGTTATGGGCTCACCACGATTCACTGGATTTTGGGACAATTCATCATTGCTTCGGTTCCCATGCCGTGGGTGAGAACCACCAAATGTATTAGAATCCATCATTGGAATTGCCTTTTTCCCGGCAGGACGAGAGTTGTTCTCTCTCATCAAAACGATGCTATTTTTCTCATCCAATAATAATTGGGTAATTAGCTCCAGGAATGTTCAGAACTTGGATTGATGATATTACTTTTGAAGCAAGTTGTCATAGCTAGGAAATGTAGTGTTTGTCTTCTCCAATAAATCATTATCAGTCAAATTTTCACCATAATAGTCAAGAAGATAGTGGATTCTACACACTTCAGAGTTATACTCAATAACAGTAGCAAAGTCTTGGAATCTCAAATTTAGCTAATCTTGGCAGGCTTCAGGAAACCATATGGTCTTTTGATGGTCGAAGCGCTCTTTCAAAGAGTCTCATAATGCCTTGGGTGAGGTGATTGCTATAAATTCAGACTTCATTGTATCTGAAAATGACGACGAAATAGTATCATCGCCTTAACATTCATTTCACGGGTAACTTTAACTTCGCGATCATCGTCACATAAATAACATCCAATAGGTCTTGGGCATATGAATGGTTCTGGATATCTTGAGTCCAATCTGAATAGTTTTTGTTGGCGACATCTAAGATCGGGAATTCAAGGTTGATCGAAATTTTTCTACAACGGGAGAAAAATACTAGATTAGTGATAACACCATTTTTGGTGTTATTCTAGTACCACTTTTGGTGTAGTTCAACTCGTTCTCCAAGTAAACGAAACGGTTTTCTGATAGTTTAATGTAAGTTTGTACAGGAATCGACCTATCAAGAAAGATAGAAGAAATCTGAGATTTTGAGCTTAAATGTAAAAGCTTACGGTAAGATTGTTAGAAATTCAACGAGGAGTCCAAAGATACTTTTTGGAGCCAAATCGGAGCAAAAACAGAGTAGTTATGGGCTGGCTAAACAGTGGCCAAGGTTGCTTGTGTCACTAGTTAGGTTGCTGGCTGGTTTGGAAATCTCAGGTTGGTTAGCTCACTGGTTATAACCAACGCCCTAATTAGAAAATGCCACTAGAGTTGTATAATAACACTTTTCCAGCTAAGGTTCAAGAGAGAAAGCAATCTATCTCTATACCCTACGACCAAGAAACCTTGGTGGGTGATTTTATGCGACTTTGGAACGATTTTGGAGCTACGAAACAAGAAGATTAACATCGAGAGTGAAGACCTGAAGCCGAACTCATTGATTTTTTTATGGAGATTCTTAACTTAAAAGGTATTCTTACTTTGTTTTAGGTTTCGATTGAGAAACCATGTCTAAAGTTGTGATTTCTTTCCTTTTAGTTTTGTTTTCTACCACTGTAACACCCGAAAATTTAGCGAAAGGTTATGTAAATTAGCATTGTAATATTATTATTTTTGGGCAAATGGAAGGATTCAAGTGTATAATGTTGGGTTACATTGATCTGGAAGAAAGGAGCAAAAACCGGAACCGAATTGCGTTTCGGTACATAGTTTGCGATCATGACATGCTATCTTGACATTGTCATGATCGCGAGGCAAGATCGCGAGAAAACCAGATAGCCAAAAAAAATCGACTTTAAGCACGAAACTCGCGGTACGGGTTGTGCGATCATGACAGGCGATCATGCCTTGTCATGATCGCAGGGAAAGATCGCCCGGGTGGTCCTGGACCACTTTTAAGTGCGATTTTTCAGCTCCATTTCTCATTTATCAGATATCAAAACTCAGTAACGGGAGAAAAGCATTGAAGGCGATTTTAGGGTTTCATTTTCTTCCACCAACCTCATCCAAGCTCATTGATTTCTCCTTTCAAGTTGAATATTTAAGAGTGGTTCAAGCATTTAAAGCTTCAAGTAGTGGTGTTCTTGCTTCCTTTCAGATTTCTTGATCACCTTCATCCTCGTAGGAGCTTTTCTAGGGTTCTCCTAACTCTAGCCTTGTGAGTTCAAATCTAAACTTATAAACTCAAATACTTGTTGTAAATGTAGCATTTTACTGATTCTTAAGCTTATTTTCAAGTAGTTGTGTATTTGGGTAAGTTTGGAGGTTTTAGGTCAAATTGAGGTTTTGGAGTATTTTGTTGTAGATGATGGGATGAGCATCTTAAATGGTTTAAAATAAATGGTTTAAAATACTTGGAAATGTTATAAAATGAAATAATCTTTGGCTTTGAAACTCAAAATGGTTTGACATATAGTATGTAATGGATCCATAGGCATATAGTCGGTTTAAATCGGGATTGTTGTCCCTTTTTGGTAGCATAGAAGTCATCGGGGGCCTCTTACCGTTGGGTATAATGTCGGATCATTACCGGATGTCATTGACTCTATGCATGCGCAATTTGGGGTCATCGGGGGCCGTGTACTAAGGTGCATAATCGGTTATAGACCGGTTGCCATTGACCATTGCGCAGGCTTTCGTAAGAAGTCATCGGGGGCCGTGTACTAAGGTGCATAATTGGTCATTGACCGGTTGCCATTGGCTCTTACAGTTAGCTCAAACATCGTGTAGTGACCTACTTCTGGTATCCGTCACTAAGGATGGAACACCGGGTCTCCCCCGGTTGTTTTTAAAAGATCCTTGCTCATCGAGAGTAAGTTATTTCAAGTGAAGTTGAATGGGATAAACGCACTGTATGTTATCTTTTAAATGTTTTAACTGCCTTATCCATTTAACTGTCTGTTCCCACTAGGTGTAAGCCTAACACTTGATTTTAAATGTGGTTTAGCAGGTAAACAAGTTGACAGGGCTCTTTAGAGAAGAGCGGGTTGATGTGTCGAGAGAGAGGACACCTTTTTGGAGATATGCTCATAGAGCATATACATAGTTGGAGCAATAGAATATTCTTTTGAGGATATTAGTAACACCCAATTGTAATCTATAGTCTAAATAGCATCGATTATTAGGTTGTTATTTTAATATCCATGTTTAGATGTAAACTCCCATACTCCATTCCCAATTATTGGGTGATTTTATTTATTTTCCGCATGTTATTTCGGTTCAATTTTACTCTAATTTTTAGGGTGTTACACGTTGGTATCAGAGCTCTAGTTTAAGCGAATTAGGTGTGAATTTAAGACGCCTAGACTTAAGCTGAGACTTTAAATGTGGATTGGTGAGATATGGGTAGACACCATTGAGATAGGAGAGCTTTAGAGTCGACGGAAATGCACTAATCATGAAATGTGACTTTGGTAATGGGAATTCTTACTGGTATGATATATTCAAGATATCACGTAGCTAATGCTATTTTGGGTATATTGTTATGTGAGTATGCTCGTTTTCCTATTGTTGCGATGATTGACAAATGTGTTATACGTATTTATGTTAGTTTTGTCTTATTCCTACTCTATCATCTTGACAGACTAAGATGCTGAACACGTGAACCCGATCGCGTAATGAAGTTGAGGGAGCAACCAACAGTGTCACGAATCAGGACGTGGCAGCAACAGCGGAAGTCACTCAACCATCCCGAATTACTCGACCGCCACCAATCGTCCCTCCTCTCACAAGTATACCCGTGCCTAGATTGACTATTATTCCGCCACTCAATCTTAATGCAGGGGGTTCTCTAATGACGGAGGCGGGTTCACAAGATGAACTACAGATTCGGTTGTTGCAAGCGGTGAATACTATGATGGGATAACAACATGAATCATTCCTCAAGGCGCTTGAGGAGAGGGATGCCAGTGTCAGGAGGCATGAAGTAACTGCCGAGAATGCTGTGGGAGGTTCCGAGGGAACAGGGGCCGCGTCAAATACTGAAGAAACCCCCGTGACCGAAGTGAGAAGAGCAGGGAGGGTTGCTCTTATAAAACCTTCTTATGCACCAAGCCACCCGAGTTCTCCGGGACTTCCGATCCAGTGGTATGCATGAATTGGCTTCAAGAGATCGAGCAAGCTTTTGGCTCGAGTGAATGTGAGGAAGTTCAGAAGGTGAGTTTTGCCTCACAGATGCTTAGAGGCGCGGCCTTAAGGTGGTGGAATGTCACCGCCAAAACTCTTGGCTCGGTGATTGTATCGATGTTGACATGGGAAATGTTTAAAGGGAAAGTGTTGGAGGAATACTGTAACGAGAGGGCTATAGATCGTATTGTGGATGAGTTCCGAGCTCTCAAGAAGGGGTATAAAACTGTGAGAGGGTATACGAAATTGTTCGTGGAGAAACTGGATCTAGTGGGCATGTGGCTCCAACAGAGAGAGAGAAAATGAAGGCGTAAATCAAAGGATTGCCATCTCACATGATGGCAATGGTCCAAATGGCAAAGACCTCCACTTTAAGGGAGGCCATTGATCAAGCTCAAATGGTGGAGGACACCGATGAACTGAGGAAGGAAGAGAGGAAGTTAAGTGGAGAAAATAGAAAGTGGGAAGGCAATTCCGCGCCTTCCAAGAGGCCAAACTACAACAACAACCACCACAACAATCGAAGGACCGAGAATAGGAGGGAGCCTAATTGGTGCTTCAAGTGCCGGAACAAGCACCACGGGCCATGCAACTCGTCTGCGGAAGGGTGCCACCGAGGATGAAGCTAAAAAGGCGGCAGATGTGGTGACGGGTACGTTTCTCATAAACTCTGTACCCGCTGGTATTCTTTTCGATTCCGGTGCTACTTTCTCTTATTTGTCCACTATTTTCTACCCGAAACTGCTTGTACCTGTTAGTACTTTAGATGATGCTTATATTGTCGAAATAGCCGATGGTAGGAAGGCCTTGGTTAGATATGTCCTTAGAAATTGCACACTAGAGGTTGAGGAGAAGCGATTTCCGGTGAACCTCAAACCTATGGAGATAGGGAGTTTTGATGTAGTGATTGGGATGGATTGGTTGGCCAAGAACCAAGCCGAGATCTTGTGTTCCAAGAAATTGATTCGAATTTCGTTATCGGATGGTGGTATGGTGTTGGTCTACGGGGAAAGAAGGAAGGGTGAAGTCGCGTTGTTAACACTAGCAAAGGCACGCAAGTGTTTGGCCAAGTGGTGCCTATCTTATTTAGCCTACGTTGTGGAGGCGAAGTTAGAGAAGAGAAGAATAAACGATGTTCGAGTTGTTTGTGAATTCCCGGACGTATTCCCCGAGGATTTACCCGGCTTGCCACCCGATAGACAGGTAGAGTTTCGAATAGATCTTATACCGGGGGCCGCTCCGATTGCTAGAGCACCCTACCAGTTGGCAGCATCCGAGATGCAGGAAATGATGACGCAACTACAAGATCTCCTTGAGAAGGGTTTCGTGAGACCAAGCTCGTCACCTTGGGGAGCTCCGGTCTTGTTTGTGAAGACGAAGGATGGCACAATGAGGATGTGTATAGACTATAGAGAGTTGAATAAGGCGACCGTGAAGAACAAGTACCCACTCCCGAGAATTGACGACCTCTTTGATCAGCTACAAGGAGCGGGTTGTTTCTCAAAAATCGACATACGCTCGGGATATCACCAATTGAAGGTAAAGGAAGATGATGTAGCAAAAACGGCGTTTAGAATGCGGTACGGGCATTATGAGTTTCTAGTAATGCCATTCGGTTTGACGAACGTGTCGGCGGTATTTATGGACTTGATGAACCGCGTGTGTCGACCTTTTCTAGATAAATCAGTAATAGTATATATTGATACATCCTTGTCTACTCTAAGAACGAGTTAGACCACGAGCAACACCTTCGGGAGGTTCTCGAAGTGTTAAGGAAAGAAAAGTTATACGCCAAGTTATCTAAGTGTGACTTTTGGTTGAAGGAAGTACAATTTTTAGGTCATGTGGTCACCCATGAGGGAGTGAAAGTGGATCCATCCAAGATAGAAGCAATGATGAATTGGGAACCGCCTAAGAGCCCGCCAGAGATCCGAAGTTTCTTAGGATTAGCGGGATATTATCGCAGGTTTATTCAAGATTTCTCTAAGTTTGCATCTTCTCTGACGGCCCTGACTAGAAAGAACGTGGAGTTCGTGTGGACCGACAAGCAAGAAGAGGCTTTTCGGACTCTTCAAAAAAAGTTGTGTGAAGCACCGATTCTATCCTTGCCGGAAGGGACGGAAGATTTTGTGGTTTTCATTGACGCATCGAAAATGGGATTGGGTTGTGTGTTAATGCAAAGGGGCAAGGTGATTGCCTACGCCTCAAGGCAACAAAAGGAGCATGAAAAGAACTACCCAACCCATGATTTAGAGTTGGCAGCGGTGGTCTTCGCTTTGAAGTTATGGCGACACTACCTTTATGGAACCAAGTGTACGCTCTATATCGACCACAAAAGTTTGAAGTACGTGTTTGATCAAAAGGAACTGAATATGAGGCAACGACGTTGGCTCGAACTACTCAAGGACTATGATTGTGAGCTACTTTACCATCCGGGTAAAGCCAACGTGGTAGCGGATGCATTGAGCCGAAAGGAGTACGGTAGCGGAACACGTGCCGTACTTACACGGATTGAGATGATGTCTAGTTTGATTGACCGAATCAAAGCAGCTCAAGTGGAGGCACTGCTTGAGGAAAACCTAAAAGATGAAGTGATGGCGAAACAACACTTGATGTTGACCGAAGATAGTCGTGGTTTGAAGCTATTTTGAGGGCGGGTTTGGGTGCCTAAGATTGGGGACAACCGAGAACTACGTTTGGAGGATGCCCATAACTCCAAGTACTCCATACATCCGGGTAGTACCAAGATGTATAGGGATCTAAAGTTAACTTATTGGTGGCCCGTCATGAAATTGGATGTTGCTAGCTATGTGGAGAGGTGTGTGACTTGTTTGCAAGTCAAGGTCGAACACCAACGGCCGTATGGGAGTCTTCAGTTGTTGGAAATCCCGGAATAGAAATGGGAACATCTCACTATGGACTTCGTGAAGAAGCTACCAAAGACCTTAAGAGGTCACGACCCCATATGGGCAGTGGTGGATAGACTAACGAAGAGTGCTCACTTCTTAGCAATGAAAGAAGCTGGCCCAGTTGACAAACTGGCCAAGTTGTATGTGGATGAGATAGTTGCAAGGCACGACATGCCTTTGACTATTGTGTCGGATCGGGATAGCCGGTTCACTTCTAACTTTTGGAATGGGTTACAAGAAGGGTTGGGCACCAAGATAAACTTAAGTACAACATTTCACCCGCAGACAGATGGTCAAAGTGAAAGGACCATTCAGACTCTTGAAGACATGCTTAGGTCATGTGTTATTGACTTTGGTGGGAATTGGGATTCGCATCTACCGTTTGTGGATTTTGCCTACAACAACAGTTACCATTCTAGTATTGGAATGGCACCTTTCGAGGCACTTTATGGACGGAAATATCGGACACCGGTGTGCTGGTTGGAAGCGGGCGAGAAGCAATTCTCCGGACCCGAAATTGTGCAAGAGACGGCTGACAAGGTAAAGATTATCCGAGAACGGCTTAAGGCGGCCCAAGACCGTCAAAAGAGCTATGCCGATAAAAAGAGAAGACCCATGGAAATCCAAGTGGGGGAACGAGTTATGCTTAAGGTGTCCCCTTGGAAGGGTGTTATAAGGTTTGGGAAGCGTGGGAAGCTTAGTCCTCGTTTCCTCGGGCCGTTTAAAATCTTGGAAAGAGTGGGACGACAAGCGTATAAATTGGAATTGCCACCCGAATTGGACGACATACACCCTACATTCCACATATGTTATTTGAGGAAGTGTTTAGCGGAAGAAGAGAGTGTGATACCTCTCTCAGAGATTCGTGTCGACAATAGTCGTTGTATGGAAGAACCGGAGGCGATCTTAGAAAGCAAGTCTAAGAAGTTACGTCACAAAGAAATCGTCATGGTTAAGGTGCAATGGAAGCACCATTGTGGTTCAAACGTGACGTGGGAAGCAGAAGAGGATATGAAGAGGAGATATCCGAGTTTGTTTGGTTAATCTGTAAATTTCGAGGACGAAATTAATTTCAAGGGTGGAAGGATTGTAACACCCGGAAATTTAGCGAAAGGTTATGTAAATTAGCATTGTAATATTATTATTTTTGGGCAAATGGAAGGATTCAAGTGTATAATGTTGGGTTACATTGATCTGGAAGAAAGGAGCGAAAACCGGAACCGAATTGAGTTTCGGTACACAGTTTGCGATCATGACATGCTATCTTGACATTGTCATGATCGCGAGGCAAGATCGCTAGAAAACCAGATAGCCAAAAACAATCGATTTTAAGCACGAAACTCGCGGTACGGGTTGTGCGATCATGACAGGCGATCATGCCTTGTCATGATTGCAGGGCAAGATCGCCCGGGTGGTCCTGGACCACTTTTAAGTGCGATTTTTCAGCTCCATTTCTCATTTATCATATATCAAAACTCAGAAACGGGAGAAAAGCATTGAAGGCGATTTTAGGGTTTCATTTTCTTCCGCCTACCTCATCCAAGCTCATTGATTTCTCCTTTCAAGTTGAATATTTAAGAGTGGTTCAAGCATTTAAAGCTTCAAGTAGTGGTGTTCTTGCTTCCTTTCAGATTTCTTGATCACCTCCATCCTCGTAGGAGCTTTTCTAGGGTTCTCCTAACTCTAGCCTTGTGAGTTCAAATCTAAACTTATAAACTCAAATACTTGTTGTAAATGTAGCATTTTACTGATTCTTAAGCTTATTTTCAAGTAGTTGTGTATTTGGGTAAGTTTGGAGGTTTTAGGTCAAATTGAGGTTTTGGAGTATTTTGTTGTAGATGATGGGATGAGCATCTTAAATGGTTTAAAATACTTGGAACTGTTATAAAATGAAATAATCTTTGGTTTTGAAACTCAAAATGGTTTGACATAGTTTTTGGTAAAACTTGGATTTAAAAAAAGAAATGGTTTATTGAAAGTGTTTTCAAGGTTGGAAAACTAGAGATACGTCTCGTTGATGTATTCGGTCATAGGACTAGTATGTAATGGATCCATAGGCATATAGTCGGTTTAAATCGGGATTGTTGTCCCTTTTTGGTAGCATAGAAGTCATCGGGGGCCTCTTACCGTTGGGTATAATGTCGAATCATTACCGGATGCCATTGACTCTATGCATGCGCAATTTGGGGTCATCGGGGGCCGTGTACTAAGGTGCATAATCGGTTATAGACCGGTTGCCATTGACCATTGCGCGGGCTTTCGTAAGAAGTCATCGGGGGCCGTGTACTAAGGTGCATAATCGGTCATTGACCGGTTGCCATTGGCTCTTATAGTTAGCTCAAACATCGTGTAGTGACCTACTTCTGGTATCCGTCACTAAGGATGGAACACCGGTTCTCCCCCGGTTGTTTTTAAAAGATCCTTGCTCATCAAGAGTAAGTTATTTCAAGTGAAGTTGAATGGGATAAACGCACTGTATCTTATCTTTTAAATGTTTTAACTGCCTTATCCATTTAACTGTTTGTTCCCACTAGGCGTAAGCCTAACACTTGATTTTAAATGTGGTTTAGCAGGTAAACAAGTTGACAGGGCTCTTTAGAGAAGAGCGGGTTGATGTGTCGAGAGAGAGGACACCTTTTTGGAGATATGCTCATAGAGCATATACATAGTTGGAGCAATAGAATATTCTTTTGAGGATATTAGTAACACCCAATTGTTATCTATAGTCTAAATAGCATAGATTATTAGGTTGTTATTTTAATATCCATGTTTAGATGTAAACTCCCATACTCCATCCCCACTTATTGGGTGATTTTATTTATTTTCCGCATGTTATTTCGGTTCAATTTTACTCTAATTTTTAGGGTGTTACAACCACTCCCAACATGAACTAATCTTTTGATGTTGGGGTTGGATTACTTTTGGTTTGTAAACATATGAGCACGTAAAGTTGGGATTTTTAGTAGACTTTTCAATAAATGAAGTATATGAATTTGTGTTTAACGCTTTTGTGAGACTGATCAACTTTCAACTGATTTCATTGTTATAAGTTAGTTTCTACTTTCTAGAGAAATAATTTATAATTAGATTTATGATTTGTATACCCAAGGTGAGAAATTGGATAGAGATATACCAATTATATATTGGTACTATTTTATAATCTTTTACTTAAAGAATTTATGAATTCGTGTATTGAGATCGAGAGATAAAATATACGATTTTCAGGGATAAATATGTTATAACTCGAGAGAGTAATAATGCATTTTGTGATTGTGTATTCATTCAATTGCAATTGTCTGCTAATTATTGCAACCGAAATGTTATATGCGAAAACCATTAGGACTCCAACTCCCAACTGCTTTTCTCTTGATAAAGTTTCCAACTTTTTGTTCTCTGAAATTGTTCAAGGTTTTCTTTAGTTAATTGATTATTCAATCAACCAATCATCCAATTTCGATCATCCAGTTAATAGTAATTATAGTCATTGTGTTATTTAGTCCCTAGTTCTTTTGGTTCGATACTCGTACTTACCGTACACTATTACTTGATTCGACCTTTACACTTGCGATTACATTTAGGAGGGTGTAAACCCGCCTATCAATTAGTTATCATATAAAATGAAGGTTTATACGTTTATGGTTTTGTATTAGTATAAACTATGTTCTGAGACGACTGATTCAATAAACACTAGTTTTGCTAGCACTAACTTTGTTTCGAAGCAATAGGTTCAAGAAACAAAAGTTTTGCTCTAAGGTTGAATGAGTTATCCTTGATCGACCTACAGGTCGATTGCGAAACACCAATTTGGCGAATATACATTAGTATATAAACACATTTGGGGAAATTACTATCTACTCAATTCCTTTCGTTATCTCTACTCGAACACAACTAGGAAAAACGGTGAGTCTGGTAAGCGGAAAAGTATTTTAAAAACCGATCTCATTAGAATAGAAATTATCCGCCTATATCTTTCCTAGACATTGTATCCAAATAAGTGAGCCTATTTGGAGTTGATTCATAATCTTTCCAACATAAATCTGTATATATATATATGGTTCTACAAATTTTCATTTAAAAAAATCCTTTTCAAGTTCGAACAAAAATATATTATCAAAATACGGTTAAAGATAATATACATCCAGAAAAATGATATTTTTTCGATTATATATATTGGATTAACCATACGATTTCAATGTTTTTTGATAATAAATTGTACCTTCCTCCGGGTTGAAATGATGATCTATACGAGAAAATAATCGTGTATCCTTTCGTCTTTGAACGAAAGTGCCAATAACATGTTGTAGATGGAATTAGCCAACTATAGAGAAAAAGTAAGAGAGCTCATATATTGAGAGTCGTAGAAGTGTATATACAATAGTGAGACCTCAACCCTTATATATAGTGAAAGGGATGAGCCAAAACATAATGACAATTGGGAGTTACATGACCAATTAACTCATACATATAGTCCTTTCTAATGGTGTTAAATATGACACCCAATACCTATAAATTATGAGTTACTACATATATGATTAATTAGTTTTTACTATTCTCAAACTTTTTTATGGTCTTTATTACTTAGAAGTAGGTTCATATGAGAATGATACCTATATAAGAAAATATGAGAATGGCCAAATGTAACTCCCTAAAAATAAGAGATGGTTTAAACCGAAACAATCTACGAAATGAAGATTAATTGCATAAAGATCACCCAATGAAAGGGGATATGGTATAAGAGTTTACATCAGTAAATGGATACTAAACAACAACTTAATAATCTATACAAAACCGAAACATAGATTACGTTCGGGTGTTGCTAATATCCTTAAAAGAAATGGATCTAGTAACTCCAAATACATTCAACAGTGCACCACTATGAGAACCTAATATACATGTCATTTGAGAAAAAGTGTTAGACTTAAAGGCCAGTGAGAACAAACAGTTATCGATTAAGATTTAAAATATTTAAAACCATGAACGTAACTTCAATCAAGTAATGTACATAAATAGGATGCCCTTGGCGTTGGAGGGTGTAAGGCATCAACAAGTCGTTCTACTTTTGGTAGTGGCAAAACACATAAGTAGGCCATAATACAAAGTTTCATGGAACCCCTAGGTAGGGAATGTATCATTAGCATCAACTTCATCCAAGTATTTAGCCAAACATTATCAAATAGCTTCAACTTTCTCCAAGTCTTTTGCCAAGCATTATCTAATAGCATCAATTCTTTCCAAGTCTTTAGCCAACGTGCCACTAAGCTTAACTATATCCAAGTCTTTCACCCAAGGAGTCGCAAGTTCAACTCTATCCGGATCTTTATCTTAGTTCCCCACAATTCTATATTAAACGAGGGATATATGCTATACGCAATTAATAGAGACTGACTTATATGCCTATGGGTCAATTACGTTCTAGTCATAAATATAAATATGTCAATTTAGACATATTAATCCTTGCCCAAAATCAAACGACTTTATACACATCCTCATTAAATAACAATTCCCCAATGTTCCAACAAAATCGCAAAATGTTTGTGTGTAATAATTATGAGTTCTAAGTTCATCAATACTTTGAAATATACATCATTCAAGTGTCTAAAACCATTCCGCATACATGCTTTGTTGAAATTTGTAATCTCCAAAATTCCCAAATTTGACCCAATTTGTCAAAATATCAAAATGTGAAAGAACTTGAAGTATAAACATAGAGGAAGTAAAATGCATCATTTTAACATGTATATAGTTTTGTAAAAGTGTAGGATGAACTCACAATACTAGGTTTTAAGAAAAACCCTAGAAACTTCAAGAAAAGCTTGGTGAATAAGATGACACTTGGATCTAGAACCCTAGCCTTGAACCATTGGCTTTAATGGTGAGTAAATGCTCTAGACTGGGTGGATTTATGGAATGAATGCACCAAAAATCGGATTTAATAAAGAGGGAATGAGTAGGAAGCAAGAAATGAGAAGGAACCAATTGAAACTCCGTTTTTAGGTTCACGCAGAGCCATCCAAGGACCCACGCGATGTGTGCCACGACCCCGGGTTAGGTGCCAAACAGTAGGTTAGGCAACATGTGTCCTACCCTAGGTCGCGTGCCAAATCGTTTGGGATGAAAATCTCGCCTAGTAAGGTCTTTATATGGGTTCAACACCAAATTTTCAAAATCAAACACAACAACTATATTTCTAACACTTACACTACTACAAAATTGAGTATTTTCAACGAAAATTTTCAACGGAAAATGTCGTTGAAAATTTTCTACGAATTTTAGAGAGATTATTGACAAAACATAAATTTTCTACGAATTTTTAACGAATTTCCGTTGAAAATCTCTCACAAAATGCATTTTCAACCAAAAACTTTTTGATGAGACATTCTGTTGAAAATTTTTTGGTTGAAAATGCATATATGTTTGTGAGAGATTTTCAACGGAAATTCGTTGAAAATTCGTAGAAAATTTATATTCTGTCAATAATCCTCTAAAATCCGTAGAAAATTTTCAACGACATTTTCCGTTGAAAATTAATTTCCGTTGAATATACTCAATTTTCTAGTAGTGTTATGATTTCATTTTAGGGTTAAATTCTTCTTAAAACCAACTTGATTACCTAACAAGAAATTCCCGAAAATCCCGGGTTATACCAAATTATGTACAAAATCACATGTGATTTTACATTAATGGCCAAAAAAATGTGTGGACAACTCTATGGATGCGTGTCAAGGTCGCATGACAAGATCACGTGAATCACATGTGATTTTGTACGTGATGTTAGTATAAAATTAAATGTAATTCGACCATTCTTTTATTTTCTTAAATATGTATCATTCTTGTTTGAATCCGACTCATATTACTTAGACCTCAATATATATATAAAAAGAAAGAGAAGGGTAAGAGAAAATTGAAACAAATGTTGGTTGTTTACATTAATAGTATTCATGAGCATGTGGAATGGAAAGTATTAATAATCAACTCCTTCTTTAACTATATATTGTGTAGTAAATAAGTATGAGAGTTAGTGTTAAACACGTATATTTAAATCTTATTTATATTATCGAGTTGTCTAAGATTGTATATAAGCCAACTTTTTCGTATCTTAATTAATAAAAACACATCCCACAAATTTTAATTCAATTTATTTATGAGAACACACACATATATATATATATATATATATATATATATATATGACGGGTTCAAATGAGAACTCAAATTTGGTTGTGAACATAAGGATAAATGAGAGTGCGACACGTGTCACATTCAAATAAATATTCAGACTGAATATAGTATTTATTTAGTCTGAATATACAAAGAAATACTCAGACTGAATATAGTATATATTCAGTCTGAAGAATACTTATTCAGTCCGAATATTTCTTTGTATATTCAGTCTGAATGATATATATTCAGACACGTGTCGCACTCTCATTTGTCCTCACGTTCACAACCAAATATGAGTTCACATTTGAACTTTTCTATATATATATATATATATAGAGGGAGGTTCAGGAGAAAACGCTAAAGAAAGAGAAAACTGAAGAACACCCTGAGAGTCTGCCATCTGGACAATATTTTTTTTCTATGCATCAATGCATAAATATGCATTAGTGCATATGCACAAATGCATGTTACCAGATGGCGGCCTCCCAGAGTGTTCTTCAGTTTTCTCTTTTTTTAGTGTTTTCTCCTGAATCTCCCTCTATATATATATATTCTTTCATATGATTTTTCATGTCTAAATACTATATTTAATATATTGATTAACATACATTTATTTTATAATGTATTTGTTTCATATATATGCATTCAGTTAATAATGTAAAACTTTTTTAAGTATATTATTTGTTTCACAAACACGAAAAAAGTGTTCTAACCATTTCATGTCTGTAGTGGATTCTTTTGGTTGATCTTGATCAGGGTTTTTAGAGTTTCAAGCATTTCCTGTACGCATTGGCTTATGGCCAGAGTGCAACTGACCTGATAGCTACTTATGTTGGGTTTATGAATGGAATTGGGTGGTTTCTTGTCTTATTTCTTTGATACACAATCCTCAAATTGTGGTGTTTAATAGTCTGATTATATTTAAGTACCGGATATCAGAGGATGGATATATGGAATGAAGAATTGGGAATGGTTTATGAGATGGTTCCTGTTAATTTTACTTGGAATTTAGATTATTGTAATTTGGATTATTTTAACAATCTTATCATTAACTATATTATTAAAATATTCAAAAAATTTAATAAAATATAATTTATCTTTACTAAACACCTAGGGGGTGTTTGTCATTGCTTATTTAAAACAACTTATGCTTTTATGTAAAATTGTTTATTAACTTATGTGGTGTTAAATTGGACTTTCATAAAAAAAGTGTTTGGATTAACTTACGATGGTATCAAAACATAATAAGTTAATAAAGTGTTTTTAGGGGTGTTTGAGATTGCTTATACATCTAAAATAACCAAAAAACTGATAAGTTGGTTCAAATAAGTTAATAAGTCAGAAGGTTCTAACTTATAATAAACTACTTATTACTGGTTTGACACCGGTATAAGCATTTTAATTTTTTCCACATCCAAACACTAAAAACAACTTATTACCCGATAACACACCAAAATAAGTCAATAAGCAGTTTAAATAATCAATCTCAAACACTTTTCTATTGGTGACAAAAATAAAATATTATTTTTCTCTTTTACACAAAAAGTTTTAAAAATTTCTCTAAATTTAGAGAATTTTATCATCTCTTTTATCTTTTTATGGGAACAAAAATTAGTAGAACCTTATTTTTCTTTATTTAATATAGCTCTCAAAGATGTTCTCTGTTGGTGTTATGGTAATCTGGTATAATGAGTTTTGGGCCTCTAATTTTTATTGAATTTGAGCTCAATGTGCTTGGACTTTATTGGACCAAGAGAATATGATATGAAAGGATTGTTAGTTGTTTTTGGTTTATTTCATATGGGATAGATTATGGAGTTAGGTCCTTGTTGATTTTAACGTTTTTGATGATAAATTTGGGTTGATTGTTAAGAAAGGTTGAATTTTCAAAATTGTATTGGGTTATTCTATAAGGCCTATTTTAAGAATGGCTAAATGGGCCCGGCTTAGGACCGGTGAAGGATCGGAACCAATTTGGGACCAACCCAACCGGAGACCGATTGGGACAGGTTTGGAACCGCGTGTTAAGGACCGGGTACACCTTTCATCCAAAAACAAGGTCCGACCCGGTTTTTTTTAAATATTACATTTTTTATAGTTGTTGGAACGGTTATATGACTGGTTTTTTTTCATTTCTTGACCATTTTTTGGTCTCATTGATCCTCTATAAGTTATATGGTGTATAGGGGAAAATACCAATTCTTTGACGCAAAAAAACTTTCACAGTTCTCACCATAATTCGTGATTTCGGCTCATATTCGATTTTCGTTTTAACAAATTATAATAAAACATAATTTTTAAATGTATTTTATGGACCCAATTACATATTTAAAATATATTATAGTAACATTTTTGTATTCTTTAAAACAATGAAAAAATCGATATTTTCTTTTAGAAAAGGGGGACCAATTTGGACCCGGACCGGCTTGAGACCAGTTGCAAATACCTTAACCGGGTCTTGGATTTTTAATCGGAACCTGAGCCGGCTACAAAAATAGTGTTTGGGATCGGGACGGATTTCGACCCAACCCAAACCCATTTTTCATTATAAAAATTGGTATGCCATTTATTTTTGTGGATGTTGTTTTTGAATTTTAATATACTTTGTCCTAGCTAATGGTTTTCCACTCTCTTTTTCCAAAAAGAACAACTCCTATGTGTTTGGAAGCCCCGTACTCTGACGTTTCTTTCCAAATCTAATGTCACCTAAATCATATTAACTTGAATTTTGTTGTATGCATATTTTATCGTAAGACTATTCTTTCTTCAAATACTTAGTTGATCAACCATGTTAATGTTGCATTTATATATGTTTGTCAATTTACAATTCATAACTTCAAAAAATCATAAAAAAATAAAATCAAGAATATAGCAAAAGACAATTAAGGGTTTGTTAGAACTTATTTGAAAGTATGAATCAGAACTTTCCTTAAAGAAACAAGTTGAACTCTCCAGAGGCAAAGCATCTTCAGAATATCTTCACTTCAGAAGTTATTGTTCAGAAGCTACAGTGGCAATCCAGAAGATTGGGCATCTTCTGGATTTCACTTTATGAACTACACATGCGCTTTAATGACATGGCTAGTCATGCATCTTGTGCCTAACTTAATTTGTTAGATGTCTTGCTTACGTGTCAATATGTGATAGGCTAGATCATTGACTTTTCCATTGTAATAGTATAAATAGAGACAGTCTTCACTGTATCTGGTGTCGATTGTATTGGAGATATTCATAGAGTATAATTTGTATTTTTGTAATCATCGTCATATTGAGTGAAATACAAATTACAATTGATCTTCATATTGTTCTTCCTTTACTATTTACAATTCTAGTTTAATGTTGATTAACTTGCTTCCGCTCTATACTCTTATTATTCATGTTTAATCAATTGTACCTAAGTATTCAAGGGATCTGGGTTCAAACTATTGGTATCAGAGCTAGATAATCAATCTATTGATTATTCGATCTACTCCAATTTGGAGATATCCCTACTCAACTAGAATTCTCGAAATTTTTAAGCTATTGTTCTTAATTCTACCTTGTTTACGAGTTTTTGTTGTATTCATACAATTTTTCTCAAATTCAGTGGTATTTCTAGCTTAAATCTAAGTTTTATTGTTCATCGACAAACGTCTTCAAATACAGTTATTAGAAATCGTTCTTAAACCTTTATATTTTTCTCAAAACTCTTATACTCTACTTTTCCCAAAAATGGCAAATCCAAATCTAAATGCCATGTACAGCTCCGACTCTCTCACAAAACCCCCCACTCTATTAAGGGATGAATATCCCCAATGGAAAATCCGCATGATCAACTTCTTTGAAGTTCTAGATCTCGATCTATACGCTTCTGTACTGAATGGTTCCTTTATTCCAGTAACCACGATTCCCAGAGTACCTGCAACTGCCACTACTGAAGAAATTTCAGCAAGGCAGGTTCCAAAAGAAAGAAAGGACTGAAATGAGGAAGATAAGAAGAAAAATGAAATTGATCAAAAGGCGAAAAGACTGCTCATAATGGCACTTCCAAATGAAATCTTTCAATCTCTAGATCAGTGTGATTCTGCAAAAGATTTGTGGGATCAGTTAGCAAATCAACTTGAAGGAGGTTCCAAGATGAAAAAGAATAGAAGAGCTCAAGCACTAAATGAGTATAACAACTTTCAAGCCCTTCCAGAAGAAACTCTTGAGCAGACTTATCACAGATTTAATACATTGATCAATCAATGTAAAAGATGTAACATCATAAGATCACAGGAAGATAACAATGTTTTTTTCCTCAAACGTCTGAATCCTGAATGGTTAAATTTGTCAATGTCACTAAAAGCAAACCAAGATCTAGAACAGTGGTCTCTGCATTATGTGTTTGAAACTCTTCAGACTCATGAGAAGGAAGTGTTGTTGAAGAAAGTGAGTGTTGGTGGACCCTTGGCCCTTATTTCTGAATCCAGAGGGTCAGGAAGGAGAAATAGAGAAGCTGAGAAGAAAGGGAAGACCAAAGCCTTTGATCTTAGAAACTGATACAAAAGTTGGACTCTCTGGTTCATAAGATGATGAGATCAGTTCATTTATTGAGTCTTTGGCTCTTATTACCAAACAATTTACAAGGAAGTTTGGTAATCGTTCATTTCAGAATAAAGGCAGGTATGAAAAAAGAAATGAATGCCCAATTCAAACTTTTGTACAACGGTAGGAAGGTCCAGAAGTTGAAAAGACAGAGGATGAGAAGAAGGAAGAGAAGTTGAAGAAGAAGAAGGATGTATGCTACAGATGTGACAAACTTGTTCATTATTCCAAAGACTGCAAAGGAGCTATCGTTAAAGATAACTTGTACTACAAAAATAAGTACAAGTACAATCAAGATATAAGAGCCAAATATGTTGAACATGAGAACTGGCTATCTGACCAGTCAAGCGATGCAGAAGCTATGTTCTGTGGAATGGCTATGACCAGTGATGCAGAGGAACAACCTTCTGAAACCCCAGTTTGCACTACTTCTGAACCCTCTGAACTTGAGCAAACAGTTTTAAACTTAACTTTTGACTTTGAAAATATGAAACAGAAACTTCTGTATGAGAAGAAAATAAGAAAAGATATTGAAAAATCTTTTTCTCTTATCGAAGAAGAAAGAAACATTTTTAAACAAGAAATGGAAATTCTTTCAGAAGAAAAACAAGAACTTTTTGTAGAAAATAAAAAAGATTTCAAATCTCAAAACATCTTCAAAAAGTACTCTAAAAGATAAAATCATTGTGCTAAATAAACTTCTGTTGGCTAAGGATAAAGAGATTGAAGCTAAAGAAAGTGACAAATTAAACTCTGTGGCACTTCAAAACTATTTTAAAAAAGAAAGGGAATTTCTGCACATTGACCTTCAAAAGAAGGAGTTATTGATTAAAAATTATCAAGACGCTCAGAAGGTGCATGAACAAATCAATACACAAGTTGGGAAAACTGGTCTTGGATTCGATGATCTAGATCTTATACTTTTAAAAAGAGATCTACTTTAGATTCTGTATTCTGTATAGGCGAAGAACAAAAACCCGACTTTCCTATTTTATACAAACAATCAGTGTTTAAAAGGTCTAAATATAAGAATGGACATCAGGTGCGAAAACTCAAATACAAAAACATAAATTATTTTTCTGAAAGAACAAGTCAAGTTGATCTTAAACAAATTCAGAAGAAGAATGTTGTTTTTAATTTTGGTTCATTCACTCTTATAACTTTAAACCCAGAAGCAGATGAGTTCATACCTATACATGCAGAAGAAAAACTAAGACTTAGTTTCAAAACGATATTCTTCAAACTCTAGATGAGTGTGCTACCAAAAGTAGTACATAACCTAAAATAATATCTCTTCAAAAGGAACAAGAAGAAAAATCTTTATCTTTTGAAAACCATCCAGAGATCATTCCCTGTTCTTTTACTGATCTAAATCTTTGTCAAGATATATAAAGACAACGAAAAATTTGATGTCTATCCTTGGGAAACCGATAATCAAAGTTATGATGATTTCTTTGACATGTCAGACAAATTACTCATTAAGTTTGAAAATCGTATGCCTTCTACTTATGTTCCAGTAAAACCTTGTATAAAGGATATCTCTGCTCCCTTTCTGTATATAAATGAACCACCAGAAGTAAGGGCTGCTGGACCGGAGGTTGAAAGACTTCCAAATGGAATACTAATCCTCTCTGTTTCTCCAAAAGGACAGAGAAAAGAGGTTCCCATTCATTCAGATTTACTTGGTATGTGCATTTAAGCTAAGACCTGTCTTGATCTTGAAAAAGAAGCAACAGTCAAAAACAAAGCTACTCCTAAACAAAAATCTCAGATTCCACAGCCTCAGAAGAATACTAAGTTCATTAGAGAACAAAAAGCTAAATGAAGAACTAATGATCATGTTTCCTCTATTTTAGTAAATCGGCCAAAAGTTCAAAGCATGTGGACTCCCAAGAAGCAGCCTACATAGAAAAATTCACTAGTTCCGAAGCATAAATCTAGGCTAGATAAGAAGTTCTTTCGAACAACAGATGCTAGAATAGACAACAATAAGAAATCTTGTAATTATCATTCCAGAAATGAAAATTCAATGAATTCTTTTGTCTCAGAACTCTAAATGCTTCTCTCTTTTTCTTAAACTAAAACAATTCTTCTTGAATCCACATTGTTTTACTTCTGATTTCATTAAACGCTCATATTTCAAAAACCAGAAGAAAAAGCCGTTTCAATCTAAATCAGGTAAACCAGAAGTCTCTAGAAAACCTGCAAAATTCTTCTAAATTAAAAGAAAAATCAACCGAAAATCATATAGAGGGTTAGGGTACACATTAGAAACAAACACATTAATTCATATCATTAAAGAGATAGCTTATTAGAGATATCATTGTAATCACGATTCATCAAGTTAGATATATGACATAAGGTTTTCTTCATGTTATTCTTGATATTACTCGGTTACCTGAACAAACTGGGATCCACAATTGGTATCAGAGCCGACGATCTGAGGTTTGGCTATTTTCTGAAGCGTTCTTCACAAACAGAAGGTAAAATCTCGAGTTCCTTTTTCTTTGATTTTTTCTCGATTCATACATCTTAAGCTTTACCCGATAAAAAATTGTATAATTCCAGATTTGTTTTTTCGTCTATTCCTTTTACTCGATAAAACCCTATCTTGCTTTAATTTAAATTTTTGTCGATTCAAAAGTTCAATAAACTTGATTTTTATTCAAAATATTTAATCCGTTTTATTTAAAATTATTCTATTTTATTTTGATTACTTTTGAAACTCTTTACATAAGAAAACTCAGGAACTAGCGACTCTTGCAACTTTTCTTACTAAAGAATTCTCAAGTAAAAATAATAAACTCTAGTAATTTTGACTTTTATTCTTGACTGAACAAATAAGAAACTCGAGAACTTAGATATTCTTGTCCATAAAAAAGACTTGTTCTTTTTAGTCAAGAACCCTTTGTTCTTGATTTCTGGTTTATCGGTTAAGAAAATTCAGATTAAGTACCCTTGAATTTTTATCGAGTCCTTCCAAATCGACAAAATTTATTAATCGAGTCAACTGTAATCGATATAAATTTTTATCGATCCGTTTTTCTCTCAAAAAAGATTTTTTGTCGAATCTTGATCAATCGAGAATCTCTAGTTATCGAGTCTTTTCTGATTGATAACTTCTGCGTATCGACTCAATTTATTCATAGAAAGTTTTTATCGAGTCCCCTTCACCCGACAATTTTTTTTTCGAGTCACATACACCCGAGAAATCTCTTATAAGGCCCATACCACTCGACAAATTATTTTGTCGACCCTTCGTCACCCGAGAAAAATTCTTCTCGATTCTTCGTCTCCTAAGAAAAATTCTTCTCGGCCCTTCATCACCCGAGAAAACCTTCATCTATCAAGAACACCTTCTGTTTTCCAAAGAAAACTCAGAAAATTACCAAAACTCACCGATCGAGATCACTTTATCAGGTAACAAGTACTTTATTTTTTTTCTTCAAGATGAGTTCTCAAAACCAATTTTCTGATCTCAAAGCTGACATTGAAAGACTTGAGGCAAGACACACGAATAACATGAAAGTGATTAATAAACTCTTAAGAGAAAATGTTTATCTAAATGATTTCAAACACACAAGTAAAAAATTGAAAAACAAAAATGAGTTTTTGGAAGAACAACTCACCGAGAATACTAGGAATACATACCATGTATTTTATGAAGACGCTTGCAAAAAGAAAAATCTTGAGTTGATAAAAATAAATTTTGATCTTAAAAACACGATTTCTGAGCTAGAGAGAAGGAAAGATTCTGCAACGACTGGTGGAGAACTTGAAAAGTTTTTAGATCATGAAAGAACAGACTTTGAGAATAAAAGAAAGATTTTTTCTGATGAGAAACGTAAGTTTGAAATTGAGAGAAAAGCCTTTGAATGCAAAATGAGAACTTGTGATCTAACCATTCAAAAACTTTCTAAACAAGTGTCTGATTTTGAGGAAATTGTGATTTTAGAGAGAAAATCATCTGAAACGAAATGTCTGAAGCTATCAAAACAACTTTCTGAGCTTCAGAAAATTATAGATGAAGAAAGAAAAATGTTTGAAAATGATAAAAAGAATGTTTTAAATAAAAGTGTTTTAATTTTCAACAAAAATAAACATTTAGAAAAGGAAGTTGAGAATAAAAAGGAATATTTTGAAAAGGAAATTTGTAAACTTTCAAATAAATTGTCTGAATTACAATCAAATCTTGTGATTGAAAAGAACTTGAGATCTGAATTTAAAAGTAAATATGATTTGATGTTGAAAGAAAGAGATCATCTCTCAATCAAAATTAAAGAACTTGAAAATGAGATTTCAAAGCAAAAACAATTGCATAAAGAAAAATCAGAATCATTCAAACAACTCACTCCCGATCAAATACATGCGGAGTTAGATAACCTGGAAAAATTAATTTTTGCTAATGATTCTGATTCTGCTTCAAGTTCAAAGATGACTTCTCTTTCTCCTGTTAGTGTCTGTCAGAATAACTACTCTTCAAGTGTTAAATCAAATGGTTATTCTCATAGCTCCAAATCATACGTTTCTTCAAATTCTCAGACTCATAATTCTAATCGATTTTACAATAATTTTGTTGCTAATTCCGGTAATTTTAAGAAGTTTAAAATGGTTTGGAGGAAGAAATCAACTACAGATGATAGTGTTGGAAACATGTCACATACATCTCCTGTAGTTGATACAAGGTCATTTGTTTCCAAGACTAATTTGCCTTATTTTGTCAAGTCTATCAATCAGCTAATTAGTCTAAGTGCCACAAAGATTTGTTGTTCTAATTGTGGAACAAATGATTTTGTCAATCAAAATTTCATTTATAAATGGTATGGTACTTACAGTATCCCCACTTCCCCATTTATTGCATCTAAAGCTAACCTCCGAGGACCCAACAAAACTTGGGTACCAAAATATTTTTAATCTGTTTTGTAGGTACGTCATGTGTGTTCTAAATCCGAATATTCACATCACATGACAATCTTTCAAAAGGTTATGCTACATTTGAGGGGAGTACCACATTTTTTCCCATTTAATTAGCTTCATAGCATCTCAGCTATGGACCTGGTCTTAATTTTAGCTTCATAGTATCTCAGCTACGAACCTGCTCTTAACATTATGACTTCTGAATACATCAGTTCAGAACTCGGACTTCCATGTTTCGACTCTTTGTGTGTGATAGGATTAAGACGTTTCAATGGTCAAACCAAAGCCGGAAGGACCTACCCATGAAACACATCCCTAGGTTAGATATCTTGAAAGGGTATGACTAAAATAAAATTGAGTGCTTGTGAGATAAAAGAAGATGTGAGAGTGTGACAAGACTTAAAAGAAAATATTTGGTCTTTACCAAACCTAAATAGTTATCCGGATAGCCACATAATCTATTCATTCTCAATTCTTTGGAGATGAATATTGAAATAGACATGGACCCAATATCGATAACTTGTGTCACCCCACCCAACTACTCAAGTATCTCACAAAAGATATTTGTTTCATATATCACGGAGATTTAGCATATCTGCTATCTTTTCTTAACTTCGAAGATTTAGATATTGAATCAAGAAGACACACCTCCGGTCTTCGAACTTCATATTTTGTGTACATCGAGTCTATTTTTGAGCCAAAATACATACAAATGTATTTCTTTGACACGTGCACGAGTCTTTGTGATTCCACAAGCATATCTTTGTGTTTATGCCGGAACAGTTTGAGAAGTTAGTTTTATAACTTACTTCTATGATAACTGGAAGTCCTATCAGTGCCAACCCGCTGCCAACACTGCATATATGCCACTTAATTAAAATTAATTTTGATTTAAGTGATAATAGTTGCTATTTGTGCTTCTATGTTAGCTCTTACCCACTATTCCACATTCACGCTTCCACTTAATGTCTTTGATTATTCATAATGATTTGGCTTCTCCTAATCATTCTGGGGGGGAGAAAAGGTATATCAAAGACGAATGCTTATTGTGAAGGGAAGAAAATGTGTTTCAAAGTCAAATGAAGAAAAAGTTGAAAACTTATCGACTGCTTAAGACCCGACAACATTTCTTGTCGAGCAACAAAGGATTGACAAGTAGACTAAGAGTTTTCATCGCGTCCATTTGGCCCGACACCTGATTTGATGGACTCATCTTGGCCCGAGATCTTTTTTCATCGACATCACCTGGCCCGACATGCTTTTTGACCCGACAAGTTTTATACCCTACAACATAGTGGCTCCTTCGATTTTTTTTTCATGCTAATGTTAAGGGGGAGTTACGGAGCTTACAAGAGATCATTTTCGTAGGGGGAGCAAAAGAATCAAGAAGAAAGATTTGTTGACAAAAGTTTCACCGTCTGCAAAAGAGTGCTGATTTGCTGAATTGTAACCTCGAATACGTGAAGGGCTAAAGTGTAAAGTCAACAAAGTCATTAATTAGGAAAGGTTTAATGTTTAAATATAAGGAAACATTCTATTTTGTAAATAAGGCAAGTGTATAATGCCTTAATTTTTATTTTCCTTATGCCATATTTCCTATACATATAAATAGAGGGTTAGGGTACACATTAGAAACAAGCACATTAATTCATATCATTAAAGAGAGATCTTATTAGAGATATCATTGTAATCACGATTTATCAAGTTAGATATATGACATAAGGTTTTCTTCATATTATTCTTGATATTACTCGGTTACCTGATCAAACTGGGATCCACATTGGGTCTCTGGTATCCAAAGCATTCTAACTTTGATTTAATTGCATATACTGACTCTGATCATGCAGGATGTAAGTTAGACAGGAAAAGCACCTCTGGAAGCTGCCAACTTTTGGGAAACATGCTAATAAGTTGGACATCTAGAAAGCAAAATTGTGCTTCAACTTCCACAGCAGAAGCAGAGTATGTTGCTGCTTCAAATTGTTGTTCACAAGTCATATGGATGAAGACTCAACTCAGAGATTATGGCCTTGTGTATGACAAATTACCCATCCTTTGTGATTCAGAAAGTGCAATTGCCATCACAAGAAATCCAGTTCAGCATTCAAAGACCAAGCACATTGATGTCAGGTATCATTTCATAAAAGATCATGTGGAAAAAAGGTAAAATTTAGATGTACTTTGTTTCCACTGATTACCAACTTGCTGACATTTTTACAAAAGCTCTGCACGAGAACAGATTTAATTTTTTAATCAGCAAGTTGGACACGCTAAACATGTGATAAAAGAAAAGAACTCATTGCAAAAGAACTCCTTTGTATCATTATTTTAAGCATGTCTTTACTCACTTTATATCATAATTATCTTCTGAACTCTATCTTCTATCGCAAGCATTTCAGAAGCCTCTGACTGTACTACCGATATCTCTACATCCCAAATTATATATTTTTCACGATATTTATGATCCAAGCAGAGTTTGAGGGGGAGCAGAGAAAAGATGTGCAAACAATCATGCATAATTCAAGGGGGAGAAATTTCAATTTCTGTGTTAAATCATTTTTCAGAAGAAAACTTTTCCAAAAGATAAATTTTCCAGAACCTCTTGATCAATTCTCATCACAAAGGTCACCTAGAAGCCTCTGACGTGTCTATTATATCCTCTGGTTTTTCAACTTCTGAAAGATATTTACCATTCAGAACTTCTGTATCAATTCCTACTTTCAGAGTTATACAGAAGTCTCTGGATTGTCTTAAAAACCTGTTGAATATATTTTCCTCTGAAAATCATACATATCATTTTCTTCTGTACTAACTCTTGCTGTCAAAGTTATACAGAAGCTTCTAATATGTCTATGATTCTCTCTGGAACATCTTTCCAACTTGATCAAACTTTCTTTTGGTCTCAAAACGATTTTTCACCCGACCAATTGACTGATTTCAAAAGTTTTTTTTTGGAAGTACATGTACTTCTAGAACAAAGCAAAACTTTTCAAAGTATCAATCATTAAAAACTTCTGGATTAACTCTTGCCTTCAAGGGTATACAGAAGTCTCTAGGTATGTCTATGAAACTTTCTGCAAGGGCATACTTCTTAAGATTATGCAAAATGACTCTTGCCTTCAAGGTTACTTAAGTAATAAAAATTTCTAAATGACTCTTGCCTTCAAGGTTATGCAAAATTTCTATCCAGTTATTACTTCTTCTGAATTATGCTCCTTATAAAACTCTCTTCTAGTTAACAAAATGATTTTTATAAAACCAGTTAGATTGATTTTCAAAAAAAAATGGGTGAAAATTCAAAATGCAAGTTGGAATGCACGTCTAAGTGTTCGAAACGGTTTTCGTACTGACAAAGGCACACGTCAAAACCCTATACAAGTCAAATATGAACCGTCAAGACACGCATACACATCCTATGATCCGCATGATTTCTTTGTGTAGCCTACGTCAGCAGAAATTGATCCATTATCCTTTTACCACTCGAGTACATTTTTCACTCTCACTATTTAAACTCGATTCACCACTTCACTTTCACTTTTTACCATCCCTGCTCTCGAACTCTCTTGTGCTTCAAGAAACCCCATTGCTGAAAACCTGCAAATCTCAAAACCCTAACTCATCAATGGCTGCTCAGAATGAAATCCCTGACATATTCATACAAGAGCTATCGCAAACCATCTACATAAAAGATGAACTTACTCTCACTGGAAGTTTTGGTCTGCCAAATGATGAAGAACGTGGAGTAGAAGTACAGATAACAAGGAGAAAGATTGCCAGACTTTTCCAACTTCCTGACTCACACATCTGGGTAAATAATGTTCCTGAATCCAGACCTTGAACAGAACCCAACTTCTGATGTATTGGTGGACTTTCTGGATTTCTCAGGGTATAATAAAGAGCTAACCAGAGTGTCGGATTTTAAGAGACAATCCATACCCCTAATGTGGAATGTTCTGGTCTCAATCTTGAACAAAAGCCTCACATACAAAATAGGCTCAATGGATCAAGCTAGCACAAACATCATCACAATGATGTATGGAATGTTCTTTAACCGCCCCTTGGACTACACTGATCTTATCTTTCAAGAAATTCAAAGTGTTGTGCACAACAAGTCTCTCTATCAGAAGAGGAACAAACCTCTTCCAGCACTGATGTCTCCACGCTTTTTGGCTCTGTTCATGCAAGAGCCATAAAAAATGGAAGATCCCCTATGTACAACCTTTTAGAAAAATATATACCATGAAGACTCATCAACCAACAATCCACAAGGATGGATACAACAAGCAACGCGAGCTCTCCAGGTATATGCTAAACCTTATTCCTTCAACCTCTTCTCTCCTCCAATCTTATAGGGACTCTATGGTGATCTCAGAATAGAGGTCACCTACCCTAGTGTTTTTAGAATCCAGAATAGAGAGTGAGGGGTCGAGTGAGGATGAGCTTGAAAACAATCAGAGTTACCACGAGAGAGATTCTTCGCACACCGAGCGTTTATTAAAAGAAAGTACAGAAGATGTCCAAAGGGACACAACTGAGAGAATCCAACCGAGTCCAACCAGAGCTAACACATCTACTAGGGTGGATGCTAACACATCTTCACTTATTGAAAAAGGTCTTGAGCTCAGTCCAAACCCAAACCGACCGATCAAAGGCCATCTTAAATGCCTCTGAATCAAGCACATCTAGAGAAACCTCCTCATCATCTTCCTCTCAAAAGGATGATGATGCAAACATAAGAATTCCTTCGACCCAGAACTTGCTACCATCCCAACACGACGTCAATGCCTCCGTGGCTGACGATATAAACTGGATGGAAGTTGGCACGTCCATGGTAACTTCCAATCTAGAAGCCAATGAAGTCCCATCTGAGGGGTTATGGCAACAGGACACACATCGTACCTCGATTTTCAATCTTTTTAAAGGTATGCACATCACTATTGACTCTCCACCCTATGATGTTGGAGATCAAGTCAATGTGATCAGAACATCCGAAAGGTGCCTCTTAGGAGCCCTCAAGGATAGGATGGAAGTCCCTCGACACTCAACGTACAAATAGATGTGAATGAGGGCCCCTCTAGACGCGAGGGTCACGAGGCTCCATGTGTTGGAGATGCATCGGTTACACCCCCACCTGAGTTTGTTATAAATGTTGCATTTCAAGCAGTTGTTGACCAAATGAAGGGATCCATGGCAGATCTAAAACAAGCCGTTGAAAACAGTAAATCCAATTTCAATGAAGATCAAACACATGTGAACTTCTCACTATGTGAAATAAGAGCTACTCAGAAGGAGCCAACCCAAATGCTGGAACAGATTAAGAACTTCATAATCACTTCCCATGACACCCAAAGAAATCTAACAATTGAACAGTTTCAGAAGTTGGAAAGCAATCTCAAGACGAATGCAGAAGCTATTTCGAAGATTCCCTCTGAACTTCCAACACCACCAGCTACCATCTCAACAGAAAATTTTAGTCTGTTTGCCACTGATGTAAAGAAGCTACTTGATGCCGTCATTCCTTTAGAATCTTCTACATCCTCTGGCATGATCACCAAATCTGACTTAGCAACCTTTCAGGAGGCTATACTCGAAAAGTTCAACGATTTAAATGCAAAGTTTGTGTTAAAAATCAACACCGCCCCAGCAGCTGAACTTACCCAGAAGGTATCTGCCTTAGATACCTCTGTGCATACACTCACAACAGCCGTCAACTCAACCTCTACACATAATGAATTAAAAATAAAATCTAAGGAAGAAAGATCATGTAAAAAGACTACGCTAAAGAGAAACAGATTTGAGGATCAGGATCCAGATCCTTCTGATCCTCAGAAGGGGGAGAAAAGGCAGAATGTGGGGCCCTCTTCTGAACCAGCCAACGATCAACCAACTTCTGAACCACTGCAAGATCCACAACAACCCACAGAGAAACCAACGGAGCAAGTGCAACCACAAGTAGAAAATCTTTCTGCCCCAATCGCTGCAACTCCTTTGGCAATGCGCCCTCTACCAAGAGATCCAGAAGTTGCTAACTTCAATTTTGGTCTTGAAAGAACAAGAATTCAAATTCCAAGAAGACAAAGAAACACAACCACAAGACCCAAAGCTTCTGCTCAACAATCAACATCCATTCCTCAAGGTCGGGTATCTACTTCTATACCAAATGAACAAACCAATCCTCGAGAAGTAAACACCACAAACACTTCAATCTATGAAATTCCAACTCCCTCTACCATTCAAGAAAACACTCCTATCTCTGAAAATATCCCTCCAGAAGGTCCCAGTACAGAAGCTCCAACCACTGCTAATCAAGAATCTAATCAACCACCTTAGAGAAGAATGTAACAAAAGCTCCAGTTGAAAAAGAAGTACAAGACAAAAATCTTACTGAATCTGAAAGAAGATTAAGAAGAGCAACTGTCAAAAGAAATATGGATTTAAAACAACTCCAAAGAGTTGCTCCCTCTCAAACTTCTACAACCAGGGAAATTGTCTTTAACCATTTACATGCAGAAAGAGAAGAAAGAGTTGCATTAATATTGCCAAATTTTGCTGAGGGTTCCAATGCGGATGACAAACCAAAGTGAGATTCTAAAGACATAGACAAGACAAGAAAGATGTCTTCTATTCCTCACCTATTAGAAAAGTTACTGGAGTTGAATATAAGAAGTTTGAAAACTCAGATATTTACTACAACATCTATCAGGTGGAAAGGGTGATAACAAATTTGTTATTTTTGTGGCAATGATTTACTTTCTCTAAATCCTTCTGATTTAATACCTCTGGGAAGGTTCATGAAGCAAAGGAAATATTTGAGTTCAGATGACAAAGTTGCATACTTCAGAATTCGGACATGTATGGAAGCATTTGTTGAGTACATAAAGAAGGTTGACTTCCAGATCGGATTCGAACGTGGTGTTGACAAGTTGAGCATCACATCACCTAATGAAGATATGGAAGGTATTGAAAATCTTAAAGCTGGGGATATCTTACTTGAACCAGAAGAAGGAGTGGTATTCAGAAGACCAGGAAGAAGAAGATTTTTCAGAGTAAAGGAGGCATTTAAGTATTCAGCAGGAATGTTGGATATCTTAAGAGGATTGGTAGGTGCAAAGAAAGAGGATACTAGTGTTGATGTAAATATCAGAATAGCTGCCTAGAAAATGGAGAAACACATTGAAGGGGTTATCAAGTTGAGGGAGATCATAAATCAGTTCCATAAGGGGATCAACGGGCACCCTCAGGCTCCTTTCTAGAGCTTATCTTTTTGTATCTTTTGTATTTCAATCTCTTTTAATGAAATGAACTTCAATCTTGTTTCTTTTTAATTTGTATGTTATTATTCTGACTTCACACTTAGGGGGAGATTGTTAGAACTTATTTGAAAGTATGAATCAGAACTTCCCTTAAAGAAACAAGTTGAACTCTCCAGAAGCAAACATCTTCAGAAGATCTTCACTTCAGAAGTTATTGTTCAGAAGCTATGATGCCAATCCAAAAGATTAGGCATCTTCTGGATTTCACTTTATGAACTACACATGCGCTTTAATGACGTGGCAAGTCATGCATCTGTGCGTAACTAAATTTGTTAGATGTCTTGCTTACGTGTCAATACGTGATAGGCTAGATCATTGACTTTTTCATTGTAATAGTATAAATAGAGATAGCCTTCACTGTATCTGGTGTCGATTGTGTTGGAGAGATTCATAGAGAGAAATTTGTATTATTGTAATCATCGTCATATTTAGTGAAATACAAATTACAATTGATCTTCATATTGTTCTTCCTTTACTATTTACAATTCTAGTTTAATGTTGATTAACTTGCTTCCGCTCTATACTCTTATTATTCATGTTTAATCAACTGTACTTAAGTATTCAAGGGATCTGGGTTCAAACAATTGGTATCAGAGCTAGATAATCAATCTATAGATTATTCGATCTACTCCAATATGGAGATATCCCTACTCAACTAGAATTCTCGAATTCTCGATATATATATATATATATATATATATAGAGAGAGAGAGAGAGAGAGAGGAAGGTTCAGGAGAAAACTCTAGATGGCATGCATTTGTGCATATGCACTAATGCATATATATGCATTGATACATAGAAAAAAAATACCATCCAGATGGCAGACTATCAAGGTGTTTTTCAGTTTTCTCTTTTTTTAGCGTTTTATCCTGAACCTCCCTCTCTCTCTCTATATATATATATGTATATATATATAGAGAGAGAGAGAGGCTGATTCAAATACAAACTATACAAACCGGTTCCAATCAATATAGAAATAATTTTTTTCATGATTTTTTGTTTCATCATATACTATGATTTAAGATATTATTGCACATATGTTTGTTTCACCTAGTGAAAAAATTACATGTGAAACTTTTACATTATAAAGCAATACATGTGAAACTTTTCATAAAAAATTATATGAAACTTTCAACTTATGAAAACAAATACATGTGAAATTTTTACATTATGAAACAAACATATTTTTATAATATGAAAGAAATATAAATTAATTTTTATTGTTTTTTACTCATTTTATGTAACACTCTCAAATTTGGAAAGAGCGACGAATTCAAATTTTTCAATATTACATCAATTGAAGGATAAAACACTTCCTATAAAACAATACTTCAATATTCCTCAATTAAAATCCGGTATAACCTCTACTAAAGAATAAATCAAGTCTTATATAAGATCTACATATGGTTGGGTGTTACTAAACCAATAAGAGTTGCTATCTCCGAATGCGGAAAACGTCACTAAGAGTCTAATCTTTATCGTGCCACTTCCTAGCACTCAAGTCCACATGTGTCGCTAGTACCAATCCCAACGATAACCTGATGCACATGCCGACAAAAAAAAGGGTTAGGCTTAACGCCTAGTTAGCTCAAGAGTTTATAACATATTTTTGATTGATTTGAAACCAAAAGATTTGCTTGATAAAATATAATTCTCAAAGGAAATAACCTTATTATAAAAGCAAACTCTTTTCCCAAATTTAATAGTTCCATAATAAAAAGCTTTAGACCAAAATGACATTAGAAGTGAAATCTTTGAATAGAAATACTCATTTAACGTGATACCAACTCCAATAGTTACACGACCATCAATAAGTTTATAAACGTAAAGATAGAAACATAGCTTTGACCATATTTATAAACCATTAATTCACGCGTACCTTTGAAAGGGATAACAATATCCGAAGATAACGGGGGAGACCCGATATTCCATCTTTAGTGACAGATACAAAAGTAGGTCACTCAAGGTCACTCACTATAGGAATCAATGGCAACCGGCAACTCCCGGTTAACACACCTAAGTGTAAGGACCTCGATGACCCCTACAAAAGCCCGTGCAATAGGTCAATGGCAACCGGCAACCCCCAGTTGATACACCTAAGTATAAGGCCCTCGATGACCTCCCGATGCACCACGTGTAGTCAATGGCAATCGGTAACAACCGACTAATACACCTAAGTGTAGGGCCCTCGATGACTACCAACGCAACCAAAAAAAGGGGACAACAATCCCAACTTAAAACCGACTAAATGCCTATGGATCCATTACATTCTAGTCTATAAATCAAATACGTCAAGTAAGACTTATTGATAATTTCCCAACACCAACTCTTTGCTCAAAAATTATTTTCCAATAATCAATTATTTCTCAAATTGGGAAGACATAAAATTACACGACACTAAATGAATTACCAACGCACCCAAAACGTGTAAAATATTATTCAACTCGGACAAATGTCCATGAGACCCTTTTTAGTCAAAACCGAGCAAATGCTCTATAACTCAACACTTATGTAATTACTCAAACATTAGTTGAGACACGCCATTTTCCCAATGAAATCGTATTCATATATTTCCAAATGTATCATAATGCAACAACATGTATTTTCCAACGATTTATAAATCAATTGCTTTAAAGATGCAAATACAACCCAATGGTTTTCATTTAAAAGATAATGCATCCAAATAACTTACACTTATACTTCATTTACCAAAATCCCCAAAACTCAAGTATAAGTCTTTTATATGATTTGTAAACTCTTTTATACCAAATATGCAAACTTACCCAAATACTCACACATTTGATAAATACCAAGTAAAACATTATAATACTTCAAAAAGAACGTTTTTGGCATGTACAAAGTTTTCACAAAGTATCTTGAACTCACCTTGCTAGATTTAGGCTAAATCTAGGTTTTACCCCAATACCGAGTTCCATTCGGTGAAGACTTTATATCCTCGATCTACACCTCTAGATCCATGGTGCAAGTCTTTCAAGAACACCTACATAACCTCCAAAACATACTCAAGAACGAACGTAAAAGAGAATGAGAGTTGTTGGTGGAAGAACCCAAACCCTAGATTCAAGATTCAATGATTAAGATCTTACCTTCACTTCTATGAACTCCAAAATCAACCAATAGCCTCTAGCCATACTTGTTTTCATGTTGTAGAGCTTCAAGTGACGAATCCATAGCAACTTGAATCACCCAAATCGGAGCATTATTGAGAAAGATATGGTTCAAATGAGAAAGATCCCGATTTTTGGTCTTTAAAAACGTTGAACAGAGGCTGACGCCAGTTATGAAGTTGGTTACGTTTTTGTAACTGGCGTTGTAACCCACGCGGAGCAAAAATAGCTTAGGGTTAGTTATGAAGTTGGTTACGTTTTCGTAACAGGCATTGCAACCCACGCAAAGCATAAACCCTTAGGCTAGTTATCAAGCTAGTTTCGGTTCCTAACTGGCATTGCAACCAGCTTGACCCATTTTTTTTCTCCTTAAGCAAACTTTACCTTGAGTTTTGAAACGCAAATACTACAACACTTAAGAGCATTCAAAGGAGCTCAATTTAAACCCTAAAGAACTAATATTTAAAGTCGGACCCATGATGAAATATAGCAACGAAAATTCTGGGTGTTACAGTCCTCCCAACCTTAAAGGAGATTTCGTCCTCGAAATCTATAAACAATCAAACATCCAAATAACCTTATTTCGGAAACACGAATGGCTCCCTTCCCAAGAGAGCGTCACTAAAATGAATCAACTCTAAAAGGAGTTCAAAAATCGTTTATCGAGACTACCATGACGATTTACACGCTGATTCTCACATCTAGTCCTTGGCTTAACATGCTACACCATCCTCAGGATGAACACTGAGCATTATTGGAAAACTTCATAGCAATAAGATTGCACTTGGCTCCCAACCTTAAGTGATTCATACTATCTCAAGGGTAACTATTGATTTCAACTTCTCAATTCTGCGAAAATTGCCATAAATGAACTTACTCTTAGCACTTTCTAACAACTTTTGCCAACTAGAATACGCTTCCCATATGTAATCAACCCTTTGATAATATTCCCAGAACTTTATTTTAACAAAACCACACATACATCTTTCAAATCGGAGTACTCGTTACAACGTCGACCTTACCCGGGTGGTAAGGGAATCCTGCACAATATCCCAAAATATACCATCTGTTGACGCCCACGGTAAATCTTATACCTCGACAATCAAAGTCTCCTCGATAAAGCGACTTCCATTCAATCACTTCCTTAACCGTCTTACTAAAATTCTCCAGTATTGAATATCATACAAGATTTATCGTCCCTTCCATGATAAAACTCTTATTCAAAAATTCGATCCAATTCAACGCAACCGTAAAATCCAGACTCAAACTTTCACCAAACACAAAACTCCAAAGTATTCTCAAACTTTCTTAGTAACACCATTGGTCAAATCCATTCGTCACTGGATACCAAATCTAACCTCCTCAAATTTACCACTTATAACTTGCAAAATTTTCCTGAGGTTCAATTGAAGCAACCTAGGTACTCTTATAGTCCTTGACCTCGGGACCAATAGTTGACTCCTATGATCGCAAAATGACTATACCACATAATCTTCTTTATTCATGTTGACTTATCAAGTTGTTACACCACTAATATTTAGAATGATGTCGCCCGACCTCCCACCAATACTAAACCAATCAGAAGCAAGCCATCACACAAGACTTTAACCCGAAGATCGTTGAAACAAAACATCGTTACTTAAATGACCGGATGATTCATAAATCTAATACCTCAATCGATCATACTCGAACCGACCCTTTTTTAGGGAACCCCAAAATCCAAAACGGGCCACAAGTCGGGTCACCCGATACTTCAATTCGCAAAGTCTCCTTTAGTCTTTAAATACTATTCCCACCACCAAATTGTACTTACTTCCAAAGTTTACTAATGAGTTCAAGGTTTTACCAGCATATGTCTAAGCAAATATGCCAATTTTATTTATCAAAGTTTTAACAAACATAAAATCTTTATAACCAATTGTACGCATGCCCAAACATTTTTACTACAATTAGGTAATCGTGAAAAATGACTAGAACATCAATTTACAAATCAATTTAAAAGCTATGTGCTCATTATTCAAACTAATGATTACAACAATGAGAATACAATTAGTAAACTTTTAAAATGAACCATGGTAGTCTTTACACACACTCAATGATGTCATGTATGTAAAATAAATTCATGCACTAAAATCCTGTGCACCTAAATGTTTGTACCGACCTTTCCAAAATTCCACTTTTGATCATAAAAGGATATGGAGTGAAGTCCCCCAATAAAGATAGCATGCATCAATTTATTTCCTCAAAATTAGCAATCGAGAAATGCATGTGATTTGATCATACCAAGATCCGATTCGGATTGGATGTGAACTTAAAGCGAAATAACAATGTATGTGTGCTCTTTGTAAAATGTGGCTACACATTATAAAGAAAGTTACAACTAAAATATATGCAAATTCCATGCAACAAACGATCTAAAAAAAACTAAAACAAGGACGAGGGAAACTCTATATTTGGACGCCATTAAAATATTTTTGCCAAAATAACTGACGCAAAATAAAATTCTCAATAACCCTCATAGGCAACACCAACAGTAAAACGAGTCCACAAAATTCCAAAACTCAAAATTAACTCATGAACACCACACACCCAAAATTCCAATGGGACATGTAAACAACCGTAGGAGATACGGTAGTTCATGCATTTTCAACTGGACCAAAAACTCACGTACACCAAATAATTCCTCAAAAATCGTAAAAACGATATGTGTACATTTCTCGGAAACCACGAAACAATTTAGGTTAGCTTCAAATTTAAACTCTCTTGAGATATAAATTTCAAAATTTATAATTCTAGCAAAACAGTACAAATTAAATTCTTAGTGCATAAGTATGCAATTTTCATGCAACTAAAACGATTTAACAAATCCCAAGACATGGCTACACTCTTGGGTGTGCCCCAAAACATTTTTCAGAATAATTACTCCTTTGACAAACCCGAAATAATTTTGCAATTTATTATTTAAAACAAAGGTCGTGCATGCATCCGGTCGGAGCCCGAAGTCTTAAACCACGCTCTCCAAGTCTACCAAGATCGACATTGGAAAGCTTCGTATCTTAAGACCGTCATCCACCACTAAATCCATCGATTTACAATTTCCTCTCGGAATAAGGTTCATTCAACAAGCTTATGGCTTATAACTAACCATTATCTTTAACCCAAAATGGTCGGCTTAAGGTAATCACCGTACTTATATGTCACTCAAAGTGCCATTGTTACAATCATCAAATCTTTCAATGGTCACTGCCATAAGATCTCATTCACTACCCCATTGATCATCACGACAATGCCACTCAAGCACACACACGTAACTGTAATTCATATTATCACCTGCCGGATGATAATACAAATTTACCTCACATGTGGATCCTTGTAACCACCATCATGACTCTCGATTCTAGTGCATCTATTAACATCAAAACATCCTATCTTAAAGTGCCTAAGTGTGAAATATCACATCCGAACACTTAACAATATACTAGTTTGAGTCTAGGCACCTAAATTCAATACCTAAATCTCTCAAACTTATGCTCTGATACCAACTTGTAACACCCTCAAATTTGGAAAGAGCGACTAATTTAAAATTTTCAATATTACATCAATTGAAGGATAAAACACTTCCTATAAAACAATACTTCAATATTCCTCAATTAAAATCTGGTATAACCTCTACCAAAGAATAAATCAAGTCTTATATAAGACCTACATATGGTTGGGTGTTACTAAACCAATAAGAGTTGCGATCTCCGAATGCGAAAAACGTCACCAAGAGTTTAATCTTTATCGTGCCACTTCCTAGCACTCAAGTCCACACGTGCCGCTAGTACCAACCCCAACGATAACCTAATGCACATGCCGACAAAGAAAAAGGGTTAGGCTTAACGCCTAGTGAGCTAAAGAGTTTATAACATATTTATGATTGATTTGAAACCAAAAGATTTGCTTGATAAAATATAGTTCTCAAAATGACATTAGAAGTGAAAGCTTTGAATAGAAATACTCATTTAACATGATACCAACTCCAATACTCACACGACCATGAATAAGTTTATAAACGTAAAGATAGAAACATAGCTTTGACCATATTTATAAACCATTAACTCACGTGTACCTTTGAAAGGGATAACAATACCCAAAGATAACGGGGTAGACCCGATATTCCATCTTAAGTGACAGATACAAAAGTAGGTCACTATTCAATGTTCAAGCTAACTATAGGAATAAATGGCAACCGGCAAATCCCGGTTAACGCACCTAAGAGTAAGGCCCTCGATGACCCCTACAAAAGCCCGTGCAATAGGTCAATGGCAACCAGCAACCCCCAGTTGATACACCTAAGTGTAAGGCCCTCGATGACCTCCCGATGCACCACGTGTAGTCAATGGCAATCGGTAACAACCGACTAATACACCTAAGTGTAGGGCCCTCGATGACTACCAACGCAACCAAAAAAAGGGGATGACAATCCCGACTTAAAACCGACTAAATGCCTATGGATCCATTACATTCTAGTCTATAAATCAAATACGTCAAGCAAGACTTATTGATAATTTCCCAACACCAACTCTTTACTCAAAAGTTATGTTCCAATAATCAATTATTTCTCAAGTTGAGAAGACATAAAATTACACGACACTAAATGAATGACCAACGCACCCAAAACGTGTAAAATATTATTCAACTCGGACAAATGTCCATGAGACCCTTTTTAGTCAAAACCGAGCAAATGCTCTATAACTCAACACTTATGTAATTACTCAAAATATTAGTTGGGACACACCATTTTCCAAATGAAATCGTATTCATAAATTTCCAAGTGTCTCATAATGCAACAACATGTATTTTCCAACGATTTATAAATCAATTACTTTAAAAGATAATTCATCCAAATAACTTACACTTATACCTCATTTACCAAAATCCCCAAAACTCAAGTATAAGTCTTTTATATGATTTATAAACTCTTTTATACCAAATATGCAAACTTACCCAAATACTCACACATTTGATAAATACCAAGTAAAACATGTTAATACTTCAAAAAGGACGTTTTTGGCATGTACAAAGTTTTTCACAAAGTATCTTGAACTCACCTTGCTAGATTTAGGCTAAATCTAGGTTTTACTCCAATACCGAGTTCCATCCAGTGAAGACTTTATATCCTCGAGCTACACCTCTAGATCCATGGTGTAACTCTTTCAAGAACACCTACATAACCTCCAAAACATACACAAGAACGAACGAAAGAGAGAATGAGAGTTGTTGGTGGAAGAACCCAAACCCTAGATTCAAGATTCAAGGATTAAGATCTTACCTTCACTTCTATGAACTCCAAAATCAACCAATAGCCTCTAGCCATACATGTTTCCATGTTGTAGAGCTTCAAGAGACGAATCCATAGCAACTTGAATCACCCAAATCGGAGCATTATTGAGAAAGATATGGTTCAAATGAGAAAGATCTCGATTTTTGGTCTTTAAAAAGGTTGAACAAAGGCTGACGCCAGTTATGAAGTTGGTTACGCTTTCGTAACTGGCGTTGTAACCCATGCGGGGCAAAAATAGCTTAGGACTAGTTATGAAATTGGTTACGTTTTCGTAACTGGCATTGCAACCCACGCAAACCATAAAAGCTTAGGGCTAGTTATCATGTTAGTTACGTTTTCGTAACTGGCATTGCAACCTACGCTAACCTTTGTTGAGTGTAAAGTCCCTTAGGCTAGTTATCAAGCTAGTTTCGGTTCCTAACCCACTTCGTAACCAGCTTGACCCATTTTTTTCCTCCTTAACCAAACTTTACCTTGAGTTTTGAAACGCAAATACTACAAGACTTAAGAGCATTCAAAGGATCTCAATTTAAACCTTAAAGAACTAATATTTAAAATCGGACCCACGATGAAAGATAGCAACGAAAATTCTGGGTGTTACATTTTATAAATTAAAAATAAGAAAGTGAAGATTTTGTAGGAACCTGTATTGTAGAGTTTTATGAAGGTTTTTGTTTTGTTGAGGTAGCAATGATGTGACAGGAAAAAATACGGCAAGTAAGGTTTTTGGAGGTTCCTGTGGGTTTGACTCTTGTTTTAGCAACCATCCAATTTCTCACATTTTAAATTTTGAGGAAATATGAGGGAAAGCCAAAGATAAAATTCTACCGTTTAAACATCTCCCACGATGTTTATGTGTGTTTCTATGCAAACTCAACGAACTCCTTTAAAAATATACGAGCTTTTAATTAAATTTAGTTATAAACTTCTAATCTATTAAAAAAGGTAATTTTATATTTATAAAAAAATTATGAATTTAATTAAAATCTCATTTAAAATTGTATACCTAAGAATCCCAACGTCTCATCATGCTTAAATTTGGGGTCGACTTGGTATGGTACCAAGTTTTTTCTTATTGCCTTGTACGGGCCAATTATAATTAGTGCATAAAATTTTATGTCATGTACTAACCAGCTATACTTTGTATCATTTTTTTTTCCGATTGGTAATGGTTTTATACGAACTTCAAGTTACATATATATAAATTATCATTTCGTGCAATTCTAAGTCACATTTTCAGTTTGTAGGTAACAATGTAGCTAGCGTTTAAAAAGTTTTAATTGCAAGAAATAAAACTTAAAAATGTTCAATGTTCAATAAAATAATTAGAGTTACAATATTTAATATTCAATACATAAAATTATAAATATTAACGAGTAATTAAATAAGTTGGACAATGATACTCTTGATAACCGTCATTTCTTAAGTATTATTTGTCATTTTTTCAACCCATTTTATTCCTTTTACCAGCCTAAGATACCCATTTGAGCCTCTTTTTTCATATTTGGTCTAAATCAGTCTCAAAGTACGAAATAACCAAAAAGTCGGATTTTGGTATGGTGACATCATACCACGGTGCCAAGAGTGGCGGGAATTACTAGAAAGCTCTTTGCAGGATTTCTTTGTTACTTTTGTGAAATATACTCTCTGGAGCATCTTTGGTCATCCTTAGCTGTTCACAAAAATGCATGCATGAAGACACAAAGGATGAGGACAAGAGTTGGTAGAAGACAAAGATTAAGAAGTCATTTTCTATCTCACTTGTCATTTTCCCCTTGCTCAAGTCACTCTCATTGCCTCTCTCTTCTTCCAACTATAAAAGAGTGCTCTTGGGACATCATTTGGGATAACCATCATAGCTTATAATTAGTTGACCTCTATAGATAATTTTATTTCTTTCTAGTTAACTTTAAATTTCTGCAGTAATTTCCATTCTGTACGCCCTGTGGCAGTATTCCACCGTGGCAAGTTTCAGTTTAATGCACTTTCTGTTTACATATTTCTGTTTTACATTATGCATTTAATAATGAACAGTAGCTAAACCCCCCTTGGGTGTGGGTGTAAGCCGAACCCGAGAGGCCAAAATGTAACACTTGGGTGTCACTATTTTTTGCCAACTCTTCGGCTTGGTCATTCGAGTTGAAGCTTCATCTCAACACGGATAAGCTGATCACTTTTAAGTGTTAATATTAGATCTTAGACCTCGAGAGGGGAGGATCCGAAATACGGCTTAAATGATGCAAGGAGGTTTGAGAAAATCTTCAATAATCACATAGAGATATGGGTTTTTGCATAATTGTACTAAGGTTCAGATGTCGGTCGAGTGGGTGTGTCATAGAGATATGTGCATCCCTCCACATCCGGCAGAACTAAGATATTCGAGATTTACTTAGTTACGATTGGCAAACCGAAGGTTAGCATTAGCAGCAACTTTATAATAAAATTGTTTTTCACAACCCATGTAATGGAGCTTCAAGAGGAGGAAATTTTATGGGACTACATTGTGACCGGTTTTATTAACTATTTAAGTTATTTATCAACTCTCGGGGAAAACTTTCACCCATACCCCCTTGTTATTAATCGTTATTTTTAATTAATTTCTCAATATTCCAAAAATTCAACTAAAATATTAAAGCTAAAACTTTGCACCGGAAGCACGGAAAAATCTCAGATTCTTAGTTGACCAGTCCCTGTGGAAAAACGATTTTTGGTGCTTACCATTATATTACTTGTTAAAGTGAACGCAAAAGTGGTGTATACTTGCACCATTATTGTGCCACATTTCACGTGTGTTATTTTGCTATGAAGTTTGTGGCGCCGCTGCCGGGGACTGGCGCGATTTTAAATCTTAAGATATTGATTTTTCTTGAGCCCGAGTCGCGGATTTCTCTCTTATTTTTCCGTGTTGTATGCTATGGCTACAACACGAAGAACTTTGCCTCTAGACCTCGAAATAGAAAGAACCATACATAGAAACCGTAGAGGTAGAAGAGGTCAACGTAATCGGCAACCCACCTGTCATTAACAATATGGCCGCTAATGGAGGAGGACCTAACAATCCACCACCACCGGAACAAAACCCGAGCCATATGGGACTATGCTATCCCCGAGTTTAATCATTTATGCTCGGGTATTATTAGGCCCAATATGATTGCGGAACATTTTGAAATAAAACCGTTAATGTTCACCATGATTCAAGCAACCGGTCAATTTGGAGGACTCCCGTCGGAAGATCCACATTCGCATTTAAAATCTGTTGTAGAAGTTGTGGACTCTTTTTGAATTCAAGGAGTTTCCAATGAAGCCTTACGACTAACACTCTTCCCTTTTTCACTAAGAGATAGTGCTAAATCTTGGTTAAATTCGCAACCACCTAACTCCAACCTACTTGGGCGGATTTGTGTGAAAATTTTCTGAAAAAACTACTTTCCTCCAACAAGAAATATCAAACTCAAAAATGAAATTTTGCTATGTAGGCAAGAGGATGACGAAGTAGTATCGAATACTTGGGAGAGGTTAAAGGAACTTCTTAGGAAATGCCCACATCATGGAATTCCCCATTGCATCCAGTTGGAAACCTTTTACAGTCGTTTATCCAACTCTACAAAAATCGTCCTCGATGCTACAGCGGGTGGAGGTTTTACAGCCAAAACCTACAATGAGGGTTATGATATTCTTGAGAAAGTTGCCAACAATAACAACGAATGGTCAAACCCCAAGCACTCTATACCAAGAATGCTTCAGGAGTTCAAGACTTGGATGCCATCACATCTTTAAACACACAATTTGTCACATTAACGAACTTGGTAAAAAACAATTTGAACTTAGTAGAGAAAAACCAAGTGCATTCCGTTATGACTAATGAAAATGAATTTGTGTGTTTTGTGAGGAAAATCATCCGTATGAACTTTGTCCCGGCAACCCTGCCTCGGTAAACTATGTAAGAAACCATTACAAAAATAGTCCGTACTCTCAGGCTTATAATTCGAATTGGCGGAACCACCCTAATTTCCCATGGGCCGGCAATCCAGGATTATAGCCCCCCGGGATAAATTCATGCCCTAGTCGTCCTTAGAATCCCCCGAGATTTCAGCAAGGTAATAACCAGTCTTACCACAGTCCTTCCAGAGCGGGCAATCCTCTCAACTCCATCAGGGCCAAACCTCTCAGTATCATGCTCCTAAACAACAAACGACCTTAGAAAGCCTTGAATCCTTGCTTATGGGTCACATAAACCAAAGAAATGCAACGATGAGGAGTTTTGAAACCCAACTTAGTCAATTTGCGGTCGAGCTTAGGGGAAGACAACAAGGAAAATTACCTAGCGACACCGAGACCCCTAAATCCATTCATAGGGAACATGTTAAGGCTATAACATTGATAAGATTGGCTTAGTTGATGTGCCCATTCAACAAGAATAGGGTGAAACATCGCATATTTTTTGACAAACAAAAATCTCCCATGATGTTCTCCCCAGAACCAACAACACAAGTAGCTCAAACTACCCCTGTTGTAGTTGAACCTGCTGCGTCCAACATAACTCCAGTGGCCAGTCGCCACCGTGGGACGCTATCATCACAAACCGGGAGAAAAAGTTAGCACCTCAGAAGCCAATAGAGCTCGACCTTAGACACCTTCCCTTTCCTGGTATAATGAAGCAGAAAAACGTGGATGTTCAGTTTAAGAAGTTCTTGGACGTCTTTAAACAACTTCACATCAACTTACTTTTGGTAGAAGCTCTCGAGCAAATGCCAAACTATGTTAAGTTTCTAAAGAACATCCTGAATAAAAAGAGACGCTTAAGACTGTAGCATTGACAAAAGAGTCTAGTGCCCTGCTCACAAGTAAAATCCTACCTAAACTCAGAGATCCGGGTAATTTCACCATCACGTGCTCGATAGGCGGACAAGAAGTAGGACATGCTTTGTGTGATGTATGAGCAAGCATTAATCTAATGCCATTATCCATCTTTAACAAGTTAGGTATAGAAGAGGTTCGTCCCACCACAGTGACTTTACAACTAGCCATTATCCATCTTTAACAAGACATGTTGGTTAAGGTCGATAAATTCATTTTCCCGACCGACTTTTTGATTTTGGACTATGAAGCCGACAAAAACGTCCCAATTATTTTGGGATGGCCCTTTCTCGCTGCGGGAAGAACCTTAATCGATGTCCAAAAAGGTGAGCTCACAATGAGAGTGAATGACCAACAAGTGACATTTAGTGTCTTTAAGCCTTTTAAGTCTCCGGGTGAAATGGAAGATTGTTCATTCATTAATGTGTTGAGTGAAGAGGTAGGTCTAAATATTGAAGAGTATGTCCTTGATGGTGAGCATTTGGAAGAAAAAGGTGAGGATGACCTTGAGTTTGAGAAAATACAACCACCATTCAAAGTGAACCAAAGTGTAAAGAAAACGAGATTAGGCCACCATAAACACAAGAAAAAGAAGTTTTTGTCAAAGGGTGTGCATTCACCCTCTAATCTTTGTTGTTGAACCCCTTCATGTTGTGAAGGCTAGAAATAGTCTTCTGTTTTAATTTCAGTTTTTTTAGTAGTTTCTAATCTTGTTTTGATGCAGAATTTTTTTTAAAAAAAGAAAAAAACGAGAAAATGAAAAAAAAAAGACAAAGAAGTCAAAGGAGGATGGTAAAAGTCTGTTGGACAATAGATGGAGTTAGGCAATTCAAGGTATTCCCCGTTTTCAACACATGCACCCCATGAACTAAGTCTCTCACAAAATTCCAAAAGCCATTTTTGTGAAAAATCTTTCTTTGGCATATGTTGAATTCCATTTTAATCTACCAAAAAGTGTGTTCATGGTTTTGTTTTAAACCTCATGTGACCCACCTCTCCCCCCTATTTAAAAAAACCAACCCACTCCTTCAAGAAACCCTTTCCTCTCCTCCCATGGCACGCTCAAAGAAACCCATCCACCATCATGCCACCTTCTTTGAGACACCAGATCATGTTGTTGTTGCCGCTGTTTCCCCTGCCAGAGTTTCCGCAGACTTTGCGAATTACTGTTTCTGCTACCACTCGCCGCAGTGGTGAGACTTTACAACCACACCCCAAAATTGAGTTTAGGTTTATTTCTCAAACTTTAGAGTGATTATGTTGTTTTCTTACCTTATCGTTTGTTAACTTTTGTTGGGTACACTATTTTGCCACTTAACCCTTTTGACTCGTGCTCTATTTTTGTATATGTTATTTTGGGTGTCGTTATGTAGACATACTCTATATGTCGGATTTCATTTTGACAGGTGTGTCTCACTCTCGATGCCGCAACCCTTTTGGTATGAAAGGGCGTGGGCCATTTTTCGATACACATTAGGCCCTTGCACTTTCCCTTGCAACCACCTTAAGTCGAATGCCATATTTCTTTTGTTGCAATGAGGACATTGCAACCTCTTAAGTTTGGGGGTGGAGGTCCCCTTCAGCTCTAAAAGCCCCAAGTTTTTAGAAAATCGTTCAAAATCTGACCACCAACACTAAACCATTCGGTCGAATCGATTTTCTCATAAATAAAAAGAAAAAGAAAAATATAACATTGAAAACGGGAGAATACCAAAGTGTCAAACCACCGATAAATCTTGCATAAATTTTTCCCACAAAAACAAATAAGTTTGAAGGAAACGCAATTGTCCAAAAAGTGATCAAAGCCAAAAAAAGGCTTACCCACTCAAGACCCACTGAACAAACCAAAAACCATGGGGAAAAAGGAGAAGGCATGCCATGATTGAATCCAAAGGTAAAACATTCATCCAAATTTTTTTGCATTTAGCCGAAATGTCGGTCATTTTATTTTTCCTTCCTTTTAATTACTTGAGGACAAGTAATATCTTATGTTTGAGGGCGTGATAACTGTCATTTCTTAAGTATTATTTGTCACTTTTTCAACCCATTTTATTCCTTTTTTCAGCCTAAGATACCCATTTGAGCCTCCTTTTTCATATTTGATCTAAATCAGTCTCAAAGTAAGAAATAACCAAAAAGTCGCATTTTGGTATGGTGACATCATACCACTATGGCAGAAGTGGCGGGAATTACTAGAAAGCTCTTTACAGGATTTCTTTGTTACTTTTGTGAAATATACTTTTGGAGCATCTTTGGTCAACCTGAGCTATTCACAACAATGCATGGATGAAGACATAAAGGATGAGGACAATAGTTGGTAGAAGACAAAGATTGAGAAGTCCTTTTCTCCCTCACTTGTCATTTTCCCCTTTCTCAAGTCACTCTCATTGCCTCTCTCTTCTTCCAACTATAAAAGAGTGCTCTTAGGACATCATTTGGGATAACCATCGTAGCTTATAATTAGTTGAACTCTCTAGATAATTTTATTGCTTTCTAGTTAACTTTAAATTTCTACAGTAATTTCCATTCTACAGTATAACAATGTGGCAAGATTTAGTTTAATGCACTTTCTGTTTACTTACTTCTGTTTTTACATTATGCATTTAATTATGAGAAGTAGCTAAGCCCCACCCCCTTGAGTGTGGGTGTAAGTCAAACCCGAGAGGCCAAAGTGTAACACTTGGGTGTTACTACTTTTTGCTAACTCTTTGGTTTGGTCATTCGAGTTGAAGCTTCATCTTAATACGGACAAGCTAATCACTTTTAAGTGTTAATATTAGATCTTAGACCTCGAGAGGAGCGGACCCGAAACACGGTTTGAATGATGCAAGGAGGTTTGAGAAAATCTTCAATAATCACATAGAGATATGGGGTTTTGCATAATCGTACTGAGGTTCAGATGTCGATCGAGTGAGTGTGTTATAGAGATATGCACATCCCTCCACATCCGGCAGAACTAAGATCTTCAAGATCTACTTAGTTACGATTGGCAAACCGAAGGTTAGTATTAGTAGCAACTTTATAATAAAATCGTTTTTCACAACCCATGTAATGGAGCTCCGAGAGGAAGATATTTTATGGGACTACATTGTGACTGGTTTTATTAACCATTTAAATTATTTATCAACTCTCGGGGAAAACTTACACCCATACCCGGTTGTTATTAATTGTTATCTTTTTAATTAATTTCTCAATATTCCAACAATTCAACTAAAATATTAAAGCTAAAACTTTGCACCGGAAGCACGAAAAAATCTAAAATTCTTAGTTGACTAGTCCTTGTGGAAGAACGATTTTTGGTATTTACCATTATATTAATTGTTAAAGCGAACGCAAGAGTCGTGTATACTTGCACCATTATTGTGCCCACGTGTATTATTTTGCTATCAACTATCATAGTACGTGACTTCTAATACTATATACTAAGAGTTTTTTTTAATTATATAATATTTATATATGACAAATGAAATAAATAAACTCACCCAACTTCTTTAACTTTGATGAGATTTAAATCCCGACCTTTTGAAAAGTTAAAAGCTCATATATTGTTAAACCAAACATCCTCTATATATATATATATATGATACTATAACATTGTTTGTTAAAAATTAACTAGCTTATAAGTTAACTTATTAAAAAGTTAATTAGGAGTTAGTTATGCAACTTATTTTTATTATTTTTTTATTATACCTCTGATTAATATTATTTAAATTTTATTTGTTAATTTTAATTGTAATTATGAATTAATATTATTTTTATTGTATTAATTAATTTTAATCATTAATCATTAATTAATATTAATTATTAACTAATTTTAATTTTAAATTATACACTAATATTAATTAATTATTATTTAGAATTAATACTTATATTTTTTAAAATATTATTAATTAATTATAATGTAGTTGATTAGTTATTGATATATTATATGTAATGATTACTTAAAATCATAAAGTACATAATTTTTTTCTAAACTTTGTTTTAACAAATTCAAAATATATAATATATATGATAATTAATTTAATTTCTTTTAAATAAATATATTATATTTTGTATTTGTTACTATTTTGTTTGAATTAATATGTTATTTATTAAATACTTATTTTAATTATATTATAAGTGACTAATATTTTAAGATATTTTTTTGTTTATTTTACATTTTATCACTAGTTTTTGTCAAACATAACTTGTTCATCAGTTAACTTATCAAATATCAACTATTTTATAAATTATCAGCTATCTTATCAATTATAAAATACTTTGTCACTTAGTTTTTCAAACATAAATCCAATTTAAACCAAACACCCTATACAGACGAGACAAAATAACCCCTCCTAGTTTTTTTTAAACTCCCAATTTTGATGATTCATCACCTCATGCTACGTTTTCATCACCGTCACTGCGTCACATTAGTAGCGAATGCAGATGTATTGAAATCTTACAGTACAAGTCCCTCAAGTTTTAGAGACCTGACTTTTAGCTCCCTAAACTTCCACTAAACTACATTAGGCTCTCTAATTTTCTTTAAATAACATTCAACCCTCTATGCAACTTACATTTTTTAAATGTACACTTTCAACTATTGTTCTCAACATTTCTTTTATTTTGGTTGTTCTAAGAAAATATATTGGCATAATAAAATGATATTGTACATGTAATCGTTTTTTTGACTTTTATTTTTTTGATAATTTTGCTATAGTGAAAAAGAAAAGTTTCATGTTTTATGGTATCATCTCCTCATCTTATTTTGTCAAAGTTGGTTATTTTTTGGGATACCATCAAATTTGGTATCTTGCTCGTCTTTCATTCATTACTGTAACATATTGTTAATTGAACTTGTCAAATATCATTCATTACTACATTAAAGTCATGCAACTCTGAACATTAAACAAAAACTATAATTCAAAGCATTAAAGTAACAAACATTCACAATAGCACGGAAGTATCATAATTTTTACGATGTCTTGACTAAAAACACAAAGTGTAAGCACAATATCACATCACCAAATTAACCTAGTAACTCAAGTTCTTCTAATGAATACAAAAATCATGTCAACTGCTTACTGAAAGATCTTTTGCAATGAATGATTGCCTCATAAATTGAATCATCAACATCAAACGATGTGTTTCTAGCATGTGAATCTGATTGGATTCCTTCTCTAGAATGCTCATGTGAAGATTCATTGAACAAAACCCTTAAACACTTCTTTAATATTTTCTTGGAGGAATTTCTCCATCTTCGTAGAATAGTAAAACTCTTCTGATATACAAGTGAGTCATGAATTTTAGATGAAGAATGCATGAAAGCAATGGGAGTGCATGGATAAGATGAAACCTTGGAATTGGATTGATTAACGAATGAAGGAACGATCTTTCCATTGAAGAAGATTTCACCAGCATCGACAAGCGTATAAGATGATTTTGGTAACACAATGTCAAAGTCAAAATCTTGAGAATATGAACTTAAGCACACTAAAGAAGAAGGAAGTGACTTGTTTTCAAGCCAGTTTGATGAAAAGCTTTCGGTTGCAATGGTTTGAAAGGTGTCCATTTTTCTTGGACTATAGCCAAATTTGGTAAGAAATGATGATGAATTCTAGCTAGCTAGCCAAAACTTATATATATATATATATACATATATAATTATATATACACCTTGTTAAAGCAAACAAACAACTTTGACTTATATCAAGCTTTTAAACATTATGATCTTCTTGGTTAGGGATGGTGTTGCTATATGCACCTTGTTTTGGTCAAATCCAAATATTGGTAATGTAAAAAATGCACCTTGTTTTGGTCAAATCCAAATATTGGTAATGTAAAAAAAGCATGTTGATATTGATGTATGTAAGAAAAGTAATAATAAAGGGATACAAATAACAAGTGGGGTACATTTAGAATCATATTTGGAAGGGGTGGACTAAATGCACTTTTATATATTGTCAAATGCATTCCTACGTACTAATTCATCAATATGAAGACTTTTTACCTTTTCGGTGCGTGATTTGATTTGATTCTGACATAAAAATGATGCATATAACATTACCCATTTTGAAAACTTTTTTAAGGGCATCTCCAACCTAACCACTAAAAAATTACACTAAAAACATTATAAACACTAAAAACCGTGGGTCCCTTTCTAAGCCATGAAGTCTTGTAGTTTGTGGTAATGCCATCCTTTCATGTCACTTTCCAATATAGTGCATACTATAACAAAAGAAAATAAGACATTAAAAAAGTAAAGAAGTACTTTTCTTTTTATTAAAACTCAGTCCTTAATCATTTATTTGTTTAAGTCATATATATCTTGATTATAAATAGTTTAGAGGCTTGTGAACAACCGAAAATGAAGACTAGAAGGTTGACATCAAGAAGCATGCAAATATCAATAGGTTGCGAGCCTTCTTGTTATGAGATTATATGAAAATATATTCGACGTTTATATGCAAAAATAGGAGGAAGCTCAAAAGAGGAGTTCTACTTACAAAATAAGTGTGAGAAGTGCCAAATCACATATGATTCTATGGTAAATCATATGTAATTTATAACACGTCTTGAAGGGTGCATACACTAGCTATTGCATAAGAGACTTTTCATGTCACCTTGGTCGTGCTAACCAGTATTTTGCATCCTTTACACGTGATTTGATCCTTCTTGCATTTCTTGTAAGTTAATTGTCTTCTTGTTTCAACCCGTTCTCTATAAGAATAACCTCACATAATATACAAAAAAATGAAGCATTTTTAAAGTTATTTTAAATACAATTTTCATTTTATTGGTATTTTTTAGTTCATGTATCAAAACTAAGTTATAATCTTTACATATGAATATGATGTACTTACATTATTTTAAAATACACATGATTTATGTATTCTTTAAATGAAATTGTTCGTATCGGAAACTAATACTTCAAAAAAACTATGAACCATGGGAAAGAAAATTTTGTACGTATATATGACATGAAAATGTTAAAAAAAAACAAACGTTCCACATGTTTTTAAAGTGTAATTGGTTGTATAAACATCCACCACAAACTTATAAATGGACTCATTTATACGAGACTTTCATAGTGAATACCTACCAAGTGAACCTGCAATTGGATTACACAGAAAATATATAAAAATCAGAGATGGTTTCACTCTCATTTTATCCCATAAATCGAACAAGAATAATAGAAACAAAAAGGAACAATTCATTTTGTTTACACTTAAGTAGGTTACTGTTTAATCGTCACCATGTCCAAAAAGTGATGGGCCATGGCTACAACACAAATACGATTTGCCTAACTTTTTCTTATTTATTTGCATGATAAAATTAAAAAAAACCCAATAAAGTTTTATAATTTAAGTGATTAGGCATTGTTTGCCAAATGTAAGGTATCTTATAAACTCATAAGATAACTTATTTTTTAAATAATGTTTGACAAACTAACTTATTACTGATAAGTTAACTTACAAACTAACTTATTAAAAAATTAATTGGAAGTAATTTATGGAGCTTTTTATCATTTTCTTCGAATTATACCTCTAATTAACATTAATTTATTATTAATTAATATTGTTTTCAATTTTTTAACAGATTTTAATTGTAATATAAATTAGTATTATTTTATTGTATCAATTAATTATTAATCATTAATTAATATTAAATATTAATTCATTTTAATTTCAAATTGTTACTAATATTAATTAATTATTATTTAGAACTATTACTTATATTTTTTGAAAACATACTAATTAATTAGAATGTGGTTGACTAATTATTCATATATTATATGTAATGGTTAGTTAAAATCAGCTTGTTTGTCAAATATAGCCTAAGTCTTTGAACTCTTTTTTGATCAAATAAATCTCTAAATTTTTTGAAATCGAATAAATAATTCTTTAAACTTTTTTTAATTCAAAAAACCCAACGAACTTTCATATTTTAAATAATGAAGTCCCTAGTCGATTTTTTGAACTAAGACTCTATAATTATAAAATGAAAGAAATACTGTAATAACCCTAATTTAATTATTGGACTTGGTTTATGGTTAGTGGATTTGGGCTCTAAATATATGGATTTGGGCCTTAAACTAAAGCTATGAGCTGATTTCTTGAAAAAGCCCTAAGCCCAAGTATATATAAAGAGAAGAGAGGAGGAAATTCAGCCATCACTCTCTCATTTTCAGATTTCAAGTGTGTGTTTTGTGTGTGAAACGTGGAGAGCAAGAGAAGGGAGAAGAAGAGGAGAAATCAAACACTCCATTGATGAGATCAATTGCTTTGACGGTTTTCAGGTATAAACTTCTTCTTCTTCATCTTTAAGCTCATTTAGATCATATGGGATTATTAGAATCATTGGTATTATGAGCTTTGATTGGTAATCATTTATTTTAGTTCTCAAATCAATGGATATGAGATGAATATATGAAGTAGAATGGTCATCTTCTTTGAGTAGTTGTTATTTCAATCATTTGGGTTGTTTTCAAGGAAAACCCACCATGGATGAACCTTGGTTCTTCATAAGGATTGAACCCATGGATTCAAATGGATGAAATTGAATTGGTGTATGTTTAGGAATGTAATGGGATAGTTTTGGGTTGATTCCCTATCATTATTGTTGGTTTGGGAGATTACAAATCAATATTGTAATGTTTTGGATTAAGATTTGGAGGTCTTGAGCTGCAGATATAAAGAAAACCCAAAACAGAAATCTGCGCGGGTTGCAGGGCGGGTTTACCCGCATTCGTACCCGCACAGTCGGCTGTTGGGAAAATCTATGCAGGTTGCGGGGCGGGTTTACGCATTCGTACCCGCCCCGTCCACTGTTGGGTGCAACTTCGTCCATTTCATTTTGTTTCGAATCGGGGTTTGGACCTTTGAGTTAGCGGTTTAATTTAGGACTATTTTAGAAGGCTTTTGGAAGAATTGCTTGGGGTTAACACCATTTTTGTATTGGCAAATTTAGGTGTTCGGTTTGGGAAGAGTCTTTATAATTGGACTTTGGGACTCGTTGGCAACCATTAGGTGAGTTCCCTTGACTTAAACTACACTTTTTGTCAAGGTTTGATTTATAAAACCGATTATGGTGATTTAAATTGGAAGCATGCTAAATGATTTATATTCCTTTCGGTTTATATAAATGTTATATGTTGGATTGGCCTGGATATCCCGATATGCCCAGGTAGAATGGACATGTACATAGGAAGGTAGGTGTACCTTGAGATGGTGCAGATCTCTTGGGAGTTATAATTCATACACCTCGAATTCGTTTGAGGTATGCGACGTACCCGCATGTGGCAAGTTTCCGGGTAATGTTTAATGAGTCATATGTGGCAAGTTTATAACTCAATTGGGTTGTTCTACTAACGTTGTACATGGTCCGTATTTGAACTGTTTCTTCCTATTTTCTTTAAACTATTTATTTCTTCGGATTTAAATGCTTTGTTTATAACTGCGGTTTACTGGGAATTCACTAGACGTTGTGGTCTAACCCTCGCTTTTTTTTCAAAAACTTAAACCATTTTCAGGTAAAGGCTTGGTCGAGAGTTCGTCCATGGGAAAGGGTAGGATGTGAGCCGGTCGTAGAGAAGATCGGATGACATAGAGGCTTTCTTAGTTAATTATAATTCTCTACTGTGGATAGTTTTATTTTCCGCAAAAAAAAACCTTGAGATGTAATAAATATTAGACCTCTATTGGTGTTTTTAATTGTCTATTTATGTTGGGTGTCAATTTATGGAATTTGGGTTGTTACAAGTGGTATCAGAGCCCTAGTTTAAGTGAATTAGGCAATCTAGGCGTGTCTAGTCATAGACTATGAGTTAGGAAACATGGCTGGGAATTTAGGGACCATATGATAAAGACCTTGACAGGGATATTTCTAATAGGGTGGTAAGGACTAACATATAAGGTAAATTCAAAATTACATCTGGCCAATGTTATTTTGAATTTGCAGGTACATGAAGGTGCTTATGTACCTTGTTATGATCTAACTGGCTGTCGTTTAGTGGTTCATACAATTTCAGGAAATGTAGAAATTGGTCTTGTTGATCAGGGTGGATCGTATATGTGATGTTTGGAGGAGAAAATTCTTTTGTTGGAGTTGTACCAACAGAAAGAGTGGAAATTGGGATTGTTGTTAACAACAGTGATCGAGGAAGTGGAAGAGTAGTGAACTCTATGGGACTGCGGTGTCAGTTGGGACTCATGAAATGAGAGTTTAATTTTAAAATGGGATTGAAAGTGCAAAATTTGAATTTTCTAGTGAATGAGTGTGCTCACTCACTATTGTTAAGGCACCCGATGTTTGTGGTAGTCTGGATAGAGACTAGTGTTTCAAAGGTTGATCGGGAGTTTGGTGTGTTATATAGGGATGTATAGAGAATAGTTGTTTGGACCTTCAAGATGGAGTTCGTCCGAGGGAGTTGGTGATTCTTCAAGATAGAGTTCTTAAGAGTTAAACTAGAATGATAATGTCTAATTGTGTATTTTGATTATTGGGTAAGTTCCCAATTGTAGGATTGATCACATCGGTTGAATGTTATAGATTGGACAAGTGTGTTTGGAAATGATGGCTTTCGTAGGAAAGCGAGTAATATTAATGAAACCCTTGACTTATAGTCATCGGTATATGGGACGAAATTGTTGAAAGATAGAGTTGCGTACTCGTGAAATGAAGGCAAGTTGTGAAAGAATGAAAGGATCAAATGATGATCTAAGAAAGCTGAAGTGGCTAAAGGCGGGTACTTGATAATTAGTGATGAGTTTGGACATGATATGGTCCGAGAAATTGAATAAGTGGAAAAAGTTTGTTTGAGGAATTTGCTATGAGTAAGAAGACTCGTTCTTCAATCTTTAATGTAAGTGAATGTGAGGTTGTTGACAAGTTGCAATACGGGTAGAGTTAGTTACCCTCATTTCTAAGGTGAGTTTTATGTAACACGTTGTTTATGTTTAAAGGGGGGTTTATGAGTTGGTGTGAGTGTGTTGAGTTTATCATCAACGTACTCGGGATGTTGTAGTATGGCAATGGTTGGAGAAAGAAATTGATGATACTTCGGTGTAGTAAAAGTGTGAGATCGTTAGTAATCTAAATAAAGAAACGAGTTCATTACAAGCACTATATTTATTGTTGGCATCGGTTTGGATGGATAGATCTGAGTTATATACTTGGTCGCGTAGGCGTGGGCAAGCATGCGCACGGGTGTCGGCATGCTTGATGTTATGAACTCGTAGGGATTTTGGGTTTAGCTTTTCCTTTGGAAGAATGATGAGTAAAAGGAAGAGAGGTTGTCGAATATGTGGGTTGGTCAATCTAGGTTGATTATTGATCCTGACATGCTAGTATGTGGATGGTCGGTGCATGATAGTAATTCAAGGAGGTAAAGTAAGTATTAATTCCTGTGGTAGGAATTTAAATTCTTGTCTTGATGTGTTTGATGAGGTGGTTGGCAACAAATGTTGATATACGAAATATCTTAAGCCAAAGTGTAGTAAAAAGGTAATGGTATGATTTTTGAAGAAGTACTACCTATAAGGGAGTAGAAGAGGATTATGAATTGGAGTATTCGTAGACTGTTAAAGTAGGCTTGCAGTTGGCTATGAGGTAATGAGGTCGTGCATCATTATCAAGTGTGGACTATGAACAGTTGTTAATGGGCGTGGTGCAACTAAAGTTATAGGTTTGGGAATTGACCGTAATGTGGTTACTTGGTTGTGAATAGATAACAACGTGAGTGGTCGTATGGGCAAGAGGCATTCTTGGCTTCAGGTTAATCTTCAAGTGTGATTGTTATGAAGGTTGGAGGTCGTTAGTTGAATTAGTGGCTTAATATGAGAATAAAGTAACCTCCAAGAGGGGAAGTGGGTGTATGTGGGACTATAATGGTCCACGGAAGAGGATGCTTTTCCTCTTTGATCTAGTTGATTGTGTTTTGATAGTTGTCGATGGGCTAGAGTAGGTTGCTAGTTGCCTTGGTGCTAAGGCGTGAGATGATTGGAAGTGTGTTTAGTTATGGAGTGCGGATGTTGTCACTCCACGAGTGTCATGGCTTGGGGAACTGACAGGTGAGTAGGCAGTGTGTGAAGTCACAAGTGTGTGTGACTAGAGATAAATGTATTGTTTCTTAACATTATTCAAGAGGAAATGAGGTCTTTCGAGACGGTAGTTTGTGAGTGTCTGTGATGGTAAGAAATAACACCTCTTTGCAATGAATTGTTTGGGATCAGTCCATTGTGTATGACTAAATTTTGCAGATTCGGTGAAAGTTGTCATTTTGGAAGGATGTCCGATAAGTCAAGTGGACAAACACCATCTCATTGATGATGTGGTGAAGGTTATGGAAAGGTAATGGGATCAAGTAAGATTTTGCCTTAAGAAAAGTGAATTGTTAAGGGCAGAAGAGGTTGTGCATTAAATGTTTTAGCATGGCAAAGTTGGGTGCATTATGTTGAACCATATTCTCGTTTGGCAATTTTCTGAATGTTGAATGTGTGGTCAAGGGATTATGTGAATGCCTTGGTATGGGGTTCTTGATGTAGGTTAAGTGGTTCAACTATTGACGAAAATTATAGGGATGTGTGATATAAGAACTCGAATGGGTGCAAAATGTTGAATGGCGGGTCGAACCATCCTGGAGCGAGTTATGGATCTTTTGATTACAAAATTTTGAATGACATTATTTATAGCGTGAGTTCGACCACCTTATATTCTTTTAGTGGATTGTGGAACGAGGAAGAGTTATTGCAAAGCTTAAAAGGTGGGTGTTGATGTGAAAGATTATGTGTTCGGGTTATGTAGTGGCCAAGAGGTGGATTCGAAGTATACTCAATGTATATGTTAGGGTGTGTAGTAAGTTGAATAATTGTTGAAATTATTTCAGCCGTGGAGGAAATTTATGTTTGATTGGAGGGGTAGTTAGTAACCGATTGATTTTCGAGTCTTGTGGGATAAGATTTTGGTGTGTGCATAAGTGTCGCTATATCTTCCCTCCACGCGTGGATGAGTGTTATTGGTTGGACATCGGTAATTCAGACTGGTGTGAATAGGTGGAATTAGCAGGTGGGAATAAGTGATTTTAATGAAAGTAAGACGTTAGTCGAGTGATATAAAGGAATGAAGTTGTGTTTAAGCATGTCAGTGTTGAGCATATTATTTAAACCCTTGAAGAGGATAAGGGTGTTGATGTTTGGTAAATTAATTCGAGAGATTGTTTTAAAACTTGTATTGCTAACAAGTCTTTTAAGGAAAGTGTGTCTCTACTGATTGCGAGAAGACAAGTAAAAGCGGTTGGAAGTAGTGTTTTGTGTGCCAGACTGTCGAGGTTGATTTAATATAGGAATGGTTTGCACTATGCGTGGACCTTTGTGGTTGTTATAAGGCTGGATAGAATGGGTTTTAGTGAGTGGTCGCTCCTCCTGGGGGGCAAATGAACTCTAAATCATTTAGAGAAATCCCTAGGTTATCGGTTGACTCGATGGAAATTTCGGAAAGGTGTTTACAGGATTGATTAAATCCTGATTGGTAGGCTATCCGGACGTTGCGCGATGAAAGTTTATATAAGGGTATTTACTTATGTAAGTAAATGTGCTAATAAAGTTGCGAGTAAGGAATGCTACTTTCGGAAGAAGGGAGTAGTGTTGATGAGTTGATGGTCAATATGGTAGTAGAGGTACGACATTAATCCGGTTGGATTTAACTTGTGGCGCTAGGTGTTATGGGAAATGCATTTTTCTTGTTAAGCAGCTCCTAACTGAAAGTTTAAGTGGGAAGTGCAAGAATGACATGTTGTTAAGTCAATAATTGTGAGTGGAAGTAATGATCAGCCGGGGTTCGTGTTTGTTGCGGAGCAAACTCCGTTAATGGTACTTCCTTTGGAAGAATGGAAGTTCGTTATGGAACCCAAGTAGATGTGTTTTAAAACCATGGATTCGATGTGTGGATCGATCAGAGAATGGCAGGTATGGTTGACCTGGGATATTATGAAAAGCAGATCAGTCAATGGTAAATTTGTTTCGTGGTATAAATCTTAAGTGGGGAATGTTGAAATGGAAGCTCGATATTGATGTGAATTTTTGGGAAGTACCCCCGTAAATGAAGTTGATGGTGAATCGATGTGTGATTGTGTGGGATACCGAGTATCTTAAATTTAATAAGAGTACCCAGCTAAAGGGTGACAACATGTTGGTAATAGTTTGGTTGCTTGAGTAATTGTTCCAAAAAGTGGAACAAAAGGATACATATTGAGAACATAGAGGTTGGTATGGTGTTAGTTCGTGGGGAATTCCTTAAAAGGTACATTGTATGGTAGAAATTCTGAGTGGCTTGGTTTGGTGGTTTGTTATTCAAAGCGATCATACATGTGAAAGTGCATAGGCGATTTCACAAAGGACAAGAAGACAAGTTGGAATTGGAGTCTGAAATGAGGACTAATTACCCTTATCTCTTTGCTGGATGAATTCCGGGGATGGAATTTTTTTAAGGGGGGAGTGTTGTAATAATCCTAATTTAATTATTGGACTTGGTTTATGGTTAGTGGAAATTGATTAGTGGATTTGGGCTCTAAATATATGGATTTGGGCTTTAAACTAAAGCTATGAGCTGATTTCTTGAAAAAGCCCTAAGCCCAAGTATATATAAAGAGAAGAGAGGAGGAAATTCAGCCATCACTCTCTCATTTTCAGATTTCAAGTGTGTGTTTTGTGTGTGAAACGTGGAGAGCAAGAGAAGGGAGAAGAAGAGGAGAAATCAAACACTCCATTGATGAGATCAATTGCTTTGACGGTTTTCAGGTATAAACTTCATCTTCTTCATCTTTAAGCTCATTTAGATCATATGGGATGATTAGAATCATTGGTATTATGAGCTTTGATTGGTAATCATTTATTTTAGTTCTCAAATCAATGGATATGAGATGCATATATGAAGTAGAATGGTCATTTTCTTTGAGTAGTTGTTGTTTCAATCATTTGGGTTGTTTTCAAGGAAAACCCACCATGGATGAACCTTGGTTCTTCATAAGGATTGAACCCATGGATTCAAATGGATGAAATTGAATTGATGTATGTTTAGGAATGTAATGGGATAGTTTTGGGTTGATTCCCTATCATTATTGTTGGTTTGGGAGATTAGAAATCAATATTGTAATGTTTTGGATTAAGATTTGGAGGTCTTGAGCTGCAGATATGAAGAAAACTCAAAACAGAAATCTGCGCGGGTTGCGGGGCGGGTTTACCCGCATTCGTACCCACACAGTCGGCTGTTGGAAAAATCTGTGCTGGTTGCGGGGCGGGTTTACCCGCATTCGTACCCGCCCCGTCCACTGTTTGGCGCAACTTCGTCCATTTTGTTTTGTTTCGAGTCGGGGTTTGGACCTTTGAGTTAGCGGTTTAATTTAGGACTATTTTAGAATGCTTTTGGAAGAATTGCTTGGGGTTAACACCATTTTTGTATTGGCAAATTTAGGTGTTCGGTTTGGGAAGAGTCTTTATAATTGGACTTTGGGACTCGTTGGCAACCATCAGGTGAGTTCCCTTGACTTAAACTACACTTTTTGTCAAGGTTTGATTTATAAAACCGATTATGGTGATTTAAATTGGAAGCATGCTAAATGATTTATATTCCTTTCGGTTTATATAAATGTTATATGTTGGATTGGCCTGGATATCGCGATATGCCTAGGTAGAATGGACATGTACATAGGAAGGTAGGTGTACCTTGAGATGGTACAGATCTCTTGGGAGTTATAATTCGTACGCCTCGAATTTGTTTGAGGTATGCGACGTACCCGCATATGGCAAGTTTGTGGGTAATGTTTAATGAGTCATATGTGGCAAGTTTATGACTCAATTGGGTTGTTCTACTAACCTTGTACATGGTCCGTATTTGAACTGTTGCTTCCCATTTTCTTTAAACTATTTATTTCTTCGGATTTAAATGCTTTGTTTATAACTGCGGTTTACTGGGAATTCACTAGACCTTGTGGTCTAACCCTCGCTTTTTTTTCAAAAACTTAAACCATTTTCAGGTAAAGGCTTGGTCGAGAGTTCGTCCAAGGGAAAGGATAGGATGTGAGCCGGTCATAGAGAAGATCGGATGACATAGAGGCTTTCTTAGTTAATTATAATTCTCAACTATGGATAGTTTATTTTCCGCAAAAAAAAAACCTTGAGATGTAATAGATATTAGACCTCTATTGGTGTTTTTAATTGTCTATTTATGTTGGGTTTCAATTTATGGAATTTGGGTTGTTACAAATACCATTGTTCTATATCGATGTATCAATAGATTAGTAATAAAGTATAATAAACCAATAAAAAGAAATGATTAAATATCATTACATTATCCATTGTTTATTTTTCAAATTCAAATGAGAATCTAAGAGAAATTAGTAGTTATTTATTTTTCAGATTCAAACGACAATCAGAGGATCACAACGAACATATTTGATTTTCATTTGAATCTAAAAATAAATAATGGTTAGACTAAATAGTGTATTTTTTTCATTCTATTGGTTCATTATACTTTCCTACTAATTTATTACACATTGATTATATAAATAATATATCTCTTTCGTTCTATATGTGTAATGATTTATTTGTTTAAAAAATTGTGTAGCGACTTAATCGCTTAAAATATGAATATTCGTTGAGTTTGTTTTTTCTGTTTTAATAAGTTCAATGATCTATTTGTTCGATTTCAAAAAGTTTAAGAATTTATTTATTCGAAAAATAGTTTAAAGACTTAATCATTTTGAAATATGTTAGTTTGTTGGGTTGTTTTAAACTTTTTCCTCGTTTGTATCAATAAAAATGCATTTGAATTACTGATGCATTAAATAGAAAACAATTTTTTCATTTGTTATTTTAGGCAAATCAATTTTAAAAATGTGCAATTGATTGTAATAGGTTTTATTGGACGCCAAATATATATCTAAATTTCCTAATAGTGTGCATTATAGAACATTAGTTTATAAGAGCAAACAATTATACATCATATGTAAATGTGTTACAATAAGCTTGTATAATGTTTTTAGACCATTAGTTTTTTACATGACATTAATTGAATACATATTTTATTAGGAAAATGTCTAAAAGATGTGTTTATAAAACTCTTCTAAAAATGTCATATAGAGAAGTTATTATGAAACTTTATTTCATAAATATTTTAATGTTTTTATATATGTTAGTGTGTCTTATAAACTTAAATTATATAAATTAGTTTATTATAAGATATTTAAATATATTTGACATCTTATAACAAATATTGTTAGAGTGATTTTTGGAAACATATTGTCTTTGATGTAATAAAGAGGACATACTATATCTTCGATACAATTAAATTAAGGAAACATACTTATAATTTTATAAATAAATAAAAAGAAAGCATTATAACTTTATAAATAAAAATTTACGTTTAATTTTTTTTCATCAAACTTTCTTACGATGTATTGTCGTAGATCTAAGAACGACCCTTTTATAAATACGTAATTCATTTATTCAAAATAAAATCGAAATAACACGTCCCGTTTTGATACAAACAATAAAATAAATATTACTTTTCCAGAGATTGATAAAAAAATATATATGGAATTTAGGATATTCAGATTTCAAAGTTGTGTTAGTTTTTATAGTACCTACGAACCTACGAATAGGGGTGACAATTCTCGATACGACACGAATCCGATACGAAAATAAATGAGTTTGGTTGAATTTTCTGACCCGTGCGTCACCTCGTTTATTATACGGGTCGTGTTCGGGTTTACATATATGTTCACGGGTTGACCCATCAACCCATTTAAAGTTATAAGTTTAAAAAATATATTTTATCTAATAAATGTTCAGTTGACGTTTGAACTTGATTGCATTACTATTTAAATTTGCTTGTGTTTGGACTTTTATTTGTATTAATATTCGAATTTGGACGTTTGAACTTGGTTGTATAATTATTTGACCTACCAACCCGTTTATGACCCGCCAACCCGTATAGTTAAACGAGTTACGTGGGTCGTATATAGGTTAAGCGTATACAGGTTAGGGTTGATCAATACGACATGATTACTTAAATGGATCGTGTTCGGGTTGAGCATTATTGACCCGCCAACCTGTGACCCGCCAATCTTAACACGACAAGATTGCCACCCCTACCTATAAAGTATGAACTATTTCTTTACAATCATTGCCATTTTGTTAATATTGAAATCGAAAACTATTTAATTTCATAAAATTTCCAATAGATAGAATTAATCTCGAAACAATATTAGACATGAGACTTAATTTATCAAGTTCACTGAAGGCCATGCACTATATTGCTTATTTTCGACGGGTCACCGACAGGCGTCAAAAACCCAAATTCACGAGTTAGCAATGATAAGAGCAATCATCGGTAATTATGTGGTGTTGTAAAATTTTAACAATGGATATCGGAAGATTGCAAATAAAAAATGGGAAATAAAAAAATAAAACACTTTGGTGATTTGTGTATTACCGAATAGCTTTTTTAATTTGCCATATAAAAAAAATGCAATCTTCTGATATCCGTCGATGATCCTTCAATAGATACTTTTAATATGACAAGGGAAGTCGATCCATCTCTACTAAGGATACTCAAGGACATCTTTCCATCTCGTTGAAGTACTTGGTAGAAGTGCAACCTTTCCAAAATGGAACTTTGATGAATTGATACGATATATAAATCCACATATTGATGTTGCACTAGACGGAGCAAGAGAGGAAATGTTTGCTCACTGGTTCGAGCAACACATAAGCATACCAATTTCAAAATTCCATATGTAATACATATGTTTTTTAAAGTGTCACGTTCTTTTCTAGGTCATGCTCGAGTCACGCAACTCAAATAAACATTTGAGCACCCTAGTTCGAGAACCATATCGTTATGTGTAGACGTGTAAAAGTATTTTGCTAATGGTTACAAGTTATATGTGGAAACCCATGATGATAGGTTGGTCACACATAATAATGGTGTACATGTAAGGGGGTATGTTATAATGAGCGTGAGTCTAACTATTATAAATTGTTGTGTGAGGTATTTAGAGGTGCAATATTATGATGTAGGTGTTATGATGTACTGTTCTTTAAGCGTACATGGTTTGATGATAGCTAAGGGGTCAAAGTCGACTTTAAAGATAGTTTGGTTGATATAGGGTACAAGTCGAGAATAAGAGCAGACGACCCGTTCATCCAAACATCATAAGCAAAACAAGTGTAGAATACATCATATCCTTCGATGACTAAGGATTTGAAACATTAGTTGACTATTGCCGAGACAAAGCCAATAGAGAACAATTCTTTCATATCAAGAAATAGTAAATCATAAAACATCCACAAGATTCAACGAGGATATCGAACTCATTCATTTTGTCACATCAAAGCTTGTCGAAGTTACTAATAATGAAGCTATGGACGAAGAAGAACTTTAAAACATAGATGATGGTTCATAAAACAAAACTGAACCTATTTTACATGATCATTTTTCTGACGAGTAGCTTGTCGTATATATGTCTATTTTACTATTGTCATATCTATGTAGATTTGAATTTATACTTGTGAAATTTATCAAGAATTTTTAGTGGATAAAAGAGACTTTTCCACTTTTCAGGCAGTGACATGCGACATGGGTAGAGGTAGCCCTAACGAACAAACTCCCAAGTCCGTCGGATCTAGGGGAAACAAAAATACCGGCGGGGTGTTGTGATCCGCAAGCGTTACAAGCATGATGACTGTAGGACTAGCAACTTGATAGAAGTAGGACTCAGGGATATCCCAACAACTAATGAGATGTGTCATGCGGCTTGGTAGAAGACTCAAAGACGGGGGGTCCTACTTCTACGAGGTAGATGCCTCATAATCTTGATCATTGGATTCTTATCGTGCTAGCAGGGGACAATTAAGTATATATGGTATATATTTTATATATTTACATAATGAATTGATATTAATGTGCTACCAATGTTTGTTGTATTATATTTGTTTTAATTATGCAAGTTTCCATGACCATATGTTGTCTGAGAGATCATCGGGTTCTTCTTGGCCTCGTTTCCTAGTCCTTGGGAGTGACTCGTGAGTACCTATTCGAGCGCTTTCAGGTTTGTATATAAGTCATGCTGCAAATTAAATATTTGAATTTTTACTTTTAACTTAATACAATTATGCGTATGGACAAGGAATTGACATTTATAAGCCACAACAGGCCTTTTCATATTGATGGGTCATATTTGACAGTGAGGACTTCACAACCCTTAGAGCACACCATGTAACATCTTGAATTTCATTCCATATTTCCATAATACCCATGCGACTAGGTAGGCGACCTGGGTGGTGCAAGTCTTGGGAAAGTGAAGCCTATGGGTGGATGACTGAAATGACTCAAGTTGTAGCTCTACTCGAGTATGTCTCTACAATGAGCTTGGGTTTTCTGAATGTGAATCTTTACACGCAAGTTGGGTCTTGTAGTGGGTTGTGTTGGACACATGATGAGTTTTAAACCGAATTTTGATCTTGGGTTTGCATCCTCTCCATTCTACTATCACCTAGGGAGTTTTTTGGCAGACTTTGGGTGCAAGGAAATGGCTTAATTTGGAGGTTTGGATGTCTTCATTGAAGAGATTTGGTTCGAAGATTTCAAGACCTTAATTAAAGGAATCAAGAGCTTAGTTGGAATCCAACTTTAGATGTTTTTATAAAACTATATCTATGTAAAAAATGTCATCCTTTGAGTCTCTATTTGCATTTATTGGTGATTTCTTGTAGTTAATGGTGGTTCATTTGACTTTTTACACATTTGATACATACATTTGCATAAAAATTTCGAAATTGTATATTATTGCATTTATTCGACTTTTCAAGTTATAAATCATGTAGCTTGCAGTCTTTTAACAATTTTGAATCATGTGTAATGAGGTATTTAATAGTTTATTATGTTACCTATTTTATGGTTGTTCATTTGGTTTAATTGAACGTTTTATGCATAAATTTGCTTAATTATTTGGAAAGTCATGTTATTGGACTTGGTTGACCCTTCCAGGTTATAAATCATTAACGTTATAATTTTGTTGCTTTGGACCCTATGTATTAAGGTTATTTGTTTGAACAAGTAAGAAGTTTTGATATTTTCATCTTGAATCTTTGATGAGCAGGCACTAAAGGTTAGTGGGGATCTATAGGTGAAACTCAACGAGGGAATGAGCAAGCACTTAAGATTCGGTAGTCTTGAGGTGAAACTCACAAAAGTAGGCATTAGAGACTCTTACACCTTGAGATGAAATTCGAAAGAGTAGGCACTAGAGCCATTGATTCTTGAAGTGAAACTCGATTGCATCCATACATAGCATGCATTTGTATTCTCACTACATTCGACGGAGACGTATCTCCCTCTTCATCTTGAGATGTATCGAATGTTTTAAGTACCATGTAAATGGTGTTTTTGAAAGGAAACTTCTATATTGTGAACATTATTTCAAGAGTAAAAGATTTGTTATTCCAAATAGTGTATTTTCACTCTTATTGTTTTATGCTTGTGATATAAAGTGATTGAACTCACTAAGTTTTAAGTTTAACACTTTTTTGGGTTACAGTAGTGGCATTATTGATGACGTTTGAGAAGAGGGATGTGTACTAGTTACCAATACTTCTTAGATGTAGCATATTTGAGATACCATCCGCTGTTGAAGATGCCATCTTTTTTGTTGCCTTCTAGTACCCTTTTATTGTAATGTAGTTCTAGAAAAAATTAGATAGAAAGTTGTAAGGTCTAATAGTCTTGTTGCTTTTGAAATTAAACATGCATTATCTCTTTTGAGTAAAATTTACGTTCTTATGAAGTACATTGATGATTTTATTTTGGTTGTTATTTCAAAATTTAGGGGTGTTATAAGTTGATATCAGGTCTTAAGTTTAGTAAAAATAAATATTGATGTAGGATGCCTAAACATAAACTCGCTTGTTCTAAGTGATTATCATTGAAGGAGAACTCGTTATCCAAATCAAGGGAAACCGTCAGTATTTCATCGGTGAAATTCCTTTTCGTGATCCATCGGTGTTATAGTCCTTTGAAAAGACTTTGGTAGAAAGGTCCTTCAGAAGTCTGCGGGTGATATTTGCTTTCCGAAATTTGCTGATGATAGTTGTCTTCGGTGATCGATCGGTGATGCTCTTCTGTGACCCATCGGTAAAGTATGTACCTACAAAAAATTGACCATAGGGATTTTCACCGATAGTCGTGGCCTTCATCGATGGATCACCAACATTTGTGTCCTTTGGTGAAAGTCATCTGAATTTTAGTGAAAGCTTTATCGTGTATTACATAAGTCAGAGTTTTGTGAGTGTTGGTCACTACCAGAAAAAGGCATATCACCGACCAAAGTTACTATTAGTCATAAGCCGCCGATCATTTCCAACGATCACCGACCAAAACCCGATTGCAAGTAATTTTTTTAGACTAAGCAACAATATGCCGATGAATTTAACAATTACTGACAGATAATAAATGAATTTAATTATTAATTTTTAACTATTTATTAGTGTGGCTATCGTTAAGAATAAAACCTTCATATACACGTATCTTCATCTACATTCAACTACCTTTATATAACTTATTTTTAACATTATGACATAAATTTTAACAAATTCATGTATGTATAAGTGATTAAATGTATGTAAAAGTTTGTGAAAATGACTTAAAATGAAGATAAATTTTAAGATAAATGTAGATGAATGTAATTGAAAGTACTAAAATTAGTTGAAAAAAAATAAGTTAGATTAAAAAGTTAACTCATCAAAAGACTCAGAAATGTTCCCACCATTCTCAACATAACTCTCATTCTCACATGGTCCCTCGTTTCCGTTACAAATGATCGAACTTTAAAACAACCTGAATATTACCCAATTAAAATTTATAATCTAACTACAATTAAATTAAGACATAAATTAGTTAAAATTAAAACCAAGTATTTGAATAAAAAGGGGTTACATTGGATTGTTTTTTTCATTATACCATCAATCCAGAACACTTATTAAAGAAACATTCTTATTTATACATCTAAATCATATCAGATTTCTTCTTCGTAGTCTGTTAAACAACCTAAATCATCTACTTGGTGGGAAAAACTTACTCATATTCATATGCAACGTATGTGTTATACAAAAACATGGATCACTACAAGTCAAATTGGTTTCATTGGCAAATTTTCCAACAAGAATTTCCAGCGGATTTGTGGCCCGATCGCTGATTACTAGCAGACAAACCGCCAATGATGGTCAATACGCTGGTAATAACCATCGGCCAAGAGATAATCGATGATGGCTTTTTTGGGTATATCACTAACGGATTTTTCCGTAGATTAAACCCTTTTGTACCTTGTTGTTTTGTAGCGTATTCCACGTGTTTTTGAAATTTAATTGGTTGTATATACGACAACAAGCTATAAATGAACTCATTTCGACGTGACTTCGAAATGAATACCTACCAAGAATCGAGATAGTTTCTTTCCCATTTTGTCGAAAAATTAGAAGACGAAGAATAATACAAGCAATCAAGAACAATTATTTTTGTTTACATTTAATTGTTATACGTCCAAAATGTTATGGGCCATAGGGACAAAACAAATATTAATGATTTTCTACTATTTGGAAGAAAACAAACTAGTATAATTCTCTGCACAACTTCTTCTTTTTTGGTTTTATTAGAAAAGGCATTTGGAGCAAATGGAAGGGACATGGTAATGCCTAGAATGCCTGAATAGACCGTCAGAGTTTTCTATTATTATTATTTTATTTATAAAGTTTCAAATCATTGGAAGTAATAAAAATAGCCATTTACAAGTAAAATTAAATACTATCATTTACTTTACGTGATAGGATTTTAGTCCAGTCAAACCGGAGCGTGTGCAACATTTTGTTGGGTAAGAATTTAACAAACAACGTCTTGGAAAATTAAGTAAATGTAATGGTTGGAGCTATTTTGGACCAAAAATATAATTGGACAACTGTACATGTCACGTTTGTGGAACTACTTGTTGGATTTCGTTCTCCTCCGTAAGGGCTACATAATGAGCTAAAGTTTGTACAAAATACATCTTGTATGAATGAGAAATTGAATCTCAAAATAGGCTCATACAAGTGGGTGTTGTTGGGGGAAAAAGGTTGTCCCACATTGGTGGGGATTGGAAAGTGGAATTAGTTTATATATCATTTTGCAAATGACAATATTAAGTATTGACGGAAAGTATCTCTCACGTGTGCGCGCAGGAGGGGGGGGGTGCGAATTCTGGACCGGTTAAGCTCCAAACCACTAAATTTGTGTACACGGGCGCGTCCTGCAGACACGAATGCAACTCTGAGGTTGACCGAAATGTTCAGACGAGTTTTTGGAATTTTTTTCCAGTGTTCTTAATAATTTCAGTTGCAAAATATGTTGGCTTTCCATCTTCCTAGTTTTATGATAGCTTTGTAACTCCACACTACTCCTACTATATAACCAACCTGTGAAAGGTTCATTGGTACGCTATCACCCTAATACACAGATAACGATCCAGGTGAACTCTAACACGTCTCGCTCACTTCGGCAATACTCCTGCTCCGAGGTTGTACCCTGGAAAACAGACGCCGTCAGGGCGAATATGTTTTAAGGGAACTATGTTAAACACAAGCCTCGGCCATCTTTAACGTTTTCTCGTACCTTTCCTGTCTACTGTATTTCTACAATCTTAAAGCAATAATTTTTCCTTGGCGTGCTTTGCATAAGATTATTTTTTGCTACTGGTCAGAAAACATCATAAAAGAATCCTTATTGCTGCTTCTGTTTACCTCGACATGAATAACAGATGAAGTTGCTTACTTCTGTTTGGACTTTGCCTTCTACTGCTTCAATCTGAAGAAGCCAAAATCTGGTGCTTTCACTGAACTTAAACAGTCCGGAATTTTGATGTTTGTTTCATTTTCTATTTTGGCTTTGGTTTACACATACCACACTATGATCAAATTAATGATATAGGCTTTGGTTTCGGCTTCTATTTCTCTTCTCCCTATAATTTATTTATATGGTTAAGTCTTGCTAAAACAACAATAAAATGAAATTAAACGTTCTTAATTATGTACTATATTGAATCGTCGTTAATTTGTTTCCATTTTTTTATCGACTAAAAACAGTTATGGACTACAACGGAATCTTAGTTTCAATGTCAAGTGTATGACTTCAAGCATCATTGTCACTATCGTTCCAATTGTATCGACCAATGCTCCCGTGTTTTCTTCGGGTGGATTCAGAATTGTGCCCACGAACCACGAAGAGAAACCAGAGAAGTTTGTGGGTTTGCACTTCAAACGATGGCAACAAAAAATGTTCTTTTATTCGATAACCTAGAATTTGGCACGTTACTTAATCGAGGATGCTCCTCAAGTGCGCGAACGACAAACTGATGTTCATGTAATCAACTCTGTAGAAGCATGGAAACATACCGAGTTTTTGTACCGAAACTATGTTCTTAATGTTCTGGTCGATGCACTCTACATTGTTTATGGTGCATCAAACTCATCTAAAGAATTGTGGCAATCTCTTGAAAATAAATACAAAATCGAGGAAGTGGGATTCAAGAAGTTTGTGGTTGCTCGCTTTTTGGAATATAAAATGACCGATTAAAAAACATTTATTAGTCAAGTTCAAGAAATCCAGGTTATCTTGCATGATATTCATGCCTAGGGGATGATTGTAAGTGAAACTTCCCAAGTTTCCGCAATAATTAAAAAACTTCCCCCAATATGGATTGATTTCAAGAACTATCTTAAGCACAAAAGAAAGGAGATGAGTATTGAGGATCTCATTGTTAGACTTCGAATTGAGGAAGATAATAAAATTGCTCAAAAGAAAGGTTTTGGCACTAACTATGTTAAGGACAATGTTGTAGAGCATGGTCAAGCATCAAGGGCCAAAAAATTATTAAAGGAAAAGATTCAAGGAAAGGTAAAGTGTTCAATCTATGACCTAATGGTGGAAGCTTCAAAAAAAGGTTCCAAGGAAACTATCACAATTGTGAAAAACCAGGCCACCGATTTGTAAATAATAGGCTTCCAAAGCTAGAGAAACCAAAACAAGCAAACTGGGTGGATGACCTAGTTCGAGATGTGTCCAATATTGATCTTGCAGCTACGATCTCGGAGGTAAACCTCGTGGGTTCAAACACGAAGGAATGGTGGATAGAAACAGGTGCAACACGATATGTTTGCTAAGATAAAGAGATGCTTCATGATTTCAAGACTGTTGAAGATGGGGAAAAATCGTTCATGGGAAATTCTGCAATTGTTGCGATAAGGGAAGCGGAAGATTCGTTCTAAAGATAACCTCGTGGAAGGATCTAAACCCTGAAAGATGTGCTGTTTGTTCCTGAAGTTCGCAAGAATCTTGTATCTGGTTGGTTGTTGAACAAGCATGGTTTTCATGTAGCCTTTGAGTCGAATAAGTTTGTGTTAACAAAGATGGGAATGTTTGTGGGGAAGGGATATGCTTTGGACGGAATGTTCAAAATGAATGTAATGGCTTTTAAGCCTTCAGTTAAGGAAATAAAGAAATCTTCTTCTTACTTGCTTGAGTGTTCATATATGTGGCATGGTAGGCTTGGTCACGTAAATTTTGATACCCTTCGTAATTTAATTAAGAGTAAATTACACTTTTGGTCCCTGTGGTTGTCACTCACTATCAATTCTAGTCCCTATTTTAAAGTAACTACAATTTTGATCACTGTGGTTACCAATCTATTTCACTTTTGGTCCCTTTGACTAACTCTGTTAAAAAAGTCCATTAACTTCAAGGGCCTTTTGGTCTGTTTACTATTTTTTTAATTTTTGATAAAAACTAAACACATGTCATTTTTATATACATACATACATACTGAGCATATCCCCTAACTCATCTCAAGAAGCACGATGCCGACTCCTCGAGCCCGTTCTCCGGCGATCATCTTCACTGTCGGCCACCCATCTCTCTCTCTCTGCTTATCTCCTCTCGCCCTCTTCACCATCGGCATCATCTACAACAAGAACGACTCCCCCTCCATCTAGTTTCTCTTGGTACCTTGGCTTCACGATTTCTGATGGGATTCTATAGCCTCTCCCTCGATTTGGTTGTTTACGGTTGTTTTTTAATCATGGTATGGAGATGAGAGGGGGAGAGAGAGAGAGAGCGAACTGGTATAAGAAGGGTTGGGCGGAGATTATGGTGTCCAGAATTTACGAGAATGGATGGAGGTGGGTCACCTTGATAGTTCATCTATAGATTCAGATTCGAGGATTTTATTCGAGATTTGGAATGAGTGTATTTTTTGAGGTTCGGATCAGATTCGAGGGTTTGATTCGAGATTTAGATTCAGATATGTCCACCAGAGAACAGAGTACATCGAGATGGATCCAGCCTCTGGTAATGTCCATCTCTTTTAACATCTCCAACATGTTTTCACCTCTCGATCGGAGGATCTCTGGCATGACGGATGACGAAAGGTACATCGGCCGGCGTTGGAGAATTTGTTGTTACAAATGTTAAACATCCGTTGAATTGCTTGAACGCCATTGATGATGATGTTGGTTTTTGTTTCTACTAATTGATGATGAAATTGAGTTAGAACAAAGAAGGTAGAAGAATGGAAACGCAAGAACAAAGAAGGTTTTATTTCTTCTTTTGATGTTTGATTTTCTATGATTTTTAATTTTTGGGTCAAAACTATGGTTCTTAGGTTTCAGGATTAGGTCAAAATTTAATCCTTAACTCTTTTTAAAAGTCAATGAAATATATGGGCACCTTAATTGGAATCTAGGGGGTTCAATTTATGTTGTCCCTTTTTCTTATCTGGGTGAGGCAGCGGTGAGGTGAGGCGACGAAGGGGTTGTTGGGTTTCGATATCTTTATTTAAATATGATATGAGTTTTTTATTTTTTTGGAGTTTTATTTTTGGATTTAATTTTGGAGGTGGTTGGGTTTTGATTTAGAGTTTTAATTTATGTTTTTGGATCTGGGTTTGCTTTGATTTGAGATTTTGGTTTGTCGGGTTTGCCTTTTGTATTCATAATCTTTTGGGTTTTCTGGTGTGCAAAGATTTTCTTATGTTAGTTTCTCCGTTGAAGATGACCGGAGGGGAATGGTTCACCGGAGAAGATGACCTGATAAAGGGTTCAATATTAGCCTGAGATGTTCATATTTATCATATGTATGCATCTAACGTATATATGTATTTATAATATATATATATAGAGAGAGAGAGAGGAAGGTTCATACGAGAACGCTAACTATTTACGAAAATACGATAAACTTTTTTCATGTACAAAATCATATGTGATTTTGCACTAACGGGTAGCGGACGACTTTTGGGGCCACTTAAGTTGCATGGAAAGTCGCCCGGATCATATATATGATTTTGTACATGAATTTTTTTTCTTAAATTTAATTACCCAAATGATTGGCTTAGGATTGTTTTCGTATTTTCTTAAATTGTTACCGTCCTTGCATGAACCTCTCTCTCTCTATATATATATATATATACACACATAATACAATATAATAAATGAATTTTTTTAATTTTTATAGAAAAATAAAATAAAGTGAAAGACCAAAATACCCCTTGAGTTAACAGACTTTTTTAATAGATATAGTCAAAGGGAGAATTGAAACCAAATGGCAACTACAATGGCAAAAATTGAAACCAAGTAGCAACCATAATGGCCAAAATTGTAATTAGTTTGAAATATGGACTACTCTTGATAGTAGGTGGCAACCTCAGGGACCAAAAGGGTAATTTACTCTTTAATTAATTTAGAGGTTATCCCAAAGTTTCACATGGACTTTAAATATAAGTGTAACACATGTGTAGAGGCAAACTTAACGCGCGAGGTCATCATTTCAATCAATAGAAAGATCTATCAATCCTCTCAGCATGATTCACATAGATATATGTGATATGAAGTCAACTCCATCAAGATGTGGGAATAAGTTTTTTTACCACCTTCGTGGATTATAGTACTAAATATTGCTATGTCTATTTACTTAAGAGTAAAGATGAAGTAATTATTAAATATATCTTGTATAAAAATGAAGTATAAAATCAACATAACAAAAAGATCAAAGTGCTAAGAAGTGATCGATGAGGTGAATATGTATCACCTTTTGCCGATTTTTGTGGAAATAAAGGTATCCGACAAGAGTTCACCGCACCTTATTCTCCACAAAAAATGGCATTGCCGAAAGAAAGAACAGAACCTTAAAAGAAATGATGAATGCCATGTTAATAAGTTCAGGGTTATCCCCGTTCATGTGGGGGGGGGGGGGGAGGGGAAGCTGTGTTTTCAACTAACTACATCTTGAATAAAGTTCCTCGAAAGAAACAAGACAAAAGTGCATACGAATTATGGACAGGTAGAAAACCATCACATAAGTTATTACGAGGGTGGTGTGTCTTGCTAAGGTAGTAGTACCTCCACCCAAGATTGTAAAGATAGGTCCAAAGACTGTTGATTGCATCTTCATTGCGTATACACAAAAGAGCAGTGCCTATCTGTTTCTTGTGCATGAGTGTTGTAAAATATTGCTATCCCTTTTTATCAACACTAAAATACTCCTCGGCGCAAGTATACACCTCGGAATACTGTCGTATTAAAACAAGTAATAATGGTACAAAGTACCGGATATCGTTCCCACAGAGATGGTGTTAAAGCTTGTAGAGATGAAAAACTTTGACTTTTACAAAGACTGATTTCAGAGCATGAAAAACCAGAGGATTTTGTTGATTAACTAAAATTGGTTGGTTGATTGCTAACTTTGGGAAAATACAACTATAAAAAGCAAGCCTGGGGTGTAAGGATAAATTGAAATTGGTTAATAATTCCGTAAAAAGATATTTTATAATAATAATTGTTGTCTTAGAAATTTAATACTTTTTATAACCTCATTGAGGTTAAGCCGTTTAAATAACGATAGTTAGTTGTCAATTAACTTTAGGGTATTACCACGAAATATTATAGATCTAATTATGACAAGTTTGTCAACTATTATTACAAATTCGATACACCTCTTTATTTCATTACTAACGTTAAATCTCAATTTAGGAACTTACACCCCAAACTTAAGGGTTTTAGTCTTCCATTAAAAATGAGTTTTTTTATAAAGTATTTTTGACAAATAATAAAGATGACAATAATTACTTAAAGTTGAGCGTTAATCTAAACGTAAACGAAACAACAAACTATGATTATAAAAGCAGTTAAAGAAAGCGTTAAAGTGCATAAAAGTAAAAGTAAAAGTAAAAGTAGGAGAAGTTTGTGTAACAATCTTGAGTAAGAAATCTAGGACAGGGTTGCCATTAGCAACTCTTGAATAAGAAATCTAGGACAAGTTATCATTGACAATCTTGAATAAGTGAACTTGGACAAGTTTATTGGGAACGATCTTGAGAAGAGTGTTTGAGACAAGTTTACCATTGGTAGTCTTGAGGCACACTTTAGGACAAGAATATCTTTTATAAACTTGATGTTCATAAGCGATAAATTGCAATAATTATGACATAAATAAAATTAAGCAACAGTAACAAAATATGACGAAATTGATTGCGACACCGTGAGTAAACTTCAAACTACTTGATGAGATTAACTTAAAAACCCACTTGTATTAGAAGGTAAATACTAAGTATAAGTGAAATACTTAGCAAATTCCTTCCAACCAAGATGAAATTCTTACAATAAAACCTATACTATTTATGGCACTAAAGATATTTCTAACATACCCAAAATGGAAACTAGTACATTGGAAGCTTCCCCTCATGCTTGGGATCCAAGGTGGAATGAGAGGATCCCCTAGATGGTTGTGTCTTTCACTTGCCAAACTATCATACTATATATAGGGGGATTCCACACTTATGGCTTAATGAATAAGTCGGCCCTTAAGTGGAAATTCGGCCCATGGACCGAAATGTTTAGTGGAAGCCCATACAAAATACTTACAACACAAAAATAAATAAAAAGTTTCAAGGACTAGAGTATTGGACCAAAAGACAATTTATACATATCAAATTTAACCCAAACATACTTTGGGTCATCTTCCTTCCTTTCTTCCAGCATGAGTCCATCTCTTCTTTCTCTTCTTGGACTCCAAACCTTCTTTCTTTACCTACATAATGGTTACCAAAACATGAATATAGGTGTTGAATTAATTCATTTTTTTGGCCTATAATTCAATATTTTATAGCAACAATGAAAGCTAACGTTAAACGCTAAAAATAATAATTATAATCTAAAACAATATAAAAAGGTCTAACAAAAAGAGTGAAAATAAATAAAATGAGACAAAAATACGGGTAATAAAATACCCGTATCAAACATCTCCAAACTTAAATCATTGTTTGTCCCTAAGCAATAAATTCAAGGAAAGGTAAATAAATCCTACGACTCAAAGTTGTAATAAAACACAAACCATGGATGCATGTCTTTGAGATAAAATTTTTGACACAACCCAGTTAACCACAATTCTCATGTTCATTCCTTCTCATAATAAAAATATCAAAATTTGATTCTTTATAGCACCACATGTTTGCAATTTTTTTTTGCCTTTCTTTCAATACTTTTCATTATACGTGTATGATTGTTTCTTTGAAACGATTGTTTCATTCCTTTTGATGGTACAACTTTTGTACCTTTAAGTATGCGTGTATAGGAAGAAAACTATATATGAGAGTATTACATGCAATTTTGTTGGAGCTATGCTCCTTTGAGTGTGTTTTTGCATGTTTTATTTTTGACTTTTTTTTTCTGCACTACCAAAAATTTGAATTTTAGTGCATTTTTTTGGGTGTAGGGTGTATGAATTTTGATATTTGTGACACTTTTGTATCTTGCTTATTGAAGAAGATACAAATCCCCACATCTCCAAACTTAAACCATTCAATGTCTTCATTGAATTCGTGAAAGAAATGACCATGAAAGATAGATAATTGAAAGCAGCCAGTGTTTGTGCATAAAACATGGGAATAATGCAAAATACAATTATCAGAATGTCAAATGGTCAAGAATGAACACAGAGTTGGTGCACCTGTTTTGGTGTCAAAACTTGTGCAAAATATTGAGAATTGCATGGTTTGTTCACAAAAACAGGAAACAAAATGTTTCCAAATTGGGCAAAAACAAATAGCCCTTAGACACAAAGGAGTGCTCCACAAACAACTAAAAATAACAAACAAAAAGACTCAACTGTAAAAAAAATAATAATAAAAATAAAAAAATAAAAATTGAGCTAATATTTACTAGAAAAAATTGAGCTTGATATCACCATAATCATAATATGAATGTCATGTGATCCTTAAAGCATGTTGTGTTCTAAAAAAAAAATTTGATGCACAACACACCATACAAACTGCAATGTTTCTATTTACTCTCAAAACTATATGAATCCATAAACCAACCTATCATTTCTTTGCTCAAATAGAATCATGAATACATTGAATGAATTCCCACAAAGATGATTCTACAAAAATTATGGTGGCACTTAGAAAATAGAGGCTAGTTCAAGTGGTAGTTTCAAAACATAAACACAAAAGCATACAAAATGTGTGAGGCCGTGATCACAAATGGAAAGAACAAAACAACCATGAAGATCATGTGATGTGCATAAGATGATGCAATGGTCATAAGCTCAATTAAGACTAGTAAACTCAATTAAAATTCAATCCTAGACTCAAACATATTCTAAAAGGAAAGAAAAAAAAATCAAATAGCAAATTTAAAAACAAATGAGAATGGGATAAGATGGAACCTGGCCTACTCAAAGTGAGTAGGTGAAAATGCTATATCAGTCTTGGGGAATCCGACAGTTAGAGCAATTTGTCAGAACTTTCTCCTTCCACTTATGTTTCAATCCTTTCCTCAAGACATCTTTGACTTCTTTCTTATGAGTTGAGAACTCATGGATGCAAAAAGGGGAACGTTTGTCACTCTCATCAGGATATTTCATTTCGTGAAGCACATCGAGGGTGACTTCTTGATCTGCTTCTAATGATGATGAAATAATTGCTGGCAACTTTCCTAAGTCTCTTAAAAAGGCATGCTTCAAATGTGAAGGAAGTTGTTTCAGTTCTACGTCTTGATTTACCTCTAAGGAAGGAACAAATGTGTTCTTATCCTTAACTTCTAACACCTCAAAAGCAGCAGATCTCTGCATAACAGGTTCCACTAATGATTTAACTTGAGTTGGATTTTTAGGAATTATAGTTGGACTGGCACCAGAGTGTGACAAATCCACAATAATCCTATCTTGGGGTTTCTGAACTGAAGTTGGGTCTTTTAGTAGTAATAAAGGAACATTAACTGTTCAGGAATCCTTGTGGTATCAACGGGCTTACTTGTAATTTTGGGCCCAAAGATATCAGAAGATTGTTTTAGAGGTAAAAGGACACAATTCAAAGCTGTGGGAACCTTTTCACGCTCTGCTTTGATTAGCGGTTCATAATCTTTTTCTCTATTTTCTGGCAAAAGCTTTCGGCTTCTCAAGCTTTTGGCCCAAACATGCTCCTTTCCCTCTCTCTTGGGTATCTCTGTGTCACTAGTAAGAGCTCCTACAGGTCTTTTCCTTATTTACAAAGCCATCCGACCTACATGTGTTTCTAGGTTCTTAATGGATTCCTGAGTTTGGGTAATAAACCCTTTCATCATTGTTTCCAAAGAAATAGATGACTCAGCATTTTGCTTAGGTCTGTTTTGGTAATTAGATTGATTATTTTGAAAATGCCCCTGTTGGTTGTTATGATTACCTTGGTGATGTTGTGAATTAAAGTTGGACTGTCCTTGTTGTTTTTGCATTGGTGGATTCAAAGCTGGACTGTCCCATGAAAAATTCGGATGTTGCCTCCATCCCAAATTGTATGTTTAAGAAAACTGTCAAGTTTTGTTTACAAAATTTTCTTGCTCAGGATTTCCAGGACATTGTGCAAAAGAGTGTCCTTCACCGCAGTATACACATTGTACTGATTGGACATCGGAGTGCAGAGCCATGGCATCAGACCTCACTTGTTGGCTGGAAGCCAGATTTGAAATTAATTTAGTGAATTGTGCTGTCAATGCTGAAACAACATCAACCTTTGTTCCTCCAATTGTCTTTTTCAGTGGTATAGCTCGTGGGTCTAACCATTGTCCATTGTTGTTGGAAATCTTTTCAAGTATCTCAATGCCTTCATTATAGGTACACGCGGTGAAAGCTTCGCCTGCAGTAGCATCGAGAATTTGTTTAGCAACGACATTTAAGCCAATGTAAAACGTCTCTAGTTGAATGCAGTACGGAATGCCATGGTGTGGGCATTTTCTCAGCAACTCCTTGTACATATCCCATGCATCAGGAACTGCTTCATCATCCAATTGTTTAAAAGTACAAATTTCATTTCTGGACTTGGCATTCCTCGTGGGTGGAAAATATTTTTTTAGAAATTTCTCCACCGTTTGGTTTCATGTAAACACAGAATCTGGTTCCAATGAATAGTACCATACTCTAGCTTGATCCCTTAGTGAAAATGGAAAAAGTTTTAGTCTCAGATCATCTTCTGACACTAACGGGATGAGGAAAGAGTCTGCGATTTCCATGAAAGATCGTAAATGAGAATGAGGATTTTCAGATGGCAACCCAGTGAACTGGCCGTTGGTTTACAACATCGTAAACATCAATGGCTTAAGTGAAAACTGGGTGGCATCAATTTTATGTTTACGTATTCCTGTACGTAACTGAGTTAAATTAGGAATAGTATAAGCCATGATGCCACTGTCTTTGGAGTTTGCAAGACGAAAGATATTTTGTTCCTCTTCCTCAAATAGATTTCTTGGCGGATTATTTTCATTATTATTAATAAAGCAATTATTAACATTATTATTTATTAAGATCCCATGATCTCTCTCGGGATTATCCACCTCATCCGTCGCAAACTCGTTATCAGACATTGTTGGAGAGGTTAAAGCATGTGAAGCTCTTAACAGTCTTCTTCGTTGTATGATATTTTGCTCAATATCGGGATTAATTTGGAGTAATAACTTGAGACCTGAGCATGAATTATTTTTTTCATTTTCTGAAAAGATGGTAGAAAAACCAATTTTGTAAAAATCATGTTTCTGAAAAGCTTTAAACTTTAGCATACCATCCCCGGCAGTGGCGCCAAAAACTTGTTGTAAAATATTGCTATCCCTTTTTATCAACACTAAAAATACTCATCGGCGCAAGTATACACCTCGGAATACTGTCGTATTAAAACAAGTAATAATGGTACAAAGTACCGGATATCGTTCCCACAGAGATGGTGTTAAAGCTTGTAGTGATGAAAAACTTTGACTTTTACAAAGACTGATTTCAGAGCATGAAAAACCAGAGGATTTTGTTGATTAACTAAAATTGGTTGGTTGATTGCTAACTTTGGGAAAATACAATTATAAAAAAGCAAGCCTAGGGTGTAAGGATAAATTGAAATTGGTTAATAATTCCGTAAAAAGATATTTTATAATAACAATTGTTGTCTTAGAAATTTAATACTTTTTATAACCTCATTGAGGTTAAGCCGTTTAAATAACGATAGTTAGTTGTCAATTAACTTTAGGGTATTACCACGAAATATTATAGATCTAATTATGACAAGTTTGTCAACTATTATTACAAATTCGATACACCTCTTTATTTCATTACTAACGTTAAATCTCAATTTAGGAACTTACACCCCAAACTTAAGGGTTTTAGTCTTCCATTAAAAATGGGTTTTTTTATAAAGTATTTTTGACAAATAATAAAGATGACAATAATTATTTACACCCCAAACTTAAGGGTTTTAGCCTTCCATCTCTTCTTTCTCTTCTTGGACTTCAAACCTTCTTTCTTTACCTACATAATGGTTACCAAAACATGAATATAGGTGTTGAATTAATTCATTTTTTGGCCTATAATTCAATATTTTCTAGCAACAATTAAAGCATACGTTAAACACTTAAAATAATAATTATAATCTAAAACAATATAAAAAGGTCCAACAAAAAGAGTGAAAATAAATAAAATGAGACAATGTTAGGTCTGAAATTATTGTATCCGAGATAACAACAATTGAAGACATGAAGGACCAAAAATGCAAAGTCAACAAAGTCAATATTTAGGAAGGTTTAATATAAGGAAACGTTGCTTTATTGTAAATAAGGCAAATGTATAATGCCTTATCTCATAGTTTACTAATTACGATAAATGTTCTACCTATAAATAGAGGGTTAGGGTCATTCTTTAGGGGTGCGCGAGATTATCTATTAAGAAGAGATTAGAGTGAATTATTAGTCGATAACTAAGAAAGCCTAAATACTGTCAAATCATATTGTAACCGTATAAGTGAGATATCTGACTACGAAGCTTCTTTAATATCCGTGTTCTTATCGCATTATTCTTCATAATCATTGTGCTTGCATAATCTGGGATCAACAAGTGGTATCAGAGCCTACGATCAGAGTTTTTACGATTTTCTGAGTTTACACACGAAACAAAAGGTATTTTTCTCGATTTCTGCGTTTTATTCTTTACTATGAGTTTTTGTCGATTCTCACGTATAGTTGCTTTACCCGACAAAAACTCATGTCTTTTTTTCATCGATCAAATCTTATAACTGATAAAGTTTATCGACAAAATTTCTGCGTTTTTCTCGATTCATTCATCTACTTGATTTTTTTCGATTCATTCCTCTGTTGCTTAATTTTTATCGACTAAAGCTATAAGTATTTAATATGTTTTAATTAAAATTATTTTAGTTTATTTTCTTTACTTTTGAATTTCTTTACATAAGAAAACTCAGGAACTAGTGACTCCTGCAGCTTTTCTTACTAAAGAATTCCCTAGTAAAATCATAAACTCTTTTAATTTTGATTTTTCAGTAATTGAAAAAAAATAAGAAACTCGAGAACCTAGACATTCTTGTCCATAAAAAGACTTGTTCTTTTTAGTCAAGAACCCTTTGTTCTTGTTTTCTGGTTTATCAATTATAGAAAACAATGATTGAAAAATAAGAAACTCGAGAACTTAGTCATTCTTGTCCATAAAAAGACTTGTTCTTTTTAGTCAAGAACCCTTTGTTCTTGTTTTCTGGTTTATCAATTATTGAAACTCAGATTAAGAATAGTTGATTTTTTATCGAGTCCACTTGAGTCGACATATTTTTTTTATCGAGCCAACAGGAATCGACAAAATTTCATCGATTCATGATCTTATCGAGTCAAATTTCCTTATTGTCGAACAATATCAAATCGAGAAAAACAAGGTTATCGAGTACTCTGTAATCGACAACTTTGATTATCGCTTCACATTTTTTTATTTTTTGAAGTTTTATCGAGTCTCTTTCACTTGACAATAATTGTTATCGAGTCTTGAACACCCGACAAAAGTCCTTATCCAATTCGATAAAATTATTGTCGATCCCTAGTCAATCGAGAAAACTTTCTGTTTCACAAAAACAACTCAGAAAATTGCCAAAAACTCGTTGATCGAGATCATCAAGCCAAGTACAATGACCACTCGTGAAGCAAAGGCAATCGGTTCAGACACAAAACCCCACGAGGTAAGTCTTTCGGACTATGATCAGTTTAAGATTCAAATGAATGACATGATGATACAATTGCAAGAACTTCAATATAAATTGAAAACCGAGAAACTCTTGGTTTCCAACTTAGAAGCACGTTTAAAAAATGATTATAATCAACTGCTTATTATGCAAACCGAACTTGTAACGTCTAGAAGTATAGCTCACAATCACGAAATGGAGAAAATGATTTTAAAAGAAGAAAATGATCTTTTCAAACAACAAATATCTGAACTCACACTTCAACTTAACACGTCTAGGAGTGAGACTGCCGCATTCTCATCCAAATTTGATTTTGTTAGTTTTCAAAGACAGGACCTTTTGGAAAAACTCAAAGATCTGGAATTAAAACTATATAAGATAGGTCAAACTGAACACATAATTCATCTAAATGCTCCAAAAGATTTAAGTTCAAAAGTTGGATTAGGATCTGATAATCCGAGACTTTTAGAAAATGCCATCTACAATACACCGACTATCTATAAATTTGAATATCTAAACCTTGGTCCGGATTACCAAATTCAATTTATCAAGTCGGATCCTGATGTCGAAGAAAGGGAAGATTTGAATAGAAAAAAAAAAGATTTTCATCAAATTCCTTTCTGCTATCCACAAATAGTAGAAGAGGAATCTTCAAAGGAAACTCTTCCAAACGATTATTTTCCGTCTTATTCTGCCGAAGAACTTCAAAATAAAATTCCTGAATGTAAACCCTACATTCCCACTCTATTTTTAGAAAAGAAAATTCTTCAACTTGAAAAATTGTTGGAATCTGAACGTTCTTTGGCGGACAAGGAAAAAGAATCATTACTTTCAAAAATACAAAAACTTGAAAACGAGACTTTACAATTCAACAAAAATCGCGAAAACGATACAATTTCATATTTGTCTTCATGTAAAGCCTTCTTTAGCTCGTATTTGGATGATTGTGAAGAGTTGTTTAAAAGAGATCCAAATTATATTCCTCCAAAACAACAATGTTTCCTTTCTCCCGACCAAATCAATGATGAATTAGATGTCCATTCTAATGTTTCTTCAATTAAATCAGACGAATGTTTAAATGATTTAACTGATGACTTAGACTCTCTTGAGGAAATGCCTCGTTTTGACGAGTACACTGATTCCTTACCGAACCTTAAATCCACGGAACAGTTAGATGACATAAATGTCGATTTTGACTTCAATCCTACAATTCCAAATCATACGGAGTTTTTGGACAAAGGCAAAAAGCCAATCGAATCAATTTTACCTCCAACGGATCCGAATGAGTGTTCCACAAGTCAAATGCATTACACTCATTCTAACCAAAAGGATCAAACTCACTTTTCCAAACCAATCAATTCTCATTATGTGAAAAATGCTAACCGTGGTTCAGCGTTTCAAACTTTAAAATCAAAGCAAATTTGGGTCGAAAAAGGCAAAAGTGCTCCGAAGTCATCATCCCGCAAAAACGACAACTTTTATTATTCAAAATTTCCTAATGTTAAAAGAACCAATAGAAAATTTTAATTTCCTTGCACTATTCATTCTGTTAAACATTTAATTCATTTTTCTCAGAATAAAACTTGTTGCTCGAATTGCGGTGTGAATGACTTTGTGCAATTAAATTCTTTCTCTTATGATTATGGTTGCTTTCCTAACATGCATTGTTCTTACAACTCTCATTATGTCAATCAAAGGTTCACTCATAAATGGTATGGTACTTATAGTATCCCCACTTCCCCATTTATTGCATCAAAAGCTAACCTCCGAGGACCCAACAAAACTTGGGTACCAAAATATTGTTAATCTGTTTTGTAGGTACGTCATGTATGGTCAAAATTCCGAATATTCACATCACATGACGATCTTTCAAAAGGTTTTGCAACATTTGAGGGGGGGTACCACATTTTTACCATTTATTAAGCTTCATAGTATCTCAGCTATGGACCTGCTCTTAACCCGTTTTACATTGTATTATGACTTCTGAATACAACAGTTCAGAACTCGGACTTTAATGTTTTAACTCTTTGTGTGTTAGGAATTAGAAGCTTCAATGGTCAATCCAGAGCCGGAAGGACCTACCCATAAAACAAATCCCTAGGTTAGAAATTTTGAAAACATATATTTAGTGCTTGTGAGATAAAAGAAAAATGTGAGGGTGTGACAAGACTTCAAAGAAAATTGGTCTTCACCAAACCTAAACAGTTATCTGGGTAGCCACATAATCTATCCATTCTCGATTCTTTGGAGATGAATACTGAACTAGACATGGACCCAATGTCGATAACTTGTGTCACCCCACCCAACTACTCAAGTATCTCACAAAAGATATTTGTTTCATATATCACGGAGAATGAGCATATCTGCTATCTTTTCTTAACTCGGAAGATTAAGATATTGAAAAAGGAAGACACACCTCCGGTCTCCGAATTTCACATTTCATGCACATTGACTCTGTGAAATTTATTTTCACATTTTGAGCCTTAAAATTAGCATTTAATGCATAAATTCTTTCTACACATTGCACAAGTCTTTGTGATTCACCAAGCACAACTTCGTGTCTATGCCGGAACAATTTGAGAAGTTAGTTTTAAAACTTACTTCTGTGATAACTGGAAGTCCTATCAGTGCCAATCCGCTGCCAACACTGAATATAGGCCACTTAATTAAATTTATTTTTGATTAAGTGATAACAGTTGCTACATGTGCTTCTGTATGTTAGCCCATTACCCGATATTCCACATTTGCATTTGATTACATTCGCGCTTAATGTCTTTGATTATTCATAATGATTCGGATTCTCCTTATCATTCTGAGGGGGAGAAAAGGTATATCAAAGACCCATACTATTATGAGGGGGAGAAATAAAGTTAGAAAAGATTCAAATGTTTGAAGATGAAGACTTGTCGACTTCCTTTGAACCGACATATTTTCTTGTTAAGGGGTAGAGCTTTAAATCTGTGAAGTGTTTATGTCGACTCATGTTCAACAAGTTCAAGTCATCATAAGACAAGATCAAAGTTATCGCATCTGCCTAACCCGACAACCTCAATGCCTAACCCGACAACATCAAGATATCACAACCATATTTTGCCTCTTTCATCAAAAGAAAAAATTTAGTTATCGCATCTGCCTAACCCGACAACCTCAATGCCTAACCCGACAACATCAAGATATCACAACCATATTTTGCCTCTTTCATCAAAAGAAAAAATTTCATCAAACAAAATCAAGATACCCTGCGACATCACGGCTCCTTCAACTTTCTTTTCGTGAACTTTATGCTAAAGTTAAGGGGGAGCTACAAAGCTTATCAAGTGATCATATTCGTAGGGGGAGCAAAAGAATTCAAGTGAGTGATTTGTTGACAAAATTTCATCGTCTTCAAAAGTGCTGATTTGTTGAATGGTAATCTCGAATAAAAAGGGGGAGATTATTAGGTCTGAAATTATTGTATCCGAGATAACAACAATTGAAGACATGAATGACCAAAAGCGCAAAGTCAACAAAGTCAATATTTAGGAAGGTTTAATATAAGGAAACGTTGCTTTATTGTAAATAAGGCAAGTGTATAATGCCTTATCTCATAGTTTCCTTATTACGATAAATGTTCTACATATAAATAGAGGGTTAGGGTCATTCTTTAGGGGTGCGCGAGATTATTTATTAAGAAGAGATTAGAGTGAATTATTAGTCGATAACTAAGAAAGCCTAAATACTGTCAAATCATATTGTAACCGTATAAGTGAGATATCTGACTACGAAGCTTCTTTAATATCCGGGTTCTTATTGCATTATTCTTCATAATCATTGTGCTTGCATAATCTGGGATCAACAGACAAAAATACGGGTAATAAAATACCCATATAAATGAGTCACAAATTCCTAATATCCACAAAAATACATCATGGAATCTAGAAATGTGTCATACTTTGAACACGTGTTTCCGTGTCTCAATAAAGAAGATCCAACCTCCTCAAGAATGACAACTCATGAAGAACATGAAGAGCATATTGAGGAAGAGGTAGAAAAGGAAGAAGCAGTAGAGTCTAGACAAATAAAAGGGCAAGAGTTGAGAAATCTTTTGGTTTTGGACCTCAATGGAAGGAAGCCATCAAACCTTTCAAGAAGTGGTCACTTCTTCTAAAGGACCTCCATGGATGGAAGCCATCAAGTGTGAAATGGGTTCCATTATGCAAAACCACGGATGGGAATTAGTTGACCTTCCTGCCGGATGCAAACCACTAGGCTATAAATGGACTTTTAAAAGGAAAATGAAGGCATATGGGACCATTGAAAAATACAAGGCCAGATTGGTGATCAAAGGTTACAATCAATGAGAAGTTCTGGATTACTTTGACACCTACTCTCTAGTAACACATGCCTTACATCCATTAGGTTGGTACTTGCCATTGCAACCTTGAGAAAATTGGAAGTACATCAGATGGATATGACAACAACATTTCTTAACGGAGATTTAGAAGAAGAGATTTACATGGAACAACTTGACGGATACATTGCCCCAGGACAGAAAAAAAGGTATGTAAACTTGTGAAGTCATTATATGGATTAAAACAAGCACCAAAACAATGGCATCAAAAGTTTGATCATGTGATGCTGTAGGGTTTTTCAAGCCGGATTAAAATAAATATGCAGCGGAAAAAACCAAAACCGGTAAAACCCTAATAGCCCGGATCCGTTACTTACAACTTTAAGGATTAAACACAACCATAGGGGGTTTAGAATTGTACCTCAATGGTTTGAATTGGTTGATCACGAACAAGCGTTATAGAGATCAAAGCAGATCCCCTCTAGCAGTATCCACGCGAATGTGATACCAATCATGAATGGTTGCTAGCCCAAACCCGAAGAACACAAGGAGATTGATTTCTCCTTGTGGTTGTGTGTTATCGCCGGTTTCAAGAGAGGAGAGAGGAGGAGAGAAATTTTCAGGTTTCTCAAATTGTGTTATGATTTTAATAAGGCAACATGCCTTTATATAGTTTTCCCTCTAATCTCGGACCGGGCACAATAAAGCCCGCAAGGCTTTGTTGACATAATTAAACCTTTCCATATCTCATATAATTAATTAATTAATTATTAACTTAATAATTAATTAACCAATTGAGCTTTTGGGCTTAAGTAAACTTTACTTAACCCTTTGGGCTTTTAAATAAAACATTATCTTAAACCCGATGAAATTTTCATTATAATTATTAACATAGTAATTATTTCAATTTAATTATTAACTTAATTATATTTCACACACTTTAATTATTATTCTACTAGAATAATAATTCTACACTTTTCAACTTGTAACTGTACTGGGTTATAACCAACTTGGTTAATTCGTGATCTACACACTCTTATGCATGTGACCCTCTAGGTTCATCTGACGTCAGCAGTGTTTTCATATGACGTGGGCACATAAGATCTTTCAATATTGGAAATTGGATTTTAAGATAATTGAATGTGATAAGTGTGTCTATGTTAAAGATACAGATGTTGGGACGATATGTCATCTTATGTCTTTATGTTGATGACATGCTCATTATTGGCAGCAATGATGATATGGTCAAATCCACAAAGAATATGTTAAAGACAAGATTTTACATGAAAGACATGGGTCTAGCTGATGTGGTTCTGGGAATTCAAATTTTGAGAACACAAAATGGGATTGTGTTAAATCAAGCTCAATATGTTGACAAAATTCACGAGAAGTTTAATTTTGGAGACACTATTGTTGCCAGAACGCCGACTGACATCAGTCACCATCTATCTAAGAATAGAGGTGAAGCTGTTGCTCAAGTGGAATATTCGAGAATTGTTGGTAGTTTGATGTATCTGATCAGTTGTACCAGACCTGACTTAGCTTTTACACTAAGCAGGTTGAGTAGGTATACGATTAATCCAAGTTCAGAACATTGAAAGAGCATAAACTCGAGTGTTACGATACTTGAGGTATACCCGAGATTATGGGTTGCATTATACAAGGTACCCTGCAGTCGTCGAATGAAACAATGATGCAAATTGGATATCTGATATGAAAGATTCCAAATCTACCAATGGGTATGTCTTCACACTTGGAGGTGCTGCAATTTCTTGGAATTTGTCGAAATGAATGGTAATAGCCAAATCCACTATGGAATCTGAACTTATAGCACTCGATAAGTGTGGGGAGGAAGCTGAATGGCTAAGACAATTCGTGGAAGACATCCTGAGGTCGGAAAACCGGTATCTGCTAATTCATACATTGTGATAGTAAATCAACAATTGGGAGAGCATAAAATGTTATGTACAATGGTAAGTCTCGGCACATCCGTCGAAGACATAACACCATAAGAGAACTACTCTCTCTAGGAGTTATCTCTATTGATTATGTAAAGTCAAAGGATAGCATTGCCTATCCTCTAACAAAAGGTTTGAATAGAGAGTTATTAAGTAAGTCATCAAGAGGAACGGGGCTAAAGCCCTTGAGTGAACAAGTGAATACAAATGAAACCCAACCTAGTTGACTAGAGATCCCAAGATCTAGGCTCAAAGGGACAACCTAATTGTATACACCATTTAGATCACTTTGGGAAACTTTCTCTAGTCTCTTTCTAAAGGTAATAGTGAATATAATTTCAGGATACGCTTATGGTTTTTAATGATCCTAGGAGGATCACCTATGAAAGAGAGAAGTGGGTGTCTTCAAGGGAGTTGTATAGGGGCATACTTCCTATGAGCTCTTGTAAAACCAGGCAAATGTTCATGACCATGATGAACATGACAATGAAGATTAAGCCAAGTTAGGAAGAATCCTGTGTGAGGTGTGTTATCGTCTCCATAAACGACAGAACAGTTCAAGGACCTCGCGTGTACTGATCAACCAGTAGACTAAGTACATTTCACAAGGGAAGGTTCAAAGGTAAACCTACCTAGCCTTTGTAGGATTTGAAAGTTGAGAGTTTTTCGAGAGTTCATCGGTTTTCGACCAATTTCCATTCATGTGGGGATTGCTGGAAAATTAAGTAAATATAATGGGTTGAAGCTATTTTGGACCAAAAATTTAATTGGACAAATGTGTTATGTTTGTGGAACTATTTTTAGGATCTCGTTCTCCTCTGTAAGGGCTACATAAAGAGCTAAAGTTTGTCCAAAATAAATCTCGTATGAATGAGTAATTGAATCTCAAATTAGGCTCATACAAGTGGGTATTGTTAGGAGAAAAAGGTTGTCCCACATTGGTGGTAATTGGAAAGTAGAACTAGTTTATATATGATTTTGCAAATGAAGATATCAAGTTATATTGAAGGAAAGTCCCCCTCACGTGCGCAAGCAGGGGGGTTGAGAATTTTGGACCATTTAAGCTCCGGACCACTGAACTTGTGTGCACAGGCGCAGCCCAGAGGTCGACCGAAAAGTTAAGACGAGTTTTTGGAAATTTTTCCAGTGTTCTTAATATTTTCAGTTGCAAAATATGTTGGCTTTCTATCTTCCTATTTTTATGATACCTTTGTAACTCTACATTCCTCCTACTATATAACCAACCTTTGAGAGGTTCATTGGTATGCTATCATCTTGATACACATATAATGATCTAGGTGAACTCTCGATTCTCTCTCAGGCATCTCGCTCAGTCCGGCAGTACTCCTGTTCCGGCCGTTGTAACATGGAAAACAGACGCCGTTAGAGCGAATCTGTTTTAAAAGGGACTTTGTTAAACACAGGCCTCGACCATCATTAACGTTCTCTCGTACCTTTTTTGTCTACTCTTTTTCTACACAACCTATAAATAAAGGGAATCTTTTTAAAACAGTAAAACTTTATAAGATAATATTTTTTTTCATTAGTTTCAGGACGGATCGGTTGAAAATTTTATTAATTTTGATAAAATATTATATTTTTTAAGACCTTAATAAAAATGTGTCGTCCCCTTTAAAATGATAAATTAATTATTCTTTAAAATTAAAAATATAATTCAGGCATTGACTACCAACAATTAGTTCCCTCATGAACAATGTACTATTGGCAATGAAAATATCACAAACGAATATATCCCTTCGTGATTTACGACAGATGACCACTGAATTACAGGTAAAATAAGTAATACATGGTTAAAAATAATAAAAACTAAAATAATTATGAGTAATGCTTATGGACCGAACGATTAATTACAAGCGGATATTTACTTTTTTTGACATTTTTAATTCTTCAATAAATTAATTGAAACGGATTGTCGACGAGTTAATGTATGTAAGTCCCATTATGATCAAGTAACAATGTAATCAACACAATATGAACAAGAATCAAGATGAAGAAATCTCACTTATCATATTATTAAATATTCTCTCTCTAGAATCTCTCTCTCTATCTAGATTACAAATGTATACAATGAGAGTGTTATCTTTAAGATGTAACTAAACATATTACACAAGTACAATACAATATAAACATATGTTGACTTTGTTGACATTGGCTTTGACTTCCACGTCTTTAATATTATAATCTCGGATACAATATATTTGGACCTAACAATCTCCCTCTTTGTATTCGAGATAACAGTTCAGCAAATCAGATCTAACAATCTCTTTCATTGAACATGATCGGACTCTGTCAAGAAACAAAATCTTCAACTTTGAAACAATCTTCTCATGTGCATTCAAGCACATTGCATCTGAAGGATAACAAACTCTCCATTAGACAATAGAATCTTCAGATCAAAATCTTCAACTTGAATAAGTCTTTAGAATCCCTGGAAGACTTTTCATTAGTCAACAAAACTTCAAACGATAAGGTTCGAAGCTTTGACACTACGTGTACTAAGTTTGTCACCTCTATATCATGAAAGTATCAATCTTCAATATTAAACTCTTCAAATGGATTTGACTTGTAAAACAAACAATCTTTGACATTTTGCTATTTTTGAACGCTTAATAACTCTGTTAGTTCAGTTTGCTCCCCCTCAACATCAACATTTTGTCTTTAAAGGTCTTTTCTTCCACATCATCTCTTCGTATGCCTTCATGTATTTGTGTGTATCTTTGATATATTTTCTCCTCATTATCTCTTATACCAATTTTGAGTCCAATTATGATCAAGTAATGATGTAATCAGCACAATATGAACAAAAATCAAGATGAACAATCTCACTATTCATATGTATTGAATATTCTCTCTCTACAATCTCTCTCTCTAGATTACAAATGTATATAATGAGAGGGTTAGTTCTAACATGTAACAAACACAAGCTATTTATAACCCCGTACTATTACACAAGTAGAATACAATATAAACATATGTTGACATTGGCTTTGACTTCCACATCTTCAATATTGTAATCTCGGATAAAAGATATTTGGACCTAACAATGTCAAATAAAATATAGAAGTATTTTATAAATAGGCATTGGTACTCCTTCCGTAAATACCTCGTAAGAAATGAAATTTAACCCCACGAGTTCTTAACCCATCGATGATCACCGATAGATAGTAACTTTGGGTTATTTACCCACTTGATAGTGAATGTTTGTGGCGTAATAAGTCTTATTGAGTTTATATTGGTTGGTAATTGGTTCTATTTGAACTCAAACGAACTTCATATGTTCTACACTACTAGATAATTGAGTATTTTCAAGGGAAAATTTTCAACGGAAAATATCGTTGAAAATTTCAACGAATTTTAGAAGGATTATTGACAAAACATATATTTTCTACGAATTTCCGTTGAAAATATCTCACAAACATGCATAGACATTTAATGGGTTTCTAACAAGTTTTCATAGACATTTACTGCCTTAGAGGTTCTAAGAGGGTTGATGGGTCTTTAATGGATCACTTGCATGAGCATGTGTACATTAAGTTAATGGATTGCATATAAGCTATATGAATGTATGTATATAGTGTACGAATATATTGTATATTATGTCTTAATGTAGTACTATATGATATAATGTAACACTTAAAAAATTCGGATAATAATTTAATACTAAACTTTACCCCAATTTTAATACCAAAGAGGGTTCTTGAGTTAGTTACAAGGAAAAATCAAATTGAAAGTCAAGAACTTCCAAAGCAAACCTTATAGAGAATAAGGTTAAGAATAGATGTTACTAAAATCCAATAACAATCGTTATCTTTAGAGAACAGAAGAGTCAAAAAAATAGAAAATCCTGCTCGAGCCTATAACTAGCACTCAACTCTTCACAAGTATTGTTAATACTGCCCACAAGGAACTGATGCACATCCCGACAAGAAAGTGTTATACTTAATGCCTAGTGAGCGTCTAGTGAGTTTAATTAGTTTCTCTCCTCAAATATATATAATGGTAGTGCTATTTAGATCACAATTTTTTCAAATGAAACATATATATATATATATATATATATATATAAAAAGCAGAATCACAAGTTGATGACATGACATCCTTAGAAAATTTATTAAATTTTCATTTTTTAAAATTTAAATCATCAATATGTTAAAAGACCTTTATGTCCTTTTATGCAAGTATGTGTTTTAATGTGAGCCAGAGTTATTTTGGTAATTCTTCATACCTATTAGATTGCAATTGGTTTATGTTATCATTAAAAATAAGGGTTTTTTAGTAAATTTACATATCTATTGTAACTTATATTAATTAACCATTTTTTTATGTTATTAACTTTTCATTTGTCATTATTTATTTTAATTAATCATTGGTTTTTATTGAAATTTATGTAGATTAACTTTTTGTTTTCCTTTCTTTATGTTACTAACTATTGATTTTCTTTTCTTTATTTTAATTAATCATTCATTTATCCTATTTAAGCATAAGTGATGCTTTGTTTTTTTGTTGGTTATGTTATGGATTTTTTTAATAACAAGCCACCTCTCAATCTTTCATTCTAAAACATTTTCTCTCACTAGATTTTTATTGCTCAAAGATCAATCTTTGTTAGGAGTTTTTGTTTATTATTAGTATTTGTAGATTGTGAGAATGTCTAAACACGAAGAAAATATGGGAATTGATTAGTTTAAACATGATTCTAATCGATGAGAAGATATGATGAAATTGTCTATTACATAATTTGTTTTAAATTTTTTCTAATTTGTTATCCACTTTTTTTTTACAGGAAAACTTAATGCATGCACCTGTGCATAAAATCTTGGTCCCGAAGTTTTATCATCTATTGAACGAGGGTGTTGTGAACTGTTTAAAAAAGTTTGAGATTATTGAGAGCAATGGAAGTTACCGACCATTATCAACTAAGTACAAGATACGTTTTTTAACTTTCACTTTCATAAAAAGATTAGAAGGAGATATGATAAAAAAAATATACTTATCAATGGCTTTGAATTTATATATCAAAGTTTAGGTTAATCACGTGTCAATAATGACAAAATACTGTCAGGTTTATAAATATGAATTTATTATTTCTATTCATCTAAATTTATTATTTTCTCTTTGGTTTCTCTTTTGTTTTACTTCTGATATTATCGATATATAGCTTTTTCCCAGCTTTGTCCGAATTTTGGGGAGTATTCTCAACAATAGAATTTGTCATTGTATTCGCTTAATCGGAACTGTTAAGATTTTTGGGTTATGATCTAATTTAGATAATAATTTTATATATGTTGTTTTATGATTTTGATTGAGTTGTTTATTTATATTTGTTCGTATTGTGATTTTGATTTAATGATAATTTTATGTATGTTTTTGTTGTGATTTTCATTGAATAGTAATTATATGTATATATTTGTTTCGTGATTTTGATCAGATTTTAATTTTATGTATGTTTGTAATATGGATATAGATCATATTATGTATTTATGTATGTTCGTATCATGGTTGGGATCACATTATAATTTTTACGTATTATGTCATGAATATTTGAAATCTTCAAGTTTGATACTTTATGATGTAAGGTAAGAATTTTATATAGGTTCGTTTCTTCATTTTGATCGAATTATAAATTTATGTATATCCATATCATGATTTTGTTTGCATTACAACTTTTATGTGTGTGATTTTAAATTTTACTTATGTTGGGCGTTTTTTAGTTTACAAACTCTTAGGTTCTTTAGCTTTATATAATACATGTTATTCTTCATATATTTTGCATTATATAGTTTCTCACTGTAAGTTGATATTACATTTCGTTCAACTATTGATAAAATACCCTTCATTTATTTCGCATTATATGATTGTATTGTAAATTTAGTTATATGATGTTTTTAATTTTGATTACACATCTAACTATTTAGATGATTATATGCACATGAATTTATAAAAATAAAATAAATAAATCATTTGATCAAAAACACACAATACATTATTATATCACATTTTTATTATCAAATTACCTTTAATTATAACTTAGTTACATATTTCTTAGCAAAATAAATTTCATCACCATATTAAAAATTATTATCAAATTACGTTTAGTCTTAACTTAATTACGTACTTCCTAACAAAGTAAATTTCGTCACCGCACAACGCGCGGAGCCAAACTCTAGTTTACTATAAAACCAACAACTTTCCAAAAACCATCATTTTCATGTCTGAACACTCAATAACCAAAACACCAATTTTAATACGAAATCAAAACTCAATACTACTCAAAACGTGAATTAATCTCAATATTCAAATATTAGAAAAATTAATAAAACTCTGTATTTCAAAACACCAAAATATGGATAAAACTCGGTATTCAAAATCCATAAATTATGGATAACACCATACTGAAAATGTTGGTCCCTTAGGAGTCTACAAGAGTTCTCGGATATAGAAACAGTTTGTAGAAGGAGGGGGGGGGGTTGAATACAAACACACATAATTTTGTTTTTTAAATGAGTTTATATTGCATAAACAAATTTACAATTACAAGCGGAATTAGAACAAGTTTTAACCTATTCTATTGTAACTAAGAAATCACTAAGATTGATGCACAAGAAGGAAGTAAGATAGAATATAGAAGGTTGAAGAAGGAAAGTAGCAGGCACACAGATGAAGAAGATATCTTCATCTCATTTATACCCGTTTGCATTTAATGCAAGACAAAAGATATATGCCACATGGCAAGCATCCATAGGAGGCTTGTCCTTTGCTCAGAACACAGCCATGTTTTTGGCCGTATTTGAACAGTACCATATCAGATGTGATGGGGACATAAGAGACAATCGTGCGTCCTTCTCTGACACAGTATAGGGTTTGTCTTTTGTGCATCGAGGATAAGGTCAACGTTAATCTTGTATGAGAAGCTTCACTTGATCGTTGAGACTGAATCTTCAAGGATGAACTTTCAGTATCGCTGAGAGTTCACAAGACTTCACACTTTGGATAGATTATCTTTGCTATCGCTGAACCGCTTCAGGTCACGTAGCTGATTATCTCTTTCTTCAGCTTGGTCTTCGAATTTTGCTGAATGGTCATTTGGTGTGATCGCTGATCTTCAGATCTTCAGAGACAAGCTTAAGGTTTCTTGAGCTTCAGCGATCGCTGATGGCAGTCAGCGTATGCTTATCGCTGAATTTGAACTTAAACTTAAACAAGGAATTTCACTAAGTGTAAAAAGGAATCATATTCAAATAACTGAGATGAGTTATGATCAACCATCTCCCCCTATTTGATTATGATTAAGTAATATGAGAAAATTACTTGAAGGGATTAGTAAGGAATTAAGAAATAATCAAGTAAAAATTTCTAAGTACTAATCTGTGAGATCTTTTTCAGCTAATCTATTATAGCCATTGAGTTTCATTTATAAGGATATGAAAACACAATTTTTTTACAAATAGATGCCTTAAGTACATTCACTGATTTAAATTTCAGAGAGAAATATCAGTGAGTAAGGTGGTATTAATCAGAGATTTTCATGTCTTCTTCGTATTTCATTTTCATAGAGCCTCTTCTGTCGATTCATCAGCGGATCATCCGACCAGCAGTAGTGATGCATGATCTTGATGAAGGCTGATGGTGCTTTGCTGACTTCGTTGTTTCTGAAGACCCCTAGGAAACCATCATTATCCAAGAAAACCATACCAGGTTCAGGGAAGGTGATGATTTCATTTTCTTCATATTTTCTATTTTGAGGGAGAGAGATGTTCAACATTGAGATGTTAGGAATTTCCAGATGACCGGGAATGCTTTCGTAGTTGAACCTCCTTCAGCATTAGATCTTCTCCTTCTTGTAGGCTCAGGGAGAGGCGGAACTTGTACATGTTGTGACATCCTCTGAAGAAGCTTATCCAACGCTCTTTCCACCACATCTTTAAACTTTGATTTGGAACCCTGAATGGCATCTCTGATTTCTAGCCATTCAGAGTATCCATAGAACTTTAAGAACTTGGCTTCTTCTTTTTCAGCATTCGCATGTCTATACATTCGAACAAATACCTTCAGTCCATTCCTTTTGGAAGGACGTCCTTCGATCGTTGCTCGAATGATTTTTGAATCAGACCTCCGAAAATTGAATCTTTCAGTGCACCAGCGCAGTTCTTTTTCTCTGTGGCTTGATTCTTCATTGGTTAGAGCATTCAGGATCTTCTCTTGAGCGAGGATGGGATTCACTTTGATATTTTCTTCATTCAGTTCCTTTTGTGCCAGAGCTTCAGTGACTCTTTGGCTTTTCTTGATCAGCTCCTTAGTCGCCTTGTCATTAGCAGCATCGTCCCTGAGTATTCTTCTTGCAAGTTCTAGATCACTCTCTGTTTGCTTCATCTTTTCATCCCTTATTCTTTGAGCTTCAAGTGCTTGTGCTCTCTCCTCCTTTGATAGAAAATAGAAGTCATCCACCTCGCTGATAGGAAATGGACATTCTAGTTCAGCAGAGGGAAACTTTATTCTTTTGGCTTCGAGTTCTTTTAAGAACTTTATTCGCCTTTCTTCCACTTCAGGATCGCTTATTAGGGGTCTCTGAGCGCGGCGTCTAGGAATGAGGCCTTCTTCATCTTTAGAGTCAGAGTCAGATATGTACACAAACTACTCCTCGGATGAAGGTTCCTTCCAAAAAGTGGAGTCCTTTGGGGGACTAGACTCACTGAGAATGGGGGATGGAGAGAGAGGTTTGTCAGCACCAAAATTTGTAGGAGAGTAAGAAGGATATGTGGGTGGTTCAGAGATTGGAGCAGAGAGGAGAATGAGAGGAAGAGATATTTCGACAGTGGTCTCCCCCTCAGATATAGGGATAGTGGCATCAAGATTTCCCACGTCCTTTCCTTTGCCTGAGGGACCGGATTGTCCCTGAGAGGGATGTTGTCCGTCCCCCAAAGGCTCCTGATGAGAGACTTCAGACATGGAGTTGTCTGGTCTTGACATTTTGAAATGCTCCAAAGCACTTCCAATATCATCGTGATCGTCATCATCATTAACTCCCCCATAGTGAGGGATGTCATCTTCTTCATCCTCATCATCATCTTCTTCTTCTTCTTCCTCCACTATTCCTTCAGTGAGGGAAGGCTCTGCTTGCTTGATGTACGGAGAAATTTTATCAGTTGGAAAAGTGGCATTATGCTCCACAATTATGTCGTCAGCGAACTCTTTGGCACATCTCTCCCCCTCGATATTGTCAGCGGGGAGACAATGCACCATAAGCATTCGTACATTCTCTTGAATGTCCTTCAGCTTGGTTTCGTGGGGACCCTGGTACTGAAGGACCGAATTCAGTGATGTCCGATCAGCAGTGGAGAAAGAGGAGCCAGTCTTAGAGAGCTTTGTCAGCATCTGCATCATGTCGGATTGAGTCTTTTGAATAGACTCAAGCACCAGATTCTGATCATTCACCTTCTTTTCCAGACGGGCAATAGACTGACCATGTGTCCGATTGTCTTCCTTTAGGGACTTGATGTCGGTGAGGATATTGCTGACAGAGGTCTTGATCCCTGGAGTCCCAACCACGGTGCGGAAGATGAATTCAGCAGACTTCTGTAGATGGTCTACCTTAGCCCTGGTGAGAGCACATTCCCTGACTAGAAAGTTAATACCAGGGAATGTAGGACTGGGAAGAACAATGGGAGGAAGCTCAACAGGGCTGGGAGGGAGTTTGGGAGCAGTCTTCTCTGTTTTGACGTCCATGAGCTTGGCAGATGTCTGTGGTTGCTGAGGAGATTTCCCTTTATCCTTGCTGAGAGGAGTAGTAGCAGCATTGGTGGTGGCCGTTGTTGTTGTCGCTGTAGTGAAGAGAGGAGCGACACCTGGGTTAGATGACGGATGAGACAGAGTAGCCAAAAACAGCTCTGGGTTAGATGACGGATGAAAAGGCATATTATAAACCATGAGAGCATCATGAGGATTACTCTCAGGGACCACTTGTGCAGAGGTAGTGTCATAAGGATCACTAGCCAGTGTCTTAGAATACCTGTGAGAGACATGCTGAGGTCCTGTGATACTGGCCTTCCAAAATTCAGTGTCTAAACAACACTGAGGTTTGGACTGCGTGCAATTCAGCATCATCAGAGATAGGGACAACTATCTCTGAATCATTTGTTGATGTGAGGACCAAAAAAGAGGGGATAGAAGAAGAGTAGAAGGCTGTGAAAGTATTACCTGATACAGCTTCAGCGGAGCTGATTAATACACTTTCAGTGACCGTAGTCGCTGAATGTGGTGGTAGCACTGAAGAAGCAACAACGGAAGAGAAAACCGTTGAAGTAGCTGGGGCAGCTGATGGTGTTGGTAGTACACCAGAATTTGAGAGGGTAGTCTTTTGAGAGACCACCATCCTTGGCTTCTTTGGTTTGATTGCGATGGTCTTTTTATGACCATTGGTTGGTTGGTTTCTCTTGGGGGTAGAACTGTCAGGGATACTCACTGATGGGTTTGTTAGTGAGCTAGACACTGAAGCAGGAGCTCTAATTATCTTCAGCATGTACGGGGTAAAGGGAGCATCACCTGGACGTTCCTCAATGTCCAGGGATTTCTTTCCCACCATTGAGAAAGAGTGGTTGGCCATCTTAGGATACTCATCCCCGAAGGCATGCTCCAAGATGGTTGCGAAGAATCTTGGGTAGGGGATGACGGAGTGCCTTTTTGCAGCTTTCACCCTGTTGTACATATCACTGAAGATATAGTCAGCAAATTTCAGCTTGTAGCCCGTGCAGAGAGCGAAGCCCATGTCTTGAAAGTGCTTGTTGGGCTGATCATGCGAGCCAGTCTTGGATCCCAGGCACTGAATGACCTGAGTGAAGATATATTGCCAGCGAGCAGGCAAGCGTTTCTTCCCCAGCTTGGAACCGATAGTCTTCAGAGAGGTGTTTTCCCATGCATAGCCAATGGAGTCCAAGAAAGAGTCGATCTGCTGCTTTGAGGGTTCAGCGGCCCACTTTTCATTCTTGCCACGTGCAGGGAGGCGAAGAGCCTGCCTCAAGAATCCAGCAGTGAAAGCGAAGTGGCCGAGAGTGGGGATGGACCAATTGCAGGGAGTTCTTTGCCCTTATCAGTGGTGCATGTGGTACAGTGATCCGTGTACCACAGGGCTTGTAGGTGAGAGGAGATGCCAACAGGGTTGTAAACAAAGGCATACATCAGCGGGCAAGCCTTGATGAATGTTGCACCCTCAGCGAACTGTGGACGCTCTGCACGGATGTCCACTAGGGCAAGATAGTTGCAGGGTTTGAATGTTGCTTGTTCCAATGGAAAGTGGCAAACCGCAGCAGCAACCAAAGTGTCAGCGACGTGGGTAGTTTCAGCAACCTTGCTTGAAGAGGCCATTTCTGTAGCATATATGGGAACACCAAATAGAAAAATCATGGTTTAATACAAAATGTATAAACCAGAGTTTGGTATAAAGAATACCAAATGTTAGGAGGAAAGAAACAAGTGTTTCGATGAACAAGATCAAAATACTTGTGGTAGAACAACAATTAAAATGCCAAATATATGAAATAAGTTTGGTATGTAAAATTTTTTTAGGTATAGAATATAAAAGATGGATTAAACAAAGAAAAATGTATTATGTTCTTAAGGAAAAACTTAGAACAGGGTTTTGATGGGTTCTGATATTTAATCCAGATTTTTATTTTATTTACCCTAGATTTTTTTGTTTTGATTATAAGAAAACTAAAGAGAAGTGAAACAAGATGTTTTCAGATTAATGTGTAAGGTTAGATCAAACCTTAGTGAAGTTCGAGAAGAAAAACGCACAAGTGCGTGTTCTTGGTGTTCTTGAGAAAACTTTGAGAGAGAATCCTTGCCTTTTGAAAATTATGAGAGCGTAAAGAAAGAAATGAGGCAAAGATTTGCTTAAATAGCATGAGGAGAGAGAAAAGGATAGCTAAACGACGGTTTTAGTTTTTTGAAAAAGAAATGATGGCCTGGCGCACGTCCCTAGAAAGGAGTTGGAAAGGAAACGTCGTGGTCCGTCTTGTGTCAGAAAAGGTTTGACGTGTCCTTTTCTTATTTTTAAAAAATATAATGATAATTATCCATTTGGAAAGATTAATCATTATCTTTTAAAATCTTCATCAAAAATAATAAAGGATTGTCAGTGATGAGTTTTATCTTTTCAGATTCATTCCCTGATCAAGGAAAAATCAGGGAGCGAAAAGGTTTAGAAGATGATACCTGAGTGAGAAAGTACAGATTATTGTTGAATCAGAGTTCAGCAAACGGTAATAAATGACTTTGTTTGCATCACTATTTGTTGTTAGCTGAGTAATAATTGTTCAGCGTTCAACATACCAAGTTCGCTGATGAGTAGATTGAATTTAATTTCATCAATACAACGATGAGATGGGATTCCTTCGGTTTAGCTTGATACCGAGCACAGAGACATGTAGAATACATGGTATCAGGTCTACTAGCTGTAAGATATAGCAGAGACCCAATCATCCCTCGATAGGCAGTGACATTTACAGGTTTCCCATTAGGGTCCTTGTTCAGAGTCAGATGAGGTGCCATAGGAGTCTTCATCGCTGAGCATTGATTCATGTCAAACTTGTTCAGCATATCTTTAACGTATTTGCTTTGAAAAATAAAGATTCCTTTTTCATATTGTTTCATCTGCAAACCTAGAAAATACGTTAGTTCACCCATCATACTCATTTTATATTGTTTTTGCATTCTTTCAGCGAAACGAGTACATAATTCGGGTCTTGTGAAACCAAAGATAATGTCATCGACATATATTTGAGCGAGTATAGTATGACCTTTATATTTTCTTAAGAAGATATTTTAGTCAATTTTTCCACGAATGAATTTTTCTTTAAGAAGAAATTTAGAAAGAGTATCATACCAAGCTCTAGGAGCTTGTTTCAACCCGTAAAGAGCTTTTTCAAGTTTGAAAACATAACCAGGGTGGTTAGGATCTGAGAAACCAGGGGGTTGTTCAACATAAACTTTCTCGCCGAGTTTTCCATTTAGAAAAGCACTTTTAACATTCATTTGAAAAACTTTGAAGTCTTTATGGGCAGCATAAGCTAAGAAAAGTCTTATAGCTTCTAAACGAGCTACAGGTGCAAAGGTTTCATCGTAGTCAATACCTTCTTCCTGTCTGTATCCTTGAGCGACAAGTCTAGCCTTATTGCGAATGACAGTCCCATTTTCATCTAGCTTATTTCTAAACACCCATTTGGTTCCAATCACTATTTTACCAGAGGGTCTAGGAACAAGATTCCAAACTTTGTTTCTACGAAACTCGGTTAGTTCTTCTTGCATTGTTGAAATCCAGCTAGGATTAGAGATAGCTTGATCTATCTTTTTAGGTTCAGAGAGAGAGATGAAGTTAACATAGAGACATATATTACCTGTACCTCTACGTGTTTTGATACCTGCATTAGGATCACCACTAATCTGATTTATTCGATGATTTGCAGTCCATCGCTGAGGTGGTGGTTGAGGAGAGAGATCAACCACAGATTCAGCGAATTGTTCTTCTACTTCAGGGACAATACTTGTTGTTTCAGCAACAGGTACTTCATCGTTTAAAATCAATTGAGGAGACTCAGGGGATTGATTTGCAGAGGATGAAGCTTGATTATTCACTGAGGAATTTCCAAGAGAGGCATCAGAAGGAGGAATCTGATTTAGAGGAGTAACACTGATCCCTGAAGATGGATCATTGCTAGTAGGTATTTCAGGGATTCCATCATCACTTGATTCAGCATGAGGTTGATTGTTGAAATAAGTTTCAGGTTCCCAATAGTGAGACTTCATCCATGCATTTAATTCTTCATATTCTTCAGGGATAGGAGAAGTAAGGGTAGTACGGGATTCATCAAAATTGACATGCATGGATTCTTCAACGTGTTGTCTTCTCTTGTTGAAGATTCTGAAAGACTCAGATACAGGGGAGTATCCAAGAAATATTCCTTCATCAGCTTTTGGATCGAACTTTCCCAAATGATCTATATCATTCAGAATGTAGCATTTGCATCCAAAGATATGAAGATACTTCAGAGTTGGTCTTCTTCCATGAAATAATTCATAAGGGGTTTTCTTGAATCGTTTCACAATCAGGGATGGATTCTGAGTAAAGCATGTTGTATTGACTGCTTCGGCCCAGAATTGAGTTGGAAGACGTGATTCGCTAAGCATTGAGCGAGCTGCTTCAATGATAGTTCGGTTTCTTCTTTCAGCAACACTGTTTTGCTGAGGAGTTCTTACTGAAGAGAAGTTGTGAGACATACCTTTTTCGTCAAAGAAATTAATCAGAGTATTGTTCTTGAATTCAGAACCATGATCACTTCTCATGGAACGAACAATCAAATTGTTTAGAACTTCCATCCTTTTGATAAAAGAGATTATCACATCAGCGGTGTCACTTTTGGATCGAAGAAAAAATACCCATGTGTATCTGGAATATTCATCAACAATCACAAGAGTGTATTTCTTTCCAGATATAGATTGGACATTGACAGGTCCAAAGAGATCCATATGGAGTAGCTGAAGAGGTGAGGTTACTGAAGAAACTTGTTTAGACCTGAAAGATGCTTTTGTCAGCTTTCCCTTTTCACACGCTGAGCAAAGAGATTCCTTTGCAAAGCTATGATTTGGGAGGTCTCTGACGAGTTCTTTTTGAGACAATTCATTAATTGTCTTAAAGTTGAGATGAGAGTCTTTTATGCCATAACCAATTGACATCAGAGGATGCTTTAGAGATAAAGCACATGTTCTCAGAATGAGAACAATTCATATTGATGACGTATACATTTTCAACTCTTTTTCCTGTTAAGGCAAGCTTATCATTGCAGTCAGTGACAGCACATCTATTCCTTAGGAATAGAACTTTGAAATCTATATCACATAGCTGACTAACGCTTAATAGATTATGCTTTAGTCCTTCAACGTAGGCAACTCGACTTAACGAGGTGGCTCCGTTGGACAAAATTCCATAGCCTTTAGTGTATCCTTTGCCATTTCCACCAAAGGTCACTGATGGACCAACTTCTTCTTTGTAATCAGAGAGCAGAGATTTTCTGCCAGTCATGTGCCTTGAGCATCCGCTATCGAGATACCAGATACCTTTAGCACTCTACATACAACAAAGAGATTAATTGTTTGAAGGTACCCATATTACTATGGGTCCTGCTTTGTTAGTGAGAGAAGTGGCGGAGGAGCTACTTGCTGAAGAACTCTCTTCAGTGGATATCTTCACCTTTGTTGGTTTTGCAACCTTGGTGGATTTCACTCTTGCTGATTTATCAGCTTGAGCTACTTTCTTTCCATGAGCTAGTTTATCAGCTCTAGTAGCATTAGGACACTTACTTGCAATGTGGGTAGTTTCACCACAGTGATAGCACTTCCTATATTTATAAGGTTTGAAATTCAAAGTTTTCAGAGAGATAGAAGGAACTTTGTCAGGGATAGGACCAAGAATTCCTTTATCCATTGTTCTTGGAGGTATGACAACCTCTTCAGGGACAGGAGTGAGGTCAATCTTAATTTTGGGGGTTGACCTCTGAAAAGATTCAGAGATTTTCCTCCCAGATTTAGAATTGCTCTCTGAGGAGGTAGAGGATTTCTTGTTCTTCTTCTGAACGTTCTTCTTTCTAGGAACTTGGTCAAGAACCTCTTTCTTGATCACTTTCTTAGAATCGAAAGATTTTAACACAGGAGTCTTCTCATTAGAGTGAGGTCTCTGAGAAGAAGAGGAAGGATCAGGGATTGAGGAGACAAACATTCCAAATTTAAGCATGGAACGGTCTTTCTCTAATTCTTCCTTTTCAAGGTTAAAGCCTAACCCGCTTCTTACTTTCAAAGGGATCTGCGCATTGATGATCTCATTTACCTTATCAGAGGCTTTGCACTATCCTTCGATGGTAGCCTTCTCAGATTTAAGATTAGCGATGGCCTTCTCTCTTTCAGCGATAGCTTGCTGTTTCTCAATGCTAATCGTTTGATTTACAAAGACTTGGTCCTTTAAAGTTTCTTCAATCTTTGAAAGTTCTTTGATTTTTAGATGACAATTTTTTAATTGTTCAGATAAATCAGTGTTAATTTTCTCAGCTTTGATTTTTCCATTTAGAGCATTGTAAAAATCAACAGTCATAGCATCGAGCGCAGATAAGTTATCACTTTCAGATATTAAGGAGATAGAAGGGATGGATACCTGAGTAGAAGGAGTCTCAGAGGAAGAAGTTTCAGATACTTCTTCAGTTTCTTCTATTCTTGCCATAAGACATAGAAGGCAAGATCTTCTTCATCTATGCCTGACTCATCAGAAGTCTTGGCCCAGTCACCTTCATCATCCCAATCAACTTTTTCAGCGATAAGACCTTTGCCTTTTGGCTGGTTTTTCTTCAGATATCTGTATTTGTTTTTTAATTTCAAATACTTCTCTTTCTTATCAGAGGTCTGCGAGGTAGTAGGGGCTGCAACTTACTTGGATCTACATTCACTAGCAAAGTGACCCTTTCGCTGACAATTGTAGCCTATGGCTGAGGCTTTCTCAGCGGGCATAGTCTTTAATTTATCAGAGTCAGCGAGAGTTGATGTTCTTCGAAAGTTTCTCTTTCTGGCGAATCTTTTAAAGTTATTCGTTAAAAGAGCCAGAGAGTTATCGAACTCAGAGATGTCAGCATCAGTGAGTTGATCTTCTGAATCAGTTTGACCTAATTATGTGATAGAAGTAATAATGGAAGAGGAAGTATTTTTTAAAGGATTTATCTCTGAAGACACGAGTGCCAAAGAAGTACTTTTGGCACCCTTGAGTTTATTGATGAGGTTTTTCCTCAAAACTTGGGATTGCTCTTCATTTGAAAGTATTCCATACAAAGCACTTAAAGAAAGAGTTTCAAGATTCTTGACAATTTCAGACATGTAGTATACACTGCCCATTGTTCGGGTAGTGCCTCCATGAATTTTGTCAGAATTTCAGCATTTGAATAATGTATGTTGACTGTTTTTAGATCAATCAATAGGCAGTTAAAACGTTGGTGAAGTTGGGAAAGAGTTTCACCTTTATGATGCATTAAGCTTTCATACTGTCTTACTATATTAATACTTCTAGTGATTTGTACTTCAGAGGTTCCTTCATATTGAATACATAAAGTATCCCACAAGTCTTTAGAAGTCCTCATTTTCATTACTGAGTGATACACTTCATCAGGGAAAAACATTGCTATTATAGATCTTGCTTTTGAGTCAATAGCAACTTCTTTCTTATCTTCTTCAGTCCATCAATTAGGAGTCTTAATGATAGTCCTTTCAGGGATCGTTGGCGTAGTAGTAGTGGCAGGAACACCAGCTATTATAGTTGTAGGAACAAATGGTCCGTTTTCTATACAATAAGGGATCTTTGGATCTGATCCTTCTAGAAACAGAGACATTATTTCCTTCCATAATGGGAAATTATCATGGCTAAATCTTGGAGGTTTAGCCAAAGATCATTTGTCATTATAATTTGTATTAGGATTTGACATTTTTTAAAATAGTTTTGAAAGAAAATATTTCAAAGATAGAAAACACACTGCTCTGATACCACTTGTTGGTCCCTAAGGAGTCTACAAGAGTTCTTGGATATAGAAACAGTTTGTAGAGGGGGGACGGTTGAATACAAACACACAGATTTTTGGTTTTTAAATGAGTTTATATTGCATAAACAAATTTATAGTTACAAGCAGAATTAGAATAAGTTTTAACCTATTCTATTGTAACTAAGAAATCACTAAGATTGATGCACAAGAAGAAAGTAAGATAGAATACAGAAGGTTGAAGAAGGAAAGTAGCATGCACACAGATGAAGAAGATATCTTCATCTTATTTATACCCGTTTGCATTTAATGCAAGAAAAAAGGTATATGCCACGTGGCAAGCATCCATAGGAGGCTTGTCCTTTGCTCAGAACACAACCATGTTTTTGGCCGTATTTGAACATTACCATATCAGATGTGATGGGGACATAAGAGACAGTCTGTACGTCCTTCTCTGACACAGTATAGGGTTTGTCTTTTGTGCATCGAGTATAAGGTCAACGTTAATCTTGTATGAGAAGCTTCACTTGATCGCTGAGAATGAATCTTCAAGGATGAACTTTCAGTATCGCTGAGAGTTCACAAGACTTCACACTTTGGATAGATAATCTTTGCTATCGCTGAACCGCTTCAGGTCACGTAGCTGATTATCTCTTTCTTCAGCTTGGTCTTCGACTTTTGCTGAATGGTCATTTGGTGTGATCGCTGATCTTCAAATCTTCAGAGATAAGCTTAAGGTTCCTTGATCTTCAGCGATCACTGATGGCAGTCAGCGTATGCTTCTGAATTTGAACTTAAACTTAAACAAGGAATTTCACTAAGTGTAAAAAGGAATCATATTCAAATCACTGAGAGGAGTTACGATCAACAGAAAACAACGTCTTTCAGTGACTGAGAGAATTGTTTCCATCAATTATGGTGAAAAACAAAGTAAATTATACATCAACGATAAGCTCGTGAGATACTCAATATTTTTGTATATATATAACTTGTTTTAAAATATAATGTATAAAATATATATTGAGTAAACTATGATTTTCGTCCTTATGGTTTGATGTTTATAACTATTTTCGTTCCTGGTTTTTAAAAACTACTTTTATTGTCCTCGTGGTTTACATTTGGTTTCGTTTTTGGTCCTTAGACTAATTTTATTAGATAAATTTTTAAATTCAGGACAATTTTGTCATTTTACATTTTACATTTTGTTTTTGTTTTTATTTTTCCTTTATTAATCTTTTTCTCTACCTGGACAGTGGACCTGCATCATCTTCTTTCTCCCTCAAGACCTATCAACCTACAAATTCTTTTTCTCCCTTTTTGGCAAGTTCCACCGTTCTTATTTTTTTTGCTGCTCAAAAGCCCACGATCGAGAAAGATTATATATCGATTATCAAGTTATAAAATGGAAACGACTGCCCAAAAGCTCTTTAAATAAATCCTTTTCTACTTATGCAATTGATCTGTTTTTTCTCTAGCTTGCAATCTTTTTCTTGATTTGATTAGGAATCTTTCATCACCTTCAGCCTTAAGGTTCTGCTTTTGTGCTTGTTGATATGCATCTTCGAGGAGAGATTTGTTGATAGCAAGTTGTTTGTGGATGGAGTGATCAGTGATACCGGCTGAATGAAGAGGATTTGAATTTAGATCTTTACCTTCCTCCCTAAATGCGTTTAGCTGGTTTAGCTTTAGATTTAAGTTTGAGTTTGATTTGAAAATGGGGAAAAGGGGATTTTGAAAAGGTTACTGGGTTAAAAAGGGAGGAAAAGATTTTGTTGATTAAGAAAAATATGTTGGAGGTCTAGGGTGGAGAGAAAGATTAAGAAGATGGGTGGGGATGGGGCCACGTGTGGTGGTAGGTAGGCTGTAAACGAACCGAACGAACACGAACGGAGGCTTGTTCGTGTTCGTTCATTTAACTTAACCGAACAAACGAACGAACACGAACTGTAACCGAACGGAATTTTTTGTATTCGTGTTTGTTCGTTT